>JAYGXS010000001.1:66588497-66655929 GCA_036362985.1 Ligula intestinalis
CGGCTACTGATTATGGACAGTTTTCCAGCAGAAGTTCAGTGCATTTAAAAAGCCCGTTGCTGTCTCTGCTAGTACCGCAACTGTTTCTAAGTGGGCTGAAAAGCTGATGCAGACTTCTGGCTTTGCCAAGCTACCACTGGCAGCACTACCCACTCCTCCAGTTGTTGTGTCTCCACTGTCAGATCGGAAGGCTACAATTACGCAACTTTCCGCCCAGGAAGCTTACCATCAACAGCGAGCAACCACTTCACCTGAGAACGCGCCGAGGTCATCTACCCGGCAGTTTTAGCCAACTTTAACTGGTCCCACGTCCCCTGCCAATTGCCGTTATCACACCAGTTGTCGTGCTTAGGCCCGTAGCTGCATCCTTCCCTGCTCCTTCATTTCCATTTGGAGCAAACGGGTGAAAATGGTCACTACGAAGGTGAATGCTACAAATCTTCCTGGCATTTCTAAACCCGGTCGCACTTTTTATGTCTACGACAGAAAACGTGGCAGGCGTTTCTTAGTTGACACTGGCACTCAACTATGCGCTATTCCTCCTTTAGCGCCCGACAGTCGGTCTATCAACCCTGGTTTTCTTCTTCAGGCCGTTAACACTTCGCCTATTGCTACCTTCGGTACCTGGTCCCTCTCCTCCGACATCGATTTATGGCGTCTTTTCCCTTAGGTGTTTGTCATTGCTGACGTGCCCTGTGCCACACTTGGTGCAGACTTTCTCGCCCTTATCGGTCTTGTTGTCGACTGCCATCATTCCCGTTTACTTGACGAGACTACGCAGGTGACTTTACCAGATATTTCTTCACCTGAAGTGTCCCGCAAACTCACCGTCTTGTACCCTGATCCTGGTAGTGCATAGTGTCGTCCATCACATCCGAACTACTGTCCCTCCTGTGTTTTCTCGCCCTCGCCGTCTCGCGCCTTCACGACTTACTGCTGTCAAGGCTGAATTCGAGCATATGCTTCAGATGGGCGTCGTTCGTCCATCTGAAAGCCCAGGGCCTCTCCTCTTCATATGCGCTCGTAGGCTAATTCTAGTTACTGGCGTCCCCTGTGGTGACTGCAGGAGTTTAAACAAAGTCACTATCCCGGACCGCTAACCGGCTCTACATTTTCAGGACTTTCCATGTGCTCGATTCGGCAAATCTCCGTTTTCGAAGATTGACCTGGTTCGGGCCTTCCATCAAAGTCTTATTGCCATGGAGGATATTTGAAAGACGGCCGCCACCACTCCATTTGGCCTTTTTAAGTTTTTTTGCCTGCCGTTTGGACACCGCAATGCCCCCCAAACCATCCAGAGATTCGATTATTGAGTGCTTTGCGGCCTCGTATTTGTTTATGCCCATATCAACGACGTTTAAGTTACCAGTTTCACCAGAGAAGAGCACATGGAGCATCTCACAACGGTGTTTGACCGCCTTCGAATATTTGGCATTTTCCTTAACTCCCCCAGGTAAATTTTTGGTGTTCCCTATCTTGAGTTTCTTGGACACCTCCTTGATATCAACGGTATCCATCCTCTCTCTTCCAAGTTTGAAACCATTCGAAATTTCTCACCTCCTTCTTTAAAGCGTCGACTTCAGAAATTTTTGAGCATGGTGAATTTTTACCGCCGGTTTCTTCTGAACTGTGGTGACACCATTTTGCCACTCACGAACCTCCTTTCGGGTCCCAAAGTTTCGGTGTAGCTATCTGCAGACACCTCAACTGCTTCCGACAAGGTCAAGGCTGCCCTAGCCGATGCAATCCTCTTGATGCACCCAGTACCTGTTGCCCCCGTTTCACTCGTGGTTTATGCTTTCAATGTTGCAGTTGGCGTGGTTCTCCAGCAGCATCTTGCAGGTCAAACTCAACCTTTAGCTTTCTTCTCTAGGAAGTGAAAACCTGCCGAATCGCGCTGCAGCACATTTAGACAGAAGTTCCTAGCTCTCTACGTGAAACAATTCTGGCACGCACTCGAAGGCAGGTGACCTCAAGCCACCCTCCTTTGCCCTGAATTCACAGTTAGGCAAGTTGAATCCCCGAGAGATTCACAATTTAGAATACATCTCACAGTTTATCTCAGATATCCGTCATGTCAGTTGGTCACGCAATGGGGTGGCTGACGCATTGTCCAGGCCCTCTCTTGCACATTTGCAACTCACTCCTGGGATCAAAATCGCTGATATGGCTGACGTACAACGCCGTGTTGGTTCACCTTGTAACAATGATGTTTCCGGACTCCAACTCCAAGGTTAACCGCTGACTACTGGCAACGGCACCATTATTTGTGACGTTTCTACCACCTCTCATCACCCATTTGTACCGCCGCGCCTCCGATGCAATGTCTTCTCCTTTCTGCACGACCTTTCTCACCCTGGGTGTCGAGCCACCCACAAGCTGGTTTCCCGCCGCTTCGTCAGGCCTGAGAAACTCAAGGACCTGAAGATTTGGACTCGGGCCTGTCTCGCTTGTCATCGAAGTAAAGTCTACCGGCACAAGAAGGCACCCACCGGCATCTTATCAAGCTCCGGTGCAAGGTTCAGCAATTTCCATCTCTACCTTGTAGGCACCTTGCCTCTGTCCAATGGCTACTCCTTCCTCCTCACTCGTGTGGACCGGTACACTCGGTGGCTGGAAGCATCTCTTACTTCCTCAAGCCGGACATTGAATATTTTGCCGCTAAACTGGTGTTTGGGGCCCCTGTCCGATATTCTGGCGGGATGATTTCGCCATCCCCACCAAGTGCGGTCAAGAATCATGCAAACCTCCTGCATAGCCTCCGGCAGTTTTTGCGGAAGCTTTCTGCAGTTCCGCCCAAGCCCTCCATCTCGAACTCTTATCTCGAAAATGACTTGGCGACCAACTCTCACGTCTTTTTACAATGTGATAGATTTCGCCGACCGCTGGAACCCCCTACAATGGCCCGTTCAGGGTTGTTTCTCGAGGTGATAAGACCTTCCGCATCTTTCGTGGAACGCAAGAGGAGGTTGTGAGCGT
Source organism: Ligula intestinalis (assembly GCA_036362985.1). NCBI lineage: Eukaryota > Metazoa > Platyhelminthes > Cestoda > Diphyllobothriidea > Diphyllobothriidae > Ligula > Ligula intestinalis. Next base: position 66,591,477 of record JAYGXS010000001.1, read on the forward strand.
GGACCACATCGAAACTGCTGTCCCGGGCATTCCGCCGGACGAACCCTGTTGTCCCATTTCATCTGCTCCCCGACACTCTATGCCTCTGTCCCGTTTGTTCCCTCTTTCATCATCTCCATTGCCATCGACAGTTACTCCTCCCTCATCCACGTCCAAAATTCCTGACACAAGCCACTCTTACCCTGTGTCTCCTGCATACATTTCCCGTAGTAGACGCCACGTTCACTTTCCTGACCGTCTGATAACTCACAATTGAGATGAAGAAGAAGACTCGATCGCTGGGACAATACCCCACCCCCTACTCTATCCCCCGGACTAATTTGCCTGTAACGTTGAACGTAATTTGCCTAAAATTTTACCTTTTACGCTTTACGATATGCTGAGAACCAGCTTGAAAGCACTCAAATAAAGATTGGAGAACTAGAGCGTCATGTATGCCAACGCTCTGCCGTTCTAGACAGCCTAACAGACGAAGAAAGACGAGAATTCATCAGCTACACACAGACCATAGGAAAGAAGCGTGGGGACACAAAGAGAGCGTCACTCCTACAAAGAGTGCAAGAAAAGAAGCCACAAGCAAAGCTACCCAAAGATCCAGCTAGATACGTGCACAACTACAACTCCATGACGCTTGATAAGACGTTACTTGAAGCACTATCTGTGGGTCCGAAGTTCTGCATACCTTCTCGAAAGGTCGAGCAGTTAGAACTAGAAACCCAGTTTGAGAATCTCTACAACCAAACTTATGATTTAAAACCCAGCTCTGCAGAAAGTGTCCAACACTTTAAATCAACACTAGTGAACTGCAGTTACCAGTACCTCAATAGGAGACCTACAAACCGTGGATTATTGACAAAAAAGCATCTAGAAAAGTTAAAAGAACTGCGACGGAACACAGAAATCCTGGTCACTAGACCGGACAAAGGAAGCGGTGTCGTTTTTTTGGAAAGGTCGGACTACACAAAGAAGATGCAAACGATCCTATCAGATCAGACAAAATTCAAGAAAGTTGACAAAGAAAAAAATCGCACAGAAGAAGTAGAGGCCCAACTAACCGACTGCTAACGAAGACTCCACACGCGAGGTTTCATAAGCGACCGGGACTTCGAAGGCCTCCGACCAGTAGGCACGCACATCCCCCGTTTTTATGGTCTACCAAAGATTCATAAGGATGGCCTGCCTGTTCGTCCGATTCTGGACATGCGCAATTCACCGTATCACGCGATAGCAAAATGGTTGGCGGCGAAACTCAAGCCTTTGCAGCATCAACTGGCACCACGGAGCTATCGAGACACGTTTGAATTTGTCGATGAGATCAAAGATGTGAACTTAAACGGCATGAGAATGTTCTCCCTAGACGTCTCCTCGCTGTTTACAAACGTCCCGGTTACCGAGACAGTCGAATACATCTGCGAATTCCTATTGACAAATCAACTAGAAATAGGAATACCGACGAATGCACTAAAGGAACTACTACTGAAGTGCACACTGAACGTGCAGTTCCTTTTTGACGGCCAAATATACAGACAAATAGAAGGCGTTGCCATGGGCTTGCCTCTGGGACCACTTTTGGCTGACATATTCATGGGAAAGATGGAAAAACATCAACTTAGCGATCAGATCCACAAGTTAAAGCACTACGGTCGCTACGTGGATGATATCTTCGTGATTGCCACAAATGAAACCGATAGAGACGCGCTCTTAAGCGCGGTCAATCAAACCCATCCTTCCATAAAGTTCACGCCGGAGATGGAAACAGCAGGTTCTCTCCCCTTCTTGGACGTCCTCCTTAGTCGTAGACCCGACGGTAGCATCCGCGGGAGCGTGTATAGAAAGAAAACCTGGTCTGGACAATATACGAACTTGAGCAGTTTCGTACTTTCTCAACAGAAGCGAAATCTAGTTCGCTGCTTAACGCAAAAAGCTAGGAAAATTTGCTCTGAAGACGCTATTGAAGAGGAACTCAAGAAAATCCAGGACTTACTCCGTGAGAACGGATATCCTGAGAAATTCATCACCAAGAATATGGCTTCTAAAGAAAGCAAACCCACAACACTCACTGTGGAGAAGAAAACATTATTTCTCAAAGTGCCCTTTCGAGGAGACCCGACAGGTGAACTCCTGAAAAGACGCCTTGGGGATGCCGTGTCACGAACTTTCCCAGTAGCGAGAGTTCGGGCACTATTCTCAACTAACCCAGTCTTCCATGGGGAAGGTAAGGACAGGTTACCGACTCAGACCACCTCCACGTGTATCTACTCCTTTGCTTGCTCCTGTGGAGCAAGTAATATTGGTCGCACGAGTCAGCGTCCATCCAAAAGAATAAAGGAACACCTCCCACAATGGCTAAGGGAGGGTGATTTCAATAGCAACAGAACCATTAACAGCTCTATCCTAGTGCATATGGTGGATTCCGGACATCAGGTGGACCCCAACGAAGCCTTCAGGGTGATCTACAAGGTCCCACCAAGCTACCCTAAGTCACTGGGCCAGCGACTGTTGGCAACAGCAGAAGCAACTGCTATCCGGTTGAGGAAGCCAATTTTGTGCGCGCAGAAGAACCTGCTGCAAGCCCCAAGCTTAGCATGGCCAACGGCCACCTAGCTACCGGCATTTCCCCAAGCCTCCTCTCCTCTTTCACCACCCCCCTTCTCCCTAATCTTACCGCTTAATTAGCTGCCTGTTACTACCCCACTCCCTACTCTATCCCCCGGACTAATTTGCCTGTAACGTTGAACGTACTTTGCCTACAATTTTACCTTTAACGCTTTACCCCCTCCCATATAAATGTAGTGGCCTGATGAGAATTTATTGAAATATACGTATGCTCGCCAAATACTCTTCGGATTTCTGTGATGGGAATTTTCGCAACCTTAAAACAATATGTTTATTCGCCTGACGGTTCGATATCCGTTGCGGATTCGTCATCAGAGACATGAGTAGCAGAAAGGTTAAGTATGCACAAACGTTTGCAGTATTTACAGGACACAGTCATTACTGCAAGCATACAGCGACAATTAACGTTAATTGCCTTCTTGTGCGTGGACTGCCTGTTTTTCTAAATTGCTTCCGGGGACATGGATATTCGCTTGCATTGGCAAACTCACAATTGTTAATTTTTTATATTTCCTTCTGTGTTTTTTCTTTTTGCTGCCTTCGGTCTAGCCGGGTTACTGTAGCGGTCTTGCGATCAGCCTTCCACTGACACCTTTTCTCGCCTGCCCAGCTGCAGGCTCACATGTAACCCTCCGTCCAGCGTGTCTCAGCGTGCTTTGGTTGCGAAGTCTGGCAATCCGGTGTGTAGTAATCTACCTGCGTATGCTGTCCCCCAATCAGCGTGGCCCATTCCCTGATTGGTTGTAGGACAGATCAGAGGATACCTCCAGCCCTACGCAGAACACAGAAACATGGACACGAAAACTGCCTTGTTTACTGTGCGCAGGTTATATCTGCAGAATCATTTTTAGCTCCTTTTCGCAGTATACTCTCCTGCTTACTTGGTCTTACTGACTCTTGATTTGGAGAACCTTCTGTAGTCGACAATTACTCCTTTCGACATTGACACTAGAAAACTCAGGTGCAATAACGCCGTCTGACTGACCCATGGTGAGAGCAAAAGAACACTTCTGACGTTTACTGTGTGTGCCGCCCTTGATGTCGGGACATCATGACACGATGCGCGCATCAAGCGCCGGTTAAGGTCACGGACACGTATTCACGCCTTTCTTTGTTCTGACTAGCCAGCCTTCCCCCTGGCCAGCGGTTTCACCCCTTCCTTTATTCTGACTGGTCAGCATTTGGCCTATTTAATTTATTTCACACCAGATACACCGCGGTATCAACATTACTCCTCACTTGAACTGTGCCTTCGTTCCCAGCACACGTCCTGCCTACAGACAGTCCTGTGTTGTGCCTACATAACATTCTGCCTACAGGCAGCCTTCTGTTTTATATAAATTACGTTCGTCCTACCTGCAAACTGCATTCCATGTTCAATACATAACAACGTGGATTGATAATGCTCTCGCTGGTCGTTCTCAAACGATGTGTGTAGGACGGCAACGGTTAAGGCCGACAGTCATCGAGAGTGGAGTCTCTCAAGGTTCAGTACTCCGACCGACTCTCTTCCTTTTGTTCGTAAATGACTGTGTACAGTATTTGGACTGTGACTATTCCATGTTTATAGATGGTGTAAAAGCATGGAAAGTAATCAAGAGTGCTGTCGATGAAGAGGAATTTCAGTATAAGCTTTCTCAATTAAAGGATTGCTCTCGCAGATGGCTTCTGTCCTTCAATTTGAGCAAATGCACACTGCTACGTCTGGGAACTCGAAAGCCGGTCCCTGATGCGTGATTTTACTATCTGAACGGAATCTTACTCCAAGAAGCACAAATACAGAAGGATCTCGGTATCTGGATGATTGAAAACTGCCAACCTTCCACAAAATGTTTCAAGGCTGTTGACGTTGTAACTTGACGGCGCCGAAGATGTGCTTTGCAAATAAACCTTATTATTAAGCCATCAAGCGGACATTCACAGTTTTGATGAAAATCTTCGGTATCTGCATAAGACCACATACTGAATACGCGATTCAAACCTGGAGACCATGGACGTGGTAGGATTTTTACGTACTAAAATGGGTGCAATGGCGAGCCACAAAATTAGTAAGAGAATAAGGTGCACTACCATATGAGATACACCTAAATTATCTTAATATATATCCTCTGGGTTATAGGTAGTAATGCGGATGTTTTATACAGACCTTCCGTATTTTGCGTGGCGTGGACTGCTCTCTCATGTGTGAAGACATTTTCCAACTCGCCAGTACAACTTATCTCCGGGGACGTCAATTCAAAGTGTATGTGGCTCAAGGAAGATTGGATGTGAGGAATTATTTCTTTTCAAACCGGGTCGTGGACCCGTGGAATAACCTACCTGAGGTGATTGTAATGTCCCAATCTGTGGAAACATTCAAATACCGACTTGATATATGTATGTTACAGTACGACGTGAACTATGTGACAAATTAACCATGAAACACCAATGCACGATGTGACTGTCTACATTTACTGGCTGAAGACTTCTTAACAATGTTTCTACTTCTTGAGATTTTGGTGTGACAATTAGGGAGTTCAAAGGCGTAAGCCCAGTTTTTCCTCAACTATACTGACTGACCTGCTCTTATTATGCCTTTTTGTCAACGATGTTCCTGATTTTTTCACTAAAGTAGGCCCTTTTTGTAGGCTTGCAACTTAAAAATCACCTATCAATATAAACCGGCATATTCTAACATCGTGTTCGAACTCTTAAAAATGGATATTTAGGCCTTTGTTCAGTCCTGTCGCACATGGCACCTTTCACTTTCCTGACAGAACTGCTATGTTATGATTGTTGGCACCGATCATTAGCTTCAATAAGGAATAGATTGCCACGACCTAAATGCACCCGGAGTTTTTACGGATCTGGGAATATCAAATGCCAATGGTCTTAATATGTCCGAGGATTGCACCCTAATTGTCTCGAAAGCAAGCCAAATTACTGGGTTTATTCTCAAGAATACTAAAGCCATCAATATTAGAACAGACCTCTATAAAATGATCAGTAAACCTAGTCTGGAATGCCACTCATTTCTATTTAGCCTTCTGTCTACTACTGAACGGAAGAAAATAGTATCAATCCAGGATTTGTTTACTAAAATAGTTTCCTCTTCAGAAAACTGTAACTTGCTTTACAAAGAACGTTGTGGGTTTGCAAAACTTGGTCCACTGTGGCTTTGTAGATTACTGAAGAGACTGTGGGGATCTCGCGAGTGTAGGAATAAATCGTAAGGCCATCGAATGGCAAAAGTCCCGTAGACTAAGTGTGGGACGGAATTCGTAGTTAAAGGTTTGATGCTTCATTAAAGAACATTTGGTGTGCAGTATGAGATAAAATTAAAGCCGCTGGTAATTGTTTTCCTGAACTGAAATATAAATAAAAAGTCTAGGGAAAGAACAAAATTAACCAACATAAGCTCCAATCTGTAAGCAAAGTAGGCCTTTGAGTGGTCGCTGCTGCCCGATGCCTTCGTAACTCTTGACACCACAGACGTGGTCTCGCAGTGGAAATATTGATCGCCCAGTCGCGCTTGACCCAGCGCGATGGCCCATGTCCGCATTCGACGCGCAAATATTGCCCTCGCGCGAATAGGGCAAACACACGCCCCCCAGACTGATTGGACCAATCAGTACTCTGAATCTGATTCACACAGCGCTCGCTGTTGGCCGTTGTGACAATTCCCGCGTTGACGGACACTCGAGATCCCGCTCATCCGAGTGCGGACGCAGGCAGCGTCGTTGGCCCCTGTGACGACCCCGCGCTCTCACACACGGTGTTAAAGGTTGAACGCCATGCCAGACCGATTGGAAATTTTCTCCTAACTTTTCTGCACACAGTATATTGTTCGTAATACTCTGGCCTTCCCGAGACTTCTCCCAACCTCGAAGATTGCAGCTGTTAGGGTTAAACATGATCAGCCTTAACATATTGCTATGAGAACATTTCCTATCGGTTAACAAAGCAAGCCTACAGACCATTAACACGATAAGAGCAGATAATATTACCATTAGGCGTCCCCACTATATTTTACAATTTTTGCCAGGAGGTCGTGAGCGTAGACCGCCTCGAGTTTGCTGACATGGTTATCTCGCCAGACGAGCCCCGTGGTCTACTTTGAGTTACTTCCTGATATTATACCCCCAATCCCGTCTGCTTCCTCTTCTACCATGAACATGGTCATCAGCTATTGTTCCCTGCTTGTCAATATCCACCTTGCAAGTCACAAAAGAAACTCACTCTTCCTGTCTGCTCCCTGCATATATTATGCGTAGTGAACGCATTTTTCATTCTCCTGACCGTTTAGTTATTCATGTTTTTTATATATGACCGAATCCCGCGGCATCGCTAGACGCCGCCTTCGGTCTAGCCAGAGAGTACCGTAGCGGGCCTTGATCAGTGTCACCGTGTTAACTCATCATGCCTTCACCTGCCAAACCTTGCGCACCCACGTTGTCTTCTTATCACGCTCACTGTTGGGTCATAGCCAGAAGAGCTCTTAGCCAATCAGTGTGAACCATTTCTCGATTGGTTGCAGGCATCAAACGATACGTTCCGGGTTCCTGTTATAGTGTGCGCAGAGGCACACGCAAGGAAAAACTGACTTTAGGAGTCTGCGAGCAACAGCTTTCTTTAGAGTCAATTATAAGCTCGTTCGGACCATAAACATTGACCACCATTGTCAGTCTTCCCTGACTTCAGACTTGGGAAACCTTTTACTCGGTGCCCCACCAACATTTCGGCAGGGTCTTCAAAGGCAGTGCCTATAAACCTTCATACACAAAACGATGTAATGTATAAATGGTCAGTGTGGTGTCGCGCGCTTTCAATGCTTCTGAAAATTTGGGTAATTTAACGTCTTCCTAATTGTCTTATCATGATCCTTACGAAAGTGATTTACTTCAAGCCTTGTGACTTTTTATACAGAGGTGGAATTCGTTTATTGCATTTCGCGTCCTGCATTCATATCGTTTAATTATTTAAGTACGGGCATATTTTCGAAAGTGCAGAAAAGAGTACTATTGTTAGCTTGTCACCATACCTCTAAAGCTGCCTTTCTCAGTCTTTGAATCGTGAAGTGTAAATACCGAGGACACAGAGGTTAGGAATGATTCACACATAAGTTCGGACTTTTAATAATATAATTACATTGGCAGCATTTACGGTGTTGTTTTCGGGAGAACACCCGCCATAATAGGATGTACACTGCTACTATTTTTCTTTTGGCTGTTGCCCCTGTCCTAAACCTGATAAAGTAATTTTTTTGCTTTTGTTACTATTCTTAAGAGCGAAAGAGTTAGAAGCAACTAATTTCCAGCTACTCCCCCCGAAGGCAATAAAGGATTATACTTATTTTAATGTCTCTGGATGCTCCGCTTTCTTTGCCCAAAAGATTGAGCTTACAATAGACAAAAACGGGACTATTTCGAGCTTCACTCTCCCTCCAAACCAAAATTATTCGTCCAACAGTTCGTGCTTGGCAAATGGTGAGAGCAAGCTTTCGTTTGAATGGCAGTCTTTGCCCAACCCGAGCCATTATCAGGCTGTTAGTATGTCGTAAGTTCACTTTATATGGTTATTCACAATTAAGGTTCGTGTTTCGCTTGTATGACAGTGGTATGTGGAATCTGAAATCTGGGCGTATAACCTTGGACGGTACGGTATACGACCTGTCATTTACATTGCCATACACCCCTAAGTCATATGGGTACAAGTGCTCTAGAATGCCGCCGATCTTAGTTGCTGGAGCTAAGCCTTTGACGCAAATATTATTCACTGGCTTGCAGGTAAGATTTATGCCAGGGTGTATTTTCTACATTGCAAAGTATGTTTTGTTGGCTGCTTTTTTTTTATCCAACAACCTTGCTTTACTACCCGACCTCTGCCAGCTCTATTTTTCCGTAGTTGTGCAACGTTTAGGCTTTTCATCATTTGATTTTCACGTTGGAGCATCTTTCATATTCTGAATATACCTAGAGAATGGTACATATGCTTATTCAATAGGGTGTACTAGTTAATCCCTTTATCTGGTTATATGTGGTCAGTCTTGACGTATAGAGTTTAGGCAATAATACTCATTTTATCGGTTTTTATAAGGAAATCTAGCTCAAATGTACAGATGATTAATGTTACAAACAAATGTTTACAAAAGCTTCGACTTCTATACTTAATCGATCCAAAGTGGAATACCGTAAGGGTTACGACTATCCTAAATCTGGATATATCTGACCACTACTCTTAAAATGCTCCATGTATAAGTAGTTCCTCCATCGTGCACGACAAGGCCTTCCACCGTGCTGGAAGCATAGTGGCCACTTGCCGGAATTGGCTCTCTATCTCTTCCTACGCCCACCACTTTCCATTAGTAGGTTATAACCAATTGAGCGCAGGCTTAGTGGCTAGCTAAGCCTCTGTGTGTGGCACGCGCTGATTCTATATACGAGCAACCTTAGTCTAAAAGAAATAAGTATCGAAACTTTTATTAAAACGTTATAAGAGGCCAAGTTATTCCGTCAGTTAGTGCATCAAGATGACTGAGCGTGTGTTGGCTTGGTTATGGTAAGGAATATATGTCATATCACTTTAGCAAAGGGTCTCTTCTATATTTGCCCTAATCTACCTTTCCTCTTTCATACACCAATATCATACGAATAGTGTTGACTGGCGATTATGTGATCAGTGACAAGTTTGAATTAACTCCTCCGTCTAACTCGTGATGCACGCATGTTTGACCTCGCTACTTATTAACGGGGTAGTGGCCTACGTCTAATATGCGCTCTAAGCTAATGTCCTCACCGAAGTCAGTTAAAAAAAGACAAAGAGTGCGGACGTTCCGCTGTGACTGTTGCTTACCTAACGCGTCAACCAATAGCGGTTAGTAAAACGACTTTCAGTGGAAGTTGGCTGTCAAGTAAACAGTCTCTTAGTCTGGCAAATTTGAATGACAAGGAGAGCAGCTTTTTAATGTTATCTTCGGCTTTTTTTGGAACTGCACTCGTGGGTTTGAATAACCCTGTTGTAGGATATGATAAATGCGGGTATCCCATAAGCACCTTTTAATTATCCAAAGGTTCGTGGAGGGCAGCTCCGGTTTTACTTTTGTGACGATGGATTATAATTGGGCCTTGGTTCTATCAACAGGCTTCAAGACCGTGCACGCGGATTTATACTTTTTGTCAGACAATATAGCCAAAGACCACCTCTTAGTGTTAGGTCAAGCCTAGGCAACGCCCGAATATTGCGTATCCCGGTCCAATGCAATTTCATCGGTATATTCATCATAATCACTGGAAGACCTCATGTAAAAACTTTGAATAAGAAAAAAATAGACGAGCAGGACGGATTGCCACTTAGAGAAAAGTATATTTAGCGTCGCCAGACAGATTAATTTAGGGAGAGAAATGATCTGTGAACCAAAACAAAATATGCACAAATATGAAAATGCGGTTTCCCAGCAGTGATTTGAAAACCCGTATAAACTCTACTACCCGAATGGAGTTATACAAGGCTCCTTATGAGTGACCAGAAACTATTAAGTTGGTTTGGCAGATTTGCTTAATTTGAGTTGACCCAAGTGTGAAAAACTCTATGCGTTTGGTGGGATTTGAACCCGCGCATCAGAGAAAGCCTTTGCCGGAGGCTAATGCTCCACCGCTAAGCTACAAACGCCCGCTTCACGCCATGAGTTTAATCACACTTGGATCGATATTAACCGCTCAACTTTTCGCTCATATGGAATCCACCAATACGGGAGCAAGTTGACTGCCCAAGCAGGATTTCCTAAGTAATCATCTAGAATTCACCAGAATGACTGCTAGGTCAACTCAAATTAAGCAAATCTGCCAAACCAACTTAATAATTAAGTCAGCCTAGCAGTCATTCTGGTGGATTCTAGATGATTGCTTAGGAAATCCTGCTTGGACAGTCAACTTGCTCCCGTATTGTTGGATTCCATATGAGCGAAAAGTTGAGCGGGTAATATCGATCCAAGTGTGATTTAACTCATGGCGTGAAGCGGGCGTTTGTAGCTTAGCGGTAGAGCGTTAGCCTCCGGAAAAGGCTTGCTCTGATGCGTGGGTTCAAATCCCGCCAACGCCTAGAGTTTTTCACACTTGGGTCAATTCAAATTGACCAGAAACTGTCATTTAGGAGGTCATGTCTCAGTTGCATTTCTTTGATTTTTTGTACTTGTACTTGATCCGATTAGCTCCTGTTGTTGGATGAATTGGCTTCACGGATGTCACGAATAGCAGTGGCCCATTGGCGGCGGTCAGAAGCGAGCTCTTCACAGATGTTAACCCCTTGTTTGTTCCAATATCGCAAGCCGTTATCGGTTACGAGGCCCATCCGTTCGACGTTCGACTTAACGGTGCTGAGCCACGTCTTCAGTTGACCGCCTTGTCGGTTTCTCTAGTTCGCACTACGAGAGGGGTTCATGACCAATCTGCAGATATCTGTCGATGGTTTGCGCAGAACATGGCCAAACCATTACCATTGTCGATGCTGGATGTACGATGTTAGACTTAGTAGTTTGAAACATCTGCGGTATAGCTCAACATTGGAGATTCGATCCTGCCAGAAGACTCTTAAGAGGAGTCGAAGATACCAACAGTCAAAGACTTTGAGCGATAGGATATCTGCCTTTCTCACTGGCCATGTTTCGCAGGCATATACTAACACCGGCTTGATTGATGCTTTGTATATCAGCAGCTTGGGGCGAGCGAGACCAGAGTGGTCTGGCTAGCAGCCTAAATGCATTTCCAGTCTGCGCGATTCGGTTCTTGATTTTGTCTTTGACCTGTCCATTGGCTAGCATATTCGAGCCCAAATAGCGGAAGCAGCTAACTTCTTAAATGGGTTGACTGCTGATAAACAGTGGTTGTGCTGTGCCCAGATACGTAGTCATGAGCTTCGTCTTGCGCACATTAATTGTCAGACCAACAGTTGCAGCGAAGCTGGTGATTCGGTCTAGCGTTGGCTGTATTTACTGGGGGGTTTTACCGAGTACGACAGTGTCATCGGCATATTCCAGGTTAGATGCTCTGAATTCAGGGCTGATTTCACATCCACTGTCAGGTAGAATTGACGGATGCATTACCCAGTCGATCAAAAAGTTGAAGCCAACTGGCGAAAGAGGGCACCTTTGTCGAACTCCACAAGTCAGAGGGAAAGAATTTGACTCTTAACCAGGGGTTCTTACTCGGGCTGATGTTGTGCTATAGTAAGCTTTGATCAGATTGAGCAACTTTGGCCGGAGATTTGGCAAGCAGGATTTGCCATAAAGCTTCTCTGTCGATAGAATCAAGGGCGGTCTTGAAGTCAATGAAACAAGTGGTGGTGATCTGTTTGTTTTGATGTCTGTGCTCTAGTATGCGGCTCCAATGGTTGTTTTTTTGTACAAGCTCTATGACCCGGCGTAAGGCAGCATACTAATTGTCCCAACTCATTATACACCCTTGAGTATCAGCCTAGTCTTGGGCGTTGATCTTTGTGGTTGGGGTTTACTGTAACGGAGACGGGGAACACTCTCAGGCGTATTACAATGCCTAGTCCCTTTTCTAGTGAAAGCAAAGGTCTTCACTTGTCGAACCGCATTGCTATACCCGCACCGCCTCTGTAGACTTGAAGGGGCTCTGCCATTGTTGTGATACCCTGGCCTCCGTCTACCAAGCAGTTGCAATAACTCTCGAAAACGGCCTTCTGAAGGACAAAGTTGATCAGAAATACCTTACAGACTGTTATCTGTGCTTACCACTTAGTTATATCGCGTTGTGCGTGCTGCATAGTTATTAGTTCGTAAATGAATCCTTAGTTTTAATTTAATTTTTCATTTTCCTAAAAATTCGGAAAAAATGGCAGCTAAGAGACCGCAAAAACGATGTCGAGTCAACTGATCCTCATTAACTCCTCTGTATTCTTGTCACCTAAGAAAAACGGCAATATTCTGTGTTCAAATTACTATGACAAAACACTTCATGAACTGTGGCTGAGCCTCTGCCACGCTACACATATTGATTACTTTCTCTAATTGCAAGTTTTTGGAGGAATGAGGGACTCACACAGGTCACATTGTTGCTGGGCTATCTTCTTCTGTCCTGTTCACAACATCAAACCCTAGCTTACTCCCTCCTCTAGCTTCAGCCGTTTGGTGCCGTGGATGGACGCTTCGGCGGTGTCAACGACTGTGTTGGTTTCTTCACTGTCGGCATAATCTCCAACCTACTCGTCGTCTTTCTGCTGCTCGGAATCTTCTCCTATGGTCTTTCCATGGTCATGGGCATCCAGACCAACGACGCGTTCGACGATCCCAAGTCCAAAATGATGCAACTCGGAAGCACTGCGGATTAACTTCGTCAGTAGTAGTTCTGAGACGCTTGGAGACGAAATGCCTCGGGCCTACAGCCCTACCTATGTGATCCATTACATTGACACTTGTAACTCATAAAGTGCTGACTACCCCTGATGCAACTAATTCTGGTCATCGTTCTGCTTGTAAGTTTTGCTGTGATGTTCTAGCCACCATTTTACGCATCTCAAATTTTCTTTCCGCCGAATTTGTTGTGTAACTGTTTACCTTCCTATCTTTGCCTGACCACTATTATCAATATATCTTACTACTGCAGTTTTAATGTGGGAACTAACTCGGCCTGGCTGTCGGTGTCTTTTCCGCCCTGGTTTTTTCAGCCTATTAAGAGTGCAATGTACTGCCTTCGCGTAAATACAATTGCCGAACCGATTTCACTGAAGATGTGCCATGTTACTTCAACCCTGTTTAACGGAAATGTGTTATTAGATTGTCTGGCAGGCGCCGTATGCTTCCGCGCTTGTCTTTACACCATATTTGGCCTGTACTAGCAGGTAATAGAGCACGCCATTGTCTTAACACCAATAGGTTGCCATACTATCGATGCTTGTTGAGTTCGTAGTAGCGCATGACCAAATGAAGTTGGTAGTGTGCATGTTAGAAATTTTGCTCCTTCCTTTCGAATCAAAAAAGCTAATTTCTTCAGAATATCTATTTAATTTAAGTTCAACAATATTCTTCATGTTTCATCACTCCACAACCAGACGTAGTCTCCGCCAGCTGTAAGGAGACTGTTACCATTAGGATGAGGACAAAGGGAGTGGATAAAGGGGACGCCAGTAGCAGTAGGCTCAGACTGGATGTCCGCTTCGTTGGCCAGATTCCGTGACCAGGCTGGAGATTTTGGCGAATGGTCCAGCACAACGTCCGCTGCGCCGCCAGTGACCACGTCCCACTGGTGCACCTTGGCGTAGTCCTCGGAACCGCTGACAATCTGAGCGTCCTGGTTCATGAAGCAGCAGTCCAACCTAGAGGGGCGAGATCAGACACTGCGTGAAAGTAAGGGATTTTCTACGCCGTGATGTAAAAGACACTACATTGGGAAATCTTTCCACGAGACTTTTCACTACGACAACATCGCACAAATATTCAAAGCCGTCCTACAATATCACGCATATAGATGAATGACGAACAGCTAGTTTATGTACGTTACTGATTCTAATAAGCCCATTAGTTCAATTACACCTGTGGGGATCGGGCAAGTGTGCCGAGAGCTCCTAACCTTCGCAGTGAGCGTCTGCAGACTCGCTAACCTGCAGGCATTTGACTGTCTTCCACGCGCACACACATACACGCCCAAATAGTTGCGGCTACCCAAGCGCTACTGGAACACGCCGTCTCTAGGCTGATGCAATATCGGCCACCAGACACGACCCCTCCTCCCCCCGGGTACTACAACACCTGCCACGGGAGAAAACTTGAACTTGCTCCAAAAACCTATTAAAGCACCTGTCTCCACTGTCTCACTCAGGTATGACCGGACGCAATCAAAACTAACCATGACTTCGCTAGCGGCCACTGCTGACTCATACGGATCATACTCTCCTACAGGTGTCTTCTGGCATTTCCTGCAACACAGGATATGCCCCCATTATTGATCCGAATAAAAAGTGCTTAGACGCCACAGTGTCAGGTCGATACACTTTATAAAAATTATGAGGACTGTGAGCAGTATCACCTTGGGGACAATTTCTTACTCTGCACATTTAACGACAGCCCTAGCCTGAGATTGACAACCATTTATCACAGCATTAGTGAGTAAGTCCGCGGATTTCATGAGTGCATTCACTCGCAACACCATTGTAGATCACTAAAGTTGGAGTCTTGCAAGGCGACATCGTCGGCATAATGTGGATAAGTTTGCCGACATTCGGGTGCAAACCAAACACTTTCAAATTCATGTGGGACCAGTCCGTAGAGTACTCCAAAAAGTGGATGACCAGATACAATCTTGGTGAACGAACGCTTTGGCGTAAGCATCTAGTCCGCGCATACACACAACTAGGAATCCGGCTTGGTTGGGCTCCATTCTACAGTCACAGTCTGGAATCGCTCGACAACAAAAAAATTTTAACAGCGCTAATGAGGCCTATGCTGTGGTAGTTTTAACACTTGTCTCATCTCTTTATGAGGATGCCCCAACCCCAAGAGAGACTTCATCTTCCTATGCTTGCTCAATCACCCCGTGGAGCTAGGACGCCGGAATGTCGATAAGACTTGTAAATTTCAGCGAGGATACCGTTCTCTACATTGAATCAGCTATTTTTTACCTTAGTGGAGAAGGGGGGGGGGTCATATGATAATGCACAGACTGTGGAGAAATAAAAACGCTTTTGCAGAGGAAATCGAGGACGTGATGGGTTTATCATCGAAGTTGAAGTGTTCATGTCGCGGGTTGACCTTGGCTGAGTTGTCAGCAATAAAACCGTCACTAAAAGCAGAGGGCTTGCCATTAACTTGACGGATTATTTAGCAGTTCTCAATTATTACTAACGCTTGGAACCTGCTCTTTGGAGATTGCTCTTTGAGTCCAATATTCCTATCGGTTATCCTTAGCTGCTTTTACTGTCACTGTTTGAAGTTGGTGGCAATAATCGTAGCAGGACCTGGCTTGAGCCGTCTAGCCAGTTGATTGCAAGGTTATTTTCCTGGTCCAGTCACTGCGGAGCCGCTGAGAGAATCCCATAATTTTATCAGCCTCTCCATAGCTTAGTGACTTTAATAATGACCTTTGGCTACTGCATTCGCCGCCGACTCGGGTCGCAAAGCAAGACCGGATGTTATTTTTCTGGCCATCAGTGGTGCTGTTTTGTCGAAGTTTTGTGATGTCAAAGTGTCCTGTACGTGACGTTTTGGATGCAAATGTGAGGTGAACTTTCAGACCTGTGAGAACATGGTCTGACCCGTAGGCGTTACCGATTTTGGTGCCACATCGATGTGTTATAATGAACCCAGCTGCAGAACCTTGCATCATTAGCTGTACTCAATTCGACTGGCTGTATGTCGAATATTAAGTCAGCCGTTGTTTGTAGCGATGCTGAAGGCACGTATTGGTAGCGGACAGTAGATTCTGACGGGCAAGGTTCAATATTCTCTATCCAGTATCGTATCTAGAGCCAAGTCCAACACGACCAATAAGGGGCAATTTAAAGAGTCCCGTCAACACTCGGCAGAACATGATGAAGAAGTTTTATAAATAATTCTGGCACCTTCGAGTAGAAGATTTCCTTTATTCGCTCTTCAGACGGACAGCAGACACGTAAGTACCGATAAGACTGCACCCCGTCAGATGCTGAGTACCAGGATCCAGGAACGTTCACATATTCCAATAACAAGGGTCCCTTCCCGATTTATTAGTGCAGTTCGCATACTATTCACCTGCACCATCGGGGTTACGGAGCACATGAGTTATCGTGAAGACCGTAACATGGGCTATAATATTGCAATCCGACAGTTCTCCAACGGCCACCCTGACTATTGGTTCGAGTTTGTCTCCTCTAGCACCTTGGCTCAAGAACTTAACAAGGCGGCGGTTGCAAGCAAACTTATTTGATAGTGGTTCACGGTCGCCATTTCACAACGCCGTCTCCGGGCTGGGCGGCATTTTATAAAGCGTGCCAGACCGTCGTGTCTTGACGGCATTGTCACTGCTGGTCCACGACTGCTTATTCACCAGACTCGAGAGCTCAAATATTTCGTAGGAGGCCGCTCCACAACCCACCGCTTGCGGACGCACCCAATGGTCAGCAGCTAGGCTAATGGGCGACCCATCTTTTCGAATTTGTTCAATGTTACATCCAGGAAATGATGCTATCTGCGTAAATCACTGTGCATTCTCTAGCCATTCGTTAGCAGTTATCAAAGTTACAGGTCTTCTGACCTGCTCGTACTTTCAAAGTGCGAATATTACCTTCGTCGTGCACCAACTCAACGCTTTCATTTTCAATGCTTGAAAGGATTTAAGCTGTAAACAAACCTTCTAATTGAGAAGCGGACGATACTTTTAATCACCTGACGTGTCGAGATCCGTCGTGGATTCGCCATCAGAGACATGGCCAGATAGCAGTAGCAGATACGGACCCGTAAACCTACCAATCTCCAACTTTTCTTGTTTCGGGGGAGGGCAAGTGATTCTCCTCTACAACGTAACCCAGTACAACGTCCAATGAAAAATGCAGAGAGATCAACCCCAATTAAGCGCCATACTTGTCACACGCAAGGCGTAAATTGATCAATTAGGGTGCCTAACCTTAGTTGCCTAAGCAGGGCAGCGTTTCCAGGATAACTAGTGATAGTTGAAGTATTCGATTTACTAGGACGAAGGAAAGGCATCTTAATCACAAGTTCTCTTTTTCTCGCTGGTCGTAGCGTGGAGCCAACAATTAAAAGTGGGCGCTAGTTAGACACAAATTGGATAGAAGTCTGCATACGGAAGCTACGATATTGCCCCCATGCTTATCCTTACTTCAATCCCGCTATACCATAACTTTCAACTGAGAGCTCACCGAGGGATCTCGGATGACATTTTGCGACGGTCGATAGCGGTCAGATAATTCCAATTAAGTAAAGTTGTGAAAAAAAAATAACGCTGACTGGAACCATATTCATTCAGGTCAATGTTATGCTCCCCGGCGCACACGCCCTATTACACACAACTAGCCAGAGATAGCTCAACAGTCATCCTAACGAGAAATTAGCTTGTCATCCTCCCAGTCAAGCCTTTTACTCAGCCCCATAATGAAAAACGGAGCGTGTTTATCTTGCTCAGCATCGAAATTTCATCAGCAACACCAGCCTGGGTGGTAGAACACGGAAAGAGGTACACCCCGAAATTAATCGCAAGGCCGCATGTAATACAGGAGGCGGGTACCCATTCTCGTGTTCAACCACCTGGGTTCAAAAGATTTGAGAGAAGATGGGCAGACCGGGCTTACTTGAAGACTTTGTTGACGTGGCCGGTATACTTGCTCAACAGCTCTCCGTTCATAGCATCCATGAGACGTATAGTAGAGTCCTGGGAGGCCACGAGGACGCACTGGCCGTCGAAGGATATGCCCACGGAGGTTACCGGATAACCGATGTAGTCCTCCAGCATTTCACCTGCACACAGTCATCAAAATGCAATAAGAAGGTATAAAAAAGGAATGTACGTTTTTCGGTTTGTCCACCGATCCTCTGTCAACATAGAGTTGAGCAGGGTTAATTGCGGTCAGTGTGAATTCAATGACGTAAGCGTAAAAATAAACCGAAGGGCCAATAAGGCCATGACACCTGACACCAGCCGTCTTCACTGGATTTCAAGTTTGTAGCCTGACTGGAACTCTTGCCTTGCAAAGAGCTTGGTGCAGTCTGTCCTGAAGTCCAACGACGACGAGCGAGTAACCTGCAGAGAAATGCAATCAACCGGTGTGCTCTGGGCATTGTTCGGCCGTGAAGGAGCCGTAACGGTGTCAAGGTCGGGTGTAGTCGAGTTCGAGCAACTACCAAGTTCAAATTATACCACTAGAGCGCATTCTTCTCCGAATTTACACAAACGAGCGGGGCTTTTAATTTCCTAACCAAGCGTTTAATGTTTCCACTGCAGCTGGGAATCAGGTGCCGCAACTACTGAATGGTTTAATTGCCTCTCTTTTTCGCACACACGCAATGCTGTGGAAAAAAAGACACTTCCTGGCATGCTGACTTCAAAACTGTGCTGTCGAATGCTTTGAGCCTTCCTCAAATACGTCTCAAGAACGCGATGAGCGCAACCCACGTACTCCCATTTTTTTATATTCCAACTATTTAGTTCGTGACAAGAAAAAATAACATTTACGGCTTCGGACTGCGCTAAAGCGCATTTATGAGATAAACACGTAGATTACACTAGGGACATGAACAAAGTCGGTAGCAGTTTAGGGAATAGAAAGTATAGAATTTCAAAAATGCGTCTTCTTCCATCACCGCTGTGGTTCTTCACGCTGGTGGCGCGCCTTTCGTCTACTTATCCTTACTGTAGTCGTACGTTTGCGCTTAAGTGTTTATCTGGTTCATTGGCTATTAGGAGTGACCAATTCTACTTATATTTCTGTTTGAGGGCCACCTTAAAACCCAGAAAGATAGTGACAAGAAAGAAACAATTTGATGAAAAACGACGGTTATGTCAAAGGAAAAATTCATATAAAACAACATGAAGTTAGTCCTTACTGTAGAACAGTTAAATTGTGGTGGACTAGCACTAATCAACCGGTTACGTGACTCTTTTGTCCCGTTCTGCCTTGGGAGTCACCCTCGAGACTCAGCAGCATTCGCACAGCGGCTTGTATAATAGGCAGAATAAAATTATGGTCAAAAACAAGGAAGACCATTTCTGGCTCAATCGCTTTCATCAGCCAGCTATACCTAACCGCGGGTGTTGCCAGACCTAAGGCTCTAATTCGCAACCTGATGGTTAGAAGCCCAACGCTTTAAGCATTGAGCCACAATCTCCTTGTCCTGTCTGTTTCGGTCAGACGCTCATTGATCGATTACGGGTATGGCTGGCTAAGGACGGTTAATATACTAGAAATGACCACTCCAGTCCCCTTTTGTGGAATCAGCCCAAAACCTGGCTCGAATCAGTCCGTCAGGGCACAAGAGTGGTTCTTGGACCTTCGGTATTCGATCTCCGGCGCTGGCAAAGAGGATGGCTCAAACTGTCCAGGTCTGCGGCCACGGATCGTCGCGCGTGGAGGAGCACCGTACGGGACATCATTGAGGCCGGCTAATTCAGTCAGGATCGCAGCCGCAACAAGTACAAGTTTGTCTTTGTCGGCAATATGTTCCAGTAGGCAGTGGACACGACAGGCATGCTGAAACAAGCAGCCGCAGATTTTATAAAGTGGTTTACGCTACAGGTTCATCACTTCGACCAGCCATATCTGCTGTTAGAAAACTAAAACGCACAATAAATATAGGCTGACGGCAGTCTTTGTCTACTACTCGATTATGCTGTACAGCGATCCTATTTTCAATGGTATCAGGATCAATAGCAAAGGCGTTAATCGATTGCCAAAGATAAAAATAACTATCCTCACGAAGTAACGAGATGACACGCATTCCAGAAAGGGCCTTCTTGCTGGACCCGAACATAGTCTAACACTTCTGGTGCGTATTGGGATAACAGGTTTTAAACAAAATCGTGTTTCATAGGTGCGGTATACGTCTTCGGCTCACCTTTGCGAATATCGTAGATACGGACACATCGGTCGATAGAGCCCGTGAGAATCTGCCAGCGGCGAACGGCGATGCAACTGACACTATCCTTCGCCTCATGCATAGTCTGAATGAAGCGGAAACAAGACGGGAAGCTAACGTGGTCTTTTAAGTGGGGGGGGGTCCATTACACACAAGGTCTAGAACACACCATCAATGAAAGTTACCGGCAATACTATCTGCCTACTTCCAGCTGTTACAGCCTCTGTCGAGGTCTCAGGCAGAGCGGGATAGATGAGTTCCGTTAGTGGTCAGGTGAACATTAATCAATGAGTCCAGCACAGTCGGACTGAAAGTCTCAGAGAAGCCCTCACAGATTACACTATCTACTAAGGCCTATGTCAGCATTCGGTGGAACACGAGACAGATACTACCAGCTAGGTTTCATATTGAAACAGTCTATGAACTAAACAGTCTATATCTAGGCAGTCTAACGGCAAGTCCGACTCCCATCCAGTCAACAAGAGAATTTCCTGGAGCATATTTTCCCTCAAATTCGTGGAAACGTGGTGTGTCCTTATCCGTTTGACTGGTCACTTATCATGGCAGTTACGCAGCGCTAGTTACCTAGCTGCGACAAGCGTGGAGACGTTTAATTTTAACAATGACAGTCGTAATCCGCGTCGGACTGATGGAATTAACTCCGGAAATGTGACTGTCCTTTAGAAAAGAAAGACACGAAGAGCTTTCTCGTGGCAACTTCCGACCAGCGGCCTATATAGTCCTTCATTTATACAATTATTCAATGCTTTCTATATTGTGGGTCAAACCCAAAGTCAAATATCCCGATCAATTGGGTCACTCAACGTAATGGGTAAGAATGGGTAATGGTTGCTGGGCCAAAATTGATCTAAATGCGATCTTCGGGCTACGGAACCCGGATCGACACTCAGAGGCCCCTTTCGCGGGCAGGGTATGGAGTGAGAAATTGTAGGCTAAGCCATTTGGCCGCCTGTGCATGACCAAAATGACGCTACAAGTACCCGACGGTCACTTGGTTTTTGTGAACTTGAACCTCAACAGAGGCAAAAATTGGTTCGAGGGTCATTGATCCCGTGTAAATGTTAGCGAGAGCATCAGTGAGGTCAGGGGTCGGGAGAGTTATCATTTGTGCACACGAAAACTGAGGTTATCGGAGGGTGAATTAAAGGTACATTGTAGAACAACTTAAACTGAATATATATTTTACGCCAATTGTCGTCAGCTTCTTCGCATATATGCAGGAAATCTGCTTTTTCTTTAGTCTACTGAAAAAGAAGCTAGTGTGATTTTTTAAAACCTCGGACGACTGAAATGAATGCCAGCTGGAAAATAGGAACTTTTAATTTGATTTTAAGTCGGACCAGTTGTAACATCTTCCGTATATTTGTCGCTAATTTGAGGAACTTCACGTGCAAGTACACACACTCTCGCTCTAAGCCGCAAAATATGAGTGTTTATCACCATGCTAACACATGCAAGGAGTTTAAATGGGACAGACGGAGCAAGAAAGCGCCGTGCGGAAACTGGATGTCTTTGGTGCACTTCGATATAGATACGAAAAGCCAATCGGTTGAATGTGTCTTAGAAGCTGTGTCCTTTCAACAATCAGAAGATTAGGCACGATGTTTTCAAAATAGGAAAGTTCGATAAGTTTGAACGAACGAGTTGTAGTTTTAGCTGAGGTCAAAACTGAGTTATCTGAAACAGAAACGATAGAACCTTGTGAAGGTTAGCGAGAACTTTGAGTTCCTAGACCGTTTGAAATGCTATTAAGAAGCAACTCTCCTAATACGCGTCCCCAGTTTGAAGAGCTAGGCTAAATTTGTATGGATGGGACTATTAATCAGTCCGAGGAGTACCTGGAAAACTGTAAATTAAATGTCATCCAAACCTGGGAAAAGTCTTCCATAAGGCAATGAGCTTCCTGAAATGGGCTAGGCCTTCCTTCATTCTATTTCCATCTGAACTTCTCGCTGGGATCTTTGGTGCATTCGTTAAACCGTATTTGGAAAAGGGAATGCCGATGCGGATGCCCTGGATGAAGAAAGACGGTGATCCAATCGAACAGATACAGCGACGGACGACAAAGCTGATAAGCGGCTTTAGGACTTATCAAGTTCAATTCGCTCCACCGTCCTCTAAACAGCTGAGATGCAACCTGAAAATGTATATGCAGAGCTAACACCATACTGGCACCGCAGGTACTACCTAAAAGCCCTCGCCCGTGCTCCGCCTACATCCCGCCGCCGCATGATACAGGTGCGACGCGCTCAGTTCATCAGCGCCCTCCCCCCCGCCCGAGTGTTTCCTGCATACTTTCCGATATACAACCCGGTTTAGAAATTACTTATTGTGAATTTTCACACAAATTTATCCAGAATCAAGCCTTAGAGGCTCAGTTAAAACGTGCGTATGTGTATTTGAGGCGAATTCCATCAGCCATAGAAAGATAACCGCGTAATATTCATAAACTATCAGCACGTAGCAAGCAGTACACACACACCATTCTGACAGCAGAGTTACCAGGAAACAGTCCAAACACGTTTTGCCGGTTTTCATACGAAAGTCACCAGAGCGGAACGTTTTCAACAACCTTGCACTGCACAAGAATAAAGCCGACCACTTTGATCGAATGAGTAATCAGTAGGGGGTGCACATTTAGGAAGCACGAAAATTTTCATTACGCATTCATTACTGCGTCTCCACAACATTTGCCAATTTTGGTTACGGATTATCAGTTCCACAAAGACGGGTCAAAAAGACTGTAGTGACATTGCACTGCGAAGCCGGAAAGATAGGTACATACCTGAATGGGGTACTGAGTGCGAGCCCGGGCATCCCAGGCGAGGACCATTCCGTCCACACCGGCAGAGAAGAGGACACTGGGGACGGCGGCCTCCTCCGAGGGGCCGGCAAATTTCACCGCATTCACGCGACTCGCGTGCTTTCGCCATCGGCGTAGGGCCTGACCCGAAACCACGTCCCACAGGATCACCAGTTGGTCCGTGCCTCCGGAACCCAGTTGACTGTTGTCACTGGAGGACTGTTTGTCAGAGGGGCAAAAGAAAGAATATCAATGCGTATGTCGCCGGTACAGGCACTCATCGGCGCCACCTACAGACAAATACACTTAATTGGCTATCCCCCCGCCCCGGAAATGTTAACAGAAATTCTTAGATGCGTTTTCGATCAGAAATACTTATGTTATTTCCAGCTGAACAAGTTGGTAATTATCCACTTCCATTTCCATTGACTCTTTGCCAGACCTCACTAAAATGGTCTCCCTCCTATAAAAGGCTGTTCCCCTTCCTCTAAAATGCGTGCCCAAGCCCACTTGCTCCAACAATTATGTTCCTGTTGGCCTCTTTTGTTTCCAGTTGAATGCACACTGGTGTTAAAACTAGACCCCCAGCAAAGTACCATTTAAGTGATACTTGAATAGTGGTCCCACCTCCTGCTCGGCCCTCTTGCATTTTTATCACCCTTTTTCCACACTGCTTCCTCCCCACTTCATCAAGAGACGACTGTTTTAAGAGTTGTTTGCTATTGCCCCCGCTCCCCCTCTGGTTTGATTACAGCTGTCACCGCCGCTGACCTGAAACGCTTGCAACTCCCCCCCCCCTCTTGCAGGTACAGTATTGTCTCTGCTCGCGTCAACCCCCTCCCCTTCGCGCTGGTGTTTTCAGACCAATCCTGAGGACATAGGAATGGCCTCCTGAAATCATATAAAACCAGAGCCACACCCCCTCTCCTACTAACACACACAAGCTTTCCGAAGATTAGTTCCGCCCTGCGTGGCGTTATTATTGAACTTGTGTTGTTCCCTTGTGTAGAGTCCGGCGATTTGGCCGACTCCCTTCGCTCTTGACTTGGTGCATCGATTGTTGAGGTGTGTATTTTGATTATCCTTTACTATTTGTTTACCAGTACAATGCTGCCTTGGTAGTTGTTATCATTGGGTTTGACGTACGCGTGGCTGCCTGATACAGTCGGAGAAGTCAAGAGGCGAAACAACTTACTTGAGTAAGGTTGGAATATTAATGTTAGTGCAATATAATTACGTCAGCCACTTCAAGATGATGACTTTAGAACGAGGTTCTTTTCGAGCACCTGCAAAAGCTACACTGTGTAAAGCATGACCACTTAAGTAGTATGGAGTTTTACCATTTATGTATACATAAAATACACCAAAATATTCTGGTCAGTATTCAGCTGGTAGCAAAATAGGTTTTCTTCAAGTTTCGGACTGGAAGAATAGGTATTCGTCCCTTTTAAGGAAACCCCTTCAATTCCTGAACCAGACCCATGGTTACACCTGAATTCAGGGTTTTAAAGCCACAGGCTATATACTATTTATTTGAGGAAAATAATGCATTTCTGTATGCTGTAAAGAAGACGCCATAAAAATGCAGCTGTGTAGATGAACCACTTTGTATACTTTACAAGCAGCATTTTTAATGAACAGGTGCGATGCCTTACTAATGGAAAGTTGAGAGTTCTAATAAATACCATAATAAGAAAACTCTTCGAAACCGAAAACTACTACGAGGTCTGCTAGACGAAAACCTGGAAGGTAGATAGCTATATACTAGCGATCAGCTGCTCCTATTTAGGCCGCCCGTTTCTGGAGAGATTGAAAGTTCTAATAAGGAAAGTCTCTCCTTACGTGCGACAAGTAGGACTAGTAGTAGTTTAGTCAATAAATTATTAGGAAGATGGGGTTAGGAACACAAAAATCGGAATTGAAACCAGTGGAAAATGTGTACAGTATGTTGACATGAAAGGACAAAGTAAATGGAGATCTTAACAAGGATGCACAGCTACCGCGGGTATGCTGTGTTCAGGCGTACGCTGCGTAGGCGTGATGGAAAAAGATTCACGTAGGCACAATGGTAACATTAAAGAGCTGTGGAAGTACACACTAGCTCGCTTTCTCTAATTGCACCCAATGTACTGGCCTCAAAGCAGCAAGGGTCCTCTCAGCTTTACAAGTTACTGCGGAGAAACCGGGATACCTTGACTTTAGACTAAATCAAATACCCCGATTGGGCTAAAGGTACTGCGCTCGATTATGTCCCAAGAATTCGGCTCGACTTCAAGTACTCGACCGACTACCTTCTTGTGATAGGTAACGAGGCAAAGACCATTGTCGTACGTTCTTATGGAAGTAAATCTTCTGTCTGACAGTCCGACAAAAAGTTTCGACAATGACCATTGCGTGCCCCACAGTAGGCTGAAAGCAAGTGCGTTGACTTGCGCGTGAATTAGATTACAATGACAAGACAGAGTCAAGGAGACCTGGCTTGGATCCCACGGAGTAGACCTGGTATAAAGGCCATGTTGAGAAGTAGCCATTGCAGTCTGACTCCCTGTCCACCAGTCAGCCACTCCATACAACAAGACACACACTGAGCTGAATGCGCAGTCCGAGTTATCCAGTCAGTTGGCAGCCCTCCAAGTCACGGCTTTTAGCACGTCGTGGTAGTTTCAAACGCGTCAGATTGTTGATGATGAGGAAAGTGCTTGGAGCCGTAAACCTCGCTGTCCATTCCCAGGTCACAGCCCCTGCCCGAGCCGGTCAGTAGGCTGGTATGAGGAATGAGCGCAGCTAATGATGTACCTAATGACCTCGTCTACGCGTACTACGTACACGACATGACTCCTCCTCAAATAAGCACTAGGATTTCACACAAGCGAAGGTTAAACGGTTCACATATCATGTGCGAGCACCAGCGGTCAAGTTAAAAAGGAGCCAATGCAGCCTGCCTCTCAGACTACCAGTCGACAACACCACACAAACACACATTGGACTGGCTGCGCGACCTGTTTATAAGTGTGGGTCGAAGAGCTTCCAAACCACGGCGCTCGGCGCACCGTAGTAGTCTCAGGCTCGAATCACACATGCAGCAGAACGGCCACATCGAAAAGGAGCCGAGGATCATACTTCGCTCTCTCACAGGTGAATTGCTTGCTACAAACAAGTAGTATGCGATGGTGGGCGTGATCTTGTGCGATGTAGATGCCGGTGAGGAGAGCTGTGGCCGTGCGGTATGGCCAGCGCGCGCCATGCTACAGAGCATCCATATGAGGGCTGCTCTGAACATAAACTGACATTACAGAGATAGACAGGCTCTCGTCGACAAAATATTGTAGCGTCCCCTTACGAAGCGATTTGTGGACCCAACCTGCTTTCCACCGAACTCTACTCATAAGGGAATAAGGCCCAACTAACCTGAACATCGGAAACTTCACCACTGTGACCGGTGTAGGTCTTCAGCAGGCGTCCAGCGCGTGGATTCCACAGGCGAACGGTCCTGTTTCCACCAGCAGTCAAGCAGTACTGGCCGTCGGCGTTGAAGCGCACAGCTCGGACGGCATTTTGTCGACAGAACAGGCGTCTGACCGGTCTCAGGGGCAGTTTCGTTCCGGTGTTTCCATCTCCAGACGTGTCAGCCAAAGAAGCTGAAGCCTGAATGTAAGAAGGTGGAGTGATTTTGAACTGGCAGTTTTGAGTACCGACCGGAGGGCTTCACAGAGATAACAGCATGGTGGAACAACCCGAAAGATCTTGTTAAGTCCCCTCCCCCTATCTGCTGCAAGCGCTACCTTGAGAGTTAATTACCAATAAGGTTAAACGGAACAGTCCGTGGTCTCACGCCTGCAGCACTATTAAGCAACAAAAAGGTCAAAATAATCAATGATCTGTAGAAGATCTCACGAACAACTGTTCTCGTTTCTCTTAAGGGCTACTACACGTTATATTCATTCTTGATTATCAACAGACACTGTGGCCCAGAGTTTCACGTTACCAGTTTAGCCATCGGGTCAGAGTGGAGAGAAGTGGGAGTTAAAGAGGATTTAGAGCCTCTTTTAATCCGAACTATGAAAAATGTAGAGCAAATATGACTATAAAGGGTTGGCTGGGAGAGGTATGGTGGCTGGCCTAACCCATGAAACGTTGCCCAAAATTCTGAAATGTGTCTTCGTTTAAAAGATATTCCTTAGGTGAGGTTTTAATACTGACTGTCGTGCAATATAATCCAAGGATTTTCCAGTTACGACGAGATGCCGACTTTTAACTAAGCTGCCCTCCGGCCGCCTGTGAAAAGAACACCCGGTAAAGATGACTATTTACGTAGTAAGATTTTTCACCCGCTGTTGGCGTCTGTATAAATTGAGATATGTTTTACAAAAGGAGTGCAAAAAGTATTATTTTTACCCAGTTGGTGCAAAATTACGCCTTCTTTAAAAACTCTTTTTAAAAACAGGGTATCTTGCAGTATAAAAAAACTTTTTCAGCCCCCTAAACCATTTTGAGCTCCACCTGCAGTTGTTTATAGACCTACGGTTAGCAAACTGCATGCTCTATACTTTCCGTGTGAGAAAGATCATACATTGGCTGAGTGTAGGTTTTGTAGACGCTCAGAACGAAGCTCATTTAAAGGTCGATATTTTGCATTGACTGAAATATCGTGGTAATATGATGCACGATAACCAGTATTCCAGCTCCTTGTAAGTAATCCTTCTTAATAGCAACATAATTTTGATGAACGTCCCCAGCCGGTGGGCTACCTACTGTTCTTGAACCGTAAACCGAGGAATTCGCATCCCGCATCGCATACCTGAATTCGCACAGCCACGGAGCTCGAAGCTCGATCTGACACCAAGCCTTATCGTGTTAAATAACTGTAATGGAGCATGACAGTTCGGTCGTCGATTTCGTCGATGTGCACCGTATGATGTTGTAAGGACGATGACTTACGTGCAGGTTCGTTTTAAATTATAGTAGGCTTGCGTTAAATCGACCTAACTCTCTCTTCGCTCACCCGCCTGAGTTCGATGTCAATGGTAGAGCGTTGGCTGCGTAAAAGCATTCCCTGCGGTGTGGATTTTACTCCCGCTCAGGCCGAGAGTTTTTTCACAATTGGATCAACTGAATTAAGCAAATCTGCTAAACCTAGCCTAGTAGTCATTCTGGTTGATTCTAGATGATTGCTTGGGACATCCTGCCTGGACAGTCAGCTTGCTGTCCACTAATGGTAGATTCCATACGAGCAGTAAGTTGGGCGGGTAAAATCGATCCAAATGTGGTCAAATTCACGGTTCATGGTGAGCCTCATAGCTCAATGGTAGAGTGCTGGGTGCGCGAGAGCCTTCCCCTGCTGTGTCGGTTCGACCCCCACCGCCGAGGCCGCGAATTTTCCACAATTGGGTCAACTGAAATAAACAAGGCCGGAGGTGGGATCGGGAGCAGGCGGCCAGAGCCGCCGCGCCTGACTCCGCCCCTTGGAGTGGGAATGACGTAAAGGCCACGGGTGGCTGAGTCAGCATCTACGCGTGTCATTAACGCCCCCTCCTCCCAGGTTCGGCATTTATTATGGGAGCGCAACCCGTATAACGCCTGCCATGCCCTGATCGGGCTCCCTGTTGGTTCAACGTGTCTACCACGCGGCCCGTTTAATGGACACTACTATGGTACACATGCTAGTTGACAACTAACACGCGGACATTGCAATCGGCTGAAATGATCGCATGTATGATACAAACTATGGATTTGAAGAAAGGTACTTCCGAACAGTACGCGTTCCCTGAATCCTGGAAATACGTGGCGAAAGAGACCACAGCTGAAATAGATAAGTACTCACGGTGAGTCAATATTCAGTACCAGTGCACATATCTAAAGATTAAAGGACATCACGACTGTTTAAAAGTCTTTAAGACCCTCAGAAAAAAGGAGTCGAGTTGCAGCGGGACACGGCAGGCAATAATAAGAACAATTTGATCAACCTAATTAGGAAAAAATTCGCGGCCTCGGTGGGATTCGGACCCACTCAAATTTACCAAACATTCCTGATGAGTAAGTGAGGCTGATATTTATTATGGTGGATTTTAGATGATCGTTTATGAAATCCTGCCCAGGCAGCCAGCTTACCATATCCGTATTGGTGGGTTACATACGTGCAGTAGGTTGGGTGAGTAAATTGACCCAAATGTGATTAAATACAAGATTTCGACCTATCTTCGTAGCTCAGTGGTAGAGTGTTGGCTGTACATAAGCCTTCTTTGCTGTATAGGTTCGAATCCCACCGACGCCGCAAATTTCCCACAATTGGATCAATTTAATTATTAAAATTTGCCAAACTTTCCTAATAATAGTAATTGCCAATGCAAGCGAACATGCGAGTCCCAGGAAGAAATTGAGAAGAAGACGACTGAATCGCTGGGACAATACTTTTATTCGCCTGACTTTTCGAGATCTATCAGGGATTCATCATCAGAGACATGAGTAAAGAATAAAAGTATTGTCCCAGGGATCAAGCCTTCTTCTTCTCAATAGTAATTCTAAAGTTCGGGTAGGGATCAGTGAGCATTCGCAAATCCTATCAAGGAAAAGAATAACGGATACCACAAATAATCGTCCGCCCACAATTCAAGTTTAAAAGTACATGACCCATGTGTGCGCAGGGTGAGGTATTATCTGTCGCAAGATGAGGATTACTGCAATTTTGCCATAAGCGATACCTAATTTGAGAATTGCCCGATATAAACTTTCCGGATAAAATATTATTTGCATCCGAAGATAGGAAATCCTATTGTAGATTGCAATTACGAAACGAATTAGTCAGTATCAGTCAGTATATTTGGAGTAAATGACCGAAACCCTTAAAAACTCCATTGAAATGGTACAGGAATGCATAAGTTTTTGTAAAATATATAAACATTGAATGTTGATTAAATCAGTCGAAACAAGACATGTCAGTTAGGACTCCGAATTTGTGTAAACCACTGAAGGAAGACTATAAACGCCAGCAGAATAAATGCGCTGTCCTCAGGCCCGAAAATCTGGCAGTGTTGTACACAGAAAGTCAGTTGTGCCGTACCCATCATAGGTTTCGCCCATCTTCTGGCGCTGTTCGGACGGGACCAGTCACGGTCTGACACCATTCCTCCAGATTCGATTAATTCTGCCAAACACTATCATAATTACTGTAGCAGTATAAGCTACAGAAAATGAAATGGAAGGTGTCATTCGTGATTTAATTTTTCGCAGTTCGCTAACTCAAAATAGTCTCCAGTCTTTGTCAGCAGTATGCGATTGCTCATTGCCCGTCACCAGGTGACAGCCTGCGAGGCCGGGTGCAAACAGAAGGCATGTACTTTATCCTACCAATAGGCCAGCCCGGTGAAGATCAATGACACACGACGTTAAGCAACAACAAACTATCGACTTCTTTCTGGGGAGTTAGGTATGACGCAAAAATAGTGGATCAGTGTGGTTATAGTCGATTGGATTCAATAGACAGAGTGAGAGTGGGTACGCCGACGGGGAGTTAGCTGTAATCCCTTTAGTAACTGCTGAGTTCGCCAACTAGAAAACCAAAGCATCGCAAGTCCTCCCCGGGTGCAAAGAATTAAGTAGTTCTGTTAAACGCTTACCGAAAAGCGAAATGATGGGAAGTCTGCTCGTCGACATTTCAAGCAGCCAGTAATGAAATAATGAACGGGGAAAGCAGAAAAACGGCTAGTTAATTAGTAAGATGTATTTTTTGAAAAGTGTAAGAAGTTGTACAAATATGATAGACAACGCTCGAGGTCCTTCAGGAGGCAGTGAGGAATTTCAACTTTTCCATTAACTCCTCTAAAAGATGAGAAAAGGGACTGGTGAGTGGCAGGGGGCGAAATATTACTGTTACTGTTATGGCGTTATTTCAGTGGATTGTGTTAATAAATTTTAATATACCACAGAAACGTACTTAGCAGTTGTCAGTAGAAGTTAAATGTTAATGCAAGACATACGTGTGTTTTGGTTCAGCCAACTAAGCGAATGCATGTGCGAATTGAGGATCCGCGTCACCTGACCAATTACGTTAGTCGACCCCAACGTGGACTTGGAGGCTGAATCTGAGACAGTCCCATCGTGCGCTATTTTGGGTTCGGAGATATCACTTGTGATGGAATTCACCCGATCAGCCATTTCGCGTAAGTCTGTGAGCAATTGACCCAGTTCAAGATCAGTGTTGACGCACATTTGGAAGATAGCTTCGCGCTCTGCGTCAGCGTGCTGCTGAGTGGGTGGTAGGTCAGCAGCTGCCTGCTCCAATGGCTCCAAAAGACCCTCCAACTCGCGCTGCTGGGACTCCACAAATTCCAATTCCTGCCAGGGTTGAAGAATAGGTCTTAGTGACAAAAGCCTTGTAATCAGTCAGATCAGAATGCTAGCCACGAAATAACACAAAAGAATCTAGAAGAGGAAGAAAGGTAATAATTACGATTCTTCAGACAGGTGTGGCTCCAAGAAGGAGGAGCAAGATGAAAATAATGCATGTTTAGTCGACATGTACCTGATAGACGGGTTTACAAGAGGCTTATAAAGTCAATAAATTCAACTTGAAATTCAGTTTTATCAACAAAGTCTGGTTACCTGAACCAGCACATATTGGTTTCTAATCTAATAAAAAATGGGGTTTGTAATAGTTTCGATATCTTAGGAGTTCTCAAAAGCCGGTATGCCCCCACTTTAAGATCAGGAGTAGAAGATGCAATCGCTGGAACAAGATGATTTGCCTAACATTTCGGATTCTATCGAGAACCCTTCAACAAAGGTAACCGTGGAATAGTGTGAGATATGCACAGATTGCGCAATACTTATAGTTCGTAGCGATCACCTGCATGCGCACTATAATTAGCAACTCCTATAACGACCGCTGGAGGTTGTAATTAGTACATTGATGGCTTAGCAGTTAGCTTTCGAGCCATTCATAGCCGCGATTCCGAGCGATAGAATGCCTGCCTTTCTCACTGGCCATGTTTTGCAAGCATATACTAACACCGGTCTGATGGATGATCTGTATATTAACAGCTTAGTACGCAAGCTGATGTCTGAGAGAGACTAGAGTGTTTTGGTTAGCAGCCTAAATGCAGTTCGAGCCTGCACGATTCGGTTCCTAATTTCTTCTTTGGCCTACCCGTTGACCAGTATATTAGAGCCCAAACAGCGAAGCAGCTATTTTCTCCGATAGGCTGACCACTGATAAACAGTGATTGTGCTGCGTCAAAATGCGTAGTCAGGAACTTCGTCTTGCGTATATCAATCGTCAGACCAACAGCTGCAGTGAAGCTGGTGATTTGGTCTACTTTTGACTGTAATGACTGAGGGGTATTACCAAGTAAGAAAATGTCATCGTATTATTGATCCGGGAGCGACATCGGATCCCAATTCATGCATAAACCTGCAATTTTGAAGGCGACCATGGAGCTATGTTAATTAGCTTGACTGACTGCAGAGCCCTTTTCAGAGTACCGCTTGGAATGAAGATGCATTTTACGGACAGGTGAAGGAAACTCAGCAGTCCACCATTGTCACATCAAGCTCCAGAACCAAAGCTTGCCTAGATGGCGGTCTGTTCGTTCTGGTCGGCACAGACAGTAACAACAATGAGAAAATCACAACGAGGGCGTCAACAATTTATTACAGTTGTTCAAACATTATGAGGACGTTGACAGTGTCTTCGCAATTTCACGTAAGTTGACCAACCACTGATTGGCTCTTAAGCCTTAAAAGCGGAAAGGCTGATGCTTGCGACATGGTACTCAGAGGCTTACCCTGTCAACAGGCATATGGACCTGCCCGTGGCCTACGAAGTCCTACGCCGTTACGTAAGTAAAGGACAGGACACGGTCAAACCGAAGTCAGGACTTGCAAAGGAAGACAGCCCTCTGACGAAACCACCAGAAGAAGGAGCAGGATTACCAGGATCCTCTACCATGGGGACGGAATAGAACACCAACTGCCGTCAAGCTATGTCAAAATACACACGGAAGTCCAAGAAGCGAACGGAGAAAAATCGATCAGCACACGTCCAACACGTACAGCCGCAACTTTAAATTTGCTCATCGATAAAAGCAGTATACTTTTCAACAAAGGACAGCCGGCCCAGCTTTTCGAAACGTCAGCAAACCAGAAAATTTATTACAGCGAGAAAAACATGAACTATAATTCTTATTTCGGGATTCTGCATTTTTCAAATTTGAGTAGAAAATACAGTTTACATGGGGCATCTCGAATTTCTGGGAACCCGTTTTGGCAATTAGAGACAGCACACCCACAACGTATTGAGAAACGGGCTAATGTCGAGCCATTGCGTAACAGATTCCAGAAGTCGAAATGACATTTGTTACAATTCACAATTTTAACAAGTAACTGTTAATTGTGCAGTGCAGACAACACTAGGTTATATCAAACCACAACAGGGAATACGAATAATCCACACAATTAGGAGACGCGTCAATTGGAGCTTAACGGTAGGACATCCGACGTAAATTTTAGAAGTCGGCAGTTTGATGACAAGTTTTCGAACTGTGCGCATAAAACATGCCCCAGGGTCTCCACTGCCGCTTATTAGACTTCGGAAGCATTAATGTCTTCAAACATCCTACATAAAGACCCTGTCCCGAATTTATTTGTTAAACTTACGTCCTCTAAGCAATTTTTTGAATGGAAAGCTTACCGACTGCCACTCAGTTAAGTTCCGACCTTTTCTGCCTCAATTTCGAGTTGATCGTCTACGGCAAAGAGTCTAGAGTTGGCGCTGTCTTTGATAGTGCGCTTTTTGTCCTATGAAACTATGCTTACGTGTTGGAGGATTTATGACTCCAGCCAGACGGATACGACACTGAAATCAAGTTTTTCATTTGTGTGGATTAGGGTGCCACACCGATTTTGTGATGGAGATTTGTCAAAATTGGCGCGTGGTTAGGACAAAAATTAGTTGTATGCTGCATGATTCTCTAAAATGACTAGACAACGATGCACTGAACCTCTCCAAAGAGCAGTAGAACTAATCAAGGAGATAGAGAATGCGCTCAACACTACAAGTTGAAGGGGAAGAAACTGAATGGAGGTAGCGATACGGTTGTTTCGAAAGACACGTTGAATTCGACCTCGGGTGGGTTTCCTTATCCGCTTGCCTCAACCCCTTTTTTCATTGGCACACATCCGGATATCAGTACCGAGCACTGTGATTGCGAAACTATGTTGTTTTTCCTGGAACAACGTTTTGGTTAATGGAATAGTAAAACCTGCTCTTTCCTGGATTAAAATAGCTAATCTTGTGCAAAACAAGTGTGCCGCAGGCTAGGCCCGGGGGCTAAAGACTATTAGTGCATGAAAGTTAATGATATACGACAAACGTAATCATGAAGAGGATTTCCGTAACACTTGGGCGTATTTGTAAAAGCTAAACGGCACGATTACAGATTTCCCGAGGTCCGATATTAGGATCATAATAAGAAGACTGCACTCAGTTATTGCCTAAAAAGTGGCCTTCTACTTTGTGTCCAGCAAAAGTTTTTTATATTTTCAAAATATTAATAACATTCGGATAAGTATGCTTCGCAAGAAACAGAGTCTAGCAGGTCATCACATCGCGTGAGGCTTGCTTGGTGTTTGACGAAAACTAACTGCAATAGAGTGAATAAATCAAAACTAGCGTACCTGCTCAATCCTACTCTGTCCACTCTTACAAGCCTCAACCGTGGACTGCAGATTGGATATTTTCTCCGCATTCTCCACTAAGACTCTATCCGCCTTATTGAGACGATTGAGTTCTGTCGCAAAATCCCGCTCTTGTTCATCCAGCTCGTAGGTCCATTTGTTTACCATATCTTCTAGTTGACGATAAGTTAAAGTAGGTTGGGCAGTTGTCGCTGCCGAAGCGCTGGAAGTTGCTGTTGTTGTCGTCGTTGCAGATGAAGTATTTCCAGTCGTAGAAGATGCACTACTCAATCCACCAAAACTAAAACCGGGCTTCGACGTGGCCACTGTGGTGCTAGCGGGGAGGGAGGCAAAAGGGGTGGCCGAAGTCGTTGCCGTATTAGAGGTTGTGGCGGTCGGGAATGTCGTAGTCGGTTTCGAGAGAGAAAGAGAAAAAGGGCTTGCAGTGGCCGCCGTAGTATTCGTGGTTCCAAGGGCAAATGGTGATGCCTGGGCTCCGCCCATCACCAGTGAAGTCTGCGTAGTCGGCGCAACAGTGGTCGTGGCAGTCGTGCCGGCTGCAGTCGCAGCAGTGGCTGACGGTGTACCAAAGGTCAGACCACTAGGAGCGCCAAACGTAATCCCTGATGATGCCGCAGTTGTTGGTCCCGCTGTAGTTGCAGGTGTTGACGCAGCACTTTTTCCCAGGTTGAAAGAAAAACCACTGGGGGCTGATGTGTTGGCAGGCGATGACAGTGGCTTAGACAGACCAAAGCCAAAGGATGGTTGGGGGGCGGTCACGCTGGTGGCCGCGGTAGTGCCGAAGCCGCCCAGTTGGAAACCACCTGTTGCCGGAGAGGCGCCAGCGGCGGGTGTCATCGCGGTAGTGGCGGGCGATCCTGTCGGCAAGCCGAAGGAGAAACCAGGTTTGGTGGCGGCAGGGGTTGCAGAGGCCGAAGTATTCTGCGTTGCACCCAAAGTGCCGAAGGAAAATGCTGGCTTGGAGGTTGCCGTTCCAAAAGTAAAGCCCGACATTGTGTCTAAAATAATAGTGGATAGGAATTTTTACACGGAGAAACATCAGGCCAAAGAATAATGTTATGACTAAATATAAGCGTACAATTATTGGAAGCGAACAAAATTATAAGAGCCACAACATAACATCACATAGTCCAATGAGAGGAGATGACGCTGGACTAACCTTTCATCACCTTCGTCCGATTCAGCAGCGACGAGTTAAATTATTCAACATAGATTGTTGAATACACAATCTCAAAATATTTTACTGGCTTAGCAAATACCTGTGAATGCAAGCAAATACAAAGACAACGTCCAGCTGGGCTGGTCGAACACAGAATAGGGTTCGTTAGAATAGAAAACGTGGTCCTATAGATTCTAGCAAAAAGCATAGGTAACATGTAAAACCAAGTTCGGCTTGTAACACTATTTTTATGCAAGGAAAATTCGTATTCAAAGTAAAGACCACGACAATAAAGAAAAGAATATCCAATGCGTACAAGTAGTACGACCACATGACAAACTTCAAAATGACCGGTAGTGAGCCGATGCCACCTAGGCACACCCACCTGCCCCCCTTCCCTTAAAGAGACCCATCTTTGTGATGAATATAATTTGGCAGGTTTCATATTGCTGCCGATTATGAAGCCCGGGTGATATGTGTAGATTTCAGGTGCGTGCCCCATTTAACAAAAGAAAAACAGGTTTTAGCGAATAAGTGTAAGTTCACGAAAGTAGATGCTATTACAAAAAGGAGGTTCACACTTGCTTACACTTCGTTCAAAAAAATAAATTCAAATGCTCACATTTTTAAGAGATTTTGCAACATTTGAAAAATGCCAAGCATAGCTTAGTTCGGAGGCAGAATTTGCGTTCTACTTCTGAACAATGAGCGGAGTAAGCAGAATGCCACAAACACGATATTAGGTGAAATCAACAAGCCAACGAAACCACTAAACGAGAAGAATCTCCGCCTCGATTAGATTTATTGGTTTATTAAGCAGGAAAATTCTCCTGTCCATTAAAGCGTTAAAACATTAAGCAGGGTATATTTTCACGGTAATTATTCCCCACAGCAATAACATGACGATTTCGTAACAGTTACGTGTACCTTTAACGATACTGGCAATTTTCCTTCGAAAATATATTCATAAAATAATTTTGTGCCGGTGGCAGAAATACGAATGCTTGATTTTAAACAAACTCCGAGTGGATAGCACAAAAACTACGTAAATTACAAATAATCCTAACAGAGATGAAACAAAAAGCCGAAAAACCAAACTAACCGTTGAAGAATCAGCCAGTTATCCTGGAAGGCCTTGGTGGCAGAAACCTGCAATGGATCTGTACTAATTTTGACTTTCGGCCTGATTATCGGTTTATTAAAAGATGTGTTTACGTCTTAGTTTTTGTTTGGTATCTCTCCGTTTCCCCTAACTCTTCTATAATTACTACTATTTCAATCTTGCTCAAGCCCTCTTCAGTCCACTAGTCCCTTCCTAGCAGTCGAGCAGTTGAGTTATTCTTTGAACTGTCTGTCACCACATACTCCTGCTGTGTTCAAACGGCAGGGAGCTTATTAATTTTTGATAACCGACCCTGCAGGAATATCTCAGGTTGACAATAACCTCCCTGATTTCAATCAAGCGTTATCGCACCACTGCATATTTGCTGGGAAGATGATCCCATAAACCTCAAAAAATGACACTATTTCATACTGTGTGTATCATTGCATTTTTAAATTGACTGCACATTAATAGGGTTATAAATGGTTAAAGCCCAAAATCCTCGATATATACTATAGTTTAAAAAAATAATTATTACTGAAAGTACTTGACCTCAATGGGCCCTGCACTCTTGTCTTCTTTATTGCAGGGGAAAAGCTCAGACGCAAGCATGTAGTTCAGGTTGCGCTTACTAAACGGAACGTTTGGCACTCTGCAATCCAGAACACCTGTTAACACCAGTTGTTCGCTTCTGTAAGCTCCCGTGGACGGAATTTGTTCCAGTGCATTCTGTTATCCCTTGTTTGGTTTCAGAATCTTCGTGTTCACTTGAGTGCACTTGAGTTTTCGGTTCAGTGTATTTAAGGAAAACGTGGGCCTAATTGTGTACTCTGGTTGTGACTAGCAAAGGAAAAGGTAAGCATCGAACAATTACAGAAGAAGAAGTGAATATAACTATTCCAAGTATTAACAGCACCGCCAGAAATGTCCATTCTGGTCTCCTTTTGCTTTGTCGGATCCATCTCAAAACATTAATATTTATTTGCACTAGTAAGTACATTGTCGACCATCTTTGCTTGAAAAATCATGTTTCATTTCGAACACATTAAGGTTGCTTGATAAAGCACTTTATGTGTGCTGTCATTCTTGCTCGTCAAACATTTTCGCTGCAATGAGACGATAGTAAAAGTGTCCCCCGGCATTTGAAGCAGAGTCAAGCATCACTTCCAAGGGCTGCGAACTCTTCTCCACGTTTGCAACCTTCGCTGTTGTTTTTCGAGGTCGCTACCAATGGTTATCGCCAAATTTCCGATGGGCTCTGGAGTCAGAGATAAGCATCACTTCCAGGGGCTGCGAAATCTTTCCCGTTTTTGCAACCTCGCTGTGGTCTTCGAGGTCGCTATTGATGGTTATCACCAATTTCGATGGGCTCTGAAATCAGGTGGGGCACATCTCGGTGATGTTGCCTTGATTTCTTTTGTCTTCTCCTGTTGTCCCGGATGACCAATTTTTAACTCAACGATATATTAGTTTTCCCATGACCATAAACGTCCCGAACCCTCAACATCAGGTCCCAATCTAAGCACATCAAACCCTGTTACCTATTAAGGCAGTTTTTTCTCCTATAGTTTTTTGGAACTCGGTGGCCCGCTGAACTCATCCACCGATTTAGGAGTTTTTCACTGCCGATGACAATTATTTTATAACAGTTCACTGTTTATCATTTTTATTTTTATTTTCACGATAGCACTAAGTTTTTAACGACAGGGCCCTTTGGGCCTTAAATAAACAAATTAATTAATTAATATATATCCACCTAAAGTGCAACGTGTCTGAGGGCCGTTTACAAACTCTCTTTTAGCCGCCAAATTAGCATAGATTGCCGAACATTTTATGTTGGTGCGCGACCTTGCCAAGTCCACACTGTCTCTATTTTAAACCTCGCTCTCTTCCAATTCGCATCTGTCACATTTGAAACCTAAGCAGTAGATGGCCACCCAACCGCTGTTGAGTTGACCGATGTCTTCTGGGGGTAATTTCGTTGCGTTCTGCACCTTGTTCCAACACAGTGAGCACTTGCTGGTATCACACTTACGCAGATAAATAAGCCACAAATGGCCATTCCGGTCTCCCTTGTCCTCGTCAGCTCCAACTTATCGCATGGGTCTATCAAGAGGTCTGTGCGATCAACCACTCGCTCGTCCCTAGCTCTAGTCATACCGACTTCGTCTAAGTAAACCAAAATTACAGGCCTTCATTGTTCATAGCTGATTCTCCACTGAATGACACCCCTCCATCAGCAACTATTGCTGAATTCCCTGTGAAACTATCTTTGTGAGCACCCTTGTCTGTTTGAATACCAACAGCCCGTTCTGCACGATCAGACTATATATATTTTCGTAAAATGATTATCGTTTTGTATATGATGTTAAATTAGCCTTCTAGGATGGACCTTGACCCATATATTTGGTCGTGGGCCAACTCCTGATGCGTGGTTAAACGCTAAACTTCGTGTATATTCGCATATGCGCACTCATAACTGTCTAATCCCCGGCTAATCTAGGCTGTCCTTACCCACCAATTACTTTCAGGGCCGACTCACACATGACCTCGCTTAGGGTGTTGGGATGATTCCCATGTTCTCATACATTGAAACTTCGCGCCTGTAGCTTCGAACGTAAATAAATAATGTGTAATGCTGTCTTCTGGTCCCTGTAACAGTCAATCACAAACAGACTCACACAGGCCTTCACGTGACGACTGCCAAGCAGCCCTCACTTCACACGCCATCCACTGGCTTGCGGTTGTGTGAGCTTCTGCTAGTCATTTTTCTACTGCCTACCCTGCCATTCATTCTGTACATTATATACTGTTCCTACTACTCTGACCTTCCCTGAGTTTATTTCTCATCCCTAAGGAACCGGGCCCGAAAGATCGCAGCTGTTAGAATTAGACAGTCTTAGCCTCAGCACTACTCGATAGACCCTCCATCGTTCACCGCCAATTTCATAATCCAATCCAGCCCATGAAAGTGGCTGCCGCACAACGCCATTTCGATTCCAACCGTGACGAGAACGTTTTCGGACGCTATCTCAAACTCTTTATATTTGACATCTGACAATGGTGCCACCTTCTATGACATTTTACTGCCGGCCCCTTCTTGTCCTACCTGCATCATCCACTTCAATACCTTTTCCTCCTGCAAAAAATCCCTTAATCTAAAATTTGAGCCAACGACATCCTGGTGAACGCTTGCTTCATCTGATCAAGTCTTGGAAGGGGCGTTTATTAGCCCTCAGAGTAACAAGCTCCAGCTGCATAGGCCAAGGGTCTGCCACGTACGCCTGAACAGTAAAGGCCTCCTTCACCTGTCCTAGGGCTGCCCTACTTTCTCACCAGCTTAAACTGATTTATGTATGTAGCTAGAAGTCAAAGTTCCATTGGTGGTCAAAAAATGCCTTAGTCGTTGGATTGCAATCTTCGGTTTCCCTTCCACCATTATATCTGACCGCGGTGCTCGATTTGAAGCTAATCCGTTCCAGCGGATCTTCTTCTTTTTGCGTTGTTCGCGGAGTCAGACGCCAGCTTGTCAGCAAAATGGTCAGTTTGTTTGCTAACCAGATGAAGACCGGTGAGCCACTTATCCCAACCTCTCGCGATGCTGAGGAGGATTTGGTCAGAGTTTTGCACCATCTTTGGCTTGTCATGCTTTAAATGTCCCTGGTTTCTTCGAAGGCATGTGTAACGGAGTCTTACTTCTATGAAGGCTTGGAGGCATGTTCTCATGTCTTCTAAGCATAGACGTGACTTTATCGGCGTGACGCGAATAGGACAACAGTTGATGCTGCATTCTGCGCTGGTTGCAGGTAGACAGGGCCCAGATGCAAACGCGTGCTTTACGCGAAGCCAACAATATAAACGGCTGATGTTCGGCCGATAAGAATATCGATTGCAATTACTCGCTGGATTCTGTTCACTCTCTCGGTACAGTAAGCATTATTCAAATTACTCTGTATTTCCTAAACTTTGATTAAAATAACCACCTTTCGAAACATCACGCGTGGACACTTTTACTGGTTCATCAATCGCGGTGCCATGGATTCGCTTATAACAATTTGGCCTGATGCGCGATGTGTGGCTTCAGCTGTGACATGGAAAGATTGTGCTGGGGTCCACATCGTTATTGGTGGTGGCACTGGTTTTGGTAAAACTTTCGGCGGTACTTGTAGTTGTGCTTTTATTGATGTACTTATCAAAGTTTAACTGTTAGGCGCCTGAACGGAACTCCCAATGCAATTTGAATGCCTATTCCTACGGCGAATGTATGTACAATTCTTCACGCATATGTAATTTGGCGTTGTGAGCGTAGCTCTTGATGACACTCTTCATGCACGGTCGAAATTATGCGTGGAAATACGAGTTTGCTCTTTTCCCTTGAACTCTGGACCAAGGCACATTAGAAGACAAAATGGTGCAAGACATCGATATTGACTTCAAGAAGGCCTTAGACAGCGCCCCACACGAACACCTTCAGCATAAACTGCACAGCACAGGGGTTTATGGAAACCTATTCTGATTATTTCAAAACGCACCAACTGTCCTCAGGGGTACCTGTGCAGCGTGACGTCCCCCAAGATTCAAGGGGGCCCAGACCGTGATGTCACTCTGTTCGCTGACGACGTAAAATAGTGGAAAGTTGTTCAAAGTTAGGCAGCTGAAAACTACCTTCGGAAAAAGTAGCTTATGTAGGTCTGTAGTGGGCCGTTGCTTGTCGTTGTCTGGCCTTCCTCTCGTGGCCTCAATCTGTCTGGAGCTCAAGGTCGTTGCGGTCACCAGACTTACTAGCGTGCGTGACGTGGACCACCCAACACGCCGTCCAACCAATCACAGGCCGACCTAGCAAATTAACCCGCTCTCTCTCTCTGTCTACTGTCCTGGTGGCTATTAAAACCGCACTTGGACTCGACTGGCTCTCCTGGCTGTCCATCTATTCTCCCTTCCCTTTGTGTACACAATATATTCGTCCATCAACTCTGGCCTTAACCGACTTCTCTCCTGCACTAAGTAACCATGGTCTCAATATCGCAGCTGCTGGGTTTAACTCACGTTACCCCTTGCAATAGGTCCACTCATATACCCGTAGTCCCAGCATTTTGTCTTGTAAAAACGGTGGTTATAGGGTTTTGGGGGTGGGGAATAGAATAAGCAGTGAGGGAAATTTAGATAAATGGAAAAGTGAAAATGTAGTTGAATTTCTTTCCGCGGCAGCTGGAAGTAAGTTGTTCCGCATGTAAAATGAAGGCGTCCGCGGCGTTTCGCGCCGCGGACTATACTAATCTAACTCCAGAATGGTAATTTGGACCTCAGGTAAGTTGAAGTGGACGATCTCGTAACCACCATTTCAATTTTTCGGAAAATTCAAGAAACCTGCAATTTGAAAATCAAGTTCTTCCACAATAAGTTAAATGACAATAGAGATTAGGAAAATCTACAGATATAAATCAACAACACTCCAAAATACAATAAAATTAAAAAAATGCATTTGGCATTTATTA
Source organism: Ligula intestinalis (assembly GCA_036362985.1). NCBI lineage: Eukaryota > Metazoa > Platyhelminthes > Cestoda > Diphyllobothriidea > Diphyllobothriidae > Ligula > Ligula intestinalis. The sequence goes on from JAYGXS010000001.1 coordinate 66,633,921, forward strand.
GAGTATATTCCACTGCGTGTCCTAATTCCCCACCTATAAAACCCTTTAACCACCGTTTTCGTAGGAAAACCTGCAGGAAGTAGGGAGTAATGAGTGGGCCTACATAAGCTACTGTTGCCGAACCTTCCTTAATGATGAGATGACTTTGGGTTTTTGGCGTCAGAGGTTAAACATTACGTCACCTCTGCTCCAAAGGCCTGCTGTGCGACTCCCAGAAAATCATCTCCAGACACTGATGAGATTCTCCTTGAACGCATGCAAAAGGTAAATATCTGTTAATTATGACAGCCAGATAACGTTGACGTGCCCTAAAACGGTAGCAGTTAGTTGGCAAGCTGCGGCAGCTTTCCTCTGTCTGACTGGTCAACCAATCCTTGATACTATATACACAGGCTCACTGTGGTTTTCGATCAAGGACTTTGTCTATCCACCCTCGGAAGGCTGTGGTAGTCCATTTATTAGGTATCTTTTGTTGATACAAAACTTTTAGTAATTCGATTTTAAGCATTTTCTAAGCCTGTACTTAGTCAGGTTTGTTTGAATTGATGTTTTCTTACCGTCATGTGGTACACTCCTAAGCAAGTGCAAGTGTCGGTTTCATGAACTGACTTTTCACCTATTGCATTTATTCTCTCTCCCTTTCGGCGGAACAGAGTAGATTGACTAATTTTGACTGGCTATTAACGTGGGATCGAATTACCGATCCTGGTTACTCGCTTAGAGGTAAAATGTCTGCTATAGTGTGGTTAGAGCGGCAGTTAATTCCTTGTTTCCACAGGCCAAAAATAGTACAATGTACGAATATAACCTTAATACAGTAGTCGCCCGTTATTGAGCCCGTGGTTAATAGGCCCAGCCGCGTATTAAGCCCAAATCAGCTTGGGACGGAATTTTACATAGCAAAATCCACCGGCTAATAAGCCCAGTCGCCGTCTACAAAGCTCAGTCGCCGGCTACAAATCCCAGTTTGCCAACAGGAAAGAGTGAGATTCTCATCTCCCTGCGTGCGCAACGCGGTCTACAGGCATCAGATTTCTCAAAATTCGACGAGTTCTGGTGCCTGGAGAAGGAAATCAAAGAGCACTTGCGAGTGAAGTTTCCTCCAAAACAAATGGCACTAGACCGCTTTTTTTAAACGTGTCGCAAATAATTTTTTTGTTCTGGTTATTACGTAAAATACAGATAAACAGCATTTTTTTCTTGTACATAACCAAGCTCTTCACATAATACAGTACGTATGCAATGTATAGTGGCTATCCTGCGTTTCCTACTCAAGAACAAGGGCTCTCCGGTTATTGCAACCGCCGTTTATTAAGCCCAATTTGGTCTGGGTCCGAGGTGGGCTTAATGGCCTGCGACTACTGTATATGTTTTTGGTAAGTTTTTATAATCTAAAAGACTATTTTAAAAACCCCGGTAGATCACAGGGCTGGGAACAATGGCTTATGAAAACAGACTGTCGACCCTCAACTTTTCTTCCCTCTAGTACAAGCTACTACGAGGAGATCCCATACTGAGTAATGAGTGGCCTGGATTGTTGATTTGCTTCCGATGATTTTTCACTCTAGCTAGTATACCCACTTTGCGCGGTCATCCTCAAAAACTAGGCAGAGCAAGGATCAACGGGCGCAATTTCTTCTCCGGTAACAGAGTGGCTGCAACATGGAATGTTATGCCCGAATATGTTATCTCCGCCTATGTGAGTTCATTTAAGAACGAACTGGACGTGCAACAAACAGCTCATTCACGAGCAGTCAATTACATTACACTTATTATACCGCTCGTTCTACGTGAGTAGCTATGTATGATTACTATTTTCGACTAACTAACGGCTGTTTGCTTTTCACCTGCAATCATGTAAATGACGCTTTCTGAATTTGATAGATTTCCTAGTCACTTTGCTACCAATAGGGAGCTCAAAGGCGTTCGCCTATCATCCCCTTGATAAAAAAGAACTGAATGAACAACTTTCGCCCTGACTCCAAGAAAGGAATGTCGGAAACTGAGGAGACTGTTCTCAAATTACAATTCCTCGTCTCGTGTCTTTCAGGAACCACGATTTCTCCACTATCCAAACCTCCTTCGAATGAAGAAAGTCATGTAAACGTGCATTTTTAAATCACTCCCGTTTAGTTTGCTGATAACCATGCTCATAATTCCCTTCTAGCTCCAAAGATACCGACACTGCATCCCTTTGACGCTTTCCTTCGAGTCATCATACGCAACAGCGATTCTGGCGTTTCATTATCACATTATGGACTGCCATCATAGCATGAACACACACTTCTCCTCCATGTATTATCATCAAGTGGTGTTTTTTCCTGTACATTTTTCTGAAATGAAAGGTTCAGCGAAATCTGCCCGCACTTCTGTCATGGGATTTTTGACTGCTTCTTCCTTAGTTCACAATTATTTTCTAGAGGCCTAAATATTGTTCAAAAAGGAAAAATCCCGGTGGATATGAAATACTCTGCTTACGATATTACTCTTTTTGCTGTATATCTGGCCTCTCAGTTAAAACACAAATGTGCAAATTGTCATTGTTTTACCTGAGTAATAAGTTTGCTTTTATAGTGCAGTCTGTTCTTTTAAAATGTAAGCATTTATTGATCTGAATAGCACGAATTCTGATGGGTGCCGTCTTCATTTAACCATATATCTTATCGGCAGATGCATTCTGTGGCAGTAATTTCACGCATTAAAAAGTCTGTAAATTGCTGTCCTCCCCGCCATGATGTCCGAGAAGATTTGTAGTGGCTCCTAGCAGCCACTTGGAACCCTAGATCAGCCGCTGACGCATGGCGCCTTTGGCCTACAAGGCCTGCGCGCCCACTGCCGCCTGGGGCCAGATGCTAACTGTCGCTGACCAACGCTTCACCGTGCCGTGCGTCTACGCCAACCTTCGCCCATCTCAAGGTCGCGCCACGACCGCTAGTTTAGACATTAGCTGCGTGATTGGTCACCTTAACAAAGCATGTGCCGGCATTCTGGTGATTCCAGACGCTCCCGTCACTCCGCAATTGACACCCTCGCAGTCGGACTGCAGACATCCGAGAGTCAAACCTCTTTCCATCTGTTCACCTATCCTTCTGTGCAGAATACATTATTCCTACTATTCTGGCCTTCCCACCGTCTTCTCTCTTCTCGCCTAAGGAACCATGGTCTTAAGATCGTAGTTGCTAGGGTTTAACTAACTTTACCCCTGCGATAGATGCGTTTCTGTGGGCGATCGCCCGTTATTCTTATGACTTCTACTCTCTAAATTACATCTCTCGATGATAATTTATTTTAAGTCCGCCAAAAGATGTCGCAACCTCTGTTGATGTCTTGATGTCAATGTCAAAAATGCCACTGGATAAACTACGATATCACGGAAAAAAGTAAAGACTGCGCACAAGACATATGCTTCTTTTTGCGACAGGCCACCTTTCCTAAAATTACCCATGCGGTGGATGCGCTGGACCCATCCGGAGCCATATCCGAGCAAGACATTTATTTGTCATTATCGCGGAAATGGTCGGAGGTGGGTGAAAGGGCACGTCGAGAAACAGCCGCCACGGTAATGTTCTAGGATTAACTGGCTATTTGAGTAGAGTACGAAAGCGTCAAAAAGGCAGTACACGTCCAGTTCGAGGCCACTACGTTAATGAGTAAAAGGGATGGACAGCCCTATTCAGCGCTAACTTACAATTCACCTTGAGCCGAACTTATTTACTAGGTCACTAGGTTCCTCACCGTCACCAGCCCCCGTAGGAGGTGAGGAGCATTCCGCTGTTGACCCCCTAAACGCGGGTTTCCTTAGTACAATCGAAACAGAACCGTGGTTAAGGTTAGCAAACACCAACCTAAGCATAAGCGATTGAGAGCGGAGATGAAAAATAAATAGCAAAGGGAATGTCTGTAAGATTATGCATGTACGTATGACATATATAACTCAATTTGGTTGGAAAATTTCGACTTCCGGGAACTTGCCTTTAATTAGATATAAATCTACGCAACGCCCTCAAAGCTCGTCAGTACTAAGAATTTGATTCGGTTTTGGAACATGTCCATCCTTATAGATCTACACCCGCATTTGCGTGGAAAACTAATTTTCTTCCGGCCGCCTCTCCATAAACGGCACTGAGATATTTGAGAAGTAGAGGACGACTCGATCGCTAGGACAATCTGTTTACTCGCCTGACGTTTCGAAATCCATCGCGGATACATCTTCAGAGACATACTAACAGAACCGTAGCAGAAACAGTTTGTGTGCACAGGGTCACCATAAAATTTAAGCGTACAGAAAAAATCTAGAAATGCCCTGAGTGTGTTTTGATTCGTTGTGTCAGCCATGACCAGCTGGCCTTGCCGTGTTGGTATAAGATGATGTAGTGGCCCGCCTGTTCTCCGATAGGCGATTTGCTTTGCCCAAATTTAGTCTCAGTACCGAATATGGATTGGGCAAATCGCTGCACTTGTGGATGGATTGGGGGTCCGTGAACCATGACTCAAGTCGAAAAGACCCAGCCACACGTTAAAATTTGATGAGGCCGAAATTCTCACAAGAGGTGACAATAGAGTGAGCTGAGAATTACTTGAGTTATGGTTCACGGACCCCCAATCCATCAACAAGTGCAACGATTTGCCCAATCCATATTCGGTACAGAGACTACATTTGGGCAAAGCAAATCGCCTATCGGAGAACAAGCGGGCGACTACATCATCTTATGCCAACACGGCAAGGCCAGATGGTCATGACTGACACAACGAATCAAAACACACTCAGGGCATTTCTAGATTTTTTCTGTACGTTTAAATTTTACGGCGACCCTGTGCACACACAAACTGTTTCTGCTACTGTTTTGTCAGTATGTCTCTGAAGATGAATCCACAATGGATTTCGAAAATTCAGGCGCGTAAAAATATTGTCCTAGCGATCGAGTCGTCCCCCACTTCTCACTTACTTCCTGAGACTTGCATTTTCGCTTGTATTAGCAACTGAGAGACTTCCCAAATCCAAGAACGGCTAAGTCGTTTACCCCATATCCCTGATTCGATTAAAAATTCATATCATACCTTTAAAATGTTTGAAATGTATTTACTCCACAATGCTAGTTGGACAGATGTCCTTGAACATTGAGCAGTGTTTGCTTATGGCCGAAAGTGAACGCCGGCCAACTGTACAGCACGACAAACGTCGTAACCAATAAACCAGTGGCATACCACAGTCGAATAAAATAAAATTATGAACCATGTGTCGCACACAGTATTAATGACTGAAGTGTTGAGTGTCATGCTATCAGATCTATAGGAATAAAGGCTAAGACGGTTAACCCTAGCAGCTACAATCTTCCAGGCTCGGTTCCTTAGGAGATGGGAAAAGTCTTGCGAAGGCCAGAATAGTAGGAATAGTTTATTGTGTACACAAAGGAACGAAGAATAGCTGGAAAGAATTTGGACTTCGGAGCACACTTCATTCCGCTGGAGCGCCGTGGTCCTAAGTGATGTCTGGCGGTCGAAGGTGAGGAAAAAGGGGCTTGTTCGAGTGGTGCTTGGCGGCCGCGAGAACCTAGACGCACGTGTGTGAGTCCGAGTGGAAGTAGGTCAAATCTCTGCAGGTCAGCGCGACTGTAAGCGCTGACTGAGGTATTTGATGACCTTGAGGCAGCCGGCATCGAACAATTACGCCGAACGAAGAAATGGAGGGTGTCGGACTGCAGAGACCGTTAGAGATCAATGCCTGCTCCACGGATAAAAAGTGCAATGATTTTTAAATGTGTTAAATAACAGGACGATAGTTGTGCGACATAGTTCGGACCCCCTCAGAAATTTTTGAAGACGGAAGAAGAGTTAAAAAATATAAAAAGGGAGTTAGAGGAGTTTATGAAACCTACTCACAATTACCTAAAACGAAGAAGTCAGCAAAGTAAGCAGCCCAGAAAACTGGCGAATATTTCATGATTTTTCGTGTTTTAGAGCTTTCTTCCATAAAGACTTAAGGCATTTAAAAAAAGCTTCGCCGAATAAATTTAAACTTAAAGCCACTTTTTCCTCGAGTATAACATTTGAACAGTAAATTATTTTCTATCAACAGATAGCAGGGTGGAATGTTTTGCATATGTGTTCTGTAAAGCATGTTTTGCCTTACAGAGGCATTTAAAATCAGCGGCCGTTTTTCTGAGTATGATTATTGACGATGATTGTAAACAGGCACGAGCAAAAGCCAGCATTCCGGTGGGACTGCATTATATTTTAAAAATACCGCAAATTCCGGAAATTTTGTTTCACATTCCATGGAGTAAGTTGCCTGCTGTACTTCCGTTAACAGTATATTTAATGTAAAGGTCTTGTGACATCAATATGGTCTGAGCGCACATAAAAAGCGTACGTAAAAACACCGGGTAGTAACAACCCAGTAGAGGTGACACAACGGAAAACAAAAATTCCAGAATTCTCTATTACGGTACTGGTGGTTATAGGGGTTGTTGTCTTCGGCTGAAACATTTTGGAATTTGCTGCGCCCATCTCCGATGAAATTCTATCCGATCTACATACGATTATTTCCCTCCCCCAACATTGCTGTCCACCCCCCCCCCACCTATTTTTTCAAAGCCCACTGCCTCGTAAAGGCAGCTGTTTGCGGTTCGATATCCTTAGAACACCTGAATAACTTCACCGTACGCCCGCATATACGCGCTTGCAAATACGGTCGCGACTACCCAAGTGCCACTTAAAAAAGCCACACCTAGGCCAAGGCAGCATGGACCCCTGTACAAGACGGCCCTTTCGGGCAATGTTTCAAACCAATCGGACACCACATGGGCTGGCTCCAAGTTACATAAAAGCAGCGGCTACCCATCTCCCATCTTCCAGGCCTGCTTCGCCCTGCATACGTATGGCTTTACTGAACATGCATTGTTCCTTTGTCTAGAGTTCGGCGATATTTAGCCGACTCCTCTTTTATTGATTATGTGTATACACTGTTAAGGTCTGTGCATTGGTTATTCGTCACTATTTGTTTAATAGTACCATACTAAAGCAACTGTTGTTATCATTGGGAATTGACGTACGCGTTACTACTGGATAGTGAGTCAAAGGATAAAAGAAACTCAGAACAGGGGTTATACGGGTGGGACATTTCGTGAATTTTGATAATTCCATTGCGGGTCAACGAATATTTTTGGACATAAACGTTATAGACTCAAGAAGTGCATGATGACAGTATGCTATCAGCCCGCCATTGAGACGTTATACTCTTGATAATGTGTTGTTGGGGTACGCATTGGATAGGCGACCTATCCCGCCCCCGTTTTCTTGACTATGTCTTGTCATCAGGCCAAGATGGGTGAAGAAAGAGAGAGTGAGGCAGATACTTCGAAAGTTTACTCTCACTATATTCTAGCGCAATCTCTGTTCCTGCTGTGTAGTATGTGGTGGATATCGTCAAAATCGAACTATCTTCATCTTGCTACTATGGTAGGGGTTCTAAATATATTCTTATTACTTAAGCTTCCATTCATATTTAAAAATTGACTTTCTCCTATCTTGCTTTATAAATTAACATAAATACTTACGTTCTATGGATAACTCTCTGCCTACTTGTTTGTAAATCCTCTGCTCGCATGGGCTCGTCGTTATCGCTGCTCACCTCCATACCACTCATAAAAATGTGGATGTTTCGGGGTTTCAGTTTTATATTTCTTGCTTCCTTTGGTTTTATTTCCGATTGGCTACTGACTTTTTTGAGATTTATTTATCGGTAGTTGATTCAGTTTCTTCCGGTTTGTCGTAAATTACTTTTGTCTATTTTGCAATTATCTTTTGCTTTTTCGGTGCTACATATCAGTTTTTGTAATAAGTTTGTCTACCATCTCCTATTTTGGTTGGCTATATTTCCTCTATTTTCTCTTCTGCGCCCCCGTAATGCCTCACCTGTATAACCTCTTTCACAACCGGTTCCATATTACATAACTGTGGGACCCTTGGTTTCCGTGGTGCTATCTATAATCGATTGTTATCAAACGAGTTTTAAAGTGGTGTACGGTACGAAGTAGTCCGGCTGGATAATAGACCATCGACTTATCCCAATAGTTATCAACTAGCAAATATGATAAGGCGTGGAAGGCCAGAGTATTATAAATAATTAACTTAAGTGCTGAAGGAGTAGAGAATGAGTAATGGATAATTGACTCCTGAACAAATGCAGTCCAACCATCAGCGGGCCGGGTCCAGAGTCGCAATCCGGCAGCGAGGTTGCCGGGTCTGGGATTATCTGAGCATAGGCAGTCACCACAATAAGGTCCTTTGTGAGCTGGCCTTGGAAAGTGATTAGCCAGTTAGGACAGACAGAGGTCGAACACACGTCTGGTGCGCACGTGCTTAGTTGACACGAGAGACAGACATGCGGCCTGCCCCAGAGGCGTGCGAAGAAAGCACGGCTTAGAATACGAGGTCACTACAGTGGCTCGCTAACGCCAACACAAATTAACACAAATATCAGCTGTCGAACAGGAGATACTTAGAGATCTGTGCCTTGGGTAGGTAGTTTACAGTACAATCTTAAAAGACTATTTGCGTGGTTTAGTCATCAAAGATCACGGGAACACCGTGCCCTGAAGTAGCCTACACTCGCTATCAGCAAATAATTTCAAAGCTGCGTGCTATACGTTGAAGATACATGAAAACAACGCCTGTGTTCTTAAACCCTTCTTTGTACATCGTCCGTGCCACAAACGATGCTGCCTCTTCTGTCAGCATTTGTGCAGTGTGTATCGTTGCGCATACAACTTGATCTCCTGAATCCGTAAACGCATGATGAAGTCATCTAAAAAGAGGTAAAGCTGGAAGTGTGAAATGATGTGCACACCCGACCTCGAATATTCGTGTCAAACGAAAGTGTCCACACGTGTATGGTGTCCTGTAGCAGTTCAAAAAAGCTAGAAACAAATGGTAAAATTGGCGTTTTGCGACATCTGGATCAGGTCCGCAGCCGCAAGGACAAGGCGAAGAATTGAGGAAGTTCAAACTGCCATTAACCCTTGATGGTTATTCCAAAGTCTCCAAGTTAGAAGGTCTACTGCTTCCACAGAACACACTGCAGTCAGCCCAGGTGTGGCTCCCCATCCAGTGACTAGTTACGGGAAAGGACACGTGTTTAGACCTCCTTTGTGCTGACTGGCCATACACCAACCTATAACAATGCCTAATTATGTTCTCACGATGCCCATTTGGGCTGTTTCCCGTACTCAGTACACTGTAACGGCCCCGAATGACCTATACGTCAAATACCAAGGGAGCGACACCGATTAAGAACAAGACTTTTTCTGCAGAGAAGGTTTTGGGATTATTTAGTATGAAAAGGTGGGTGGATTGAAAGTCCTAGGACGGTAGCTGGCCGGGAGGACCTTTGACGGAGACCGACTGCACTGGAGATGATTTTGGCTGTTCGTTGGCGAAAACAGCTATGACATGAGGTTGCGTCTGAAAGGAGGTGAGATGATAGACACCATATCCCCTCGGTGCCTACAGAGCCTTCAGAAGAAGTGGATAGGTTAAAGGAAAGCCAATAGGCATGAGCAATTTTGACAATGAAAGTTAGGACAACGCGGGAGCTCAGCCAATAAGAAGCCGAGGGCGCACATCAACGGCAGTTTACACGGCCAAGTTCAAAGGTGTCTACTTAACGCGGTGTCGGTGGGCCACCGGGTACGCGCAAGAAATCTAGGGTGACTCATCCCAATCTAGGACAATGGCGGCTAAATATCTACAACACGGCATCTGTTCCCCATGCGTAAACAGTTTATGTGCCACGTTCGTGCAGACGGTATGCATCCGGATGCCGCACACAATGTATACCCATCAGAAATAAGGGTATGCATGACTTGTAGGACTGCCTAAACAGTGCACGGGAATAGGAAAACCGCGTCTTATTAAAATAAGTAGCTTTGCGATAAATTTCAGGAATGACAAATATTCCCTTGTGTTAACCCTAGCATGAAGGTAGACCTTAATATTAACTCCAAAATGAACAAGAACCAAAAACTTCTCCCTGAATATACTTCTGAACCTGACCACATCTCTGACCTTAGCCCCAGCCTCAAACCTATTCTCCACCTAACTAACTTCATAACACATGCTTCTAACTTGATTATGCTGATTTGGAGTTGTTTATCCGGCACCTCGCTGCTAAAGGACAATTCGGTACCACCAACACGGAGCGCAGTCACATTGAAATCTAATAAAAACCTAAATATATGGAGAAAAGTGGCACCTAGTATGCAGTTTCAAGCTATATACTCGTTGAGGAATCTTTGGGATGTTGATTACAGGCGAGTCCCCAACAGCCGCTCGGATTCTTTGTTCGAGGTTGTCCCCTTTAGCACTTTGGCTCAAGAGCCTAACCACAAGGCCGTGGTGAAAAACAAACCTATTTAATGGCGGTTCACGCTCGCCATGTTACAGTGCCATCATTTGGACTGGCGGTGTTTTATAAGGCAGCCGATGCGCCAGACCTCTGTGCCCTGGTAGCACTGTCGCTGCGGTGTCCGCAACTGCTTATTCGCCAGACCCGGGAGCCTGCTTATTTCGCAGCTAACCTTCGCGGAAGGCCGTTTCATTATCCGCCACCTGTGGGCGCGCTATGCAGCCAGCAGTTAGGCTGGAATGGTCATTCCAGCGGACCAAGCTATAGCGTGGCAAATAATAAACTAATGGGTTAAAACAACGTTATTAAATAATAGCACACATTCGACCATGCATATATGTCACCGTTTTTAGACTTACTACACTATCTAAATCTGGCTTGGCGTCTACAAAAATTTTCCCGTCTAATAAGAGGACAGCCTGCCTCATAACCAACTAAGCATTTTCTATGAATATATTAACAGCTGGGTAACAAGTCATAAAACCTATGTTTGCAATAAGCATGTCAGATAGGAATATGCACTTACCAACTTCCTCGTCCTCGCCTGAGTTGACCGTGTGGACACCCGAATCGTACTGGGGGCGCCAAGGCGAGGTTGACTGCGAGGGTCCGGGCCAAGGAGATGCTGACAGTTGAAGACCGTACTAATGCGAAGCTGATTTTGGAGGACCATGTCAAGGAGAGATTTAATCGGGTTTTCCCATGTCCCGACTCTGTCGGTGCCCCATGACGAAGGCATTGACGGAGGAACCCTGTTTGGGGGCGGGTTTTGGAGGAAGACCAAAGGACCTCGACGGACGCTCTTGGACGCGATTCTCCATAGCCAACCCATATCGAACGCGTAAACTGGAGACAATAACACGGTCGCCATACCCGCCCCAGGTGTTCACACAATCCCCTCAGGCGAGGATGATAAGTAAGTAAGTGCATATTCCTATCTTGTATGCTTATTGCAAACCCAGGCCCCATGCCTTATCACCCGGCTATTAATACAGTTAAAGGAAATGCTAAGTTGCCAAGCCTAATTAATTCTGAAGCAGTTGGCTCACTTATTGGACAGGACACGTCTTTTTAGCCTCCAAGTTAGCGTTAGATATTGTACTAAGTCTAAATAAGCTTGAAAACGGCTAATAACATTAGCTTGCGACACAAAGGCATGGTAGAACTTGCGTAGTGGCCTTTTGCATCCATTGTTTAGGTTTGTACATTGTTTATCGTTTACTATTTTGTTTAACAATACCATACTACCTTGATAGTTGTTATCATTAGATTTGACGTAGGCGTGGCTGCTGGATACGGAGTCAGATAATTATTGAAAGGGTTTTGGCAGATTTGCTTAATTTACTTAACCCAATTGTAAAAAAATCACGGCGCCGGTGGGAGTCGAACCAGCATAGCAGGGAATGCCTTAGCTCAGCTAACGCTCTACCACTTGAGCTACAAACGCCACGCCTTGGGCCGTGAATTAAATCGCACTTGGATCGATTTTACTCGCCCAACTTTACCGCTCCTATGGAATACACCAATACGGAAAAGCAAGCTGACTGTCCAAGCAGGATTTCCTAATCAATCATCTAGAATCAACCAGAATGATTACTATGCTGACTTAATTACCTAGGTTTGGCAGATTTGCATAATTCAGTTAACCCAATTCTGAAAAAACTCGCGGCGGCGGCGAGAGTCGAACACACATAGCACGGAAGGCCTTTACGCAGTGTGATTAAATTCACGGTGCACGGCGTGGCGTCGTAGTTCAAGTGGCAGAGCGTTGGCTACGTAAAGGCCTTCTCTTTTATGCGGAGTCAGAGAAGTCAAGAAAGATTATACAGTACTTAACAGTGTTGCCTCCGGCTAAACAATTTTGACATTCTCCACGTCCTTTCTCCAGCGAAAATCCTGTTCGTCCTACATATGATTATTTCCCTTGGTAGGATTGTGTTATGGAGTCGTGTAAGTGCGCGCGACGCGCGCCAAACTTCAAGACGGGAGAGTGGTAATAGGGGAAAGTATGGGTGGGGCATATCAGGGGAAGAGAGAGAGTGAAATAATTCCAAAAACTAAGAAAATTACGTAGGAACGCCTAAATTTGTTTTACTGAACTAAAATTGTTTAAACAATTGGTTTTTCGAGTAATAAAAGGGAAAAACAGCGTGGAAACCAAGAACATCAAGCCGCGAAAGGTAATTGGAGGAAAAATATTCAAGGAATTGAATATATGGTCTCAAGGACACGCAAACCGGAGCCGCTGCGCTGGCGACCAATGAAATACCAGCAGCCGAAATATCACTTTCGACTAGCCAAAATATGCATGAAGTAGGCGTGATGAACTATGGAGTCCCATACACGACTAATTTTGTTGGTTTTTGTGGTTGTCGTTCTGTGATATGATTGGTTGAGTTGTTGGTTTCTGATTGGTTGGTAACGTATTTAGTTTTCGCTTTATGATTGGCAGATTAGGTATCACGTTTTCGGTTTGCGCACTATTCGAACATTTACACGTGAGTAGTGATGGCGTCCACATCTGCTGATGCACCGATCCTATCTGCTGATACAGTGTTTCGGGAGATTCTCTGCAGCCGACACTTCCAGTCATTTAAAGAGCTTGAAGAAGCTATTAAGCAGTTTAGCAAAGTAAGGAAAAAGCAATGGGAGGCTATTTTTAGACAACTGGTTTTTATTTCAAGACGGGCTCTTCCCAAAAATATCCTGTGGGATCAATGTACGCCGACCCGTTTGTCTATGCCAACCGGAAATATGTATGCGTCCTGACGCCGACGAAAACGTATGGTGATATAATTGTATTTAATTTCAGCTGCTAGTCGTGATGGGTGTGCTGCTTATTTCAGCGTTAATCACAGAAAGAAGAAGGGCATCGCCGTGACGTCCTTTAAGCTGGAACACAATCACGAGTCCGTGCCGCCTGAAAACATAGATACTGCAAGCATTTCGAAAGGCCGTCATTTACAGGACTTTCGGGCGCTAAGTCCGTCATCCGCCCAAAGTAACTTTTGCGCCTTATCGTTATTTTTCAACATTAGCGCGCGACCAACACATGGTAATGCGTAATCAATTTAAGAGGTTCATGCAGAGGGGGATTTTCGACAGTTTTGCTGACATACAGCCAAAAGTATTGGAATTTGAGAAGGTAAGTGGAAGTACGCTGACGTTTTTCGAATTTTCAGGCCACACATTGCAGTTTTCGCATAACACACAGTACTAAGCTGCCAGCAGATCATCCTGCTTTTAGCAGAATCAAGTACCGACATCTTTATTTCCAATGTGTGCACGCCGGCCGCCCCGTAGCTACAAACAGAGTCAGACGATCGAAGTAACTGTATATACTTTGATGATAACGCCTTAGATCAATGAAATTTGGCTGCAAGGCCAGATTAACAGCCCTGGAATGTAATGGCGCACTTGTTCTGAATTCTCTTTACCTAATGCACAACCACAACTGTAACCAGATGCTGGTGTCCGCCTACCCAAAATATCGTCGGTTTGAGGGTGAGGCGGGGTATAAGGTGGTCAGGATGATAAGAGACATGAGACCCTCTGCAGGTCGTTTAAAAGTTTTTTTGAAGAGTAAGGATTGTATAAATCACAATATTTTTTAGAATCATTTGGTATAAACTATACCACGAAAGACATATCAAACATGCGACGCCGCATTTTGCAAACGGATTCCTCTGGGACGGGGATGGCGGAAGCCCTACATAAGTTGGGTGGTGAAAGCTTATCAGATTTTATCTATGGCGCCGAAGGGCTGGAGGCATTGTGTTTCACCACACCAGCCCTGAAAATCATGTTTGCACGGTATGCGAAGGTGGTGCAAATGGATGGCACCTACCGGACTAATCGCTTTGGGTTTGCATTGTACCACATTGTGGTAACCGATAAGCACGGTCGTGCGCGGTCCGTGTTCTATGCTTTCGTAAGAAGGGAAACCAATGAATCCATGCTGTGGGTCGTTGGAAAATTTCGGGAAATTATGGGCTCAGCTACCAAGGAAATCCGAACGATTTTACTTGACAAGGATTCCCAGGAAAAAGGGGCTTGGAGACAAGTATTTCCGGAACCGGGCATTTCTATTTTATTGTGCACATTTCATGTGCTGCAGGCTTTTCGGCGTAAGGCGATCAGCCTGTACCCCAGCGACATGGCCGGCGCGGCTATGCGTTTTTTCAGAAGGGCTGTGAAAACCATGAGTCTTTCAAAGCATGAGGAGGCAATGCAGGCCTTAAGAATTGGTTTTCCGTTACTGTGGCCATACATTGAGGAGAATTGGTTGAACAGTGAGCCCCTGTGGGCTCATTTTGCCCGTGTTCGCCTAATCACGTATGGCGACAATACCACGAATAAGACTGAAAGTCTTAATCGGGTTTGGAAAGGCTGGTGTAAATCGTACATGAGCATTACGGATTGTGTGGAGGCCTTGGCTACCCATTTTCAGTCCAATAATGTCGACATAGAGAGGCGGGAGGCTGAAGAATATTGCCGCCGCCGACAATATAATGATTGTCCCGTACATGTGGCAGCAATATGCCAGAGGCCGACGGCGTATGCGTCAGATAAATTCCTCAGGCATATTGATGCCACTAGTCGGGTAGTAAGGAGAAGTGAGTGGGTGGACTCGTGTAGTTGCCGATTCTTTTCGAATTGGGAACTGCCATGTGTCCATATAGCAAACTGCATGGTCGCAAAGGGAGTTGACCCCCAGCTCGTTTTGAGGGGCTGTTGGTGGTTGGCTCCCAGGGGAGTGTCTGAGATGGTGAGATCTGACGAAAATCAATATCAGGCACCATCAACGAGTACTTTCATAGCAGACGTGCTCCTAGAGGACGCAGGGCCTGCATTCACAGAAGCTTACAAGTATCGACAAACGATGAAGCCTCTTGACCCTTTAGCTGAGAAACTGAAGAGTTGTGGTCGTAGGAGTTTCACGAAAAATTATAGAATACTGAGAAAGTGCTTCGCACTCTGGGAATGAAACTGACCAGCCCATTTTGGTGCTGCACAATGACAGGCTGCTCCCCAACTTCCGCCGCCGCGGTCGGCCTCGTGTCAACCGACCGACAGTAACCTCTGCAGGCAGAAGTCATCCTGATAACACTGCTGATTACCGAGCAGGCGGATCGACTACTGGTACACCTGTAGTCCGAAGGACGAATACCCGACGGTTGAACGAAAATGTTTCTGATCAAGAAAACTTTCCGTAGTCAGCCGTTTATATAAGCTACTGTGATTTGAGGCATTATGCCTAATACAATGGCTGTGAATAATGAGCTGTGATAATAGTTTTTGTATGCGCTGTACTGTGATAGTACGCAAGCTATTTAGGATAAATTATGGCTGTGACCGATGGGCTGTGATCTTAGTGGTTTTCTATTATGCGCCGTACGAAATTCCTTGGTAGCGTGGCCCTGATTTCGTGCTTCGAATAGCTAGACACGGCTATGCAATACCCAGCAGCATCTGTGCAAACATCTGTGGTTCAAACGCGGCGGCACGGCTACAGGTAATGGTATCTTCTTCTTCTTCTTTAATGTGTTCTTCTTAGAAAATCTGCAGGAGAGTCAAGAGCAACGCAGAGTGGAAGTCAACTGACAAAAATTTCCTCCCACAATATCTATGTTGTACACAGTAATACAAAAGCTACCTGGCAGTACAGTCTTAACTTCGAATGGGTCGTTAAGAACTTAGGGATTTACGGCTGTTTCAAAGCTACCTTGCAGTACAGTCTTAACTTCGAATGGGTCGTTAAGAACTTAGGAATTTACGGCTGTTTCAAAGCTACCTTGCAGTACAGTCTTAAGTTCGAATCGTAGGAGACCAGATTGATGCCGCATAAGTGAGGTGCGGCTTGGCCAGCGCCTTGAAAGCAGTCGACAGAGTCTCTTTCGCGCAGCCCCAGGATGTGCCTGCTAGAGCCTTGAGGACGTGAGGAAGTTTTCGACAGCAGGCATGAACTCCGTGAGGAGCTGTGCAGCCTGATCGATGTCATGGTGCCGGCAAAAGAACGTAAGATCGTCCGCATAGGATACCACTTGCACAGGTGCCCGGGGGAGTGGGAGCTCTCGCATGTAGATGTTAAAGAGCGTCGGGCTGAGCACAGAGCCTTGAGATACGCTACAGGTCTGCTTACGGGGCTTAGAGAGAGCGCCCCGGAAGACGACACGATCGTGACAGCCACGGATGTAAGCCGCCAACCATCTGGTCCTAAGGCTTTCGAAGATCTCATTTTCTTGACGGCGGTGAGGATGGCATCAGCCGAAAAGGAAATGTCTGGGGGCGGGGCTTTATGGAGGAGGCGAAGAAGGGGGCGCTGGCTTTTGGGACTGGGCGCCATTCAGTTCGCCAACGCGCTGGTCTCTGGCATCACGCGCTCGTATTTTGTCTCTCTCTCGTTCCAGGCGGGAGGCTTCGGGCGGATAGTTAGGACGGAGAAAGGGAATGCGGCCGTTAGGGATGTGGTGACTTGCTGCTGCCAGGAGTAGTCGACGAAGGGCTCGCTCCGCCATGTGGACACAGGCGGGAGGCCATCGATCTCGGCTTCGCATTCGGTCGTGAACGCTGCCCAATTGGCTTTCTTGAAATTAATGAAGTGCCGGTTGCGGGCCTTGATACGCTCGGTGGCGGTGGCCAATTCGAGCACAATGGGGAGGTGGTCGCTATTCAGGCTGATTTCCACAGCTTTGTTGTGCGAGCGCATGAAGGCGAGGAGCTGGTCAAGAACACTCCATTTCGCTTAGTATAGTCAATACCGTCAGTGACCACTGCCGAGCCCACTTCACCATGTCTACTCACCGACACATGTTGTTCTTGCCATAGGTACGTCGGCACCAATGACACCGCCCCCTTCGTACTACGGACTCGACTTCACCAAGTCTACTCATTGAGAGACGCCAAGAACATCCCATGTCGCTTAATATAGTCAATTACATCAGTTTCCACTGAATTGTGTTGCCTGCACTATACATGCACACAGGCACATCTCATAGCAGCTATTTGTGACATACGCAGCATTAACTAGGATGACCGTTTCGATGGCAATTCCTACAGAGCGCACGCTATCCAAGGGGTTTTGCCACCGCCAAATGAACCTAGAGACTTCCTGCTAACTACAGCCTCACACAAATGAAATGGTTGCATAAAATAATTAACAGATGCGTCCGTTATTAGCGCCTTTATACCGACCACTCTCAGCAGTCGTCGCCCAACATCCATACACAAACAACCCTTAACGTCTGTTTAGTTAAAATTAAAAATTACCTTTTTACTTACTGTTCTTTTACACTTTGCTTCTATTTACATTCCTGTATTTTTTTAAATATTTGTTTTCCTGCAGTTCCTTTTGTTTACGTTTTGGTTCTTTTGGTTGCACATAAAACGCTGTAGCGGCCGACCCGGTAGGTCTGATCCGTTTGTTTAAAATGGACCCCTTGGCGGGTAATTAACGTTTTATTGGCTAGTGACTTGGTGCACGTGGTTGCTCCTTCTCTTCTTCCGTTCTAGTGCAAGTGATTGACGGAGAGGACTCTTCCCCACCTGTGGACGCTCCCAACGCTACTTCCCCTCTGAACTTGACCGATTAACCGCTTCCCCACTGGCCAGTGTTTACCCTGTTTCCATTAACGATTTTTCTATAATTCTCCTAATACAACATACTCTCCCAATCATAGTTGGAATTTTGTTGACTGCCTGATATTCCGATGACTCTTGACAATCACGACAATGGTGAAACGAGTCGACCCACAGAGGATTCCCAGGGCACCTCTGAGAAGATAGACAAGAAGTCGGACCCCTCCTCTGTCTCGGGTATCACACTGGTGACAGCGCCAGAGAACGACCCACCGCCCGCTAGCCAAAAGGTCCTATCGGTCCCTCCCTCCTTTGCCCCATTTGATGGCACCAAAGATTTCCGGTCCTGGCTTCGACGCCTTCAATACTATATTGACACAGCCCCGTCAGACGAACGCAGCCACATAGTCCTTACGCATTTGGCCGACGACCAATTTGATCGGGCACTCGAGGTCGGGCTTTCGCGCGATATAAAATTCAAGTGTCTCTGTGAACAACTCGAGCGCCTTTTCCAGCCGCCGTTGTCCATCGAAGAGGCACTGGGGAGACTTACCAACGGGCAGCGGCAAGCCAACGAAACTCCGCGGCAATTCGCAGACCGGCTTATTCGCCTCTGCCGAGACGCCTTCCCCTCCCTCGCGGCCGCCGAGCGAGACCAAGTCGTCCTCTTCTACTTCAAGCGAGGCCTGGGTTCCCGTGAAGTCTGCTATTCTCTTCGCATCCAGCCACCAGGGGATCTCAACGACGCCATCTCGCGTGCTTCGCGGATGTTAGAGCCTGACCCCTCCACCACCACTGGCTCTACCCCTGGGACTGCGTGGCGCCCCAACCCCGCCAACCACCAATCCGGGACCCAGTCGTGGTCGCACTCGCGGCCTTCCTCGTTTTACCGCCAAGACCGGGGCAACAGGAACGGTGGATTTCGGAATCCCTACAGAGTTCCACCCAGGAACCCCCCCAACGGACCTCCCCGCGATCGTCAACCCAACCCTACCTGGACCAACAACGAAGGTAACAATGTTGTGCCCGTTTGTTCTAACATGTTTTTTTCCGATGAACCTTTTTACACCACGCTTCGGGTAGACAACCAGTCTGTTAAGGCGCTGATCGACACTGGCGCCTCTGTGTCCCTCGTAAGGGCCGATCAGCTCTCTGACACCCGGGCTGGTCACATTTGCCCACCCGCTCAACCCACCTCACTCCGTACCGCCACCGGTAAAGATATGGTTATACTCGGCACCGTTACGCTCCCACTCGCGTTCTCGTCCAGGACCCGCCGACACACTTTCTTTGTTGCTCCTACGCTGACGTGGGACATGATACTAGGGCTCGATTTCCTATCAGACCACCGATGCCTTCTGAACGCTTATGACCGCACTCTGACGTGTGCTCAGGAGCTACCGGTCGTTAAGGCTAACCCTTGTTCATTTGACGCAGACGCTATCTGTGCTGCTATCGCGGCGGCCGCTGCCCTTCCTCCGACAGACATCGAGTCCGTTATGCCCACTGACCCGGATATAACAGAGCAGGACCGGCAGGTCCTCCGCGATTTGCTCATCGAGGCGGGCGATATTTTCGCTTGGGACGACTCGTCCTTCGGTAGAACAGCAATCATTCGACACTCCATAGACACGGGCACCGCCAAACCAGTTTGGCAGCCGCCACGGCGGATACCACTTCATTTCCAACACGAGGTGAATGACATGTTACAAAAAATGTTTAAAGCTCAAGTGATACGGCCGTCTAAGTCACCCTGGGCTTCCCCCGTCACGCTTGTGCCCAAGAAGGACGGGAGCCTTCGGTTTTGTATTGACTACCGTGGACTCAACGCACTTACTACTCGAGATTCATTCCCGTTACCTCGGATTGACGTCACTCTTGATGCCCTCGCCGGAGCCCAGTGGTTCTCCACGCTAGACTTAAAGTCTGGATATTGGCAAGTCGAGGTAGAACCGGACGACCGTCACAAAACGGCGTTCATATTGCCGCAAGGGCTTTTCGAATTTGAGACGATGCCTTTCGGCCTTTGCAATGCGTCAGCCACCTTCCAACGACTGATGCAATGCGTATTGGCTCATCTGTATCCGACTCGCTGCTTAATCTACCTCGACGATGTGATTGTGTTCGGTCGCTCAATTTCAGAGCACACTGATAACCTCGCCGCGGTACTATTTGCCTTGCGCGCCGCGGGCCTCCGCCTTAACCCCCAGAAGTGCCAATTCCTGCGGCGTCAGGTCACGTTCCTGGGACATGAGGTTACCCCCGAGGGCATTCACGTCTCACCGGCTAAAATCGACGCAGTTCGCACGCGGCCCGTTCCCACGTCAGCCACCGAAGTCAGGGGTTTTCTCGGCCTCGCTTCGTACTACCGTCGCTTTATTAAGGGTTTCGCGAAAATCGCTCGCCCCTTGCATCTACTGACTGAACGTAACCGTAAGTTTGCTTGGTCCGACAAATGCCAGCTTGCGTTCGAGGAAATGAAAAACCGTCTTATCGCCGCGCCCGTCCTTATGCTCCCCAACACCGCTCCGGATGCCCCGTCTTTTATTCTTGACAGCGACGCCAGCGCAGAAGCTATTGGCGCAGTCCTGTCTCAAGCCGATGACACTGGGCGCGAACGGCCTGTCTGTTTTGCCAGCCGGTCCCTCTCCAGAACGGAACGCAACTATAGCACATATAACAGGGAACTGCTAGCACTTATTACATTCCTCAAACGTTTTAAACCCTTCCTATTGGGCCGACCCTTCGTTATTCGCACCGACCACAAAGCCTTGCAGTGGCTACACAACTCGAAGGACGCCGAGGGCAAATATGCCCGCTGGCAGGAACTTTTACAACAATTCACCTACGAGTGTCAGTTTAGACCCGGTCGCCAACATGGCAATGCCGATGCGATGTCCCGACGACCCTTCACAGCGTCATCACCCGAGCCCGCTGCAGAACCCGCTACGGTTGCCGCTCTGACGGTCAGCGAACCCACCCGTTACCATTGGGCGGTTACTCAAAGCACGGACCCTGACACGGCCATTATTTATGATCACCAGCTGCACGGCCGTCCTCGGCCGACGGAGTCTGATTTACGCGGCTTCTCCGAAGCCGCCCGCATTCTATGTAACCAGTGGGCGAATTTATTCGTCGAGAACGAACTCCTATTCATGACCGGTACTTCGACACAGCCCGCCCGTCTCGTCGTCCCCGGTTGTTTAACGGCCACCGTGCTTAAGGACCTCCACCAAGAACTCGGGCATGTAGGTTCCTTCAAAACGGAGGCCGCAGCGCGCCAGAGATTCTAGTGGCCGCATCTCCGCGAGGACGTGTCCACCTTCTGCAAGGCATGTGCCACCTGCGCCTCGTAAGGGTCCTACCCCTAAATTGCAGGCACCTATGCAACCCATGACAACCGGGTTCCCGTTTGAACGAGTCGGCATTGACATCGTTGGACCGATCAACCCCCCCACTCGGGCGGGGAACCGTTACATACTTGTGTTAGTTGATTACTTTACTAAGTGGGTTGAGGCTATCCCCATCGCCAAACAGGACGCGGCCACGGTGACTGATGCTATTCTGAGCGAGTGGATATGCCGATTCGGTGCACCCCTGTCATTACACTCCGATTGTGGCGCAAACTTCCAGAGCCGGTTGCTCCAGGACGTCTGCGACCTCCTCGCCACTCACAAAACCCGTACCACTCCCGGACATCCAGAGGGCAATGGGCTGGTCGAACGTACAAACCAGACGCTCATTAATCTTCTCAAAGCCTTTGTCCTTCGCTTACCATCCACCGACTGGGACACCCGTCTGCCTTACGCCTTGATGGCGTATAGGGCGACCGTTCATTCGTCTACTGGGTACGCACCGTACTTCATGCTCACGGGCAGCTACTTTCGGTTGCTGTCCGACTCCACCCGACCTGCCCTCACCCCACCATCTCACACGGCCGACAGCTATGTCATCGACCTAAGTGAAACCCTTCGATTAACCCACAACCTGGCACGCGAACACCTTCGTGCCTCGGCCGACCGACAA
>JAYGXS010000001.1:66656329-66683585 GCA_036362985.1 Ligula intestinalis
TGAATATGACGGAAGGTATATTTTTTTCCTACGGCACCTAACCATTACCCAACAGAAGCGAAAATGCGCACCCGAAAACGACTGGTTAACAAAAAACCTCAATCCGGAGACTTGCTGCCTCCTGCGGTTAGAGGAAATGGAGGACATGAACATGCAGGTAGATGGCGGAAACGAAGGCGAACCCAGCGGATCGGATAAGAGTTTAATGGATGTAAAACTAGTCATAATATCAGGTTATGTGGACGAAAAGACTGTGCGGTTGGGCGGAACGCCTACGGTTTCCACAGACATAAGGCAATACCCAGCAATCGCAACGCATGGGTCAGGAAGGTGGAGTGATAATGCTGGTGCGGACTCGGATAGCTCTCATGAAGGTGAGTTTCAGGAAAGTTTATCGTAATAGTTTCTTTGTTGCAGATGCAATCGAGCAATGCGGCAGCCACTTAATGACCAGCAAAGCAAACGAAGATCGCCACGCATCGAAGGAAGACTGCGGCGGAACCGACAAGAGAAACACACCAAAAGTACTCGGCGGCGAAGGTAAAATGGATAACTTATAATTCATTTCGTAGCATGTGCCGCAGCCAAAACTGAACTGCGCAACGGCAGAGTTTACTGCAGGCGGGTAGCCGAAAGGAAAAGGAAGCGGAGGAAGCTGGATCGACGAGCGTCCAATCAAATGAAAGAATAAGAATGCGGATGCTGCCACAGGTAAGACAGCTAAGCGAAAGCTTACGTATTTGTAGGCATCCGTGCAGAAGGAACGAAGCAACTGAAGCCACCGCATGCGGTCAAAGGGGAACGGCTAAAACAGTGCGGAAGGACGCCGTTTGTGAATATTTTTCTGTAAATGTTATTTTGTGTGAGTAAAAGGAATTATAAGTTTTTGAAGTGTGGACGGGGGAAAAGGACTTATTCCGTCGACGTTTTACAGAGGCTTAGTCCGCGGATTATGAAAGTGTAACCGAGGCGAACTGTTGTAGGAATCCTAAATGACGCGGAGCATGGGGACCGTAATTGAGACGCTACAAGATCCCTGAGTATGGGACCGCAGAGTTAGTGGCCGCAGCCAAAGCTGCACCAAGAAACGACCGGGAACAAGAGATTCGGCCGTACCGATGTACCGAAGAGTAAACTGCACTATTCACTCTTAAGTTAGTTGGTTAGTAGGCCAAGTTGAATCAGGGGTTCCCACCGGAGTCCAAACGGGGTGCAATTGGGGAGAGTGAAAGAAGTCGTGACCTTGGCCGGCTTGAGCCAAAGGTCGGGGGAGGGGCGTGAGTTGGGTGCCTGGGCGGGAACTGCAGATGATCCGATGGCGGCAGGCATGCGGCGAGACGTAGCAGTCGGGACGACAGTAGGGTGTAGACGAGTCCAGCTAGTGTTGGTACTGGCGAATGAGCATAAGTTACGCACTGAGTTGCTGTGCCAGAGCACAGTGAGTCACCCTTGGGGGGGGGGGGGGTGACGTCCCGAGGTAGCAATCGTCGATGGATAGTAACCCAGAAGGACTGGGGGATGGTAGCAGGACCTTGAAGACCTTGGTGCACCGGCTCACTTTGCCTGCGACCTCCCTCGCTTTGTTCGCGAACGTGCAGAGATTCGGTCGGAATGTTCTACCGAAGACTGTACGGCACTCCTCACTCGTCCGCGTGGACGGTGAGGAAAAGACAAGTTTGTTGGTTGTAGGGATCATGTCCGTTCCCGCCTTGGAACACAATGGCTCCGTAAAAAACGGTCGGTACAAGATAAAGTGGGTAAGAAGGGCAGAGGCGGACGGCATACGGGATGACGATCGAGGACCTAGGTAAATTTGGTAGGATGAGTCAATGCGTGATGTCCCGTAGGAACTCTAGCCGGGATAACGTTAACCATGGTAAACGCGCGGACTGCTCCATTCACTCGTCCGCGTGGACGTGTAGGGGAGCCCGAAATGTGCCCGAGTCACGGAAGCAGTAAATGTAAGCCACCCGAAAAAAATAGCGTAGCAAGCTAAGAAATGAGCACATGTCATGTGATCATGAGTCGTGCGATCAGAAACCGTAAGCCACCCAACGGTAGTAGTGTAGCACGCCAAGAAGTGTTCCAAAGCAAAGTAGGAATAAGATAATAATTAAGAATAACCATATACTTTCAAAATTTAAGTAGGCTTACTTTTTAGACTAAATTTTACCTGCCCTCCCAATTTTCGCTGGGGAAAATTTGGAGTCTGGAAAGGTAAGGCTACTTAAATTTTGAAAGTAGATGGTTATTCTAGATAAGAAAATTCCGGCCCCTAGAGACAACCTTACCTTTCCCTTCTTGAACCGGGTGCCCGTGCCCCCTTCCTCCAAGAATACTGTCACATCTCCCCCCGTTCACCTTTTGTTTCTAGTAGAATGCACACTGGTGCTAAAAATTGGCGCCCCCGACCAAGTGGCACGTGAAAACTGCCCCCACCCCCTTCGGCTTTCTTACCTTTTGATCACCTTTTCCCGGGTAGGACGGCCCAGCACGTGAGCCACCACCCTTTTCATCCTAAGGTCACACCGGACAAAGGGGCACGAACAGAGGTAAGCGCACGGTCACAAAGAGCTGTGACTACGGGTAAGAACGCCGTAGAATTATGCATTTCGTTGAGAGGTCAACCAGCATCCGACGGCTGCCAAGATGGACCAATAAGAAGGGACAAAGCGGGCACGAACCGATGGTCTTTAAATGTGAGAGCGGACACGGGAGACAAGACGTGCAGCAGACGAGAACGCCTTGACGCAACCACAGACGAATCACTCACGGACGTGGGACAAGTCGAGTAAGCTGCACAGAGTTGATGTTTACGCAGGAACCGTGATAGTAAACTATTATCTGCTATCCTCTCTGTCTTCTAACCCATACGTACAACTGGGGGACAAAACATCTCAATGTTTTCGGCACCTCGCTGCACCAGAGACAACTATTTCAAGAGCCACTTGAATACGCTAGTCTCCCTCTCTTGGCCTTCCACAAGAAAGTCGACTAGACACAGCAGTCGTCGGAACGGGCTATCCTGAACACACTTGACCCACTTGTCTCTACGCATGGTGATATATAAAGCGGCCGTGGCGAGGGTCACTTGAAAACCACTTTGCCCGATCGACGCATTCTAATGGTCACTTGTATACCCCCTGTACTTGGTATTGCTTTCCTCCTCCCCCTCTTGTTTGATTACAGCTGTCACTACTTCATTGACCTCAAACACTTGCAATTAGCGGCCACCACCCCCCTAGGCGGCGCAGTATTGCCTCTGTACACATATATGCTCCCTTTCGTGCTGGTGTTTCAGACCAATAGGAGCCCACAAGAACTGCCTCCTGAAATCACATAAAATTAACGGTCGCCACCTCTACTACTAACACATATACGCTCCCCCAAGACTGGTTTTGTCCAGAGTGGCATTGTTGTCGAAGGGGTGCTGACTTCGATCTTCAAGGAGCAGCTATCATAGGCCGAGGAGCCTCAAAAGCCGAAAGGCTAACGCTCAAGGCATAGTACTCAGATGCCAACTCGGTCAACAGGCATCCAGACCTGCTAGCGGCCTACAAAGTATTGCGCTATCTGTAGATATATACTTAATAAAAGCGATCTTGTAGTTTTGTGGGGTTCCTATTCCGTTTTTGATTGGCTGGCGTCAAGAGTCATAGGTTTTTTCGCCGATAGCATAGGTCGCAAAAGCGGCACGATGAGGCGTGCCTGTACAACTCTCTTAGGAATCGCTTTTGCGAGCTGTTTATCCTACGCTCCGTATTAGCTGTTTCAGACAGACTCGTTGGCCGTAAAAAAAATTTGCCTGGTCCCACGCTGACCCTCATGCGGCCGCGGCCACATGAACCACTATCCCCACTCCGCCGACGCAGCAAGGGCTAAATCCGCTGCCTCCGGCCATTGAACCCTTAAGTGTCCACCTGGAAAATGTCCAACGGATTTACTTTATGGAAGAATCCCTCTTGGATCAACTTCAAACTCCCAAGAGATACGACTTTAGCTGCATTCCTCAAATTTTACCAGCAAGTTTTATTTGCCCTAGCGCTTTTGAATATTGAGGTCTCATCATGCTGCACGTGGAACGATGCGTGGCATGCTTCAAAATGGAGAATGGAAGAATACCATTGCTGAAGCAGTGGTTAGTAATACTCCTTATCCATTGCCACGACTACGTGCTTTGTTGATTAGGAATTGGGAGTGCTGTATAGACCAAAGCGTGATGTCACAGAAAAACCCATTCTGTTTGGTTGCCTCACAATGGTTTTGCCTGGTTGTTTCCGTCAGACACTACATGTGATTCAAAGGGGCACCAGAGGTGACTAGGTAAAATATTTCCTGAAATATCCACCGTTGTGGTCAAGGGTAAAGGCATTAAAACTCTCGACCAATAACATTGACGCCGATGCAACCGAAAATATCCCCATTCATTTGTTACACATTTTTTCTGTTCAGTGGCCAAGCTCTTAGAGAAAATACTTTCCCTTATCTTCAAACCAAATTTTTCGACGCAGAGGGGCTATGCGAACGGGGAAATCTTGCTCCAACTAACAAATTTGTAAATTTCATTAACGAGATAGTTACCCATCTTTTGCCGGGTAAGGAAAAACTGTATAAATAATACGATTTGACGGTTGATCTTTCAAATTGTCTTAACTATTCAATAGAATTCCTACACAGTTTAGAAATATCCGGCTTTCCGTCAGACAAACTAATTCCGAAGGTTGGTGCACCCATTATGCTTACGAGAAATCTCGATGCACCACGACTGTGCAATGACACCAGACTGCCTATCGAGCGGCTGATGTCATACCTTACAGAGGCCACAATTATGACCGGTTGTGCAACAGGGGGATCTGTTTATATCCCCCACAATTCAAATCGTCCCGTCTGATACTACCCTCACTTTCCGACGACTTGAATTTACAGTGACGGTTTGTTTTGTGGCTTGCGGCAAGAGACGTGACACCAAAAAAACTAATGCAAGAGTCAAACAAAAGCACAAATTCAACCTTTTCTAAGAATATTCCTGCTGGGATTATTCCTAACCAGCGGTCCGAGTGAACTTTCAGGTCACGTTATCGGCCCCCTGCCCACAGATAAAGAACAAAGGATAAAGGTCACACAAGCCGGCTAGGATAAAAGCGTGCACCGCCGGGAGCGCGCGCGTTATGGCCAACCAAGCCTCTAGGCGCATGAAGGCACAACCTGATTGGCCCCATGTATAACTTTGCTTAACATATAGCCCCTGTTCAGGGGACAATAAACGACTTCCTTTCCTTTACGACCTTGTTCGTTGTTCTCCCTGCTGAACTGACACAAAGAGACTGGCGGCACAAAAATAGCTTTGGGAAACCATTACAACAATTCCTATGTAGTTTGCTGAATTCAACCATATTTATCAAACCTGATTGTGCTTTTGGCAAAATTACCGCTAAAAACCGAAAAAATCGTTCTCATGTTAACGGAAGTCTTAAAGTTGACGCCCAGGTTTGATTATCGACAGCCCAGCTTTGCTTGGCAGGCAGCTGACTCCGTCTCGCTTGAACGAAATTCCCCTTAGAACCCCCCCCCCCCCCCCAGGAAGTAAAACAGCTGCTTTCCGCCAAGAAAAGAGAGTTGACAGTTATGCTTCTGTTCGTCCCACCTTTCAGGCATTTCAGTGGATAATCCAGGTTGGCACACTTACATAGGCACACTGCGGCCTGTTTACACCCCCACCCCCCCTTCCGCGACGCGCACACAACCTTGGGACTGAAACCATTCCCGGCCGCTGCCGTAAACGCGCTGACCGTAAAGGCGTTGACCTAAATTCGTTAACCCCCCCCCCTACCCCTCACCCCCCTATACCTCACCCCCCTCCCCCCAAGGGCAGCAGGCGGTAAAACAGCTGCCTTCTGCCAAGAAGTGAGTTAGCACGACAGTAACGATGACAGAAATGCTATCAACGCGGGCACTCCTTCTCCCGATTGTCCTACGGCTAAAGGTAGCGTTGCAAATATTTTATTCTGTCACTCAATGTGCCAATTCGTTTGCAGGTTCTACCTTACTGGAAAGGAGACAAAATACAGCAGCCGCCAGAAGTCAGTTAAAGGCAAACGAACAGAGAATGTCGCAGAAGAAGACGGAAATTCGTTAGAGCTACTAGGCGTTCGCAAGAAGCAACAGAAGAGAGAAGGCTGCGGCTGGAGTCCCACTCCATGCGTCAGCGGTTTCGACGCCCTCAAGAAACCCCCGCCCAAACCCTACAAAGAAGACAGCAAGACAGGACAAGACATTCCCAAAATCGACAAACCGAACTACCTACCCGTAGTACTACCCGTAGATGTGCCCGTCTGGCTATGAGAGCAACACAGACAGCGAACTAACGGCAAAACGAAGCTGAAAACTCCAGCCTGCACCCAACTCACATACGGTCTGGTACCTTTATCCCGTCGGTAGCTTCTGCAACTACTCAAGCATGGTAATATACCGCTCTGAAGTACAACCCAAACCTTCAAGATGCCAAAGATACAAATGTTCGCATAGGTCGGATGGTGGAAGTTTATGGGCATTGTCAGGCAAAAAGTGGCCTAATGAAACAAACGGCATGTGCTGCTCTAATGGCAAAGTTTTATTGAATACCTTCCCTCATCCACCAGACCTGCTGAAAAGTTTGCTTGATGGTGAAACCAACGACTCCAAACATTTTCTATCAAACATTAGAAAATACAACGGGGCATTCCAGATGACCACTTCTGGTGCGAAAATTGTTAGTGGGGTTGGATTTATGCCAACCATTAAGGTGGAAGGTCAAGTTTGACACCGAATTGGATAGTTGCTACCTCCCCCTGACGGCCAGCCAACATTTCTCTAAATATGCTTCGTAGAAGACGTCAACCAACAAGCCCAAACCAGATCATGGGTGTTTCCTAACCTGAAACGTCATATAATAGTCTCCCTTCAAGAGATGCTGCACCAACGCCACAGCTACGTGAACAGTTTCAAGTTGGCCTTGGAGGTGCATGCTACCACTGACTTCACCATTGTCACAGACGCCGACAAACGTCCCGGGGAGAACATCAACGAAGATTTAATGCTCCTGCATGGAATGAGGTCGCCGCCATCATTACCGAAACACAGCATGACCACAGGGACTTTGTCTTGCGATGTAGAGACAATAGACTTCAAAGGATATATGAAGCCAAGCGCCTCGTCCTTCCTCCAGCTCACACACGCAGCGTTCTACGGGAATTACACCGGGAACTGGGCCACACGGGGCAAGGAAAACTAGAGAAGGCGGCACGACAGAGATTCTGGACGCCCAATCTTCGACGGGATGTATCCATTGTATGTCAGGAATTTGATGTCTGCGCACGATGTAAACACCCCACACATAATCTAAGAGCACCCCTACAACCAATTACCACCGGGTACCCGAATCAACGCCTCGGAGTTGACATCGTTGGGCCCTTCCCAGAATCTCGGGAGCATAACCGATATCTCTTGGTGATGGTGGATTTTTTTACTAAATGGGCAGAAGCGGCTCCCCTGAAGAATCAGACGGCCGCCATGGTTGCAGATGCTATCATGTGCACATGGGTGGCACGCTTTGGAGTTCCCGATAGCCTCCACGCAGACCAGGGTTCTAACTTTGAAAGCCAATTAGTACAAGAACTCTGTGATAAACTCGGCATCCAGAAAACGAGGACCACCGCATACCACCCCCAAGGCAACGGGCAAACAGAAAGGACCAATAAATCTATTCTGTCCCTACTACGCACATTCATAACCTCGGTTAACAAAGACGTCTGGGATACTCACATTCCACATTGCCTCCTCTCCTACCGCAGCACGGTACACAAATCCACGGGATTCACACCAGCTATGCTAACTTACGGACGAAAACTCCAATTGCCCTTGGACGCCTACCTGCCTATCACTCGGCGTGAATTCCCCACCCCACCAATTTATGCCACGCAAATTATCGAACTCCATCAAGAGTGTCAACGGCTGGCCCGTACGCACCCACAACAAGCCCAACAGTCACAAGCCCGGTTCTACGACCGCCAGCAACATGGGTCGCCGTTCCAACCGGACGATACTGTGTGGCTACATAAAGCCAACCCCTCTCTAGGACAGTCAAGCAAGTTCCACAATCCTTGGCTGGGCCCGTTTTCCGTGATACAATGTTTACCCAACAATGTATATAGGATTCGCGGACTGGACAGTCCAACT
Organism: Ligula intestinalis; assembly: GCA_036362985.1. NCBI lineage: Eukaryota > Metazoa > Platyhelminthes > Cestoda > Diphyllobothriidea > Diphyllobothriidae > Ligula > Ligula intestinalis. The sequence goes on from JAYGXS010000001.1 coordinate 66,664,544, forward strand.
ACACTATTGGTCCACTTTAATAGGCTTGAGGCGGGCAACCCCCCCCCCCACCCCCCCCCCCCCCCCCTGTAATCCCCAGTGAGGACATTCCTGTTGACAATACCGTCGAAATTTTTTCTTCCAACCACTGAGGACAGTGGCTTTTTCGGAAAGGGAGGCTTTTTAACGGTCGCCATCTTGCTTGTGCATTTCTTAGGCACCTCCCTGCTAATATCTTGATTACCTCTTTTACTCTTTAGGTCTGCCCCCTCACCCGCTTCAACGTCGTTGATTCTCCCCTTCTACTCCGTTATTGGAACAAATCAGTGTGTCGCCCCATCCAACCATTGTCCCAATAAAGTCTTTAATTCGTCCATCGTGTTCTGCTCCGTGGTGTGTTGCGAACCTCTTCCAGAGAAGCATACGTTCCAGGAATAACGAATCTCTATAGGTCGCGGACCCGACAGGAGTATTACACTCGCTGTCTCGGGCTTGGAAACTTTGTGTGTAAGAGTACTATTTATGTTTTTCCTAATCTCAAATTATAGTACGGTACTCGACTTACCGATACCGTTATCGCTTAAAGCTCCACGCGTATACTCAAGGTAACAAGTAAGAACCAGGCCGGCCTTACGCATCTGGTTTATTATAGAATCCCAATTCTACAATTACACAAAGTTACCCAACAAATGGGCGAGTATCACCGATCGTCGTCTATGCCTCAGTTGGAGAGATTCTTCTTGCTTTCAGAAGAAAACGACGCTGCCCTCGACGAATACAGGAAAAGAATTGCCACACTCGAAGAACAACTAAGGCAGTCGAAAGTTACTCCGAAAATGTCTCCGCCTCCGCCAAAACTAGCAAATGGCCCAGCTTCGAGCCACTCGCATCTACAAAAGTAGTGTTTCGAGTACTGGACACCCGAGGTCTCTCACTCCAGGCAAAACTATAACTGATGGTTTCTGTTGATACCATCACAATTATGGTTTTCACGCCCACCATTGCAAATCTCCCTGCACACACAATTCACATTCGAGTCGAAAGCTTTCCTCCCGACCAGTGAAGGCGACTAACGTGTCGGCCCATCCACTACCAATCACCTGCTTTACATCTATAACAGGAGTTCCTGTCGTAACTTCCTCGTCGATACTGGGTCGCAGATTTCCCTTATTCCACCTACTTCGACTGACCGTAAGTCCCCAAACTCTTCATTTTTCCTTCAAGCAGCTAACAGTACTCCCATTAAAACTTCTGGTCAACGATCCCTTACTCTATATTGGGGTCTGCGACATTCATTTCATTGGATATTTACTATTGCTGGAAAAAAGTGAATTTTTGCGGAAAAAAACTTCACTATCTCGGATGTGTAGCAAAGGAAACCAGAAGAGCCCCAGACCCCGAAAGAATCATTGCATTTCAGAAAATAAGAACTCCACAGAATGTGAACGAATTACAATTTTTATGGGACTTTTTAGTTACTGCGGGCCTTTCATTGAGGGATTTTATAGCTTGAAAGGATCTCTAAATCAACTTTTGTGCAAGGAAAGCCTATTTATCTGGTCAGAGGAATGCCACGAAGCTTTCATGACAATCAAGACTAGGATAAATCATTCGACAGTTCTCTCCCATTTCGAGTTTAAAATATGAAAACATCGTGCAGGCCGATGCGTCTGACTATGGACTGGGCGCTGTCTTACTCCAAACTGCATTGACAGCGAGGATTATAGTTATACCTATGCTGTGAATCACCGGAAACTACGACGCGTTCACAGTACGAACAGACCATAAAGCGCTACAATGACTACAATCAGTGCAAGAGGCGGAAAGATGGCAAGAATCCTTACAAGACTATCACAGGGGGGGTAAGAGAGTTAAAACCTAGCAACTTCGATCTTTAGACCATGGTTCCTTAGGAGAGAAGAATTTGGTGGAAGCCAGACTAGATTAAATAGTTTATTCTGTATACAGACGAACGGAAAAGAAGTTTGACTAAGGGGAGCACATCCTTCTGCTTATTCGTCGGGGATACGTTGGGTGGTGCCGTAAACCAGTTCAGCAGCGGAACACCCCAACTCGGGTATGAATACAGTACGGATACCAAGCATGACCAAAGGCAGATGCTCGCTCCAATGGGAACGGTTTTCATGAGCTCGGAGTGAGGCTTTGAGTTGACGATGAAAACGCTCGACTAAACCATTTGCTGTCGTGCGTATGCGAGAACATTCGAGTAAGTCGGTAAGGCTGTTAAAAAGTCCAGACTCGAATCTTTGGCCTCGATCGGTGGTAACCGTGGAGGGGACGCCGTAACGGGAGATCCAGTGTTCCTTTTTTGGCGTGAGTAACCGAATCAGCAGTTATATCAGGTATGGTAGTTGCAACGAACCAACGAGTAAATCGGTCAATCGCAGTCAGTAAGTAGTTGCAACCACGGTATGTTGGCAAAGGACCTACCAGATCGATATGGACACGTAAAAAAACGGTCGTGACATTAAACAACTTTTGTTTTACGCAGTTAAATATGCTTTGAAATTATCTTGACACAACTTGAAATAAGACACTGTAACGGTCGCCATCTTGCTTGTGCATGTCTTGATTACCTTTTTTATTCTTCCGCTACAACGTCGCTGATTCTCCCCTTCTACTCCGTTTCTGGAACACATCAGTGTGTTGCCTTTTCCAACCATTCCCCCAATAAAGTCTTTACTTCGTCTATCGTGTTCTGCTCCGTGGTGTGTTGCGAACATCTTCTAGAGAAGCATACATTCCAGGAGTAACGAATCCCTACAGGTCGCGGACTCGACAGGAGTATTACAAAGTGGTGGCAGTGATGCCCGGATCGAATGCTCCCGACCGCGAACCCACCCCACCCCCTTCACCCCCGAAAATCGGCAGAGATTACCCTCAATCGCCGATTTCCCTTCCTGACCTAACCGCACATCACTTCGGACATTTCCGTTATGTACAAGAGCGCCCCGCGTACAAACCGGATCCCATACCCAAACCGGTTTACATTACCCCCCAGCCCATCCAACCACCGGTGCTGCGAGAGAACGACGATTTTCCGCAGTGGGTGTCGATGGCACAACCCTACATGGACGCAACACCCGCAGCGTTCAAAAAGGGTACCCTCAAATCCCTTCTCAGCCCGGAACTGCGGTACAAGGTGGACGACATGGCTTCGTCCCCATACTGCGATTTCCAAGATTATTATGCGGCCCTACAACGGATTGCTCAGGGCGAATCCAGCGTTGCGGCCGACCAGCAACGGTTTTTTGCGAGAAACCAACTGGAAGAGGAAAAGTTTCTGGACTTCTATATAGCCCTTAAACATTTAGGCTTCCGCGCCTTCCCTCCCCATGGTGACGAGGACATGACGTTCAATCGTCTGATCAGCGGGATCTGCGACCGGGAACTCGCACTAATTTTCACGAGTCACCCACCCGCGGACGCAGAGGAGGCTCTCAAGTTGGATGCGACACGGCGCACCCAATTCCCCCTGGCCTTGGAACAACGCAGCGCCATGCCGGCGAATACGTGGGGCGAACCGCCAGTTGTACAGGCCCCAGTAGGACCGCCCTACGCCAACCCCACCTTCCACAGGCAACCACAGAGACGTCCAGCCATTCAGCAGAACAAGGATTGCTCCTACTGTGCTCAATACGGCAGAGCAGCAAGAACCTGCGGACACAATCCAGGCAAGCGACCCTTACCCCTTGCAGCTTTATTTACTGTGTCTCCCGACTTTAAAACATTAACAGTCGTTGGTAAGATAGGGGATAGGAGAGTCAGTATACTAGTTGACACAGGGGCAGCCGACAGTCTTTTGTACGACACGCCTTACACGCAGTCCGAATTTCCACATATTCAGATCCTCACCGCCAACAATTCCCCTCTAGCCCTCCGTGGCTCCGTAGTTGTACCAGTCACCATCAAAGATAGAACTATCCGACGCTGCTTCCTCATTTCCTCGGAGCTCAAATGGAATGTTATTTTGGGTTGCGACTTCCTTAAACGAAACGCCCAAGCCATTACCTTCTCCCCCACAACTCAATCACTCATCCTCCTCGAGGACGACCCAGTTATCACGGGGGTCAACAGTGTCGAAGTCTCCACAGCCCCACCCGTCGATCCTTCTTCAATTGAAGAAATAATACCAGACAAAATTCCTATAGCCGATCGTCGGGCCCTCTACCACGCTTTGGTGCCGTTCAGCTCCGTTTTCACATGGGCAGACCAGGCCATCGGACGGACCAACAGCGTGGAGCACCGAATAAACACCGGCACCGCACCGCCGCAACACCTCCCGCCCCGACGAATACCGTTTCACTTCAGAGCCGAACTGGATAACTTGGTGGAGAACATGCTCCAACAAGGGATTATACAACCTTCCTCTTCCCCATGGGCAGCGCCGGTAACTCTTGTTAAGAAGAAAGATAATTCTCTGCGGTTCTGCGTCGACTACAGGCGACGGAATGCAGTCACTATCAGATACTCCTTTCCCCTGACCCGCATGGACGATCTCCTAGCATCTATGTCCGGGAAGAAATTCTTCACAAACCTCGATCTGTCTTCAAGCTATTGGCAGATTGAAGTACACCCGGAAGATCGAGCCAAGACCGCCTTTACCCTACCCTCAGGACTATGTGAGTTCAACACATTACCCATGGGTTTGGCTAACGCGGCGGCGACTTGTCAACGGCTCATGCAAAAAATACTGCAAAACATATACCCATCTAAGTGCCTCGTGTACTTGGACGACGTTATAGTATGGGGAGTCACTGTACCCGAACTTCTGGAGAATCTGTCAGAAGTATTGACGAGATACCAAGAAGCCGGATTGACTCTCAACCCCAAGAAGTGTAAGTTCCTTCAAACAGAAATTCGATTCCTCTGACACATCATTAGAAGCCAAGGCCTCACAACCGACCCTGACAAGGTCCAGGTCGTGACGGAATGGCCACAGCCAGCAACGGGAGACGAGGTCCGCTCATTCCTTGGCTTGGCAGGCTACTACAGGGCCTTCATTCCGTCATATGCCCGCATCGCTTTCCCTCTCACCAGGCTCATGGAGAAGACGCGGCCATTTCTGTGGACAACCCAGTGTGAAAACGCTTTCGGCCACCTAAAGGAAGCCCTCACCGCCGCACCCATCCTCACGTTCCCGGACCTAAGCAACAACAGTACCCCATTCATACTGGACACAGACGCCAGTGCCCACGCGATCGGCGGAGTGCTATCCCAAACAGATGCCGAAGGTAGAGAACATGTTATCCAATACGGCAGTCGTACCCTCGATACACATGAATGCAATTATAGTGCCACACGTCGAGAGATGTTGGCTCTGGTCAACTTTACCAAGAAATTTGCGGTGTTCCTGAAAGGCAAACCGTTTACCATCAGGATGGATCATTCAGCCCTTCAGTGGCTAGACAGTTTCCATGAACCCGAAGGACAAATTGCACGGTGGCAGATGATGGCGGACTTCGAATATAACGTCGTACACCGCCCTGGGAAACAACACCTCAATGCCGATGCGTTATCACGCATTCCCATGCGTGCACCCCACAGCTGCGCAGTGTCAGGATCTCGACCTAGACGTCCTGACAACGAACACCACGGCCGTAAACTGGGCCAATCTCCAGGCCAACGACCCAGATGTAGGCCTCATCCACGACAGATTCGCCCGAGGATCCATCAAACCCTCGAAAAACCAGATGTCCGGGGAAAGCCGCGAAGCACACGCCCTGTGGGCATTTTGGCCTAATCTGTACATGAGAGAACACATACTTTATTTCCAATACGAGCCTGAATCCCCAATCTGCCTCGTCCTTCCTCCAGCTCATACACGCAGCGTTCTACGGGAATTACACCGGGAACTGGGCCACACGGGGCAAGGAAAACTAGAGAAGGCGGCACGACAGAGATTCTGGACGCCCAATCTTCGACGGGATGTATCCATTGTATGTCAGGAATTTGATGTCTGCGCACGATGTAAACACCCCACACATAATCTAAGAGCACCCCTACAACCAATTACCACCGGGTACCCGAATCAACGCCTCGGAGTTGACATCGTTGGGCCCTTCCCAGAATCTCGGGAGCATAACCGATATCTCTTGGTGATGGTGGATTTTTTTACTAAATGGGCAGAAGCGGCTCCCCTGAAGAATCAGACGGCCGCCATGGTTGCAGATGCTATCATGTGCACATGGGTGGCACGCTTTGGAGTTCCCGATAGCCTCCACGCAGACCAGGGTTCTAACTTTGAAAGCCAATTAGTACAAGAACTCTGTGATAAACTCGGCATCCAGAAAACGAGGACCACCGCATACCACTCCCAAGGCAGCGGGCAAACAGAAAGGACCAATAAATCTATTCTGTCACTACTACGCACATTCATAACCTCGGTTAACAAAGACATCTGGGATACTCTTATTCCTCATTGCCTCCTCTCCTACCGCAGCACGGTACACAAATCCACGGGATTCACACCAGCTATGCTAACTTACGGACGAGAACTCCAATTGCCCTTGGACGCCTACCTGCCTATCACTCGGCGTGAATTTCCCACCCCACCAATTTATGCCACGCAAATTATCGAACTCCATCAAGAGTGTCAACGGCTGGCCCGTACGCACCTACAACAAGCCCAACAGTCACAAGCCCGGTTCTACGACCGCCAGCAACATGGGTCGCCGTTCCAACCGGACGATACTGTGTGGCCACATAAAGCCAACCCCTCTCTAGGACAGTCAAGCAAGTTCCACAATCCTTGGCTGGGCCCGTTTTCCGTGATACAATGTTTACCCAACAATGTATATAGGATTCGCGGACTGAACAGTCCAACTACACTATTGGTCCACTTTAATAGGCTTAAGGCGGGAAACCCCCCCGAACCCCCCGACCCACCACCTGTAATCCCCAGTGAGGACATTCCTGTTGACAATACCGTCAAAAATTTTTCTTCCAACCACTGAGGACAGTGGCTTTTTCGGAAAGGGAGGCTTTTTAACGGTCGCCATCTTGCTTGTGCATGTCTTAGGCACCTCCCTGGTAAAATCTTGATTACCTTTTTTATTCTTCCGCTACAACGTCGCTGATTCTCCCCTTCTACTCCGTTTCTGGAACACATCAGTGTGTTGCCTTTTCCAACCATTCCCCCAATAAAGTCTTTACTTCGCCTATCGTGTTCTGCTCCGTGGTGTGTTGCGAACATCTTCTAGAGAAGCATACATTCCAGGAGTAACGAGTCCCTACAGGTCGCGGACTCGACAGGAGTGTTACAACACTGAATAGGAACATGCTTTCAACTGCAAACGACTTTGTTCTTGTTTATTAGTCTACTACTTCTTATCCCGCAGTACGAACAGACCATAAAGCTCTACAATGACTAAAATCAATTATAGCGGCGGAAAGACAATTAGCCAGATGACAAGAATCTTTACAAGAATTCCAGTTTACGTGTCAATACCGGGCCGGCACAAAACATACCTATGCTGACGCAGTGTTCAGGCGACCCGCAGAACAACTTTCTGACACTGCAACAAATAAACAGCATAACTTCTCATCCTTTAACATTAGTGAACCAACTCGTCATTATCGGGCTATAGGTAAAAGTACAGGACCCGATACGGCCATCGTCTACGACCATCAGCCAAAAGGCCGACATCGTCCAACCGAAGATGAGCTCGGCGGCTCATCAGAAACTGCTACAGTACTTCGAACACAATGACCACACTTATTTATAGATAACGATATACTCTTCTTTAAGGATAACACAGACAGCCGACTGCGTCTGGTGGTACCAAGCGCCCTAACACAGCCCATTATGGAAGACATCCCCCGAGAACTAAGTCACGTCGGACAGTTAAAAACGGAAACAGTAATTAAACAACGATACTAGTGGCCCCACTTACGGGAACAAGTACCTATCTTCTGCAATACCTTCTCAACATGTACTCTCTTCAAAGGACTTAAGCTGAAACCAAGGCATCATTCCAAAGAGTTGACATTGGTAGAGTAGTTCCACTACCTTACGAAACCGCCGGTAATAGATACATACTAGTAATGGTCTACCAATTTACCTAGCGGGCAGAGGCTACACCGTTGCGGAGGCAGGATGCAATTTCATTGGCGACGGCACTACTCAGTGAATGAGTTTGTCGCTTTTGGTGCCCCGCTCTCACTACACTCTGGTTGTGGAGCCAACTTTAAGAGTAAATTGATCAGACCCGTTTGTGACCTACTACTGATACAAAAAACGCGGACAACTTTTTTCCACCCAAAGGCAATAGACAGGTAGAACGTACCAACAGAACATTGGTTTACCTGTTAAAAGCCTTCGCAGAAGACAATCCTCATAACTGGGATACTCGGTTACCATACGCATTGATGACGTACCGTATTTTTTATTTAAAAATTTGACCGAGTATGCCCCATTCTTTATGATAACTGGTCGAAACCATCGCCTACCGACATATTCTAACTTCCCCCACCCTCGGAAGACGAATTTCCACCGTACAAATATGTACCCGAACTTCAAGAATTACTACGACTTACCCACAACTTAGTACGTTCACAATTACTTAAAACATATGATCCACAAAAACACAACTGCGACCGGCGCATCCATGGTTTACTCTATCAACAAGGTGACCTAGTACTGCGATATCTAACAGTGCCACAGGTCGGGGTACCCGCAAAAAATTCTTTTATCCATGGGGGGGTCCTTTGTGATAACTGACGTTAAGTTTCGAAGCACCTACATCATCCGCGATACACACACACCCGATGGGCCTACCTTTTCGGTACATTAAGATAAACTCAAACCATACAAAGGAACACTTCCAACTGCTATATCAGATACCCTGCCTCTGTTACCTCCATATCTCCTACCTCGCGCAGCAATCCAGGTGGAAGTTGCGACCACACACGACCACTCGTCTACAAGCCATAGGGACATGAATACGACTGAAGGGAGGGGGCAGTTGTAGCAAGTTACGTTAACAAAGATTTTGTTTAACCAGAGTAGCACAAAAAGGACTGACCTCGAACTTAGAGATTAACAAAGGGTCCTTGTTCTGTCTTTGCCTTAGTACAGGTAAGGACGGACGCACATCGTTCCTGGTACTAGCTTCCAACGCCACCTTCACGAATCAACAGTCCAGAGTGTTTTACCGCCGTGTGCATTATCCTTGTAAATGCATATTCTTTATAACCATATATGTGTTTATTCAATAAACCTTCGTACACTATCAATCCCCGGATTATTATTTTGCGACTATCAACAATGAGTAACAAAGATTCTAGAGCCGCCGCTTCGGTCAAGGACGAACAGGAGCAAGTGGATGAAGTCGAAAAAGTAGATACTGCCATCTCTCTCTCTCTCTCTCTCTGTATGATCAGGAAAGAGATGCTCGCCATCACATTCTCGGATGAAGAATGCGGACCATTTCTGCAGTACCGGAAGTTCCTCGTTCGACAACGGATGTGAACTATGCGGCTTGATAATTCTTCGCTTGGGCACGTCATATATTATTGCCTTTAACTGTGTCTAGTAGAACACAGGTAGGCGTCAAGGTGTGATCTTATTTGGCCGAGTCATACCCGTATTTATTTCCTGTTGCGCGACGTTGGTTCGGCCGAAAGAACGGCCGTCTTAGTCAAAAATATCACTAAACTCTTCGATTAGATTAGATAGCTTCGTTGGGCTATTTGTATTTAGGAAGGATGTAACTAACTTCTTAACACATTCACCTAACTTGAATGTGTTAACCTCGAGCTGTCTATCCGGTACGTCGGTGTTAAAGGGCACTTATGTACCAAGGAAACGGAGCATATTATAATTAAAATCTAACAAACACTTAAATGCATATTGGAAATCGGTCCCTTGTATGCACTCTCAAGTGTTTTGCGGGCAAATAATAAACTTACGGGTTAAAACAACGTTATTAGGCAGTAACACAAGTTCTACCACGCCTTTGTGTCGCAAGGTAGTGTATTTAGCTGTTTTCAGGCTTACTTTAGACTTACTACAATACCTAACGCTAGCTTGGGATCTAAAAAACTTTTCCTGTCTTATAAGAGGGCAGCCAGCTTCAGAATCAACTAGGCATGGCAACTCAGCATTTCTTATAAATGCATTAATAAACAGGTAATAAGACATGGGACCTATGTTTGCAATCAGCATATCAGATAGAAATATGCACTTACTAGCTTCCTCGCCCTCACCTTACTTGACCGTGCGAATTCACGGGTTATACTGGGGGCGCTAAGGTGAGGTATATTGTGGTAGGGCAGGGCCAAGAAGGGTCTGATTGTCGATAGCCCTTGGCGAAGACGTCAACGGAGGAAACCTCTTTGGAGGTGGGTTTTGGATGAAGACCAAATGACCTCGACGGTGCCCTTTAGCTAGGGGTATAACCACGTATATTGCCTCTTCGCGGCAGGTGGTGTCGATGGTCGCCATTATAGAGGTAGATGGGTCTCGGAAGGATCGCCGTCTTCTGGAAGGGGAATTAAGTCGACAGGCGAGATAAACCGCTCCATGGCCTGCACCTGGCTAACATATTCAGCCATTTTTTATCCGCCGTTGCCGTCAAATTGGAGGAGACTCGAATGACTTATGCATCGAACTTCAAGTAAGCGAGGCCGATTAAGAACACGATTGTTTCCACGGTGAAGGTTTTGAGATTGATTAATATGAAAATGGAGACCGGTTAGACGTTCTAGGGTGATAGCAGACTGAAAGGTCCTTTGACAGAGACTGGCTAGATTGGAGACGACCCCTGGCTTTTGCTGTGTCGATTGGCGATGACGTACGGCAGCGCCATGAAGGTGGTCTCCGGTCCACGATTATGAATGGTATTTGGAGGACCTTTAGACGGCGTGGATAGGTTAGAGGAAAGCCAATAGGCATGACTAAGTTTGACGATGAAAGGTAGGACAATGCAGGAGATTAGCCAATAAGAAGCCGAGGCCGCACATCGCGATCAACGGCAGTTTACTCAGCCAATAGAATTAAACTTCAAATGTGACAGCGGCCCACCGGTCATGCACGCGAAATCTAGCGTGACTCATCCAAATTGCGGCTAAATCTCTAAAACACGTCCTGTGCACAGAGTCTTCTGTTTCCCATGAATAACCGTTTGTTTGCCACGTTCGTGCAGACGGCATGCATCCATCTGCCGCGTACAATGCACACCACATCAGAAATATGGTTAAACATGACTTGTATGATCGCCTAAACAGGACACAGGAGTAGGAACGCCCCGTCTAATTAAATTAAGTGGGCTCTGTGATACATTTCAGGAATGGCAAATATTACCTTGTCTTAACCCTAACATGAAACTAGACCTTAATCTCGACCCTAAAATGAGCATGAACCCAAACCGTCCGCCTTACCATAAGTTTAACCCTCACCCCTTCTCTGCTCCTAAACTTAACCCTCACCTTAATCCCAAACATACTCTTCTGGAAAAGTTGCATTTGCTGTGGACGGTTCCTGTTCCCGTGTCTTGGTGGGACGGCTATACAAACTATCCTTTCTGAGATAAGAGCATTTTGATTTGTGATTTCAGGATAACCTCATTAAGAATTTTCACAAGTTGATGGTGGGACTGAAAAAAACATCGCTTTGGAGGCAGGGAAGCCATACAATGTGGCTGGAAATTGGCCTTGATGTTGAAGTAAAGAATTGCACATTTTGTCCCTTGTAAGACTAGTTTGCTAGATCAATTATTTCATTTGTTCAAAGTCACATACACGCACACACACATTTTTTACAGATATTTTACGAATTTTTGATTCCGCAGCGACACCAGCGCTGCCGGCCTACTACAGCAGACGCATCTTCGACCGCGTTCCCACCTGCCCTCGCGGCTGCCAAGGTATGCTAAACCAAACCTCCCTACGGTGGATCTATCTTCCTCCGTGTTTTTGACGACGGAGCAGCCCCTCCCGACCAGGCTGCTCCGACTCCTCCTCGCCGCTGGGATTGAGGCCCACCGGCGGGGCTCCAGGTCCAACAAGGGCTACTACCCAGCCAGCCTACCGCAGCAGGATAAGCTAAACGGTGAAATTGAGCCCAAAGCCCTCCCCCCTTCTCTGAGGATGTCTAGACCTTTCGACATAGATCAAGTGCGGCTACTTCTTTTTCTGTCTCCGCCAGGGGATGCAACATATTCTTAGTGGGTTAAGATGAAAGCATTTTCTTTTTTCTCTGCATAATGTCGGGTGCATGATCATAATCGGCATTCAATCGGATGAATACTATAAGTACTATCAACAACAGTGCTACTTATGTTTAAATCATTAATAATAATAAAAGAGAAGCCTGTGATAAATTTCGTGTCATTTATCAGGGACCACTCATCTTAGCATCCAGTTCGGGGGCTGTTTTGGAAAGAAGTAAGTTTATGCTGGGAAATGTTTATCCCAGAAAACATTGTGTATCCAATCTACCCAATTTATACTATATAAGGCTTTGAATAACGAACCACCTGCATCCGTTTCCATGCGTCAGGAACATTTTTCGTAGCACCTAGCTTTCTCTCTCGTATCGGTATATCGTACAAATTGTGATTTTCGGATCACATCGCGATCAGGGGAGAAGGCTGGTGTCAGTACGAGCGGACTTGCATTCCAAAAAGATAGGATGGATAATAGCTGAACCAAACTGCTTAGGGAAAGCGCGCTGGCCTCTCGGCTGACCGTGAACGCGTCCTAGTTTCCGGTGATTCACACCACATCCCTGTCAATCCTGTATGAAGATGAAGAGCCTGGAGGAACATAATTTACGGGAAAGCGTTTAGTTGCCAAAACGTCTGGATGCGAGCATCAGTCCTTTGAGATAAGCGTTTTCGGCTAGTTAGGCTCATGAGTCAACGCAGATCCGATCGATCGACCGAAATGAGGATTCAGACGAATAATCCCCTGCAAGAAGGCCCACACTGGGCCAAAGACAGGTTATTTGGCCGTTTTAGGACGCATGAATAGGGAAGGCTCTTTTGACGCGACAAAATCTCCGAAGTTTCCAATTCTATGACTGTAATGTGACCATAAAAGCACGCACATAATTTATGTCATCGATTTTATGGCGGGCAAGATATACGGATCATTGTGCTAATAGTTGAGAGAGATTTCTTCTCCTGGAAATATGAGCACGAATTATTTGAAAACATTCTCAGTTTCCTCAATGGCCCTTGATCGAAAATGTTGTAGCCAATTTTAGGAGTTGAACGTGAAAGTGAACTGGAAGTTTGAGACGGGAAGGTCTTAGTAAATCCGTCTCTTCGGACACGTATATCAGTATCAGTATATTGAGGGATATGTAGGAAAAATTCCCTTGAGTGCCCTATTTTTACATATGTGCAGTAGTAGCAGAATATTTGTTTCTCAGACTGTTGGCGAGGCCAGTTGTCCTGTGTCACAGGATGAAAATAGGAGCAGACAGTGAAAAAACTCCTCAGGGATTTTTAGGAAAAAAACTGTCGCCCTTGTGGGAGGAATGCGTGGGATTTAGGAAAAAAGGGAGTTTCCACTGGGGGGGGGGGGGGCGGGCATTGCAAAGGTTCCCAGGATCATCACCGTGTGGAAGCCACGTCCTGATTATTCCTTGCTGATTTCAGAGTCCGCCAACGGAACTGGAAAAACAGAGGCATCCGTCCAGATCATCGACAGTCCGCTTTGAGTCGAACCAAGGGTGAATGTTTAGGCCGTCAGGACGTCATGGATATAAAACCAATACTGCTAGAAAAATTGGATTTAGTAGTTGCAGAATTGCAAATTTTCAGTTCCGGTCCATCGTGCACTGCTATATCGATCCAGTTTTCGCTTAAAACCCTCTAGCGATTCCGACATAACGACGTCCTGAGGAAGCGCATTCCACGCTCCGACCACTCTGTTTGTAAAGAAGTGTTTCCGAGCGTCCAGTCCGGCCTTTGTCACCTTTAATTTGAGAGGATGACCCCTCAGATTCGTTGTCGTTGCTAATTCGAAAAAAATCCCCTGATATAAGACAGCAGTCTTGAAGACGTAATACGCGGAATGCTAGTATCAGGTCCCCCCGAAGCTGCCTGTAGCGCAATGGGAAGAGGTTGAGATTCGACAGCCGTGTTTCATAAGGCTGCAAGCCCTGCCCCATAACAAGTTTGGTTGCGCGCCGTTGTACCTTTTCGAGGATGTTGATGTCCTTCGTGGCCCAGGGTCTCCAAGCTTGGGTAGCGGATTCTAGGTGCAGTCGTTCGAAGGTTCCGAAGACTTTTGTGAAGTACTCTTCATTGAAGGTAAAAAAAAGCTCGTCTGACGAGGTATAGGATCGACATCGCGGACTTGGATACCCTTGTGCAATGCAGGGAAGGTTTAAGCGAGGGAGTGGTCCAGACTCCCAAGTCTTTCTGGGCGTTCACTTCCTTCAATGGTATGCCATTCAGTCGGTAAGCCGTGCCGTTTGAAGAACCGGATTTGCCGACTCGAATGGTGTTGCACTTGCTCTCATTGAACGGTGAGAGCCAGTCCACCGACCATTTTGAAGCCTATTTAAATATCCTGTAAGTGCACTTCTTCAGCCGCAGTTCGAATTACGCTCCAAAGTTTTATATCATCGGCAAACATGGCGATACCGCAATCCAGTTCGTGGACACAGTCGTTGATGTAGATAACAAACAAGATAGGGCCGAGAACGGAGCCTTGGGGAACACCACTCTCAACCTCAACCTTGGATGACTGTTTGTCGCTGATGTGGACAGTTTGTGAGCGACCGATTAGGAAGCTTTTTATTCACGTAAGGAGCCTACCCCTCACTCCTATGCGGCTGAGTTTATAAAGGAGGCGGTAGTGTGGCACGCTATCGAAAGCCTTGTTGAAGTCAATATAGACAGCATGCACTGAGTTTCCACTATCGACTGCCTCAGTCCACCGTTCTAAACAGTAGAGCAAGTTTGTTACGCAGGACCTACCTCTACGAAAACCATGCTGAGCATCCGATAGCAGATGGTTTTGTTCCAGGAACTGCATAAGTTGTTGCTTGATAATTTTTTCCATGATTTTGCAACAGATTGCAGTAAGGCTGACTGGTCGGTAGTTATTCGCTGAGACCCGGCTTCCCCCCTTGTATAGCGGTGTAATCCTCGCGGATTTCCAATTTACTGGTAGGCCTCCGGCTTCGAAGGAGGTTTGGAAGAGCATAGAGAGTGGTTTGGCCAAATCATTGGCGAGCTCCTTCAAAATCTTGGCTGGTACGTTGTCGGGACCTGGTGACTTAGATTCTTTTAAGCTTAAGAGTTTCTTAAGAAAAACAGCCTCGGGGAATTGGACAGTCTCAACTATTGTATCCGCTTCGGTGTCGTCGGTGGGGTGAGCGTATGTTGTTTCCTTTGTGAAGACTGATCGGAAAAATTTTGAAAGATGGTCAGCCTTTGCTTCATCATCTATCAAGTCTCTTCCCTCAGCGGTCCTCAGCAGGGGTATCGGATCCTTGTTTTTGGTACTCTGCCTGAGGTAACTGTAAAACAGTTTGGGGTTCTTTGTGGCCCAGTTTAGCAAGTCTGCTTCGAAAGCCCGTCTTGTTTTGAGAATAAGACCCTTGACCCGGTTTCTGAGTTTTGTAGGCACTGACAGATGCAGGAGCCCTGTCTGCTAACATTTTTTTCCACAGCTTCCGCTTTTTGTTCACTTCTATTTTTAAGGCCTGCGTAAGCCATTGCGGTCTAGTGTTCACCTTTTTTCGCGAAATTGGACAGTGGTTGTCGATGAGTCTATGCAGTGTGTTCCGGAACTCTGCCCAGTCCGCTGTTATGTTTCCAGAAAATAGAGGTTCCCACTCAGCGCGCGTGAGTTCGGTCTTCATTCGATCGAAATCGCCTCGCCAAATATTTCTTCTGGCTGTTGAGGGTCTCTCCGGTATTGAGAATAACGAGTACTCCCATAGCAGTACAACATGGTCGCTTTTTCCTAGTGGTGGGAGACATGACACTTCGTCGATGCTGTCCTGCGATTTCATGAGAACGTGGTCCAGACAGTTGGACTGTTGGCCATCGCGCATCCTCGTCGGAAAAGTGACGTGTTGCGTGAGAAATAACTTCAGAGTCATGCTCAGAAGGCAGCTGTCGAAGGTTAGATCGGAGCTATGTGCGCACCCCAGTCGATGTGAGGCGCGTTAAAGTCCCCCACAATCAGGATGTCCGATCATGCAGTATTTTTTCCCAGCTCCTCTAGCAAGGAAGCATCCACTACGGGCTCTCTTATCGGTGGTCGGTAGAGTCTCGGTGCATCGAGGTTGGGTGCACCTGGTACTTTAATGGACAGCCAGATGGCGTCGGAAGTACACGCCAGTTTATCCGTTTTGTCCAAAACTGTGAGTCCATTTTTCACGTATGTTGCTACGCCACCGCCTTGACGACCTTCTCTGTCTTTTCTGAACAGTTAATAGCCAAGCATGGATATCTCGCCGTTGGGTACCTGTTCAGACAGCCAAGTTTCCGTTATTGAAATTATATCTGGTGATTGAATGATTTGGTTATAAACTACAGGATCCTGATGAAAACCTGCTTAAAATCACTCTCGCTCTCCCGCTTCCCCAATTTCTAGTCACCTCCAGTGGCAAGAAGACTGGGATGAGCAATCCAAGTGATAGGCGAACACTTCTTCCCATTACATTATGCTTAACACACCCGAATAGTCATATCTACAAGACTTCCTAGAAAGAAGCCTGACAACAGAGGAAGAACTATTATGCCTTAGCCCCATGTTTAGTTTTCCGTTCACTGCCTATCACCCAAACCGCATACCTGAAGAAACAGCTATCTTTAACTGTTGCCTATTGAGTTTTTGACGGGGAGAGTTAGTCGGAATCGAGTTTGCTCCATCTGTTTTTTTCTACATTGTAGTTCCATCACAAGACTATACAAAATTGGCTTCAAATATGGTTGGCCGCAAGGACCACCAGGTATCTATCCCAGCTCTAGCCTGACAAAATCGTGCTGGTCCATAGCTAACAAAAACCGGTTCTCATCTACTCTTTTTTAATTACCGAGGGCGCAGCTGGAGCCAACGATACTCGCATAAGATAGAATGTTACTGGAAGATTTTAGAAAACTACAGTAAAATGCTTTATGTACAATGACATTGCATAAAGCAGTGGCACGCGTAATTGTCGAATACCTTCTAATCTACGGTTGTTTATCTTCCTTCAATAAATGCATTCCAAATTTGCATTCACTAGCCATTCACTCGGTCATTCCGCTTTGCGATTCTAACGCCTACCTATAATCGGCAGGCTAGTACAGACTACTTGCGGATCTACAGCTGACTGCTACCACATACGCCTTTTCAAGATAACATTAAACTTGTGATATTCATTTCTGTATAGCTCCTTCGGATGCTTTGCTGTTTCCATATGAATCGTATGCCTATTCTCTTAGCTTGTCGGAGTGGCAGAGGATGCTGACGCTAGGTCCAAACAGGTCGACAATAGGAAGATTCCTAAATCAGAGGTCAGGAAAGGCAGATTAGATGTTCACCGATTATTAATGGAACTCACGTGTCTCACCCTGCTTTGGGGCTCATTCTCGTCAGCAGTCTGTGGCTCAATGATTATAACGTTAGACTTCTGATCAAAAGGTCGCAATTTCCAGCATTGGATGGTGCACTGCTTGGGATTGGCCCGACGACGGCTAATGGCCGGAAATGACAATTCCGATCTCCCTTGTCCTTCCCGCCAATGCTATCTGCCCAGATATATGAGGTTGGACTAGTTTTTAGCTTTGTGAGCAGCTGCCCCAAGCTGCCTTTTCTGGCAACTGCCTGACCATGTCTATCGTTGAGTTTCTTAGTCCTCAACGTGCCTCTGTCACTTGCAGCCAATCAACAAACGAGATCATATCGATTGGCTTCGAGCTCTCGCCAAGTCTCACGTGGTCCCAGAGGCGAATTAGCTAGGCGCGTGGGGTTGACAGAAAGGACAGGGGCAATTTTGGGAGCGGACTGCCACAAGTCCACTGCTTTCGAGCATAATTTAGTTTTAACAGAGCGTCCCTCCTCCACGGCTCAGGTGTTTGTTGACGCTGTGCGTCTAAACTTTCCGAACCAAAACTTGGAAGCATAATTGATGGACACGTACAGTTTATCATGAGATCCTTAAGCAGATTATCATCTAACTAAGTTCTAATTCAGGAAGTCAAGTTAGGCAAACTAACGCTTTCGATTAATTCATCATCAGGCATTTGCAATGGTATAAAAGGAGGATGGAGTTAGCAAAAGTTTAAGCAACCAATCAGCGGTAATTAAGGGGAGCAGGGTTGAAACTATTAGGAAATCAAAGGGGCAGGGGAGAGGAGGGACGAGTCCTACAATTAGTTCATGTCACCCAGTCATCTCGTCGCCGCTTCTAATTGCCTAGCTCTAATTTAACCGGTTGATTCAATTTACCATTTGTTTACTCGAGATCCATAAACTCAGTACGTAGCAAAATTGTGCATTGAGGCCACTTTGAATTTCTGGCCTCCCCCTGCGTTTGTTTGCGTGTTCCACGAACTAAGATGACTTCAGATAGTATTGCCGGCAGAGGGAAGGAAGACTGAAATGGTCATTTCTGGCTTATTAGCCGTCGACAGCCGGACATACCCAGACTCAAGTAGTGCACCAACCTTCGAACGCACAACCTTTTGATCAGAGTTGAACCCCCTAACTATTGAGCCACGAGCTCATTGTCTTTCTGGTTTAGGTACGGAGGTATTGACAGTCGTTATCGAACGTTCACCGACCGCTAACGGAACTCACTTGTGCCGCTCCGCCTTTGCCTTGGGCCTCATTTCTCGGGCCCTGACCGCAGCTTTAGCAGCGAGTACTATAGGCAGATAGTATTGCCAACAAAGACAAGGAAGACTATTCTAGCCATTTCTGGCTTATAAGCTATCGTCAGCTAGTCATACTCGGGCCTGACAGCAGCTCTGATGGTAAGTAGTAGTAGTAGTAGTAGTAGAAGTAGTAGAAGTATTAGTAGTAGTAGTAGTAGTATAAGTAGTAGTAGTAGTAGTAGTAGTAGTAGTAGTAGTAGTAGTAGTAG
>JAYGXS010000001.1:66688661-67095410 GCA_036362985.1 Ligula intestinalis
CCTCGCGTCATGATGTCCCGACACTACGGACGGGCATACATAGCTAGAACCACGCCTCAAGCGTCAGCCTCTTGGCTTTTGAGGTTCCTCGGTCTACGACGGTCGCTCCTTGAAGATTGAAGTCGTGGCCAGTCTCTGCGATGTGTGCTGCAAGTTGCGAGTTTGGGTCCAGTCTCCGAACCGCTAGTTTGTGCTCGTGTAGGCGGGTCTGCAATTTGCGGCCTGTTTTGCCGACGTAATTACAGTCTGCACCGTTACAACGTATCTTGTAGACAACTACAGAGGTTTCAGTAGGAGGCAGTCTGTCTTTAGGTTACATAACCCGGCGGCGTATTGTTGCCTGAGATCGATTGCCTTGTAGCAGTGTTGCAGCTCACCGACTCCAAACGCGAGATGCCACAGACGTGATCTCGTGGCGGGGACAATCTTTGCCGCCCAGTCGCTCGGCCCAACTCCGCATGCGAGATGTAATCTTTGCCCCGGGGTGCACACACGCACGCAAGGCAGTCGGGCAAATGAGCGTCCTGAAACGCTCTGGACCAATTAGCGTCCTCAAATCATCTGAGCCCTTGTAATTATTACTGCTGCTTAGCCCCACTTGGGACGTGGCTAGTTTCCTAGCTGGTCATACTTTCCAAGTCAAACTTCTTCCTCCATCTATTCTCCGTTCCACTGTGTACACAATATACTATTCCTTCTATTCTGGCCTCAACCGACTTCTCCCCTCTACTAAGTAACTGTAGTGGCCTTTTGCAGCCACTTGGAACCCAAGACCAGCCGCTGACGCATGACGCCTTTAGCCTGCCTGTGCGCCCACTGCCTCCTGAGGCTAGGCGCTAAATTTCCTTGACCGACGCGCGCATACGCCACAGCGTGACAGCGCGCTCACGCTAGCCGGCCATCCCAAGGTCGCGCGCCCACGCTAGTCTAGACATCAGCTCGGTCACCGGCCGCTCTAACAAAGCATGCACCGACACTGCGGCGATTTCTGATGCCCACGTCACTCCGGAATTGACGCCCTAGCAGCCGGACTGCGGTCATCCGAGAATCAACACTCTTTCCATCTATTCTCCTATCCTTCTGCAGAACACACTATTCCTAATAATCTGGCTTTCCCACTGTCTTCTCTCCTCACCTAAAGGAACCATGGGCCTGGAAGATTGTACCTGTTAAGGTTAAACCTTTGTAGCCTTAACACCTACATAACCATGGTCTGAAGATCGCAGTTGCCTGGGTTCAACTCACTTAACCCCTGGAATCGGAGTTTTATTTTTCTGAGCTTTCGAACTTTTGAAGGAGTCCATCGTCAGAGATAAAACCGTCAACGAAAGCAGGCGACATATATAGGGGAAAGGGGGGCCAAGTAACCGTCAACGAAAGCAGTCAAAATTAACAGGGGTAGGGGGGTTAATTAACTGTCAAAGAAAGCAAGCAAAATGTTTACAGGGGAAAGGGGCCAATTAACCATTAAAGAAAGCAACCAACATATAAAGGGGAGGGGGTAATTAACTGTTAACGAGGGAAAGCAAAATGTGTAAGGTGAGGGATCAATTATCCATCACAGGGGCGGGGGGGGGGAAGGTAGCAGGGAGGGAAGGAGGGACAGGACCACCAGTGCCATTAGTCCGGAGATACCCACGCAGGGCAACATATGAAGGCGCCAGCTCGATGCATCGGTTAACTGAGTTGTCATCCGACGCCCAGGCTTCAATCAGCTCTCTGTCCGTCTTGCTGCTTGCGTGGGCAATTATCTTTGCAGCTGCGACGTTGAACTCGTGACCCGCTCCGTAGGTGTGGGCGGCCACTTGCGAAGAGTCATCACCCGGTCGAACAGCCGCCTTGTGTTCCTGTATGCGCAAACTTAGCATGCGTCCAGTTTGTCCCGTGTAGTTTACAGGGCAGTTTAGACACGGTATGCAATACACCACACCCGGCTGCTCACTGGGATTTAGCCGATCTTTGATCCTCATGACCCGGCTGCGCATTGTAGCCTTGGGACGATGCACAATTCCAACGCCTAGTCCTGCGGCAATACGCTCGGTCGCTTCTGACACGTCCTTGATATATGGCAGTGCATGCCAAATCGGTGGAGGAGGTTCTGTTTGGATCCTCGGAGGGCGGGGCCGTAGGCATCGGTTTATGAAGGCTTTACGATAGCCGTTCTGCATAAACTGTTCGCGCAGATGTCGAGCCTCACGTGCTCTTTCTTCCGGGTTGCTGCAGTGTGTCTGGATTCTTTTGAACAGGGTTCTCACACAGCTTCGTGTGTGAGCCATCGGATGATTGCTGTGGAGACTGAGAAGCTGTCTGGTGTTCGCTGCATTTCTGTAGACCCCTGTTTCTATTGTGCCGTCGGGAGTTCGCGTGACGAGCACGTCGAGGAAGGGTAACTGCTGATCCTTTTCTCCTTCCCGTGTGCATTGCGTATCTGGGAAGATTGAGTTGAGGAGATCATGGAAGCTCTGCAGCGTGTTCTTTTTGACGCCAACGAACGTGACGTCAACGTAACGGCGCCAAAAGATCGGGGGCTGTTCGGTGAAGGCAATCTTCTCCAGCTCCTGCAGGACCAATCCTGCTATTATACCGGAAATTGGAGGGCCCATCATTGACGGTTTTATCTCTGACGATGGACTCCCGCAAGAGTTCGAAAGCTCAGAAAAATAAAACTCCAATGCCAGTGATCGAACCTGCGTCTTCTCAATCTATGCACATACCTGGGATGCGAACCTTTGCCTCAATTCACTTAACCCCCTACGATAGGCTATGCCTACTCCAGCGGGCTTTAACAGTCGTGAGACTGCTCCGAAGACTCTGTAGCGACCCCGTATTCTTACTCATGCTTTCCTCGGACGCCGCGGGCACAAGCCATGTCTGGCGTAAATACCAAGCGGACGGAAGACACGACAGACAAAGCCTACGCTCAAGGTCGAGACTTGTCTGGCCTCACACACCAATCACTCTCAAGGTGAGACCAGTCCACAAGATGCGTTGGAGTTGTGAACGCTCAGTCACTCCCGGACCGGACGACCTACTGTTCGGTTGCAGACCTCCAGACCCGGTGATCGACATGCCGGAATGCGACTCTGGACTGCACTTGCCTGGGAGTCACTTGTCTGTTACTTAAATTCTAAGCTTGTTACACTACATTAAATTATCCATAACAATCTAGCCTTTCACGCCTTATCCTATTCTACTAGCTTATGCATGTTGGGATACGTTCTATCGCCTATTATCTGGTTGGACCACAGGATATCCCACACTGTTGACCCCGACGTTCAATTAACTCCACATTCTTCACCGTCTACCCCGACGTTCACTCCACTTAACTCTACACTGTCAATTTCGACGTCCACTTTACTCCACATTGTTGACCCTGAAGCTCGACTCCAACGTTTCTCTTCCATACAAAAACGATTCCAACGCCTCCTCATCGCACCTTCAATTCCATTTACCTACTAACAATTACCACTCTCCATCTCTTTCACTGATGATCCGCGACAGCCGACCAGTTTTTATCTTCTGATGTGGCTGCCTTCAATTAATTATCATCAGCCCTCCTTCGACTTCAGCTGCAGCTTCCTGTGTTATTTTTTGTGACCACTATATGGAGGATGCAGTTATCGGCAACCTGTCGTGAAGCGAATTGGAGACCCTCAACCATTTCACCCCATCATCCGTGAGTATTTTCTTTCAGTAATACATTCAACATGCACTGTGTACCCATCACTGCATTTACAAAGTTTAGACATTAAGCTCTTTCTCAACTCTGTGTCTGGACGACAGTGCGTCTACTTCAT
This sequence comes from Ligula intestinalis, assembly GCA_036362985.1. Taxonomy (NCBI): domain Eukaryota; kingdom Metazoa; phylum Platyhelminthes; class Cestoda; order Diphyllobothriidea; family Diphyllobothriidae; genus Ligula; species Ligula intestinalis. Next base: position 66,692,459 of record JAYGXS010000001.1, read on the forward strand.
TGACAAACTCTTCCGACTCAGTTCTCACTGGGATACCTTGTGTTTGCAAAACTCACTTCCTCCTACCAACGTTCCGACTTACTGGTATACGTTGCAGGATGTTCTTTCTTCATACCTACATGCTGACTTACTGGTATATGGTGACGAAATTATTCAAGGACATTCTTTACTCCCACCAACGCGCCGACTTACTGGCACCCATTAAGCAATCATTCCAACACAATTTTATCCTTCTAACTGGCCAACTTACTGGCGTACATGACAGTTCCCCCGTCGATTTCGACGATGGGCACCACGCGCTCCAACAAGCCGCAGCAAACGCTGAAGCAAGCCGCAACAGACACAGAGGTGAGCTGGGCAAGCAACACAAAAGCGACAGCAAGCAGGAGCAACGCAGAGAACTGGCATGAGAGAAAACAAAAGTTTAGGCAGACTCGCGCAGAATCTACCCACTCGCTCGCCACTCCCACCTCCGTATCCTAAGTAAAGACAAAGTCAATAAGACCGGGGATGAGGGAGGGTGTAGATGGCTGGCATGATAGACACTCAGCCCGCGCACACTTGACACAGCCATCTCGCTAGGTATGTTCCCGACTGCGCTGGAGCGCCATAAAGGCCACATTAAACGGGAGCCATTGCAGCCTGACACTCAGTCCTCCCTCTCCTCCCATACGCGCACGCAAACACTCGCGTACAGGAGGAGCAGCAACGTAGGGGCCCGAGTTTTCCCGTTAGTTGGCAAACCCTCCAAGCCACGGCTTTTAGCGCACCGTGATAGATTCAGACGCATTCAAATTTATTATAGTGAGGAGAGAAACGCGCCGAGGTCGACCTCACTATCTCCCCCACCACATAGTGATCGTCTAGCTTTCCAGAAACCTGAGGTGGGGTCTGAAAACCAGTGGGAGCGCAAGCGCAGTCACCAACAGGGAATCAGAAGTGAGAGAAAGTGCCAGCGCCTACCAGGCTGCAGGGGCCGTGGTTGGCTGAAGACTGGCATTGCATGTGCATACAAACCATTGGATCTCAGAAAAGTGAGAGCAGCCCTGCATAAAGCCTGGGCCAACACCCTCCTGAGAGGGGTAACCAGTCAGTCAACGACTGAAAGGCACTACCCATGCTTTGTTGTCGGTTGGCGTCCGTGGGCGGGGCTGAAAGGAAAGAGGGTGATAGCTGGTGAACTTTGCAACGTGGATGGGCAGTAGAGGGAAGGAGAGAAAAGGGAAAAGGAGGAGGGAAAGAAAGAAGTGCAAGAAACGAGAAGAAAACAAAGATAGGCAGATGAGGGGTGAGAAAGAAGGCGAGGGAAGAGTGAAAGATTGAGAAGATAGGGCAGAGCGAAACAAAAAAAGGAGAAGAGAGAGAACAGAAACAAGTAGAACAAGTAGGACAGGAACAAGAGCGCAGCTTACCTTTCATCGGAGGATTGTCATAGAGTGACCGATGAGAATGCAACGACCGTGGTGTTGTCTAATAGTTTTTGCTTTGCTTATAACAGAAGAACTAGCCGTGCTGCATAGGAAAGGGATCACATTTCGCAAGACTAGGGTTGCTAGAGAGCTGGTGCAGGTTAGGTTCGGAAGGGAGTATCAGTCAGGGTAAGTCTATACCCCATGCTTGTTATTGACAGTTTACGATACAGCACGACAAGGCAGGTTAGTTAGTCGAAACCCATGCGTTGATTAGCCGGTTGCTGCCAGCTGGCTCTGCCGGTCTTCGGATTACTTTGGGCCGCAAGCCGTGCACGGCCACCACGTACTCGCCCCCCCCTTGACCCAGGCAGCAAAAGTTGCACCCTCGAGTTAAGTTGGCGTGAGAACAGCGATTGGCATGTACTACTACCCGGACAATCTCACGATGAGCGCAGCATGGAAATCGATCAGTTCTCCCCCTAAGAATTACGTTAGTAGAGTAAGCCTGACTGGCAAGAGCGACAATCACCCCCCCCTGCCCTCTGCGCACCCAGAGCCGGGCCAGCATTTTAGGCATAGATTAGCAAGAAAGCGACATAGCGTACATAGTAAACATTACACAATCGATAAACATTTTTTTCGTTACGTAGTAACTCTTTGCTAAACATTTATCTATCCACAACTTTGTTATATTATTATTTATGCTCCGTTTTCTACATTGATCCTATTTGATACGAATTTTTGAGACCATTACCAATTTGTACTCTACCCTTAACTTTCCTACATTTTCCTCCCATTAACATTTTTGAACTCTCCTCTGGGAGGGGGAGTATTGTAGCGACCCCTTATTCTTACTCATGCTTTCCTCGGACGCCGCGGGCACAAGCCATGTCTGGCGTAAATACCACGCGGACGGAAGACACGACAGACAAAGCCTACATTCAAGGTCGAGACTTGTCTGGCCTCACTAGCCAATCACTCTCAAGGTGAGACTGTGGCGGGAGCCACACGACTTCTCCCCCCTTCGTTCTCCAAGCCCCTCTGACCCAAAGTCATGCGTCCTCACGAACAAATGTTTCACTGCGTTCTCTCACTGGCACCCTGTCCTCCCGAGGCTTGACCTCGCAGCTGCTTCTGGCTAACTGATAACAGCCGCGCCAGCGTCCCCGGTCCTTCAGCGCTCCGGCGTTACCCGGTGGTTGACCTCAGCTTATTCAGTTCCACACTTACATACGTGCGCACGCTCGTATACGCACGCCCAGCTAGTCGCGCTTTCTTAAGTGCCACTCGAACACGAGAAGCCGCGGCCACGCAGCAGGGGGCCTTTGCAGGCAACATTCCTCGGGCAACTGCAACACACCACTCACAGACCACTTGAACTTGCTTCACAACCCTACTTAAGCAACTGCCATCACCCCACACAACAGACAGTCCACTCTCTCAGGCCTGGCTGGACGCAGTCAGAACTAGCCCTGGCTTCGCCAGTGGCCACTGCCACATGAGGTGCAAATAGGAGTTCTATATACAATAAGCTACTCCTTCTGGTGACTCTTGCCTTTTACCTTCCAACCTGGGATTCGACCTGATGATTGTAGTGATCTAGGCACAACCACAACCTAGACCCCTGCAAGACCAGTGCACAAGATGCGGGGAAGTTGTGTACGCTCAGTCACTCCCGGACCGGACGACTTACTGTTCGGTTGCAGACTTCTCGACCAGGTGATCGACATGCCGGAATGCGACTCTGGACTGCACTTGCCTGGGAGTCACTTGCATGTTACTTACATTCTAAGCTTGTTACACTACATTAAATTATCCATAACAATCTAGCCTTTCACGCCTTATCCTATTCTACAAGCTTATGCATGTTGGGATACGTTCTATCGCCTATTATCTGGTCGGACCACATCGTATCCCGCAACTCCTTTTATGTGGGAAATGGCCCTCCAGGTTTCGGGTTGCTGGTGCACTGTCCGCCGTCTGTTCACTCGGCGCTTGCTTCGTTTGATACATGAGTTCGAGTATCCATTGGCTCGGAAGAGTTCATGAAGGTGTGGGCTACGATGTGGTCCGGCTGGATAATAGGCGATATAACGTATCCCAACATGTTATGAGCTTGTTAATATGATAAGGCGTGGAAGGCCATAGTGTCAGGGACAATTTGCTAAGGTAGGAATAAGCGTAGTATGTAAGCAATAGGAAAGTGACTTCCTAACGAGTGCAGGGCAGCCATGAATGAGCCGGAGTCCAGAGAGTCTGCAACCGAACAGTGAGTCGGCGGCTCTGGAAGTGACTGAGCGTTAACAACTCCCCCTACACTGGCCTTGCGAAGTGGGTGGCCAGTGAGCCAGACAGAGAATGACCTTGGCACTGCCGGGGCGTACGCGTTGGCGCACACGAAAGCCAGACATGTGGGGCATGCAGTTGTTAGAGTACAAGATCGCTACAAAGGTATTGTTGATCAACTCTTCTGTCCGCAGGAGTGCTGCAATGTGTTTCAACTCTTTGGAAAAGAGTACGAACGCAGCTGCGTTTGTTGGATATGCGGTGATTGCTGTGAAACTTTAGCACTTGATTTGCGTCGGTGGCCTTTCTGAATACTTTGGTTTGCAGTAGTCCTATCGCAGTCCTGAGTAAGTTAAACCCTAGCAACTTCGATCTTCAGACCATGGTTTCTTAGTAGAGAAGAAGTCGGTGTATGCCAGAATAAAAGGAATAGCTTATTGTGTACACAAAGGAACGAAGAATAGATGGGAAGGGTTTTGACCGCGGAGCGCACGTCATTCCGCTGGAGCGCCGTGGTCCTTAGTGATGTCTGGCGGCCGAAGGTGGGGAAAAGGGACATGTTCGAGTGGTTCTTGGACAACTGCGAGGACCTAGACGCACGTGTGTGTGTTCGAGTGGAAGTAGGTCAAATCTCTGCAGGTCAGCGTTTCTGTAAGCGCTGACTGAGGTATTGGATGACCTTGAGGCAACTGGCCTTGAACAATGACGCCGGACAAAGCGATAGAGGGCGTCGGCCGGCATCGACCACTACAGTTCAGTTCAACATCGGCGCACAAGGACATCGAGGAAGGGTAGTTGGTTGTTTCTTTCAGCTTCCATCCTGAATCGGATAGTTGGATCAGCCGAGTTCAGTTAATCTTTGAGGTGCTCGATGTCAGATGTTTTGACAGTAACGAATGTGTTATCGACATAACGAGCCCAAAACTTCGGTTGATACTTCGCGAATACCAAGTGTCCAATGAGGTGCCGTAAGAGACCGCGCACTTTAAAACATGTGAATGGGAGCACGGAAACGGCCGCAAAAAAGGTTACCTAAAGTTATTGGTTAAAGTAGGCCAGATTGGCTTATGTGGTAAATGACAGGCAAACTTAATTCTGACCCTAACCCTTCATTAAACACTTTTTTGCCTAACCCGACCTTTACATTCAAGCCCAACCTCAACCCTATATACAATCCTTTTCGCAAGTTAATCCGCGAGCATAACCCTAATAAATTATGCCAACATAAACCGAAGAATTAGGTGTGTCGTATTAATAAAACCCAGAGTTGCACATTCGGTCGGTACTGGACATTTGGAAGGCCCAATGAGAAAACCATACGAAAAGCATACGGTAGCATCTTCTGTTAACCTTCTTCGCTCCTTCGGTCACAATTATTCACCCAGATACCCATTTCGAGATGGCGGTAACTTGGTTACCTTCTCATCTCCATCTCAGCTGTTCTCTAAACTTTTTTGCTACACCTTAAATAGTACCCCATTTTCCAGTTGAGAATGGATAGTCAACACTAGCTGGAAAGTCAATAACTCGCTGAGCTTCTGTTGAAACAACCTACCGCATCGTTATTAGTGCTGAGTAGTCCTCGGTGCGATTTCTTTTCATACCGGTTCCACTGCAGCCCTGCCTCCACAAAGCTTTTCTAATGACCTGCAGCGCGTGCTTTCAACTTGTTGACGGACAAGCGCGGGCATTCCTATTGGTGATGAATCATTCTCCTGTCGCTTTCATGACATACGTGAGCACAAAAGCACGCGTGCGAGCTAACGTGTGACGCCTTAAGGTGATTGGCTAGAACATTAAAGGTCGCAATGCCATTGGCACGTATGAATGCTCTAGTCGAATGGAGGCCAACCTGCCATTTTACAGTCCGGATTTCACACGAGAGTCATAGTGTTCATCCTCCGGGGCCGAGAACATGATTTCCTTCCGCGAACCCGTCTATCAGGGCATAGCTGAACCTCCAAGTTCGGACTACGCCATGGAGCGCCCCGTTGCTCGTCGTCCCCCGCTTGCACGATCTTTAAAGGACAGATTGACTAACATTGTGAGCATGCATGTGCCAAGCAGCCAGCCCTATCTTTCTCCAAACCGCAACCTGAAGGTGAAGGCGGACCTCATAGAAGAGGGTGGAATGGATGGCGTGAACGACCGTTTTGGACTACTGACCCTAAATCCCAACGAAAACAACGAAACTCACGAAGGACTTTGTGAAATCACCGCCCAGCTAGATAAAAGTGGCCTCTCAAAGGCGGTTGAGGAAGCTTTAATATCCGAAAATATTGATTTACCGCCAGAGAAGTGTGTTGTTTCCTGTATGGCTTTCGATCGAAACTCCTTGTACATCTGTGTCGAAGGTATTCCCTATGTCTTCAAGACACCAATAGCTTCGTTGTCGTCAAAGCAGGGCCTCTCAATGGGCAAAGTCCACCTCAAACTGCCAGGCTCCCTAGAATTACTGCCGTCAGCTTTGTGCTTAAAGCAAATCCAGAACGAGACATGCGAGCTGTTTGTAATCGGACAGACTCGATCACCAACGTCAGACGTTTCATTAAACATGCTTGTTTGCTTCTCTCCAGATGGCAGACTGATTGCCCAAACTCGCAAGTATCCATTCCGTCGGTTCGTAGCCATTGACATAGACGGCGACGGTAACCCACTGTTATCGTGCGCAGCGGGACCGGAAGGCACCCCAGCCGCCCAGATCTGCAAGCTGACATCCCACTTTGAGCGGCGAATTTTCTCTATCACGATGCGCAGAGATCAGACCGTCTACCAACCCCAGTGGATCACCAAGACATCCACTGGTGGTCAGTGCTGGGCCTCTGTCAGCCGCATAGAACTCGACGCCAGTCCCATGGCTGGGGAAGAAAAGCGCCGCATATTTGCCTTTCCGGGCTGCCAACCTGTTGACTCTTCAGGCCTTCCCCGTAGCCCCAAGGAGTGGTTGCGGGTCATCTCCTGGAATTTTGACGACTTTGCTGCTGGTGCTATCGCCCCTCTGGACGCAGAGCATCTGCTCGCCGTCGACACAGAAAGACGCAGCCTGGCCCTCATTACTTGGCGGGCTGATGAGCCCTCACCAAACCTCCAGCGGATCATCAAGCCGAGTGATCGGACAATCGACTTTGTCTGTGCATCGGCCTCCCTCCCCGAACCTACCTCGGGTCCTATTGCCTTCTTTGTGTCAGAGGGAGATATTTATAAATTCTCCCTACCAGACAGTCGCGTAATTAATGGACACTATTAGACACCGATCTCCCATGTAAAATTAACTCCCTCTGAGAAACAGTCGGTTTCCTGATTTTAGTGACCTTTCTTTGTGCACATCACCTTCCACCGCTCCTGCTTTACAATTACCTGTCTGTCCGCTGATTCTGCATTTGTTTCCTTGCTCAATTGAGCCCATCCTATCGAATTACACACCTCAAACTCTGAATGCATACGCTCTTCAGCCTTTGTTTTTTTCTGCTGCCTTGGAGACTTCTTGACCAGAAAAAATTTAACTGAGGCGTAAGTCCGTGCGCGTTTGTGCTGTTTCGGTTTATTTCGTATAAGCTTTCGGGTTGTTTATCCGCTGCGGCCTATGTAGGGGTTTTACCTTCGAAAAATCGACTCTTTCAAGTCTGATGGCCTTTTGGTTTCTTGTTTTTGTCCTGAAATCAAGTTAAACCGGTTTCTGCCAGCTCCTTTCGATGGCATACTTCCAGTCTTCGCCACGATAGCGTGTGGGCGTCTAGCTCAGGTAATAGTATTTTAATTAAAATGCTCCGCTTTAGGTCTTCGATATCCGACACGGGAAGACCCAGTGATTATGCTAAGACAGAGGCGTTCACCATGGTCCTCCATGTTACCGCCTTTACTCTTTTTCTATTACTCATTGTTCCTAGCCGTGTGCATGCCTGTAAAGGTCCTGGTGCCAGAATCACGCTGCAAAAAGGGAAAAGTCTGTTCCCATCCCCAAGTCAGAATAGATCAGTAGACGCTGGTAACTTGTGACTGCTACTCCTACACCAATTATTGCGTCCAGTAGCTGCGCAATTACCAAAATTGCCGTCAGAATTGGCATCGGCTGTTTGTCTTACAAATATACGAGTTTATGTGAACTGCATCGCGGAGAAAATCGAGCGGCGAGCAGATGTTAAGACTCGGGTACGCCTATCACGCAGTTCCCTCTCCTGCTTGGACAGCAATTCTGCTTTGTCATGTTCTGATCTGTCCTACGAATGGAAAAGCTGTTCGTTGTTTCAAAGCTAGGCTGAAGGCCATTACGTAATTCTTCACTTTACCGGTGTAAAAACTGTACGGTACATCCTAATAGTGGACCAAACGTCGCGTTCGTCAGTAGACGACAAGACGACTGCCTGCCCCAACTAAATAGTACACTGGTTTTTGCTTAGTGACACCCCAGTCAAAAGTCATATTTCCATCTCAGTCTCACTCCGGCATCTAAAAGGCAAGTCAGGGATTCGACTTGAAGACGAAATTTGCTAAAATTGTTGTGCGGGTGCGTGCGTCTGTCCAACGTCCATGGCTGTATGCATGGAGAATCCACTTGGCAGATTTAGAACTAAGGGAGCAAAAAACCACGATTCTACCGCAGTGGTTTGTCCCCTGTTCCTAAAATACAGTCAATCCACGGGCAGTGATTCACCAGTTTAAATTTGGTTGTCAGTAAACGTCCGTAAATAACTCGGAGCGATAACATCTACGACTCATATACGCGATTTAAGACCTCTCCTACCGCCTGGTGGACATGTGGCTGCTCGCACCAATCAGATTTCGCGTTTGGTGAGTTCACATCAGTGCATGTTGAGTAAATAGTCGAAACCACCGCCCAGGCATTGTCGACGGAGTTGGAGGTGCATCTGCATAGACTGTGGCAAATGGATTCGCCGCCTAGGCGGAATAGCTAGCCGGTAAGTGTGTCAGATCCTGTGTCCTCGGTGGCTCGGAGGCGCTGCTCGCTTGGCGTTGTGCCGGGCATTTAGCGCGGCTCGTAATTGTCTTGGATTTAACAGGAATGACCTCGGATTGCGAGAGTGTGCCTTTCCTAGGCATACATAATTTATCAGTTACTGGTGCGTATTTGAGGGAAAGACACCTACGCAAACTGATTGTATTTCACGTGGTTTCTGGGCATAAGAGGACTTAAGTGATCAACCGTCTACATGCATCGGTCATCGCTATTTGTTTAGTTTACTGGCGTGGGAGTTTCTATCACCTTAGCATGGCGATTCCTTACGTGCAGTATGCGGCTTATCCTGCAGTCACCAGCAAACCGCGCATGCTTTTTTTGCAAGCGTCTTTATACGGTTACACTGTAAACCACGGGCCACGTCAAGAATTTAGACCGTTTTCTCCATTGTTACGGAAGTCCTAGATCTCTCAGCCCTGGATGCAGTGCCATCATCCGCTAAACAAACATAATTATATACACTTAACAACGGGAATGCGGGGTCCTTCCGTACTACGGGTGTCCTTACGTTACCTTCCAGAGGGTGCTTATCTCCGTTTACTGACTCTAATTCTGGCGCTAAACTTGACACTTCTATTCATGAGGTTTCTTGGGGATATTGAATACAGGTGGGTCCCCAATAACCACTCAGATTCTTTGTTCAAGGTTGTCTCCTCTAGCACTTTAGCTCAAGAACCTAACCATAAGGCAGTGGTGGCAAGCAAACCTACTCAATGGCGGTTCACACTCACCATGTCACAGTGCCGTCATTTGGACTTGTGGACTTTTATAAGGCAGTCAGTACGCCAGACCTCAGCCCTCCGCGCCCTGGTAACACTGTCGTTGCTGTGTCCGCGACTGCTTTCTCGCCAGACCCGGGAGCCTGCTTATTTCGCACCTAACCTTCGTTGAAGGCCATGCCACTAACCGCCATCTGTGGACGCGCCAAATAACCAGCAGCTAGTCTACGGATAACCCGCTTTTTCCGGAAGGGCAGGAAACCTCTGAAATTTGTCGCAAGACCATCCGTGCCATGGGTCATGCTGGAGTACTTATTCCAGTGCCTTCCTCCTTTAGTCCTGAGGCGATCTGAGGCCAGTTTTTCAAGGTTGCGTCCAAGAAAGACGTCAGATTTACGACGGAAAGTAAGGTATGGGTAGTCAGCGTGCGCTCTCAGAGTTGCGAGAAAATTGCATTCGCAATACTTTTATTTTCAACATCTTTTTTGGGAATTGATCCTGCTTTATTACTTCCATCACCCATTTTATACGAAAAAAAGGCCACTCTCCTATGCGGGTTCGAATCCCACCGAATGCCGCGAGTTTTTTTCGTAATTGGGTCAACTAAATTTACTAAATCTGCCAAACCAACTTAAGAATGAAGTCAACCTAGTAGTCATTCTGGTGGATTCTAGATGATTGCTTAGGAAATCCTGCTTGGGCAGTCAACTTGCTGTCCTGCATTGGTGGAGTCCATGTGAGCGGCAAAGTTGGGCGGGTAATATCGATCCAAGTGTGATTAAACTCACGGTGTGAAACGCGACATTCGCAGCTCAACTGGGTAGAGCGTTGGCTTGGCTAAAAGATCACTCTCCTATGCGGGTTCGAATCCCGCCGAATGCCGCGAGTTTTTTCACAATTGGGTCAACTAAATTAACTAAATCTGCCAAACAAACTTAATAAAGCCAAAGTAATCTGGTAATTATGGCACCTTAACTGTGTGTGAGGGTAGCGATTAATGCGGTTTTCTAAACTTGGGCATTAAAACGCAGTAAAGGCTGCTACTGCTGCTGCTACGACCCTTCAGCGCAGAATATTAGATCTGCCAGTTTTATTGGACGGATTTAATTTAACAAACTTCTAAGGATAGCCCGGTCGCTCTCATAATCGCCTCCTCGAAGGCCTTAGTTTCGCGGATTTTCCCCGAATCTTTGATCTTCTTCGTTCCCAAGTATGAAAAAAATACTTCTAATATTGCCATGTGGTCCGATGCGTCGTCTTCTTCACATGACACTGTCTTACTTAAAATGGCGGTGACACCGTACGCCCCCACACTAGAGCAGCACTATGCGTCACCGTAGTCACTGCGGAGATTGTGAGTGCGTGTGCTGATCCTGTAAGACACTCAGACGTAGGGCTCTCACTTGACCTTAAGTCCCCTAAATAAGTGTATTTTTAGTAATTCTACACCCCCAGACAGCGTCACCTACATGGGTGAATTGCTTTTTTATTGCATTCTGACGTCTTGTTTGTGGCCATGGTGTGGGGTATGAAGCAAATCATCGCTCAGCCGGCGTCTGCCCTTCCCTACGTTGAAAATAATAGTTCTCCCTCGTCCGATCTTCTGGGGTACGTACATACTCTAGACTGACCCATTGAAAATGTTCCAGTCTAATCGTAGAATAAACTATGGCGAAACAGAAGCAGATTCATTGTATAACACAAAATTCCTCAATTATTCGGCATATTTTATAAGAAAGTGAGAAAGAGACCATTAAGATTGTAACCACACTCAGTATAAGTACGTACTAAAAGCTTTCTGACGCCGTAGGAAGAAAACTGTTTCACCTTACTGAAGTTGCCTTGATCAGATACGTAACAACCCACGCTAGAGAGAACAGAAGGCAGATGATTGGGCAGGCACGCGCTAAATTTCCTTCACAAGTAGCTAACGATAGTGCGGCAGACAGTTTTTCTGATTTTCAATTTGTGAATATTCAGAAAATTTATCTATGCAGGCTTCATACGTTCAGTACAAAACTGCCGCAGGTAGAGTGTTTTCGGAGAAAAGTTTGACCTGTTTAGCACTCCTACTGACAGATGAGTTGCACTCGTTTTCAGCCAAGAACGCAAACCACCGATAGGTCGCGAGACATCAAACAACGTCGTTCTCTTCTTCCATCTGTCTCCTCTCGGAAGTTGGAGTCTTGTACAAGTCTGAAGACTCTTCTACTCAACCGTTAGGGGATGCTTCAAGCTTCCATCTTGTTCCTTCACCTTTCCTCAATTTATGACTGCCTATATCTCAGTTGACCCAATTTTGAAGAATTCGCGGCCTCGGTGAGATTGAAACCCACATCGATAAGGAGAGGCCTGATTACAGTCAACGCTCTGCTACGAGACTCACTCCTTCTAATAATTAAGTGTGCAAGGTTGTCATCTGGTGGATTCTAGATTGGTTACTTAGGAAATCCTGCCTGGGTAGTCAGCTTACTATATCAGTATTGGTGGATTCCATACATGCAATAGGCTGGGCGGGCAAATCAATCCAAGCCTGACTAAATTCACGGTTCCCGGCGAGCCTCGTAGCTCAGTTGGCAGAGCGTTGGCTATACCCAAGCCGTCCCTCGTTGACGTGGATTCGAATCCCACCGAGGCCGTGAATTTTTCAAGATAAGGTCAATTGCGTTATTCAAATCTGCCACCCCTCCTAAAAATGATGGCCTATATGTCAACTATGCTGACGGTATGGTCGTCGGTAATCTTAGTACAAACGAAAACTATCGTCGGTTTCTGAAGAATAGTTTCAGTCATGTCTCTTAATCGTCGTTGGAAAATGTTATACATATTAATCCGATATTGGTCCAGCGTGTCTTTTTCGAGTAAGAGCTTCGCCCATGTATGGGTCTTTTGACATTCTCTTCAATGCAGTATGAGCTTCCTGGTACCTTGGTGTTGCTCTACCCTCAAATCTCATAGTCTCCCTTCATAGTGAAAGCTTTTCATTAGGTTTATTGATTACGTTCCTATCACACACCTCCGCCCCTTATCTAGATATTTGAGAAGGTCTGCATCCATCCCCGCATTATTTACTACTGATATAATAATACAATGGCATTTTACAACGGTCGAGCATTTTGCTGATCGAATTCTGGATATTTTTGTCCACTACCCTTACTCCGAGGTAACTGCTACGAAGTCCTTCTGCCGCAGGTGCCGTGGCGCCCGGCGTATCTCTTGCCGTACATCGGCATATCAACATCATATATTACCATTTATGGTCCGATGTATTACGTGTATGGCGACTTTACCTGTCCACATAATGGTTGTACAGTCTTATGCAGATCCAATTTACGTTCAAATCATCCGTTAAGTTGTGTTATGAGCACATTGAATGCAGAAAGTTCTTGCTAAAAATTTAAAAGTATACCACCACGGTAAAAATAAGCTCCCTCCTCTCTCGACGGCTGTAATAACAGTTCTGATAGCTGACCCTCCTCTCTGTCTCCAGCATTCCTGTCGATTAGCATGCATTTAAAATAAACAAGAAACCTGGACCAACCGGCTTTCCGCTTGTTTTTGATCATTTGGAATTATACGCAGAACTGACTTATCTATTCTTGTAACTGTCATTTTACATCAGGTGCGCAGATGAAAGTGCAGGTCGTGACGTGGGGTGCAAAACGGGTACAGCCGGCTGTGGTGAAGGACGCAGTTGAAATTTGACCGGAACGCCGTCACTGTGATACAGAAAATCAGGTGATGCAGCTGTGCTCTCGGGAAGTTCTGCATTGTCACTGACCTCATGTAGGCTAGTAGAGTGCAGAAGTAACGCTACAAAAGTCTGGATGATGCAGAATGCTGGGTGACTTTCACCGCGAACGCTCGTTAGGCCAGTTTGCCCGCCGCCGAGGTCCAGCTAAGTGAGCAGTGAGGAATAAGGATGGGCAGTGAAATATAATTTAATAACTGTTATATGCATTTTTTATTTTATTGTATTTATAAATGTTATGGATTTATACCTATAGATTTTCCTTATCCATACTATCGTTCAACGTATTGTGGGAAAACCTGATTATCAAATTGCACGTTCCTCGAAATTCCTGAAATATAGAAATATGGCCGGTAGGAGATCGTCTACGTCAACTTACCTGAGGTCCAACTTACCGTTCTGGAGTTAAATTAGTATAGTCTGCGGCGCGAAACGCCGCGCACACCTTCAAGTTACATGCGGAATGACTTACTCCCAGCAGCCGCGGGAAGCAAATTCGACTATTTTTTTCACTCTAAATTTACTTCTAAAACTTTCCCTCCCTGCCTATCCTATTTCCGCACCCCCAAAACCTTATAATCACCGTTTCCGTAGGACAAAAAGCTGGGACTAGGGATATACGAGATGCACTATATAAACTACTTTTGCTGATAATTCTGTAACCTGCCTGCTCTTGCTTCGAGAGACCACTGTCAAACATATGCAATCTTGTTCAAAATATTTTTAATTGTCAACACAGCCCACCCGCTTGTTTATGCAGACGATCAAAATCTCCACTGGAAATACCCAACTTAGCTGCAGAATTAGACTGGTAAATGCGCCAAAGAGTGAATAACTAGGAATAATTCAACCGTCGCAAGCGGCGAGACCAAGTACTGCTTCACATGGTGTTTATGCTGAGGCATCTGCCTCCTCTCACTCCTCCACCGTCCACCGTATCGTGGTGACATGAGGATCGGAGAAGGGCGTGGACGCTGTACTGATAAAAGTAAACAACCCCTGAAAACTTTGCCACCTACGACCGATTCCTAAACCCAAGCTCCGAATCTCGCCGGAGTGAGATGCGTTACAAAAGCCCTAGGAAGAGGGAGACGTTGCAGTATATTGGCTGGCTCAAACGAGAACTGAGCTGTCCGATGGATCAACGATCTTGACAGCCACATTGGTTTTATTTGAGAGAGAGAGAGAGAGAGGTACGCTTTATTTTGAAAGTATCGTTCCAAAATTTTCAACGAAAATCATATTTTCACCTTGATCAAGGCTAAAAATTGTCCTTGGACAGGGTAGCTCATTATCAACGTCACTCCTGCCTTTTCTCCCCCAAATGGACTATCTGGGACTTCCAGTCAACCAATGATGAGATTGAACTCAGCAGCTGATGTGGTTTGTGTCCATGCCTAATATGCGTCACATGCATGCATGGCAGTGATTAAGGGCTCACGCAGACTTCGTGCCATGAGCCAAGATGTTTTCCGCGATCTTGGAAAACAACAGTGGTGGTACAGTCTCTCTGGTTGGCACGAAACACCGTCACACATGAGCACCCACACTCAGGCAGTGGTTGACCTGATAAATGCAGAGCGGCCCTCATTAATTTTCTTCCTTGGAGCGTTCACTCTAGTCCTTCTCTGGACAGTACAGTCCCTTCAAGTGGCCTCTAACTTCTTCTTCTTTGCTTTTTCTCTCTTTTTTTCTTTCAAGAGTAACATTTACTGAAGACCGTCGTGTTTGCGGTATGCCTCACTATTCTGGCCGCCATGACTGATCTGCTCGGGTGAAATGAGAGTACGCGATGCAGAAGTCTCTAAAAGGCTGGCTAAATGAGAATTTGTGAGAAACAGTAACTTCTAAGACGGTTCAGAAGAATATAGCGTATAAGCTGTGATTTTATCCCGCACACTGAAATCATCAGGCCAAATTCCAAATTGTAGGAAAAGACAGAAGGCATCTGTGGGACAAACTTATTGTGCACTGGATGCATCAACTTTCACTTTTTCAGGCTAACTTTCTGTCTGGTTGCCATGCTCCTGAAATGCCTCAATCTTTACAGAACCGATTGGTGGCTGCCGAAACTGAAGGCATGGTTCATAATTGACCTGGAAGCTATTGACAAAAACCTGGTTGCGCATGTCCTTTTACTTCTCACAGTATCACCCTTGTTTGAGGCGATTCAACGGCCTCATGTGAAGGTCTCCGCGGTCTACCCTACTTGGCTATCTGCGTACCGTGACTACCCCGCTAGCGATCTTATCAGCCAGACCCGACGGCCTAAACATTCACACTTGGTTCGACCCAAAGCGGACTGTCGACGATCTGGACGGATTTCTCTGTTTTTCCAGCTCCGTTGGTGGACTCTGCAATCAGCAAGGAAGAATCAGGACGCGGCTTCCACACGGTGATGATCCTGGGAACCTTTGCAATGCCCCCCCCCCCAGTTGGAACCCCCTTTTTTCTCCTAAATCCCACGCATTACCCCCACAAGAGCGACAGTTTTTCTCCTAAAAACCTCTGAGGAGTTTTTTCACTGTCTGCTCCTATTTTCATCCTATGACACAGGACAACTGGCCTCGCCTACAGTCTGAGAAACAAATTTTCTGCTACCACTGCACATATGTACAAATAGGGCACTCAAGGGAATTTTTCCTACATATCCCTCAATATACTGATACTGATACTGCACGGAACTCCAAGTTGTTGCCCCAGACAACAGGAGCCACTAGCTCTACCACTAAGCTACAAACGCCCGCTTCACGCCATGAGTTTAATCACACTTGGATCGATATTACCCGCTCAACTTTTCGCTCATATGGAATCCACCAATGCGGGGGCAAGTTGACTGCCCAAGCAGGATTTCCTAAGCAATCATCTAGAATCCACCGGAATGACTACTAGGCTGACTTAATCATTAAGTTGGTTTGGCAGATTTGCTTAATTAGAGTTGACCCAAGTGTGAAAAACTGTAGGCGTTTGGCGGGATTTGAACCCGCGCATCAGAAAAAGCCATATGAGCGAAAAGTTGAGCGGGTAATATCGATACAAGTGTGAATAAACTCATGGCGTGAAGCGGGCGTTTGTAGCTCAGCGGTAGAGCATTAGCCTCCGGCAAGGGCTTTCTCTGATGCACGTGTTTAAATCCCGCCAAACGCCTAGAGTTTTTCACACTTGGGTCAACTCAATTTAAGCAAATCTGCCAAACCAACTTAATCAGTATTATTATTGACTGCGTCCAGTCATGTCTGGGGGGGGGGGAGTAATGAGATAGCAGTGACATCTAGTTTCATAGGTTTGTGGAATAAGTTCAAGTGGTGTCCAAATGATGTGTTGTATTATTGACGGCGGGCGGGGTGTCGTGTTAAAGTGACGCTTGGGCAGCCACGGCGAGCTCAGTATGTGTGTGAGTGGAAATTGGCCAAGTGTCCGCAGGTAGGCCAGTCGGAAACTGCCTGCTGCGAATATGCATGACCTTGAGGCAGCGGACATTGAACAACGAAGCTGGACAACAATGTTGGCTGTTGATCACAAGAAGCAACTACTCATAAGAAAGGCAGTGCAGGAGAATTCCGTAAATTGTGTGCTGTAGTTTCTTACCGAACCAAACTCCTCAAATTAACTATGCGTCCTGATGACCGACGAAACCTCCAATAACTTCTGTAAGCCAACTTTTATTTTGAGAAAGCCTGCAGTAGGTGAAGGTTTTAATAAACACATGGAACAGAATCTAACTTAATGGTGAAAAAACTTAAAAGATGGAAAATCGTGAAATATTCCTCGGACTTTCAAGAACAAATTGATGGGCACATCCTGAAAGATAGATCGGTGTGCAAACAAATACTATATACTCCCGATCAACAACCGGCAAGACATCGAATTCGATGGCTCAATGGTTAGGACGTTTGCCCCTGATTCGCGTGTGGTGGCCATTTCAGCGGCGCTACTAGAGTTGGTTGCCCGTAGCTGATGAGGGCCAATAGCCCGAAATAGCTATACTGCAGTTTGCCTATGTTGTCGGAATACAAAAATTGAACTTCATTGTAATCCAATACCAGACATTTCTGCGAAAATTCGAAGAAAGGAAAGTTCTTTTTGTATATACAAAATGGCATGTTTACGATTTCATTTGATAATTATATTTAGATTTATTGGTCCCAGTTACAGCGAATTTTCATGTTTTCAGAATGTGGGACTTCTTTAAAAATTTATGATTCTAGAAAAAATACTAGGACTTTCTATATTTCCTTTAAGTTTTAAATTAATTCAAGGTTGTTCATTATTATTTCAAAGTTTTCACACATGCGTCAATGCATGCTTGCGAGTGATTAACAACCTTCTGCAAATTTTGGCATCTTGCATCAGATAGAAGCCAAACTGTATGCAACTTTGAACAAAATTAGAAGGACAAACTGACGTTTCTGCTACGGTAGGCAGCAAGCTTTGTTGTCAGCAAAAGTCTTTTTCGGCTCTTCGACGGGAATGAAGAATTAGTAGTTAGGGAAGTCAATGTTGTATAAAAAGGGATTGGAATACGCGAAGGTTAATCCGTATAGATTAAGCGGTCAGGATCGTTGCAAGCGTTAAACAGTTAAACTACTGTACGTAATCTCAACTCAGAGGGCGGATAAGTGCGTTCAAAATTTTAACCGGTGTGAAAACTCTTCACCCACAAATATGTAAAATCCACTTTTAGATCAGGAGAGTTTTCATCAGTGCGCAGTATCTGAAAAAAAAGACTAACATGACGGAGAGGCGATGGATTTCTTTGCAATTTATCGAGGCACCCGAGATCTAAGAACACTGACCTAGATTAAATAACAAAGGTTTCAGGGAAACCCGAAGCTGACAAATGGCTTCCTAGAATTAGCGTTTGACGTACTAGTCGCTAATGGAATGGCTAGAACCCTTGCTGCACAGTCTACCTGAGTATGGCTCATAAGCTCAGAATGACTATCACTTTTATAAGAAAATCCTGCATAGATCATTGTTCAAAGGAACAATGCTTAAAATTCGGAAGTGCTTGTCAATAAAAGCAGATTTCTCCTCTTAAATCGAAGTGTCTTGTCTAGTACTTCTCGCCCTATATTTTTTCAAGTACCACACCACCCAAAGGTTGCCGTAATGGCCGTAGACCTGGGTGTGCTAGTCGCCTTCTCAAACACTGTGTTGCTAAAATCATAATTAGATCTACGCATGATGAGAACGTCAAGGTCGGCAACTGTCCGGCCTTTGCTTTCTTCATGTTCAGGGACGTGACTTTGGAGGCCAGATGGGAGATCAATCCTCCTGGTTATCCATTTGGACATACCCGCACGCCCGGCATATACGTCCGGTAAGATCGATTTAGTCTGCATGTGCTTTGTCAGTTACCGCGGTTCCAGAGCACATGATTATGAAAGGGCGCTTTTGCAGACTGTCCCTTTTGGGCAGGTTTCAGCGAGGTGAAACGATCGATGCTGCGATCCCAAGCTAGGAACACGTCAAGAAAAGCCGAGCACGATACCCTCAATACGACTGAATCGACTCTCTATACCTTCTAGTGAAGAGCAAAAACAGGGAGGCAAGATGTCCATGATTGATAGTGTAATTCACAAACCAGTTGAAATGTTGCACGTAATCATAAGTACACGAACTTAAACAAATAGTGACAAGCGCAAATTAGAGAAATGCATAACAAATAAAACCAGTCTAGAAAATTGTGTAAAAATAAAAATACGAAAAAGTTGTGGATAAATGCAAGCATGTCAAAGGTCTACCATAAGGTAACGTGAGCGACACCACCTAACCCGATAGATCCAAGGGGATCAAAGTCCGAACAAGTAAACGTAAACAATACGCCGGCGAAGTCCCCCAAACACAGTTTAACCTGGTGTCTGCCTCAAATCACACACGCTCTCATTCGAGGTTCTATGAAGACGTGCTCTGCATGTCCCCCACACCCCGATAACCATCCTTGAAGGGCGGGCTAAGCCAGTGGTTTCGTTCTCGACCCTCCCCCTCCCCCTCCCCTTCCACCCCCACTCCCACACAAAAGGTCTCGCGTAGAGGGTGACGTACAATCCTTTAGGCAGCCCAGGCTAAGAGGGGTCATCTTCCTACTACACAGGAGTCACGACCCGCAGCGAAATTTGTCAACCGTCTGTGCTGCCTACACAACCATATCTAGGAAAGTGCCGCTTACCCCTTCGTGGGAGAAGTGACCAGAAACGACGCGCTAAAATGCTGGTAATCGCGTCGTCGGGACCCGGACCATAACATGTGGACGCGAAAATGGGGTCAAAACAACATACAAAAAAGTTAATACCTATCCCGTCGCCATCTCCTTGCGTACGCGCAGGGTGAAATTAACCACTGCGCCATTCTGAAATCTTCGTTCAATGTTTGATGATCTGGTGGCCAAATGATCGGAAATGAGGTCAACGCTCGTCGCCCACGAAGCGGCTCGTTAAAAGATAAACATCGTAGCCATCAATGGCATCAATGTCGACCTCAGAACACACCCTCCTCTGGAATGCACATCACATGACAGTGTATTGATATCCTGCAGTCGTCCTCACTAGCTATCAGGAAGAACGTTGTTGTAGATGTTGTCATCTTTGACAACAGATCCATGCATGAGTGAGAAAATTATTTCGTCGTTCGACCAGTCCCTTTCTTTATTCGGAATAACAAATAGATGCGGACGCGATGCACTGTTTTCTAACACGTAAGTAAATTATTCGTCGCTCGTGACGCCCGCGTTGCTACTGGTGTCTCGGTGGTAAGTACCTGGAGTGATATTCATGTTGAACAAATCGCTCATAAAGCTGAGAGTGGTAACTCCTCTGGAGTCGCGAACTTCGGACCTCTTTAAAATTGTGCAAGCTTTAAGTAGCCAACTCGAGTGGGGTGAGGCCGAAAGTGCGTGAGAAAAGCTTTTTAGCAAAGAATGGTGCACGACTCCCACACAATATGGGGAGTTTTCGAATTTTACTAAATATAGCGTCGTAATGTTCTTCAGGCAAGGGTAGCAACAAAATTGCGTGCACCTTTAGTAAACCTCAAACTAATGGCAACCACTTAGCTCAGGTTGCCAGATGGAAGTGAATGCTTTAACAGCTTAGCAGCATTAGTACTTATTTTCCCCCTTCTTCCATATGATGGCATTCTGTAGCGTGACTACTTTTATTTCGGTTTACTATAAAAAACTGACAAAATGCGGAGCCGGAATTGCTAACCCGGAGTAAGGGAGTTTTTGGCGGTGCCCAGTCCTTTTTTCTAATAACAACGTCAGGAAAAGGATCACTACCTTTGCGTTAGAAAGCACTGTTCAATGGTATATTGTTCGTAGGATACTTATTAGGACCCATCTGTTGCTTTGATTTTCTGCAGTCTGACAGATTGGGAGTGAAAAAAACTCGCCAACCTTTTTTCTTAGCAAACCTCAAAACACTTGTGCTTAGGGACATTTTTTGGACGCGGGAAAAAGTACTCCTCGGAGCTAAATTCCAAGAAAAAATTATTCCCGTGCCCCAACTTTAACACTAACTCCAACCCTAGTGCTAATCAAAACCATAAAGTTACCCCTGATAAACCTAACATTAACCCTCCAAACCCCAAAGCCTCCAAAACTTAAAGCTAATTCTAAGCCATTTCCGAAACTTAGCACCAACTCAACCCCTTATCCTAGCATCCACCAGAATTAAAGTGCAAGAAGACCCGTACGAAAGGTGTCTGTGCTTATCATCTTGGCGTAACAAGCCGTATTCCAATCACCTGATCCATTTTATTTCCTCCTCATTTAATAAGGTCAGCCATCGTTTGCTAACTCGTCAAATACGCTGATGATATTGTTTTTACCTAACTATCGAAAACATGCTGATCTCCTACTTCTCAGTAAGGGCTTAGAGTACATCTCACGATGATCACCAGACAATGGTCTTCCGATGAGCAGTTAGAAATTAGTGTAGTGCGTCACCAGGTTCCGATCATTTCTCAATCATGTGTCCTTTCATATCCTTAAAAACTGAGTGGCACCTCTCCGATTAATGAACTTTGCTGTTTCTTCTACTATCCCAAATTATCTTTCCACTGAATCCCTTATAACCAAGACGTGCGGATTTGCGCATTGCATTCTACGTTTACCTCCCTGTTTTACTATTTCGTACTCAGATTGAAGATTAATTGGTGTGCGCATTTTCTCTCTTATCCGTTACCATCCTCATGACCATTTACCGCTTTATAAAAAGGGCATTCGTATTATCAAGCGTGCTAGCTTCCACCTCTAGTTTTCCTATTTTATCGGAACATACGTCCTGGGCAACACCATCAGGTAGTTAATTGATCGAATTTTCCACGACGCTGTTCCGCTCTCTGCCCTGATTTAGTGGATGCCAAGTTTCTTCGTCTAAACAGTTGCCATTTTCAATAAATTGCATGCTGTATTGTGGCCTGTCAATCACGAACCATACCTCCGTCTTCTGAACGTCAACGTGTAAAAGGACTGATAAATCTGACTGGTTACCCAAGCAGGCACGTACATCTGCTTTTTTTGAATGTTTATATCCTTTTTCCCATTACCCTGTTTCCTTCACCTCGCCTTCAAGCAATAATGCTCCGCGAGAATTTGAAGTGCCCTAAGTTAGTGAGAAGCACTAGAACTGCCCCAACTACTAGCAATAATCCAGTACGCCTTATACATTTCGGAACTAGCGGGATTTGTCTCGTTGGTCCAAAAGAGGCATCGTCTAAGTGATAGTAACTTCGATCTACAAAAGTAAAAATCGATATCGATCGATTCACACATCGGGCGGAATCCTAAATAGAGACCAGGCACAGAACACGCGAGAGGGGTAGACAATTCCGTTGGATAGGTCCCTCATTCTTCTACTAACAATCAAGAATACCACACGAGGGTCTGGCAACCGAGTCAAAAGTGGAAACGAAGTATACGATAGAAGGCGCACCGTGTTGCCAGCTGCCGACCCCCTACTGCAACATTTCAGTTTGGTTCCCAAGCAGCACGCCTTCACGTTGGTGGAACCGACTGTACCCATCTCCGGACGGACCTATCTCCATATGGACCTATCTCCGGATGGACTACAGCAAAGAGCTGCACTTCCCTTACCCCCCCATACCAAAATTTGCCAGCATATATGTTTCTGTCTCTATCGTTTTTTCGAGAATGGATCTTCCTCATCCGGCGAGGTTGATCCGAATCCTTCTTCTTATTGCCGGCGTCGAGCCCAATCCGGGACCTGCTCAAGGAACTATCAGATGGTTCTGTTCCACCTGCGCCAAGCAGATCTTCCCAAACCAAGCCTGTGTCCTGTGTGTGCCTTGCAATAACTGGCAACACTTCCACGCAAGAGGCACAAATTGCTCGGGTCTCACTTCCATCCTCCAATACAGCGGCTCATCGTACAGGTGCATAACCTGTCGTCATCCACGAAATGGGCCTGCTAACACTCCTGCACCTTCACTGCCACCACCACCTATGCCGCGGTCCGCCACGACTCAGGCTGCCTCACAACAACCCTCAGTACTGCCGCCGCTTATGTCGCTGACCGTCCCAGACGCCTCACCACTTTCTGACCTCAAAATACTGCAGCTGAACTGTAATGGCCTTTCTGGTAAAACAGATGAGATCATTAAACTCCTCCATGATCATGACATCAAAATAGCTGCTCTCCAGGAGTCAAAGTTGTCAGCAAAGTCGAAGGTCCCACGTTTCCCGGGCTTCGCCGTCATTCGAAGAGACAGAGCTCACAATGCCGGGGGTGGACTGGTCACTTTGGTTCACCAAAGTATCAAATACCAGGAGCTGACCTCTGCAGCAACATCCGCGGACTCGCCGCTGGAAGAACTCAAGGTACAAGTTACTATTGGACCGTCCAGTCTGACTGTCCATAACGTATACATTCCTCCACAAAGCAGTTGTGATGCCAACTTCAGACCATCAATAGTCCACATGCTAACGGGTGATTCGAAACTCATCTTGGGCGACTTCAATGCCCACGATGACTTATGGTTCTCTAACCTTTCCTGTACTAGAGGTGCCTCACTAGCCGAAGAGATCAACAACACCAACTTTGGGGTCCTTAACACGGATGGAACGTCCACGAGACTCCCTCATTCAGGTACTTGCGCTAGCCCGGACATTTCCATCGTCAGTTGCGACCTATTACTATCTTCCTCATTGGACTGTCTATGCAAAATGAGCTCTGACCACCTCCCGATAGTTATCACAATCAGCACACATGCTTCCCCGATTCGTAACGCTCGCAAGTGCTTTATGAATCTACGTAAAGCCAACTGGCCCGGTTTCCTTAGTGAAACTGAGAATCTTTTTGACCAGGCCCCTTTCCCTCCAGATGTTCGCCAAGGTGTGTCAGTTTTCAACCACATCATGCATACTGCCTCTAAGCACAACATTCCCGCGGGCAAGGTCTTTGATCCCATCCCAGGATACCCTACCGATGCGGCCACCTTATCAAGAGAGCGTGACGTCACCCGAGCTCAAAACCCTCAGCACCCGTCGTTACCGGCCATGACCTTAGAGATCTCCCGACTGGTCAATGAACACAAGAGGACCATATGGCAAGAAAAGCTAGCCACTTTCTCCAGCCGCACCAACACCAGCAAGTTGTGGCAAACAATCAAATCCATCGGTAGAGGGGCACCTGCTCCTCCCAACCAGGTTATCAAATTCAATGGTATACCGAAGAAGACCGACAGAGACATTGCCAACCAATTCAATGTGCAATTCACCACGGTTGCAGTCCATAAATCCTCGAAGAATTCGAGGATCGTCAAACACAGGTCGTGCAAACCTTTATTAATGCCGCTCCAGTTCTCAGCTCATGATACCACAACCGCGATTAAGCGTGCTAAGAACTCTAAGGCGTTTGGACCGGACGACATTACGATGGTACACCTAAAACACATAGGCCCCAGAGGTGTCGCATTCTTAACCATGTTGTTTAATCTGTCTCTAGCCACGTGCCATATACCAGCTATCTGGAAAATGGCTCATATCATCCCCAGCCACAAAGCAGGTAAAGACTCCGCTGTCTCTGACAGTTACCACCCGATCTCGCTTCTCAGCCCGGCCGTGAAAATACTTGAGCGTCTTATTCTCCCCTCGCTCAATAGACATGCCAACCTCCAAGAACACCAACACGGTTTCAGAGCCTTCCACTCTACGACGTCAGCCCTACAACGTGTCACGGACCGCATTGCATGTGGTTTCAACAAAACCAAACCTGCGGACAGAACAGTAATGGTCGCCCTCGACCTTAATGAAGCTTTTGACTTGGTTAACATTGACACCTTGATGACATCCCTCATGGATTCGTCGCTACCGAACGAGCTCTGCAGATGGCTGAACTGCTATCTCCGTGGCAGACAAACGCGAGTCGAAATCTCAGGTACGCTATCTAAAGCCCGCAACTCTAGGACAGGAGTTCCTCAAGGTTCTGTCATTTCGCCATCGCTATTCAACATCTACACGGCTGACCTCCCGAATCCCCCCCCCTGAAGTCGAAATGGTGACTTACGCTGATGACATCACCCTGCTGTCCTCTCACCCAAACTTTCGCATGGCTGCCGATGCCTTAAATAACTACATCCCCAGTTTAGTCCGGCACCTAGACGATAAGCAACTGAAACTATCCGCGACCAAGTCCTCAGTAACTCTGTTCACTCCGGACCCCAAAGAATACAAATCCCATCCTCCAATTAAGGTGGAGGGCGATGACATTTCCTTAAGCCAGTATCCTAAACTCTTGGGCCTCACTCTCGACCCGACGCTGGCTCTACACCGCCATGCTGACATCCAAGCCAGCAAAGCCAAAGCCAAGCTCAACATCCTAAAAGCCTTGGCAGGTTCTTCATGGGGCCAGGACACTGAGACGTTAGTCACGACATACCGGGCAACAGGCAAGGCAACGACTGAGCATGCATCAGCCATCTTCGCCCCACTGTTAAGCGATACCAGCTGGGCGAAAGTCCAACGCGTTGAGAACGCTGCTCTCCGCATCGCCACGGGCTGTGTTAACATGACCAATGTAGATCACCTGTATCAGGAAACTCAAGTCCTGCCTCTGAAGGTTCACTCCATCATGCAGGCAAAAATCTACATTGCGCAGTCTCATAACCCAGAACATCCGGGCAATCGCCTTTTAACGCGCCCCCCACCTGCTAGACGCATGAAGCAGTCTACCATAGACGCGTACGGCCCACACGCTTCGGAGTACCGCACTAATCTACCGATAACGGACCTCGTTAAGCGTATCCACACCGAAACTGTCGAGCTAGCCATCAGCAGCTATAAACCCAACAGAGTCCTCAACGCTCCTCCACCGGTCTCCGACGTTATGGCCAGAGAACGTAGGGCCAACCTGTCCAGAAACGCTAGAACCAGGCTATCCCAGCTGCGTTCCGGCTTCTCCACGCTACTGAATTCATTCAAAAGCCGTCTCACCTCATGCTTTGACAACGTCACAGACAACTGTCCTGACTGTCTCTTGCCTTTCCACACAACATGCCACCTCTTCGACTGCCCAGCCAACCCTACGGACCTCACGCCTGAGGACCTATGGCTTCGCCCAGACAAAGTCGCCGAATTCCTTAATCTTTCTTAAACATTTTATACCGTTCTCTTTATTCTTTATTCCTTCATCTCTATCCCTTCATCTTTCTTAAAAATTTTATAACATGTATGGCTGGCAAACTAGGTTAAGGGAGTAAGCTAGTACAACAACAACAACAACATTTCAGTTTGCCAGTTTCGTTCCCCCTCTCCGCTCTGCTGGTCATGCCGCAAAGGTGGCAAGGAGATGCGGAGCGGGTGGTTTAGTTGATAAATAACATCACCTCGACTTAGTCCAAGAGGTATTTGTTTATTGGCGTATTTCTACGTGTTTGCCCGTGAGAGCGTTCGTCTTTCATCACTGTCTGCTACCCCTGTTTGAGAAATGAACCTTATAATGTCGTAGTTGGCCTAACTAGGAAAAGGAGAGGCCTTGTGAAGTATGACGTTGACTGTAAGTAAGTACATTATGATGTACCTCAATCAGAAGTTAGTGTAATGTATACGAGAAAGGAATCTTTGTTTTGAGCAGAACAAAGGAACGTCTTCCGATTGAAAGCTCAGTCAGATGCATGCAGCTGTGTTATCCGAAAAATATTGAAGGTTATCCCAACTGGCCAGACTGCAAATGAAACGGGATCCCGGGATCTAGACGTGCCAGCTGTTTGCGCGATTATTTTGTGGCAATGGAGCGAGGTCAAAAGTCATTTGACTGGTATGCTGTCTAAACGGGGCGCATAATAGATGCGCTGCACCAGATCAGGGTACGGTAGGCGTTAGGTGGGTCACCGAATATGGCAAGGGGGGGCGTGTTGGAAAGTTTGGTGCCGACTCAGGTGCCCCAGCCTCTTGCACCCCTCTCTCATCTCCGGTCTTCTTGACTCTCTCTCTCTTCCTATCTTGACACCGGACACAGGTAGGTAAGGGACGAGCAAGTGTGGTAGATGCAGCGTAAGTCTTCTATCACTAAAAACTAATCCACGTGCAAGGCACCTCTCTTGTACCGCCATCGTTTGGAGCACACGGTGGACCTCATCAGAATTCGACCGCCAAACTGTCTGTATGCCGCCTCCCCCCATGTGTCACTGGTCAGGTTCCTGATGTTTTCAAATCAAGTTTTAAAAATGAACTTGCACTGGCTTGTCCTGTTGGCGAAAACATGTACACAGAAAACTAATACAGCTACCGGGTGAATAAAATTATTAGCCCGGTGTCCCTCCAAGAAAGTTTATTTTTTAAATCTCCGTATTACTAGGCCGATAATTTATCCGTCGCTTAGTCTAGGATGTTCTCTGCTGCTCGGCTCGGAGGGTATCCGTTGCTTGCTTTGTTGGTGTTGCGGCGCAATCGGATACTGGTTACCGTGCCTGTATTGTTGTTATCGTGAGTGTGAAGGTGTCTGATGGCCCGAGCCCGCGTCTTACATGTGCGCCGCCGATGATTACGCCTAAGAAAGTAGGTGAATCTACTCAATGTCAAGATAAGTAAATCGGGGTTTCATTTGCCATCGAGAAGTCTCGGCATTACGAAGTTTTCTACTTCTGTAGTCTGGTGTCGGGAAAGGGTTTGCTGCAGTTGCATATTGAAGTGTTTAGCTTGCATATGTTGCAGTCCGTCTCCCGACATTAACGGCAGTGAAAACTGAAATTCTTCCAATGGAAGACCTTCTTTCGGGAATAAACTTGGCTCGCCTATTGGTTAACAACATACAGACCGCACCCATAATGTGCATAGTAATGTTATGCCAAATCTAAAGTCTTTGTCTTTTAGAAGCACCTTTTTATGACATTCATTGGTCAGATTCCTGGTAAAATCCTTATCTAGAGCGTAGTGAGAATTTTGGTTGTAAGAAATCTGTTCCCTTTAGATGCAATTTGCCTACGCATATTGTATACCACACGCAAGCCAAGACATTATCACCACGCGCGGCCGCACACTTTTATAGTATTTTTTACTGGGACCGCAAAAATCAAATAAAAATTAGAGCTGTACAGGCCAATTTTGTTTCTTATACCGCCAAAAGCCTAGCACCCCTCCCTGGAATTAATAATCGGATGAAAAATATACTTAATTAAAGTCTTCTAAGTGAGAACTCACTCGCAGACGTACTCACTGAAATTGCAACCAACCAAGCAGAAAGGAGTTTACTAACAACGCTTGTTAAGTGATTACTTTTAAATTGGCTGGCAGACTTTCATTGAGCCAATTACTTCAGTCCTCAGATAAAACAGCGGTATCCGAGGCATTTTTTCTATAAGGCCTGGCGTCGACTTCTAAGTCATGTAATGACGCACTTCCATCAGGACCTGTTCGGCTGGAGGTCCCCATCAAGTTGATGATTATCAGCCGCAAGAGTACGCGACAGAGAGTCCGTTTTTCCACCTTGGTAGCTTTAGTGCTGTTTTCATTCGCATCAGCAGTATTGTTTTGCCGTACGGCAGACTGCACCCATCACGTTGTTTTAAAGGTGTGTGCAAACCTTTAGAAGATTCGTGTGAAAGTTGCGTCGCCAGGGCAACCGCTCTCCAACTCGCACGTGGCATAGTTGGTATTGTGTAAGAACTACTGGGTTGAAGGAGCGGGTGGGGCGGATTGCCATGACACCAGGTGCATTGTCTCCAAAAACTACGCAAAGTGAACAGTGGTTGTGTGCACTGATTAGTCCCAAGCGATGGCGAAGGGGTGATCGGCAGGTGGAGTTGACTTTGATTGTATACTTTCAGCACAAAACTGGACCTGAACAGAAACCGAAAGGACTATCTTCACACCCTCCCTCGCCTGCCTTCTCACCCTCCCCCCCCTCCTTGTCAGTCTGCCCTTGTGACAGCTCAAATTGCTTGGTTATCTTAGACACTTGTTGTAGTGCCACGTCCTTAGTGGTAGAAACTAATCATGATAGCGATAATGAGACAAGAGAAATTTAAACTACTGAGAGTAAGAAAACTGCCAATAGAGGAGAATATACGAGTTCCAGACAGCAGTTCAGAAGAAGAATATGCGATCACTGGAACAAGGACTTTATTTTCCTGACGTTTCGGATTCCCTCGGGAATCCTTAATCATAGGTGATGATAATACAGTCATGGTCATGCGCAGATAGGGTGGAGACATGCACAGGCTGCACGGTATTTATAGGTCATAGTGGTCATCCACGTGTGTGTGATGTTTGCTCACTTCTGTAGCCACCACTTGGGCCTTAATTGGTGCGGTACTGGTTTGACACTTCGCGACCGACTCACTAATTGCCACAGTTTGTTCGTCAGCGTCGCATGCGGGCTTGATAATTGCAGGGCAATTATGCTCGCTTTCGTCGGAGTTAATGCTGCACCCAGTCCTTTCCACGTGACTGATTCTGTTGCTCAGGAAATGTCTTAGTACACCGTATGGGAACGCCAATTCGTTGCGTTTGTTGATGGACTGGGGGCCTGAGAACCATGACTCGAGCAGCTCGCGGCTCACGCGGTTGTCCCCTCTTGCGAGGATTTCGGCCTCGTAAAACTTGAAAATATGGCCGGGTCCCGTCGAGTGAGCTGCAACCTGGGAGTTGGCGTCTTTCTTTCTCACCGCCGCTGCATGCTCGGCCATTCGCGTCCGGAGTAATCTCCCGGTTCCTCCGACGTAGTTGCTTTGTCCACAACTGCACCAGATCCGGTAAACGACTCCAGCCGTTTCCTGCCGTGGCAGTGGGTCTTTCGGTCTCATGACCCGGCGCCTGATGGTTGCTTCTGGCCTGTGCGCAACTCCAATTCCAAGCGGGGTGAGTAGACGGCGCACCGCTTCCGACACATTCCTCACGTACAGAAGAGCTCGCCAAACTTATGGGTCAGGTGGATGTGGCTTCTTCTCTCGTTTGCGTATGTATTGGTTGACAAAGTTGCGCGGGTATCCATTCGCTCTCAGTACCCGTCGAAGATGTTTTAATTCAGCAACTTTGTCTTCCACTTCGCTGCAATGCGTCTCAACACGCCGGTAAAGTGCCCGTACGCAGCTGCATTTGTGACCAATTGGGTGGTTGCTGTTGTAGTTCAGGACTTGTATAGTGTTGGTTGCTTTCCTGAACACTTGAGTTTTTAGGCCACAACCGTCTTTGCGGCAAAAGAGGACATCCAGGAAGGCCAGTTGGTTGTTTTCTCCTTCCTCCATCGTAAATTGAATGGCCGGGACGACGGCGTTTAGACGTTCCTTGAATGTCAGCACCTGATCCCGCTCAATAACGACGAAGGTGTTGTCCACATACCGAGCCCAGAATTTTAGTCTGTGGTGTCGGAAAACCAGCAATTCCAACCGTTGCAGCACCGCCTCTGCTATGAGTCCGGAAAGCGGCGAACCCATAGGTGTACCCTTCACCTGTTCGTAGATAGTTCCGTTGAAGGTGAAGTACGTATTGAGGCAGATCTTTAGGAGCTGGAGGATTTGGGCGTGCCCGAGGCGATTCTCCGTTTCATCGTATTTCTCTCGTAGGAGTAGTTGGATAGGCTCGACGGCCAGGTCCTATGGAATAGAAGTAAAAAGGGACGTGCCATCGAAGGAAACCATGATATCGTTTGGCTGGAGGCTTACCCCTTTAAGTTTCTCCAAGAATTGTGTTGACAATCTGACAGTTGTGTCTGAATCAGCGGTCAAGAATTTGAGCCGTCGGAACAGCCACTTTGCCAGTCCGTAGGTTGGAGTTCCTTTGAGAGATACGATTGGCCGGAGGGGTGCGCCCTCTTTGTGCACCTTCGGGAGACCGTAGAAGCGAGCCAGGGCCGTTTCCTGCGCTCTCGCCATGCGTCGGTCCATTGGCGATATTGCAACTGAGTTCTCCATTGCTAGCAGCGTTTTGTTTATCTCGCGTGTCAGCGTTTTTATGGGGTTGGATTTGCATGGAACGTAGGACTGACGATCGTCTAACAAAGTTTGAGCTTTGGGAGTGTAGTCTGTCCTGTCCAATACGACAGTGGACCGCCCCTTGTCCGCCGGCACGATAACGAGGTCATTGTCGGCTCTGAGTTCTCTAAGTGCCTTACGTTCGACCTTGGAGAGGGCGTCGCGTGGTCGATGTGCCATGGGGAGGGACGACACCTGGTGACGTATGAGGTTTTTCGTTTCGTCGGTCGCTTCTGTTTGGCTGAGGATTGATTCTACCGCAGCAACCACGTTGGCAGGTCTGGCATCAGCTGTGTTGAATGAGGCTTCATGCCTTAACACCTGCATTTGTTTTTCCGTCAGCTTCTTGGATGACAGATTGTGCACCAATTTGTCATCTTTGGATGAATTCGGGCGAGGCAGCTTGTGAAACTTAATTTTCAATGCTGCCTCTCGCTTCGCTTTGTGGTTGCGGGCTCGTTCGGCCACCCTCAGCTGAAGCATTTGTGTGCCATTCTCACCCATGAACTCAAATCACTTTGCCTTCTCTTCGTCGATCCTCTGACGATACTTTCGAAGCCTCGCGTGACAGTCTTGAAGGAGCACTCGGATCATATCTCTGCCTCGCTTGAATACTTTGCGTCTCGCCAACTCTGTATTAACCGGAGGTCTTTTAGAAACACATTTCGGTAACACATTATTGTCGAGACACCTGTGCAGGAATCTGATCTGCGCATAAGTAGATGACTTTCGAAGGGCAAATTTTTTCCACCGACGAGCCGACCGGAGTGCATCGTGCCCAAAGAGCTTGACAATAGAGGAGAATATACGAGTTCCAGGCAGCAGTTCAGAAGAAGAAGATGCGATCACTGGAACAAGGAATTTATTTTCCTGACGCTTCGGATTCCCTCGGGAATCCTCAATCATAGGTGATGATAATACAGTAATGGTCATGCGCAGATAGGGTTGAGACATGCACAGGCTGCACGGTATTTATAGGTCATAGTGGTCATCCACGTGTGTGTGATGTTTGCTCACTTCTGTAGCCACCGATTGCAGGGCAATTATGCTCGCGGTCGTCGTAGTTGAAAACTGGTCAGAAGAGAGAGGGACTGCAGCAGACTGTATGCGTCAACTAGCATTCTGTCTGGGATGTCCGCTTGAACACGTTCGATACGCATGCCAGTCATTCTGGTGGGCGACGTGACATTTCGACCTCCTCTGTGCGCCCCACGACGTAATGGTGTAGTGGATCGTGCTTGGCCGACTAGCTCGCATCGAAGAGCACTTTCCCAAAGGCTCACCAACGCGGTTTTCGACGTCGCGATCAGCCAATCACGGTTCCCGCATCGACGCGGTTTGAGCAAAGCGACGAATGGCAAGCTTGCACGCGTTCTCGATGAAAGCTGCTTCTTTGCCCAAAATCTCCATGCCGGCCTAGCCAATAGACGCGCTCTCTCTCTCTCTGTCTTCGGGCCCGACTACTCTAAGACCTCACTTGGGGCCCGGTCAATCTGCTAAGCCGTCGTATCTCCCAAGTCAGACTTCATCCATCTATTCTTTGCTCCTTTGTGTACACAATACATTCTTCCTACTACTTTGGCCTTTACCGACTTCTCTCCTGCACTAAGTAACCATGGTCTGAAGATCGCAGTTGTACGGTTTGACTTACTTGACCCCCTGCGATAATGGATGCAGGACGGTGACTAGCGAGTGAGGTGGTTTACAGTGGGGCACACTTGCGAAGCATTTGCTGCACTCAGCTCTCCCCAGGCACCAGGTTCAAGTGACAAGACGGCGGAAGGTGGGCTCGAATGCGATGGCTGGTAAACCAAAACAACAGATCTACGCGTGTCACAGACGAACTGGTTCCCTAGAATGTACCTGTCTTTCACAGGGAACTGGTATGTATGCAAAGGGGTGCACGTATAGTGGTTCTCCAGCCCACCTTCTACTAAGGCAAGACGCCCCAGATGAGTTCACGTAATGGCAGTCGTGGTCGCCCAGTCGCGCTCGACCCAGCGCAATGGCCCATGTCCGCGTGCGACGCGCAACCTTTGCCCTCTCGCGACTGGGGCGCACACACGCACTCCAGACTAATCGGGCCAATTTCCGTCCTGAGGCTGACTCACATAAAGCCCACTCTGGGCCCTTGTGATGAATCCCGCACTGACGGACAGACCAGAATCTGCTCCGACCGGGAGCGGACGCAAGCAGCGTCGTTGGCCGCTGTGACGACTCCGCGCTCCCACATGGCCCTCACGGTCAAACACCATGCCAGACCGAGGGGCAACTTCCTCATAACTAATCTCCAATCCTTATGTACAGAATATACAGTTCCTTCTACTCTGACCTTCCCGTGACTTCTCTCATCTCCTAAGGAACCGGGCCTGGAAGATCGTAGCCGTTAGATTTAACCAGAACTGTTTTTGATACACCCATGGTAGACAGAAACCGGCTGTGGGAACAAAGTGACAATGGTGTTTTTCGTTGTTGCTCGTTGCACGCGCATCAGGGCACCACCTCACGTTTTTCTAAACACCTATGAAATAAATTATGCGCTGGTGGAGACAAGGACTTGAATGGCTAGGCGTCGAAGTATGCGCCAGCCAGTCACACTCACGCAGACCTAGAAAAAAATCCGAGTTGATTTCAGCAAGAAGTTATCCTATCTTTGTTAATGATTCCCTAGGGAAATCCACAGAATTCACTTATTACCGTCATGAAACAGCCTGAGATGGCTGAAGCAGAACTAGGAGGCTCTCATTTGTGACAATCACCTAGTTTCTGTCGCGGAAAAGGCTGCTGGTTCAGTCATCGCAGTGTTTGAAGGCTACCCTCCAGTCACACTTTGACAGATTACGGGGTCCTTTAGTGAATAACTGTTCCAACCCTGTGGCGAGGTCCCGATCTATTCGTGGCCTTTAACCTTCTCGCCTTCAGAGTTCCTTGGCTGCCCCTTGTGTTTGAATGTACTGACAACACTGCTGAGACTCTATCCATTTTTACACGAGGACTTCAGCTTGTAGCTATTTTTTTAAATATTTTACGTACCTTTGAACTTTTTTTGTTTTTGATCATTGTTATATTGGATTTTTAGTTTAGGCTTTAACTTCACGTAGGGTGTAAGTGGTCTAACCGCAGCCCCAATGCATGTGCGTCGAATTCTCATCCCTGAAAGTTCACCGCAGTCTCCTAAATGAAGCAATGACAAACATAAAGTTTCCAGTTTTTAAAGCTGCAAATTGTATTACACCTATTTTTCGAACTTTTTAGAAGTGAAAACTAGTGCTCGATTGTGTAGAGCGGCCCTCCCACGATAGAGGACCAGTCGATCTTATATTCGTAGTTTTTGCATGGAATCAGAGAACTTCAGGGTATTTATCAATGGTATTCCACAATCTTATTAAATTATCTAAGATTCTTCGAAAAATGGTGTCTATGTGCTATTTACCGTCCTTAAAAGACAGAAGAGGAAATAATACGAGGACTTTGCAAAAGTTAAGCATGGCCATACCCCCGTTCTACGTTGCTAAAAAAAAGCGAACTGTGAGACAGTTGGATAAATCATCAAAAATGTGAGCAGGTATTGACGAACCTCTGAGTCGGATATGTTCATCGCTGCACATAAACGTGTCCAGGCTCCTACACATAGACACCTGGTGCGTTCTTAAGTTCTTCCGCATAATTTCGATAAGCGAATGAAAGTTTGCAAGTAAGCCAAAAATAGTTCTTAGTGGCACTGAAGCCACATCTAGGATCCGTTTTAACGTAAGCCAAATAAAAAGCCCATGTAGATTCCGGAAGAACTACCCAGTGAGCTAGTAGTTTTTTGCTTCCCCTTTGAACGCCCGGACAAACGGGCCCTTTAGGTTCGGTATGGAAGACCGATCAGGTTACTCTTATTCATAAATGGCGCAGTCACTTGGTAATAGGGTAATAAGCAACGTTAATATTATTGGATTTTCCTATTTCTAATCAACCTTTAAAAACTTAAGTCACCCAGTCCATTCTTTCTCTACTAAACAGGTCTCTTTTAAATTTTGCAGCCAAAATAAAACATATTAATGATTGAAAAGAAAGAAGATATTCGGAAAATCGAGTTGTACTCGTAAATTTTCGGGCAGGTAACACCGACCCGTCGTCATACGAAATGAAAAGTGAGGAGTAGGACTGTCGCACTAGAGTGTTTGGTGGGTGGAGGCAGGTAGACAGACGTTCATGGCAGGGGGGAGGATAAACACGTCACGGCTAGTGCTAGGGGCGAGGGGAGGGGTTTTGAAAGTTTCATAGGGTTTACCTGTCGGGAGGGGATGCCGCATCAGCGCATTTCCACTTAGCCGGGTACTGATAAGCTATCGTTGTGGGTGCGAGGCAGTGAGCCGTGCACACAGGCCTTCGTAATGTGAATCGAAATCGACGTGTTTGTTGATGCTGGTCGTGTAGGCCATAGCGATCACCTTGGTGCCGTTCCGACTAAAGCGGTAGTCATGTAGCGGTGCTGCAGCCTACCTCCTTGCCGCTAGCGTATTCTCGCGGGAACAATTTTGGCCGCCCAGTCGTTCGACTTGGCGCGAGGGCCGATGTCTGCATGCAAGACCTGACATTTAGCCTCGGGTGGCTAGGGCACACGCACACACTCCAAAATGATCAGGCCAATCAGAATCCTGAAGCTGGCTCACTGAATCCTCGCCCTGGGAACCTTTAACTCTTGCCACACTTAGGACCATGGTGCTCCAGTAGAATGACGGGTGTTCCGAAGTCCAACTTCTTTCGATCTATTCTTCGTTCCTTTGTGTACACAATCGACTATTCCTTCAATTCTGGCCTCCACTGACTTTTTCTCTATTAAGTAACCATGGTCCAAAGATCGCAGTAGCCTGAGTTTAACTCACTTAACCCCCAGCGATAGTTACACTCATGGGAATGCGTAAATACGAGGGATAAAGGGTCCCGTCGACGAAAGGCTGCCTTATGTTCGTTGGTGCGATTTTACTTTCCATTTGTGCCAGAGCTGTTATTATATTTCAGTGAACTCTTTCTTCTCTGATTTGTGCCATTCTAGACTACGCAGCCTCGAGCCGCTATTCACAAAATTTAAATTTCGAGGTGAAAAAACGGAATGAGACTCGACAGAGGAAAAATATTAACAAAGCGCTTTTAATTTACGGAATTATTTCGTATTGTAGACCAAAATGTAAGCTTTTACCTCGGGGTAACGAGGCTTTTCGTATCACATGTGAACAGCCACGGAGCTACAGACTCTCCGTCCTGATTATTTCGGTAACAATATGGTTGCCAGAATTTTCCACCAGCTTGTTGCTAGCCCGTTATCGTGCATAGCATGCTGCGTCCTGTTAAATAATCGATCTATAAATGAGTTGTTTAGTCATGTGATTAAATGGCAGGGTTGAACCCAGTAGCTTCTTGCTGTTCGTGTGGAGACGCCAGGTGTCGGCTTATTTGCGTGCCAGGTAAATTGATACGCGCGAAATTCATCCCCAGTTGCCGACAAAGGTCCTTGACGTCACGGCCTTGTTATATGCCACTTTCGGCGAAGACCTTACTTCGCCCACGCCCACCTCTTTCCGTGGCTAATTCAGAAAACAGACTAAAGATCTATTCTATAGGAAAACGGTTGTGCTGCTCCCTAATCTCCCTTAACTTATCGCTCATATTGTCAACAGAAAAAGATCATGACCTTGGTGAGGGGAGGAGGGGGCGGAGAATCGGTAATCGAAAGTTGCCTGGATTATTTGTACAAAAAAGACAACGTGCATAAACCTGCACAGTAGCCGGTACGTCTCCACTCAGAATTTCCTACATTAAATTTAGTTTTGTGCTTACCCCTGCAGACGTGCTGAAATTTCGATGGCTACGACTCACTAGGGGTGACGCATACATCACGGAGGTGGCTGCTTAAGAACGCCGGGCGTTCGTAAGAATTTCTCGCCTTGAAAGTATCTACCCGACTGGCAGATTTTAAAAAACACAGCTGCTGTTACCGGGGAGTAGTCATGCGGCTGGAGGCTGAGAACAAGTGTCAAAGTCCGTTCTTTAAGAGCCTTTTGTCTTCTCGGGTTCTACAAGTTCTGCGCAGATGTACTGCGGCACTTCACATTCTGGGGGCATTTGGAGGGTCGAGCAGGTTGCAAGAATTTCTCACGCTCATGCAGAACAGGATATGCTCAATGCCAGGGTGGTCGCTGCAGCCAAAAAAATACCGCAATCAGGAAAGGATTTCGACATCGCTAGCTGCAGGCAAAAACAAGGAGGTAATTGGCTATCGAAGTTGGTTTTACCTCTTGCGGGGTAAGGTTTTGTGCCTTTTGGTTTACACAAGAGGTATAAGATAGGTTACATACAGTGGATGTCACCTTATTACACAGAAATAGGACCCAAGTAGTTGACACGACAGTTGTCTTTACTAATTTTGGTGTAAAAGAGCAACAATCATTGTAATCCTCAAAACACATCCTTATTATTAAAGTCTACGAAACTATCTTGCAGTGTACTATTCGACCGAAGAACGAAATACCTTTCGTTTTCTTTTCAGGATACCGACATCTGGAACACGCTGGGCGAGCAGAGAATTTGCGGAACAGGCGAAGCGTCCGCATGGGTGCCGTTTTGTATTTGAAGTGCAATCTAGTGCTGTCGGACGCCGGGGCAGCAGAAGTTTAGTATGCATCGACTGAGACAAGGTCTCCCAGTAATGAGAAGTTCGCTGTGCCATCAATGGCTGCGCGAACAAGACTGTGTGCACTCTTTAAGCTGCGAGGTATAGAAGTTAATAAAATGCGACCGAATACCTTGACAAATACATCTGGAGGGTCTTGCTACCTAGTGTAGCAGCCGAAGACTTTGAGCTTTGCAAACACATAAAGAAATCGATCACCTGTTCATTTCTCCAGATGTAACGTCGAACTGGTTTGTTAGTCACCACAAGCACGCATACCCATAGAGATGTAGACAAATAACGACATAGTTACAAATAAGATCTCTTACGATAAAGGAATCGATAAACGGTAAAAAGGGAAGGAAGCGATACAAAAGATTACCAAGGGACTGTACAATCGATCGATTTGGAGTGAGTAGTGGTCACCGAATATCAGTTAGATACCGGTGGGGAGTGCAGCGCTGTGGGCAACTGCGGGTAAGGGCCATTGAGTAGCTGACGGTAAGGAGACATCGGAAGGGAACGATAATATACGATACAGTAACGGGGGAGCGGTGTCAGCGAAAGAAATGGAAAGGAACACCCGCATCTTCACCAACAGACGATAAGATCATCGCCAGTAGAATTGAGTATGCGAGTTCCAGGAAGCAGTTCAGGAGGAGAAGAAGAAGAAGAAGAAGCGATCACTGGAACAGAAAAATAGGCTCACACACGTTAAAATAGACAGCCTCTTAATTTTCAACCACGGAATTTATGCAAAAAACAGCCAAGACTAATCAGGTAAACATTGCTTTTCCACAACCTCCGAATAAGGATGAAGTTAGTGATTTTGGCAGGACCGAAAACCACTGTCCAAAGTTATGGGTGAACATATCGCAGGGGGTTAGGTAAGTGAAGTCCTAGCAACTGCGATCTTCAGAGCATGGCTCCTTAGAAGAGAAGGAGTCGGTGGAGGCCAGAAAAGTAGAAATAGTTTATTATCTATACATAGGAATGGAGAATAAGCAGGAAGAATTTTGACTTTGTAGCGCACGTCCTTCCGCTGGAGCGGCGTGGTCCGAAGTGCGGGAATAGTTAAAAGGACCCAGAGCGAACATTCTGTGAGCCAGCTTCAGGATGCTGAGTGACCCGACCATTCTGGGGTGCATGCGTGCGTCCCAGCCACCCGAGGGCAAAGGTTACGCCTCGCATGCGGACATAGACCATCACGCTAGGTCGAGCAAATGGGCGGCCAAGATGTCCCTGCGAGACCACATCTGTGGCATCTCGGGTTTGGTGGAGATAG
Organism: Ligula intestinalis; assembly: GCA_036362985.1. Classification (NCBI taxonomy): domain Eukaryota; kingdom Metazoa; phylum Platyhelminthes; class Cestoda; order Diphyllobothriidea; family Diphyllobothriidae; genus Ligula; species Ligula intestinalis. The sequence continues at coordinate 66,730,975 of JAYGXS010000001.1, forward strand.
GCTGCAGAGCCGCTACAAACATACTCACTAAACCGAATAGGGACATGTGGTAGGTGGTTTCTTCAGAGCTGAGATTCCCTTGCAAATTTTGTGAAATTTCATTGGCTGCGAACCCTACTTTTTATCAAAAATTTACGCAATTTTTCGACTCTAAAGTCCGTATTTTGTGATGTTTGAGCAGGAAGCCTTCAAAAATTTTAAGCATTTTTCACAGGTATAAATTGAAGCAGGCCAGACAGCAGAATTTATTTGCGCAAATAAATTTCGAGAGCGCTTATCAACTGCATCCTCTTTGTGCATGAATAACGAAACAATTATAGAACAAATAATTTTGAATTTTCACAAAATCGATAGTAGCAAGGCCACGTTAACGTGGCAAATGGGCAATAGTTATGTCAACTTTAAACTTGGGACGAAAAGTAGGGAGAGAAATTAACAAAAATAAAAGTGTGGTATGTATTTATCAGGACAATTGAAGATTAACTGCATGGTCTAGTTGCTTACATAGGTCGGGCTTCTCCCGCCGTTTGTAGGATGCTTCCATGCAACGTAAGGTCCGGTTTGTTCTTGTTAGAACAAGAACGCGGAAAGCTGTGTTGGTATCAACTGAGTGACCACTGTCTTGTAAGTGTTTTGTAATAGATGATAGTGGGATTTTGTTTTCTTGTTTTAAAAGCCAAGCAGGCAAATGTTCAGCAGCCCTGGTCGCCAATCGCCCTTGCGTACGGCCAATGTACTTGCATCCGCAAGTGCAGGTGAATTCACATACGCAGTTCGAGGTGGCATGCAAAGGCAAGGCTTCCTTTGGCCGTTTAATTAGGAGGCTTTTAGTTGGAGTGAAGAAAACAAGTTCCGCCGCATAGTACGTTCTCTGTATGGAACAACGTAGGCTTCGCTTATTTGTTTTTGAGATGTTGTCTTCCTTAAAGGGCAATGATATAACAACGGGCTTTCTCAGAAACCGAATGGTCCGTAGATTTTGGCCATAAAGGGCTGCTGTATTTTTAAATGAAATGTAAGGGGTAACCACGCTTAAGTAAGGCCTCTTTTATGCAGGCAAGCTCTGTTGGTAGGGTCTCACTGGAGCACATATTCCTGGCTCTCTGGAAAATGGTAAGTACCGAATTCCGTTTCCATTGTATAGGCAAAAAACTGATAAAATGTAGGTATTGGCCTTTCCAAGTAGTCTTGTGGAAAACAGTGCGTCTTACTGACCCATCATCCTTTCTGAGCAGGAGGACGTCTAGGAAGGACGACTAGTTGTTCTGCTCTATTTCTATCATCAACTTACTCTTCTGATGCAATATATTCATAAAACCTCTTGATACGAGAAAATTTTCAGAGAAAAATCAAAAAATCTTTAGCACGCATGCTCTTCGCCCCTTTCAGGTCAGGCAAGCGCATTCAACACCGGAATGGATTGTCCTAATGTAATCTGCAATTGATTTGTTTGTCATCCTTGGGCCTGAAGGACAGATTCGACCCTGTGATGACCTTAGAGAAACAAAACCGTTCAAGTATAAAGCTGCCTGCGCTGCCTGTGCAGCAGTGTGGTCGACCGCATAAATCAAACAAATTTAAAAATTGCACATTTGCATTGTGCTTAAATAAAGGAAGGCACAACACTACTGATATGAATACAAGCTAACATATGAGTCTCAGGAAGAAATTGGAAAGAAAATTCGATCATTGGGCTAACACTTGTCTCGGCGAGCGAATATTCTTCTCAACGACTGATACGTTTTGTCTTGGTACTGTTAGTCAACTCTTCTTTCAGTTTATTGTCAAGGCAAGGAATACACTCAATTGAGATACCATCAGATCTATGTTATTCGAAATGCTTCCTTTCGGTTGCATTGCCCGAAAAAATTACTGAAAGCTTGTATACCCTAAAGATAGGGTTGGATATTTCGATAAGACAGAAGTCGTTTACAAGATTCCATGGGAAGCTTGTGATACCGTATACTGTGGCCCAACAGGAAGTTCTATACACGCCTTCACGAGCACCAACTGGCAGTAAAAAAGCGTAACCTTTTATCCCAAGTGGCTACGGATAACCTTGATACAGCACACGGCTGCGCATGAGACAAAACACGCAAAGTCTGCGTTTGCCCCTCCAAAAAGGTCATGCACTCCGACGATTCATGCACCAACCGGCACATAGATTTAGATAGAATTTATAAATATCAGAAACGGGGGCCGCACAATACGAACTGACAGAAGCCGCAGCTACCAATCACATCTTGCACCATATGAAAACTGATTTTTTCCGCACGTTTAAAAGTTTATTTGTTCATTGCACATTTTCGCTAGTCTGAAGACGAGCTGGGGAACCAGTCAGAAAAATTTACTGATCAAACATAAATTTAATCCCAAAGAATATTCTTTTCTTCAAATTAACTTTCTTGGTATGCCTGATTTCCAAGTTACAAGAATGTGATTATCTCAGTCCGCGCTCGGGTATGAGAATGCGATACCTCTGGTTTCCTGCCTTGCTGATCTGCATATCTGGTTGGCATAAAGCGCATCTATAATCGGCTGGCAGCAGTAGGCTTTGCAGACCAGATTATATGCGGCCAACAGTTGTTCTGGCCTCTGTATTTTTTCCATTCTACGGATCAGTAAGACCATGTATTTTGAACGGGTATTCTTCACCCGGCAACAGAAACAATGTTCCGAAGATGACTGACGCTTCCTGTTGAAGACGAGGCCGTAGGGATTCGCTGATAACAGACAACTGTGAAGGGCACATTGGATGCGTAGGCATCCTGTGAGAAGGTGCCTAAAGACGTCCAATTTCTAGAGAGGATGAGAAAGCGTTCGCGTTTATTTTGCTATAATTCGGCTTTTCAACTAAAATTTCTCTACAACACTACGCCTCAAAGAAAAACAACGAAACAAGGAGTAAATTAAAAGAACGCATAAATCTCAAAGAGAAAATGCAGATATTGCCTTCGGTCGTTCCATTATTTAATTTTCATGGCACATCGAAAGTCGAACAAAGGAAGGAACAACGGGGGATCCGTACGCTAACTTTCGGCGGATAATACTTTTAAGCTATACCGGATTGGCTGGAGCGACCACGCATGCATTACAATAAAGGCATTGAGACGTGGCCTAGAAAATTTCCAAGTGCCATCCCGCTGTAAGGATGAAAGGTAGAAGGAAATGGCAAACACAGACCACGGACAAGAAAATGGTAAAGGCAGATATTCTCCTTTAATATCGCGGAACTACGGGGTAACCCAGAAGTAACTGACCCTTTTGATTTGCTAATAAAATGAAAACTATTAAGGCTAGGATATTGAAACTTGTTTTATTCGAAAGAAAACCCTTTCTAGAATTTGGTGCGATGAAAATCCAAGAGAAATTCAAGAAAGGCCGCTGCATTCTCTTCGTGCGAATGTGTGGTGCGGAATAACTGCTTCCAATGTGATTGGCCCATACTTTTTTGAAAATAATGGTGGCGCAACAGTAACAGTAAGTGGTGAAAGATACCGAACTATGATTAGCGGATTTCTTATTCCTGAAATTGAGAGACGGCCTACGCAATACTTGGTTTCAACAGGATGGAGCCATGGTCCATACAGCAAGAAAAATGATGACATTGTTAAATGAGTGCTTTCTAAATCATTTGATTTCACGATTTGGCAACATTCCTTGGCCCCCTCGATCTCCAGATTTGACCCCATGCGATTTCTTCTTATGGGGCCACCTGAAGTCAAGGGTTTATGTAACAAATCCAACAAATCTGCAAGAACTTAAAAACAACATTTGTTCTGAAATCAGAAAACTATCGCCTGATACACTAAAGAGCGTTATGGAAACGACAAAGAAACGAACCCTAAGTTGTCAAAACAACCATGGCCATCATTTAAAAGACATATTCAAAACCTAGTTCTAATGAAGCATAAAAGTTTTTTTCTTTCGAATAAAACAAGTTTCAATATCCTAGCCAATCAAAAGGGTCAGTTACTTCTGGGACACCCTGTATTTACGCCCCAATAACAAAAAACAATATGGAACGCATGTTTAAAGATAAATTCGATTAAGAATCGATGAAGGAATTCGGAAGCACAAGTGAAATGCATAATTTTTCCAATTTATCGAAAGCGAATTCAACTTAAGGGCATCAAGGCGAAAAGGGAAACAGGAATATTTGAAATGAGGAAGGTTATCAGGAGGAATATCCAAGTACTCGGTATTAGGAGATGATCAAAGACCGACGGCGTAGTGAACGAATTTCTGATTACTTAGTAAGAGACTATAATTTGACAGATATGAAATAGTCTCCATGTCTTATTTTAACAGCTGAATAAAACAATATTTGCTACCAGTCGATGCTGCCGGTTGACCTAACGTTTTTCCTTTAGTTAAATGATCCGTTTGAATTCGTGAACAATTGGCTTTGGATAAATTGCTGATCGCTGTCTGTGGTAATATGCTATCAGCGGCAGGGTAGAATCAAATTTGTGGACCATTCAAATTACAGCGTGCTATTAGTAACGAGGGTGACAATTTCGAATGGGCTACAGATCAAAACGAGTTCCAAAAGTTCCTTCCTCGTCAGTTAGGTTTAACCGAGAACTGCTCTCTAAAGCGCTATCATGAGCATCATGATAAAGCGAAAGGGCTAGTGGCCGACAGGTTGGTTCGGTAATCAACACTCAGTCACACAAGGACAACAGACCAGAGTTAAACATACCACTGTAAAAACTTGGAAGCAGCGAACACCACTGATCCATAACAAGACCACCGCAGATGTCCAACTGTCACGAAGACAGGTAATCTCGGAACTGCCAATGTATGAACTCTTGTCAGCGTGCTTACCGATATGACCGAACATGTGATTTTGTAAAGGACATCTACTCACGTGCCGGCGGTTCGAACAAAAGTTCATGGTATGTAGGTCAACTAAAAGTATGTACCCGAGAGTACGCAATCCATATCAAAAAGCCATAAACCTGATTGAATTTGCAGATTAGGCAACAGAAACGCGCGAATTTTCTTAATAGGCAAAGTGACGTTCCCACCTCACAATGCTTACGAGTCCTATCAAAACACCCTGGCGAAAACGGAGACTTAAAGCAACTTTCTGATACTACAACTGCCGGAGCCGATGTTATTTTAATCCTTCATATAAGGGTTATATTACGGTACAAGGTATCAACGAGAAATTGGAACCCGAAATTGTTTAAAGACGGTCGAAAACTCAAAAGTTTCCCAAGGTCAAGGGGACAGTTTTGATTGGATAGCGTTTACTGTAGCGGGGCAGCGTACCCGCGACTCAGGGGGCAGCGACAGCAATTTTTTCTCACCACCTATATCAGCCACGTAAGTTTTTCGTCCAGGCGCGAGGCTTTTGTCCGTGCCTGAGCTTTGTGCGGCTGTGACCAGGCTAATAAAATGATTATTCCAGTGTTCGAAAATTCTTCTTCTCAAAATATTCACGTTCCTGGGATGCGAACATTCGCCTCAATTCGTGGGACCAATCGATACAAACGAAAATATCGATCGATGTAGCGACGTTGGAAAGCCGAAGGCCAAGTCACAAGCGCATATGCGGTGCTTGAAGGACTTGCTAGGCCGACGAATGACAGCATAGGTAGACCGCTAGACTCGTTCTACACCCCGGGTTTTAGCTAACACCGGATAAAATCTCTCGAGGAATTCGATTCCGACTCTACATTTCCACACGGCGCTTCAACTGTCGCGAATGGCGCCACTCACTGTGTGTCTCATGGGTGCAACGCTGGTGGCTTGCTCTTGAATTAGTTTATGTTAGGGCAGACTTGTATGCACTAAGCACACTCTAAGCTATTGTCCACCTGAATTTGATGCGAAAATGACCTGAGGTAGGCTCAGGTGAACTGGCCGATAAAGCTAAACAGCCTGCTCTGGTGTATGACACACGACCTTATCTGCGCAGAATGTACCAGAATTTCATAAAGACGGCTCGGATGTGACGTGCAACAGAAGGTCGTAAAGGCCAAATTTAAGAGGAGCCATTGAGGCTGACTGACAATCATTCAATGAGTCACAACAAGGATCCGATAGTTCGACCGTCACATCCAATGATGTCCATCATGTGCTCCACAGCATAGTGGTGCAGAATCGATGCCCCGTGCGTGGATTAGTTTTAAGGGATATTAGACTTGCATTGCATCTACGGCACGCTCTCCTTCATCACCCCTCCCCCTGTGCCCGATGTCAAGACACAGTCGAGAAGACCAGAGACGGGATCGGGCGCAGGCGACCGGCGCCGCCAAGCCGGACTCAGATCACACGAAGTGGGAGTGTCATAAAGGCTACCGGTGGCTGGTGCCTGGGTTTCCACCCATGTGTGCCACCAAGGCTCAATGGAAGCGGTGGCACGAATCTCAGCTCACACGGTCTTCGCCTCTGTGTCACATCGCATCATACACCACCTGACCACAGCCTACATTTGATTAAGAATTTGCACAACAACAATATGGTTCGGATCCCACGGAGTAGAATGGACATAAAGGCCACAAACCACCCAGTACTCGACACGATGACCGATTTATCTTGTCAAAGTGTGGTGGTTTACAATTCGGAGGTTTGTGGGAGCTGGTCTGCGTGAGTCAGCAAGGCAGCATCCTACAGGTTTCCCAAATCACAAGGTCAGAGAGACAGTGTGGCTTGGAAAAACTTTACTACGGCAATAGAGCATATGTAGCGGGCCTCCGGTTAGCCTTGCGCTGACATTTTTTATCGCAGGCCCACACGTGACTCTCTACTGCCCGCGCTCTGGACTAATTCTTTGGAGCGTCCAGCATGACTCATCAGACCTTGTCCGCAAACAATGCAGGCTTGGCTGTCGCGTGAGGTGTCAAGGTCGTTTTGATGTTTTGTCTTTCCTCTCGTGAGCTATGCACCTTCTGCTGATTGGCTGGCGGGCGCATTCAGATCCCGTAAGCTCTGCGCGGACGCACAGACCACACATGCGCGCAGATCAGCAGGCAGTCTCAGCAATCGCTAAACAAAACAAGAGCCAGCACTTAGTTGAAGCTTGGCGTTTAAGGTATACCACACGCGCACGTACGACAGTAGTTATGGGTTTAGGTGGACTCTGCGTAGCCTGATTATAGCGGTTCGTGAGCTCCAGTTTTGATCCAACGCATCTGTAGCGTGAGCGCGCTGTATTCTAAGGCCGAGGATAGTCAATGCCAGACTGTGGTGTGGGAGGTAGAGTATTTATTCATTACCAATTCAAGCGAACATGGGAGTCCCAGGAAGTAATTGAGAAGAAGAAGATGCGATCACTGGGACAAGACTTTTAGTCGTCTGACGTTTCGACCTCCGATGGGTGTTCAGAGAAAAGGGCTATCCGCTCAACTTTGTCAACCGGTGCAGGCGCAACTGAGATGAGCAAAAAAATCGCACCGACCCCGAATTTTAGCGAGCGATCCCGTACGTAAACTACGTCTCGGAGGCCGTCGGCCGTCTTCTCGCACCACTTGGAGTTGGAGTCGCACACAGGCCGGAGGCGACCATAAGGCGGCAAATAATGAAACCGAAAGACCCACTGCCACAGCAAAAAAACATCCGGAGTCGTGTACAGGATCTGGTGCAGTTGCGGACAAGGTAACTACGTCGGAGAAACCGAAAGACTTCTCAAGATGCGAATTGCTGAATACGCGGCAGCAGTGTGGCGAAATTATGCCAATCCTCAAGTTGAGGCTCATTCGACGAGACTCGGCCACACACTCAAATTTGATGAGGCCAAAATTCTCGCAAGAGGGGATAATCATCTAGGTCGAGACTTACTTCAGCGCTGGTTCACGGGCCTCCAGTCCCTAAACAAGTGCAATGACCTACGTAATCCATATTCGGTGCTGAGGCTCAATTAGGCCAAAGCAAGTCGCTACTTAGGGGTCACACACGCTACCGCGTCGTCTTACGCCAACACCAGGAAACCACATGACCGAGCGATCATCATGTCCAATTTCGTCGGGCCTGATGCAAGTTCAGCAGGTCAAGGCCCGCATGTCGGTCATCGAAAAATTAACACCTAAGGGGGCAATTATCGTTAATTGTCGTTGTCATAAGTGTGCAGTTATGACTGTATTCTATAATTACTGCAACCTCCTGTACACGCATTACCCGTTTTACTACTGCTTTCTGCTGATGTGTCTGATGAAGAATCTGCGACGGATGTCGAAACGTCAGGCGAATAAAAGTCTTGTCCCCGCATCTTCTTTCTCCCTATTTATTCACTGTTCTCCGACCAAGCATGGTAACATACTTACTTTCTTGAATTTGATCTAGCTGGCCTCGATACCGTTCCGAATGATGCTTCTCCACGCCTGAAAATCCGTGGCAACAGACCTCGTCAACTCATTATATTCTCTTCGCCAGCGCCCGAGACGGAATCCCGAAGGTTCAAGAGCCCCTTTCATGTCCTGACCGAATAAGTCGAGTCAGGTTTTGAGCTGACCCCTCTTTGACATCTTTAATTGGATAACGGTTTCGGGTCGAGGGTAGCAACGTTAAGCTCTTGGGGTTGACGACGAAGACTGTGTCCAAACCATACCAATCGTCTTCCTCGGATGGCCTGCGATATCCTTGCGATGTTGTCGTAGCGAGTGCGGACTGTCTCATTCGAGACGGAGCGATCTCTTGCACTCGAAGGATGGTCTTCAAGCTGTAGTAGTCAAATACCTCCAGTTTTCTTCCATATTCCACGCGGATAGCCCAGTATTCACAGCCATAGAGAAGGACAGACGGCACTGATGCACGCTACGCGCGAACGTTCGTGGCAATAGAAATATCGCGTCGGGTCCACAGATATTTCCCAAGGTTCGAGAAAACTCTAGCAGCTGCATCGATTTGGGAGACAATGTCATCATTACTATATCCATTCAGTAGTAAACTCACACCAAGGCCTTTGAAGCTGTCTACTTCTTTATGTTAGCAGTCATTAATCTCGAGAGGCGCCTTTTTTGGGCTCGGAGGCAGCATGAAAACACTTTGGGCTTCCCAGCTTTCATAGAAAAACCGACCGATTTAGCGATCTGTTTCACCCATGACACCATATATTGTAGATCGCCAAAGCTTGATGCTAGTAAAACTATATTATCGGCATAGTCGGGATCAGTCAATTGACGTCCAGATGCAAGCTTGACACCGTCCTCTTCACGTAGGATCTTTCCGAGAATACAGTAAATGGCGTAGTTATATAGAATGGACGACAGTGCACAACCTTGTCGATCGTCAGACCGAATAGCAAACGATTCTGAAAGGTCGCAATGGTCCAGAATCCACGCAGTAGTGGAGCGGTAGAAAGCCTTGATCATGGCGATGATTTTGGTGGTACATTGTCTAGCGCCATTATTCGCTATAGGGATTTAATATGGACGGAATCGAACGCACCGACAAAGTCAACAAAGCAGACAGCCGTTGGCTGTTGGAAGCTACGGCAGAATTCAAGGAGGTGCCTCACTGTGAATATCTGGTCCACGCCCACCACGGAATCCGAATCGGTTGGGCCGCGTTCTAGAGTAACACGCGAACTAGAATCGCCCGAGAAGAACAGTAGCGAAGTCGATAAAACTTATGCTGCGGCAGTTCTCGAATCTCGCTTTATCTCCCTTCCTGTAGACAGGTACAAGGATGCTTGAGCCCAAGCCATCAGGAACGGCTTCGTCTCTCCACACTTGTCCAATCACCTCATGGAGCCAAGGTTCCAGAGTGTCAGCACAAGATCTGCAGACTTCAGTGGGTATACCATCCTCTCCAAGTGCCTTATTCTTGCGCAGCCTTTGTATGGCGTGAGCGACTTCTCCTTCAGAAGGCGTGTCGCATGAAATCAGATAAATAAAAGAGGGAGGAGACTCCGCTTTAGATGGGAGCAAAGGGGTGCTGGGATCGGTGTCGAAGTTGAGCAGGTGCTCGAAGTGCTCATGCTAGCGCTCGACCTTGGCCGAGCTGTCAGCAATAAAGCCGTAATTTATACCACAAAGTCATTCACTCGGTGAAGAGTGCTTACCACTAACTCTGCGAATCAGTTGGTAGAGTTTTCGAATGTCACCAACGTTCGAGGCCTGCTCCATGGAGGTCGCTAGTTCAGCCCAGTATTTTTTCCAGTCCTTCATAGCCGACTTTGCAGCCATTTTCTGAGTTGGCAGAAGAAAGCATAACTACGGCACTTGGCTCGAGCTGCCTGAGCAGAAAACTGCAGGGTTCGTCCGCTGATCCAGTCACTGTGGTGTCGCTGGGTGCATACGTGGGCGGGCTGTTTAACCGGGTCAACCACTGCGCACAGTCCCGCCTTAGGTCTTGAAACCGGGCTCAGGTGGATGGGCGACGGAGAAGTCTGGTAGATAATATAGCAACTGATTCAGTATCCCTCTTCTCTGACATCTCGACGACCGCTGCAAGCCAGCTAACCAACAGGTGCTTCGCCAAAGCACAGTGGCCCCTCAGGGCTGACCTAGTAGCTGTATTAGTGTCCCCCTTCCCCCGGCGTCCCAGCGGCCGTGACAAGCTCGCTCCACCAAAGCATGGCAGCTACACCCCTCCCCCCAGACTTGACCTCAACTTAGTAACAGTCGCGTCTGCTGACAAAACTAGTTTACGCCTATCTCCATGCCTCTGTCGCCATGGCCCCCTTGTGGTTATGCCCACCGAGACTGCTATTTTGACCTAACCAATAACGCGCCCAATAACACCCAGACAATCACTCCCGTATTTGGACACGAACAGACACTGGTGCTTAAACCTCCCATGTGTACCGAATAAATAGCTCCTCATAGGTAATGGACTTGTCCTATCAGACGGAACGAACCCAGTGTGTATGCAGTTCAAGTAGACCTCACATCCTTAACCGCCACAATACTGTGCAACCCGCATTAATTGTAAACTAGTTCACGCGAAAATCACCGTCTCTGTTCCCAACATGCCCTGGGGCACACTGCGCACATCGTCGGTAATGACGATTGAACCAATAGAAGAGAAGCGATGGTCAGGCGTACAACTGACTGTTACTTACATGATAAAATTTTTCCGGTCCTAAAAACACCTAATGGTTTTTAAACGTACCCTTCGAATGCTCTCTTCAGCAGCCTGCGTTTCCTATGCTTTTTTTTACCTGATATTATAATGCACCGACACTTAAACACTGTCAAGCAGTTTGCTGATCGCATTCTACACGAGGTTACTCATTCACTTCATTCGGAATTAATAGCCGCGAAGTCTTCCCGTACTATGCGGCGAAGTTTCCGGCATATGTATTGCCATACATCGGCATATCAGCACTCTCTACCTCCCATTCTACCTCATATTTAAAGAAACGGAAAGCTAAAAGCTGAAATTAGACCCGTCTCCATAATAGATGTAAATTTCATGTAAACCTCTAGATTTTGACTATTTTATTATCTTATTTCTCGGTCTCAGTAAATGGAGCTATTTTTACTGAAAATTTTAGATGCGTAGCCTCACAATAAAGCTTCCGCTCTCTCTTTCTCTCTCAAAAATAGCTTAACAGGTGCTTATCAATTATTCGGTCGGTTTTGTAGCCACCTATCGATTGCTGCTATTCTGTCACCTTGAGGTGTTTTAGCTGGGAGATTGTCAGCAAGACGGAATGTCTGTACCCGATACGGTGCTCAAGCCCGATTGAAAAATGTTCTTACCCGTCGTTCACGGCTTCTTTTGCTCCACAGCCGATTTTTAGCTAATAGGATAACTAGAAGTATAAGTTGTAGCACTTGAGACTTTGCTGTGCAACATTGCAGTATATTTCTTGTTTCCTTTGAACTGTCAGCAGTCCACTATACGTACGTAGTTACCTCGACATTTTGAACTTTGATTCCAACAAGGGCTGACGTGGGCTCCACAAGACGATGGGGTAGGGACGGTGATTTGCGTGTTGACAAGGTTGGAGTAATGTAGAACTTCTGCTGTAGTTACCACGCTCTTTCCTCCCCCCACCTACCGGTATCCATCGTCATGACAGGATCAAGGTAACCGGGGGGAGGGGGTAGGGAAACGTGGGGTCGCGCACAGGTGACACATACACGGTATTATAGCCTGTCTACTCGGATAGGGATCAGACGCAAATGGCTGGCGCGGCGAGAGCCTGCACCTGCGTGTGCCACCAAAGCCCCATATGCGGCATTGCTATGGGCGCGCAATCCGAATAACTTCTACCATGCTCTGATTTAACCTTCAGGTTGGTCCGACACATCTACCATGCAGCCCGTTTAGGGACCACAAGTAGATACCTATTAAAACTGGGCTGGACGTTTTGGTATATGAGGAACTTCTGGTCTGCCAACAGTTATATTCCCAATAGACTAAGGTGCATGACAGGATGATCATCGCCTTCGCCTTTGTTATCAAAAGTTGGCGCAGCAACGGTTGGCAGTCAATCGAGCAGGCTTAGTTGGGGCCTGTATTAAGACCAATGTCTGTTAAATGACTGTCCTGGTACACAGAAGCCAGGAATGATATATTAGGCACCAGGAGTCGACCGGATTTAGACGCCAATGGGCTGCATCTTTTTTACGCAGGTTAAGCTGATAAAATGAAGCCAGTTGGAGCTCCACTCTCCAGTTAAGTGAAAGTAGTCCAGAATCCTCAACTATTATCGAACCAAGCCTTCCTAAAGTCAACTGTTAGGAATCTATTTAATGATTGGTGAGTTTCACGTATCTTCTGGGATTCTAGATGACTGTTCTGACGACTGCCACTGTATTGTTTCTCTAACCGCCTGCAGAATCTATATGCTTACTGGAAAGTCCTTCGTGTTTTCAATTTTCTGATGCTTTAAAAAATGAATAAATTGAGATCGTTGGGACAAGAGTTTTATTCGCCTGACTTTTCGAAATCCGTCGCAGATCCTTCATCAGATACATGAACTGAAAACAGTAGCAGCAAAAAATACTTCCAACGTCAGGAGGCAACAGTTTGGTTAAGATCTGCACCACTTAGAACCGAGCTAGAAGTAAGGGAATTCTCACACGCGTTGACAGGCTGGGGAATGTTTAGGAAGGATTGGTAGACCAGTCGGCCGCCGAAAATTATCACAAAATCCGAGGTCGTTAATCGGATGCTTATTTTATAGTACTGGCGTGAGTAAACCATGTATTTGGTCAGTCAAGCACGTCTGCGGTTGACAGCGTTCGATTTACGGCTAAAGGATGGTACTAGAAGGCATAAGGTGAGTTAAAAGAGCTTTAGCACAAGCCATTGAGCTAACTGAAAACCCATCCGCCCTTCAGAATGTAATGGGACAAGCCCTCCTTAGTAACTTTGGCTAGTAGGCTCGCATGGGCGTATCCGAGGCTTTGGCGCTGCGATGGTGACTGGCCTTACCTATCTACCCCCTCTCCATCCGAGAATGGCCATATGGCGGCCAGTGAGACCGGACAACGCCCAAAAAACAGCAGGAAGTGAGTCAACATTACAGCCTAATGACTCACAGCTGTACGCCTCTAAAAACAGTAATAAAATTAAACAGGCTTCAAAAGAGCATGCCAAGAAAATCCAAAGTCCTCATACTTTGAAAGGTCACAGTCATTTGGCTTCAGTAAGGACACCTTTAAATCGCTGTACCCAGACTCCAGCGAGTGACTATTTTTGGGTCTGGCCCAAGCATTTAGCGCTAACGCATACGCCAGAAAGTCACTAGCAACAACTGGTGACCACTGCGGCCTAGGCATATGCTTAGACAGGCGTTCACACTTTGCTGCCTGCCTTGTCGGGCGGGAGGCTGCAACCATCTGCCATGCCCTGTCTTGTCCGCGGTAAAAATTTCCTCTGAATTTCCTCCAAACCTTTCTACTTCTAACTAGGATCTGCCCTGAGAGTCATATTACCTACGATATACCCATGTCTTCAGCTGATACGGTATCAGTAGAAGCATCAAGAGGCTTTTTAGATTGGGCTATGCATAGAAAGCTTTTGTGAATTTATAATGAGCAAAAATCCACCGATTCAGAAAGTAGGCATCTGGTTACAACGACACGGAACTTTATAGTTGAATTCGAGGAGCCTAAACTGATAGGAAATCTACAGTCTCAAATTTATCAGGAATTACGTGGTCAAATATATTCTATCCCAATAAACTGCCCTTCAAACGCATTATTTTGATTGCCTTGTTATCAGGTAATTTAGAGCGTTTATAACTGACCATACTGAATGCCTTTTTAGTAGTCTTCGCGTTCACAGAAGGAGATAATTACGTTTCTTCAGAAAAAACTTTCCCGCCCACTGAAGACTGCATCTGAAAAGAAGACAATCGTCCGCGCAGCGTTGTCCTAAAAGTGGATAAATGCTCTTACATGAGCAAGTCAATATCCGGTTCATGCTTCGCACGCTATAAGTATCCAGTCAAAGATTTTTTTGGAATGCTGCCAGTGCAGCTAATTAAAATGACAAATGAAAAATCTCAGTACTTTGGGGACCGGACGTGAGCACATAGCTCAATGCAGTCAGTTGTATTTCTTGAACCAATTCTGCCCCCACTAAGCATAAACATAAAATTAGCTAGCAGCATCAAGTGTTGTTTTATACAGCAGCTACCATGTTTATGAGAATTCATGGGTGAGATCGGATGAAACAGAACCAGTTTGGATTTAGTATTTTTCACTATTCTAAAAATCGGCTATCTGCACAATGATTTGGAAATGGAAAACGCGGAAACTTAGACGCACAGATGGTAGGCTGACGAAGGGCCATCCCTTCGCGAAACCTTTCATGGGATGATTTTGGTCTTAGCATATGGAAAATTGCTTAGGATCGAGAAGTTCAAGAAACCCACTGGCCACTTACCTGTAGTGTCTGTGTTCGATGTTCTGCGCAGTGTTGGAAGCGATCCGTGACCTGTCCTAAAACAGACCAGGAAATGGGCCACACTGATTGAGGGACATGTATCACAAGACAACAGGTTGTAACTATTTCCGTAATATTTGATATAGCTTTGAACTCTTGCTGTTTTCTTCATGGTTAGATCCGTCGTTTACTTAGGGTTATCTTAGATCAGAGTCAACGTGTTCCAACCACATACCTGCCAGTGCAGCTCATTAACAGGACAAATGAAACGTCTCAGTATTTCTGTGCCCGAACGTCAGCGCATATTCCAATGTCGCCAGCAGTACATCTTGAATAAATTCTGCCATTGTTGCTCTAAACCATTCAATCTGCTATCACCGTCACCGTCATACGATGGAACTCATCAGAGGTTTGTAAACTGTCTGAAACCTTGACCAAGCATACCTCCACTCAGCATATATTTCTCGGAAAAGATGCCACTTTAATGTCAGGCTAAGACAGTATCAAAAAGTACCTTAACAGACAAGTGACTGAACAAGGGCTGGTTGCTGTCGGGTAGGGGGAACAGAACTTGTGTGACAAACGAGAAATAGGTGTGAAATTCGAGATCCGTTACGGTATCTAGTTTCGGCCGCCCGTTTTAGTATGGAACCTGATAAAAGTGAAAAACAAAGGGCGTTTGATGCTGCACAGTCTTTTCACGACACGCCTAACGAGGACCTTTTATTACGAGCAGGAATGTGGCTTAACACAGAAAAGGCTACTACCACCGTCTGGGAAGTCGAAGTACTAAGTTGACTAGGTTCTTATTGTTTCACATAAGCGGGTGCCTTTGGTTAAAGCACTTGAAACAGAAGCTTGCGTTCAATTAGCCCTAGGATACTTTCGATCCACAGATTGGTACACATATCGGAGTGATCGAGTCCTCAACCTTTGGATGGATTCCTGCGTCTCCCCGAATAGAGATGAGGAGGGAAGGTTTTTAATCGATACTTTCACCGCTGCTCAGGAAAGCTTCGAAGAGATCAGGGGAACTATAATGGGCTCCCAATCCTCATTTAAGTGTCAAAAGTGGTCCTACAGGAGCTAGAAAAGACTGCATTCATCCAGGATACGTTAATCTTGGTGTCGTTACTTGAACGACACATTTGTTAATGTCAAGATGAATATCACAAGTGGCTTCCCACACTTTTAAAACAGGTCATAAGTTTAAATTAGCAACTAAGAAAAGAATCACGCACACCGGAAACCAGAGAAGCCGAGTAGTGATTGAAGCCTGGACCTCGGATGAGAATTTAGCCAATGGACATATCGATCTGAAGCCGGCATACAGAGTCCTGCGCAGTCACTTCCAGACCCATGGTAATGATCACTAATCAACTAATACACCCGATAACTGTCGCTTGTTCTGTCACTGCTGTTTCTTCTGCCGAGGGACTCTTGCACGAGTTTGAAACTTCAAAGAAATAGATAACATGGAGTCTCCGGTGTCGAGCAGCCCCATCTACGAGAATTTGAGGTAACCAGCGAGCCACTAGGAGAAATTCTGTTTCGAGTGACGAGCTTCCGATCAGTTAACGAATTGTCAGTGTGTGTGCTTATGTTCGCCGTTGAGTCCAGTGCCTGGGTCCTCGGTCGTCTGCAGCTGTTCAGCGAACTAATACAGTTTGATTCGCTACGTTTCGCAAGACGAGGGTTTAGCATGATGAGCTCGGTGCCAGAACGAAGTAAACTCGGTAGTCAAGGTTCCACTTTAAAGGGTTCCGGTGCTTGACCAGCCACCAGGAACTCGAATATGAGTTTTAATTCGCAAGTTTCTGTTCATTTCGATCAAAAAGTGACAACAGTTCAACATTAATAACTTCATTCCAAAAGTCTTAACTATTCAGCAGGAAAACTTCACTTTTTGTCCTTAGCAAGACTCCGAAGGGTACGGCTGAGGACCGGAGCAAGCCGTGCGCAATTTTTTAAATCTACTGCTGCTGCCTTGAAAGGCAGTCCCAGTGGCTTGCCCGAAAACTGAACTTTCTTCAAGAGGGCTCGAGGAACTCCATCACTGTTGCTTCCCAATTTCCGGTCAAAATCCGGGGAAAAACGGTAAAACCAAATCACCAATGAGATTTCAGTGTTAAACTCTATCCCACTGGATGTTGTACGCCACGTTCTATGCAACCAGCTCGAAGAGGACTACGACGAAACGATGGGGCCTCTAAAAATTGACCATCTAAAGAAAATCTTTACTTTTTGTCAATGATTTTTTCCCCTTTAATGATACGAGCTGATCAAAGGGACACCGATAGGTTCTCCAGTATCTAGTCTAGTTGCTTTCAAATACCTAGGATCTGGGTTTTGGCATTGATACGTGACCGACACGGTATAATTGAAAGGAGCAGACTACAAGATTTTCAAGGCCTGCTTAACGGCACCTCCCTCAACAATAAGTTCACAAGGGAAGGAGAGAATGCTGAATAATTGCCTTTTCATGACACCGTCATCACAGGCAGACCCAGTGTAACGCTTGGCACCACCGTATATAGAAAGGCGACAAGCACAAATCAGGTTCTCACCTACTATAGAAAATTCTAAATGGTGCACATACTAGGCCGTTTTCGAGTACCCTTCTAGAGGGTAAAAGCACATTGCAGCAAACCGGAGGGAGGAGTTCGAGAACTACGGCATGTTCGGGACCAACTGGCGAGGAATGGAGACCCAAACAGTTTCATCAGCAACTGCCTTCGCCCAGGGGAAACAAACGGAAGAGGGCCACCAGCACTCTAACACGCTATATCATATATAACGAATGTGTCAGAAGCGACGGAACGGCTTGCTGCAAAGTTAAGCATGGGTATCACCCATTGTCCGACATTTACCATGTGTACCCGAATCATCCAAAGGAAGGATCAACTAAATGCAGGTGAGCAAGCTGGTATAGTTGTTTAATTCCCATGCCGTGACTGTCCTCGCAATTATACAGGGCAGACCAAACGACTACCTAGCTTGCGTAAAGTGAAGCACAAAAAAAACTTTGGAAAGGAAACCCACTGTGTTAGGTCGCTACTCATACCCTGGAGAAAGGCCGGGAAATCAATTTCGCGAGAACACGGATAATGGTAAGAGACGGGACTGAAATTGCCACAGACCGGGGCGTTAGACACAAACCCCATCAACAGGCACGTCTCCCCCCGATATCACGCATTTCGCTCACGCGGCCAAATGGCGTGGCACAGTTCCTAACCCCGGATGCACGCCGTCACGACACCGTGATGCGGCATACGCTCAGACTTGTTGCGAACGCCACCCCTCTCCCTTCACCCCTCACCTTTCCTCTTCTACAACAACTGCTCATTCATTGTGGCATGCTCACAGCCCCTGATTATGGCCTCCTGTACGTTACCGAAAACGCAGGCTTCTACACGCACTGTCCTAGCGATCGCGCGTTCATCCTCTCTACAACTGATAGTTCTAATCGCTAGGGCTTACTCGTGTGGCCCCGCTGCAGGACGTGGGAGCAGGAACTTCCTGTAAAAGCGGGTGGCTCTGCGCTAACTGCCAGGGAACTTAGGTCTAGGATTAACGTTAGGGTCGAGGATAGGGTCAGAATTGTGGCTAGAGTTCGTGTTCAGATTATGGTTACGACTAGGGTTCGGGTTCAATTAAGTGTAAGCTTAAGCGCATCGGAAAATTTGTCCTCAATGCGATTTGGCGCAAGATCACATTT
Source organism: Ligula intestinalis (assembly GCA_036362985.1). Lineage (NCBI taxonomy): Eukaryota > Metazoa > Platyhelminthes > Cestoda > Diphyllobothriidea > Diphyllobothriidae > Ligula > Ligula intestinalis. The sequence goes on from JAYGXS010000001.1 coordinate 66,749,492, forward strand.
ATTACGGGGGAGGAAATTCCTATTCCTGCGTCCTATCATTGGAGGCCATTCAAGTAATCCAGACCTTCTAATTTGAGATATTATGATCGGGTGAGCCAAAATTTGAAGAGATTTTTGGTGTTCTCTTCTTACACTACAGGGTTTCTAAGTAGCTTATCAAAGGTAAAGGTATGCAAGACCAACCAATGATAGTGGGCATAAATTAAAAATCTTCTGATGTGATCAAATAGGCCTTACAGACATAGTTTACTTATAACAGTAATAATAACAACGAGAGGTAATTTGCTCGGCTGATTCTCATGTTTCCTGCCTGAAAGCTCCGTTAGCTATTTGGATGTATATTGGCACGCTAAGAAAAAATATTTTCCCCCAGCTTTTCCAGTTCCCTCCTCACAGAGTGAAATGAGGTTCAATCAACTTAATGGAGTTTGAGACGAAGAAGAGAAAGATACGATCGCTGAGAGCTTATTGACCTGCACGGTTTGATTGGCCAGCAACGTCCGACAGATAATAATCAGATTGGCGCGTACAACAAGGTTCAGTACCGCTTCGCGAGATGGTCGTAGTGGTAAGTTGCGCATTAGTACGATTATAGCGAAGCAGACATCCGCTGCATGTTCATTGCACTCATATCTAGACAAACCGTGTTCCAGTGGCAAGGCGACCGGGGCCTGTGTATGCGCGTAATGGTCGTCAGCGCTAAACAGTCCGTCTATGTGTGCCTTGTACGACCCAGGTCATACCTACGCAAGTACCAGCCTTCGTTCAGGGGATGTCTCAGATCTGACGCAAGCGAGCACAGAAGATTCGCTATCTCACAAAATATTGACTTAAATACGGGAATGTGTTTTTGGTTTGAGCGAGGTATTTAAATAGCGTTGATATATTGATTATCGTGGAGCCAAATCCAAAGGTAGTGTAGTCACATAAGGATGCCGGCTTTAGGATGAGCTTATTCTGGACCGCATGTGAAAGGTATACTCTGTAAAAATTAGCTACTTGCGTAGCATACATTTCCCCCTTTATTTTTGACGCCCTTATAAATCCAAATATATTTTATGAAAAGGGTGCACAAAATATTCTTTCTCGTGGTCATTTGGTCGCAGATTACGCGTAATTCCAACAAAATACTCGAAGATATGGGATCTTTCTAGGGATCTATAGGACCATGAAAGGCTACTTCGTAATCACCGTAGCTGTCAATTTTATTTATAAACATGCAAAATTATTCACAATTACTGAAAAGTTTTAGGAAAACTATGGGACCCCTTCATCATAGCGTAACAAAATGTTTGATTTTCCTTTCACAGGATGTATGCAGCATGCAGTATTCGAAGCCTTGAATTAGAGAGTAAGATTCAAAATTACTTGGCAATAAAGGAAGCTTTTTAATAAAACCGAAGAATAGCCTTTCTTTGAGCGTAGGCTTAATTTTCTGGCAAATAATTACAAGAAAGAAAGTTATTGTGCATGTTTTCATTAAAATATATTTGAAATCATAAGGGATTGAAAATCAACGAGAAAATGTATAATGCTACTAATACTGCTTAAGTAACCAATTTTTACAGAGCCGATGCGTGATGAGATTCCCCTGTCGCATCCTCATTCGCTTTTCCCTCACATGCGTACATAAGTTAATTGTCGGAACCGGCGTTATCTGCCATGGCATGAAAATCTCCATCGACGGTGCGCCTAACTTCCGTTTGAGGGTAATGTAAGACCAAGCACAGCCTTGACTCAGCCCGATAACCTGTGTCTTGAGCCAATCAGACCCCTCCCCCCTCAGCCTGCTTTCACCCACATGCTGCGGAGCCCGTTTAGGTGTGCAGGTTCATGTATACATAGCGACAACGGAGCTGTGGATTTTCACGTGTGTTTACATAGCCGCATAGGCCCACGCTGTGTCTGTATGCGCTGCGATAATGTGGGCACGGAAGGTGTGCAGTTATGGACCACATACACCGGCTCTGCGGAAAGTCTGTGATGGTTGCCCAGATGCCCTTTTATGTCAGTGTATGGTGTGAGTGTGCGGCCACAATTTCGGATGATCTGGGTAGCTGGCGGGGTGTGGTCGAGGTTGTTATTTTGCGCTCAGGTGACGCTCCAGTTGCGACTGTATCGACGAAGTTCAGCCTTGGCAAACCGGGACTATCGTCGTTGTGGGATCAAGTCCATGACGATGGACACTGTGAGAATTGAGTCGGATAAGTTAGTATAACGGTAGCTCTGGCGGTTTCCGGTGAAAGTTAAATTGCTTGCCCACCTTTGATACCCCTAGCTCCAGAATTCAGTCTTACGGGACCGGTGGTATTCGTTTAATGATGTTTTTAGTTTAATATTTATTTAAGTTTATTTTTTAGTTCGATTAATTTTGTTCAGTTTAGCCGGCCTAGTTAAGTATTTAGTAAGTATTTAACGTTGCCGGTATCTAACTGAACTAAACTAAAATTAAACTAATAAATTAAATAATAAACTAAAAATAAACTAAAATAAACCAAAACGAATAAAACTAAAAGTAACCACAGGCCTAGGGGCTAGGGGTATATAAGATGGACGACCAAGTTAACCTTTACCGCTCTCCTACCAGGCCCATCCATTGTTTGAACGTCAGCCAGCAGTATGGATATGTTGGTTAGTGGATATGTTGGCTCACTCCATTCGAGGCCTACGTGCCTTTCACTTCACCTTGATGCATTTGCATTGGTGGATGAATGTTCACCGATCGGTTACTCACTCGCCACTCCCTCGTCCGTCCTGCATTGGAGCTCCCTCTCGAGCACTGCCGGCAGCAGCACAGTGGCTACTTTTATTGGCAGATGGGTATTGCTGACAAAGACGAGGCAAACTAGCTGCGAGTTCGAGCCTCGGGTGTTGCAGCCCCTGTCTTTGAAAATGGCTGGCTGATGATGGCTTATAAGCCAGAAATGGCCATTCCATATCTTTTTCGGCAGTGCCTTTTTGCTTAAAATCGTTGATACCCCCACCCACGCATTTTCGGCGTAGGTGGAGGTGTTCCTGCATAAACTGCTTTGCCTTGACGTATCTGATGCGATTGGTTTCGAAGATTGTTGTCGCAGTACGCCAGGCCTGCCAACTCCCCCTCGGTTCAGTTTTACGTTTCTTGATTGATTTGCAACACCTCAGGGCTGCTTGAAGTCGTCGCTTTTGTTTTTTCTTGTCTATGAGCATCTCTAGCAATAACATTGTAGAATAGTCGCTCGATTAAGCTTTTGTTATCCACCCTCACAGCATGACTGCTCCATCGTTGTTGTATCGGCTTCAGCGTTAAGTAAATACGGAGAATGTTAGTTCTTTTGAGAGGCTCAGTTTCGGGGATACTCCCCTTTCACCTCACGCTCAGCACTCATCCAGGATCAGATGAGGGCCCTCTCCATCCACAGTTTTGTATTGAGGCAGATTTCGCGACAATTTTAAACAGGATAATGAGGTCTACGGAAGTCTTGAACGACTTTAGAGATATGACTGTTTCCTAAAATGCTGCGACGCGGGTGCACCAATATTTCAAAGTTTATGTGAGATTTCGTATGTTGAAACTTGCCATGCGCCCGTTTTTAGTCATCAGTTGGCGCTGACTGGTACAAAATTACTGTTTTGCCTGTGTTACTAGTCAATTGGAAATGAAGCGGCTGCAGACAAGGAAAGTGTGGCTTCATATGGTGTCAGTTGACGACGAACGCTTGGAATGAAGGTCAAACTGCAATGAATCCTACTTAACGTAGCCCTTCTGTCACTATCGATTGCCTACTTTCCGAGACATCTGAACGCCGTTGCACACACGTTTACGGCCAAGTTGATTTTAACAGCAACTTTGCTCATTCACTGTCCCTGGTGGTCTTACCATCAGAAGATGATTTATGTGGAAAGATTGCGCATGATAGATGCAGCGGAAGTCCTTTTTACTACAATTAAACTCACGGACAAATCGCTGTTGCGTTAACTTCATGAGGTTGTGGTGGACCTGGCCGTTCCCGACGGCCGAACTATGGCCACTACATCGATAAAATCCCTACGCAGTGGTTCGGAGAAATAAGAACAGAAGAACATTGCCGACAAGGACCAGGGAGACTGGAATGGCTAGTTCTGGCCAGTCATGCCCAACCCCAATCGATGCTCGAACCCGTGAGTTATTGTTAAGAAGTCCAACGCTTTATATCACTGAGCCACGGACTCGTTTTCTTGCTGTTTTTCGATCAATATTATTAACATTGATGGATTGGCGTTCTTGATAGGTTACGGAACTCACTCGCCTTGTTGTGCCCTGGAGGTTCCTCTCGAGCTCCGCCAATAGCCTGCTAGCAGCTAATCTATCATAGGCAGAAAGGCATTACTGAAAGGCAAAGGAGATCGGTAGCCATATCCAGCTATAACCACTCTCCGTGGTCTTTGTCGATAATGTCTTCCTGCCTAGAAGAGCAAATATTATCGTATCCTTAGCCTAACCATGAACTTCAACCCTAAACCAAACCCCCACCATAAACGTTTACTGAAACTTAACTCTAACTTTAACATTATTCTCAACACTAGCCTCGAATCTAAACTTAAGACTAACCTTTGATTCAAAAGAGACCTTGATAAGTAACGTCCACGCTGTGTCCCGAAGACATGCCACAAAGTGTAGATTTTTGAATCCAAAATTAATGATTTACTGCAGTCCAATTAGTAGCTGCGTAATATGGTTAGAAGTGGCCTCAAAATGCTCGCAACATGTACGCTAACAATCGAAGCCTGTGTTTCGCTGAACTGCAACTGTGTAATGGAATAATAGTTCAGTAGGGCTCCAGCTTCCCTCATGCGGTTAACGCCTCACTGTGGTTATGGAATGCCTTTTTGTAACTTTGAAGTTCCGAACGTGAAGAAAGGTCTTCTAAGTATAACACTTTCTGTATCCGAGGCCTTACCTCATGGTTGTTTTAAAATTTCTCAAATAATTAAATAGCGTGTAGCACTTGACTACAAATGTAATTTACAATAGCTGGGCCATTGTATAAAAATAGGCTCTGAACAAAGAAAATCCTACACGGTTTGAAAATATTGCTGTGCCATGTGAATGAACCCTTGACTCTCCGGCTTCGCACTCGAATATGACAATTCCCAGAAAACACCTGCAACTGACTTGTAAGGCTGTCATCTGCAAAGGATCGGAACTTAAAAGTAAAACTGATTCAGTAACTTTTCAAAGTATACCAGGTGAAAAAATTTTCGACAAAAACCATAGAATTTAGGCATTTCGCCGGAGCATAAAATGTCTACGGACGACAGAAGCCAGCACCAAGCATGCTTTTACATTTTTCTATCAACTATCCCGAGGAAAAACGGTATTTTTCGCCTTTCTTGTCTTCTGTGATTCTGTATCCAGCAGTCACGCCCAACAGTCAAACCCGTTGAGAACAACTGTCAAAGCAGTTCGACACTAGTAAACAAATAGTAAAGGATAAAGGAAGTAGAAGCTCAACAATGGGTACACACAGTCAAGAACAAAGGGAGTCGGCCAAATCGCCTGACTCTAGCCAAGGCAACACCACAAGTTAAACAACAAAGCCACGCAGGGCGAAACCAAGCTTGGGAAAGTGTGCGTGTGTGTTAGTGGGAGAGGGGGCAACCACCGGTTTTATGTGACTTCAGGAGCTAGTTCATTCGGCATCCCATTGACCTGAAACACCGGCACGAAAAGGGGAGTAAGCGGACAGCATTGTTGCCTATCCACCAAAAACGAGTCATGGCTCTTCATCTCCGCGAGTCGAAACCGTTGTCTCTCGAGGTCGACAGCACTGTGGAAAAAGGTGATAGAAGGCAAAGGCGCCGAACGCGGAGGGGGGAGGGAGGGGGGGTAGTATCCAGTCGTGTGCAGTTGAGTGAACAGGGTCAGCAGGGGATGATGGCCAGCGTCCGAGAGAAGAAGGGAGCACGGACAGGCGGCTCAGAGGAAGATGAAAGGATTTCGTGAGAGAGAAACAATCACACGTAGGTCGGACAGGAATTTTGCCGGCAACGAAAGAGACTCGGAGAAGTTCAAACTTGTTCAGCCGGAAATAACAGATATACCCATGCAGAAAGTATACAGTAAATCCTAATTTTGTTCTTCTCACGAGAAAGCGGTCTTTTCTTTACAACGCTTGCGTTAGCACATCTCGGGCGGGAATAAGACTCGCCTTTCGAATCAGTGGGAGTTTAATGTAGGTTAAGCTACAGAACTGGCAGAGAGGGATGTGATATCTTGGCATTATTTGACCTGCTTACCATATTCCATTGAGTAAACATGTTACTGATCTTATTGTCGAGTCGATATGGAAGGTATGGATAGGTTTGTTTTAATCCAGTGTTATTAAAGTCTTCGGCATCAGAGACTGTGACGTTTGCGCCCTTTGCCCTTTTCGAGTAATTTTGAATGTGGTATGCCGTAAAATTTACTATAGGCTATATAATACCCGTCTTAGAAAAAGCAAACACATCTCTATTGAACTGGGAAGCTGACCAACGGTGCTCCTTAAACTTTGCAACCGATATGGACTATGCCGTATGGTTTATAGGCAGCGTTTATACCTGGACGGATACGAGGCTTACTAAAAGCCCATTTATCGATCCAGAAAATCTCTTAATAAGAAAGGTTTTTAGAAATCGAGATTTGTCCTTTTTCAAGGATAAAATTAATAAAAGTTTAATCTGTCAGGTAATGAGTACAAAAAGGATAACATTATGGAGATTTCAGAAAACATATTCGAATTTGTTAGGGTACGAAAATAATTAGGAAAAATGCGCACTAGTTGAAAATTTTTTTCTGATGGAAAACACATTTGAGGGGATGGTAAATGCATTGTTATTAAGAAACGTATTATAGTCTAATTACTGAAACACAGAGCGTCACAGTAAGAAGGTTGTAGAAAAAACGAAAAGCATTGCCGTTGGAAGATATTTGCGAAGTTTTTTTCTGATGTATAGAAGCTTCTCATAAGAAATATTTTTGGCAGTAGGAGTTAACTAATTCGAAGTATCTTGTAAGGAAAATTTTCCGATTGCAAAGGGTTAACATCGATAACTGTCTACTGAAATAATGCCGGACGCGGATGGTAGGGAATCCCCACTTTACTAGTCATTCTGAAAACCTTCATAGATTCTGAACTGAGACCCTGAGTTAAGCGTAACCCTGGTTCGATGAATCCAGTTTCCATGAAGAAACCCGAAAATTTGAATTGCAAATGAAAGCTGAGGCCTGCCGCAAATTATAAAAAATCGTTGGAATTAACACGGGTGATAAACATTGGCAACGCCGTCGAGATGACGTTCCGAGAGCAGATTGGTCTAGCCAAATCTTATTAAATTAAGAGACACGACCTACTACTGCAAAATAAGTAAAAATACCTGACAATTAAATTGTGCACAGATTCGGTTGCCGACATGCTTTGAGCTGCGAATTTTGCTGTTGGTTTTTCTTCGAAAGAAACCGAACGCTGTAAAGTGTAGCCATAAGATCCTTTTAATTTTCTTACTTTCGCATTCTTTGTGGAGGTATAGCATTGCAATCGGCAAATGCATAAAATCTCTTAATGAATGAAACCGGCAAAAAGGTCCTTGCAAGCAGGAGGAGGAGGAACACCGATTTTCGTCCATTTTGCCCGCCAAATGTTGTGGACAGCGCAAAAAATCTACTGCTATCCTTAAGGGGACTAGTTAATTAAAAAGCATTGCGGTAAAACTTAAGCCCACGACCACTTATGCTACATTCATTAAAAGACGAAATGTTAACAACTACTTACATACGAAATGATGAAGTTGCATGAATTAAGGATCATGCACAGAAGAGGATATTTCAAAATCATATAATCATTTTCTTGAATATGGAGGCAGCAGTTCTGATTAACTGGCAGTAGGCTTCCCTCCGACGCCGTCAAGTCGTATATTGTTCACGGCACTAGTAATCTATGGGTCTAGGGTAGGTTACTTCAGATCGTAATATGTCCAGCCAACTAACAAACAGCCTTTATTCCCAGATTTATTAAAATAGAGGAGGTAGTTAGAGAGGCAGCTGAAGTTTCTACTTATCAAATGAAAATTAATTGCTTCCACAAAGTTAGCTAGTCCATAATGTAAGAAGCTGCCATTTTATTCTGGATAATGTAACTTCGGTGAATAGGTAAATCGATATCTAATTTACGGTCGTACTGGACTAGATGGCCAATCTTATAGAAATCAAAATTCTCTTCCTACCTTCGTGCAAAATCTTAATAAAATATGCCTAGAACATGTTATAAAATCGTAGAATGAAGTCACATCGATATTTCTTATTTCGCACAAATGACAAGGTTACCTGATATAGTTGGCCCTCATGCACACTTCCAAAGGCTTTTAGAGCAAAAAATTACTGGGGTTTCACCGCTCCTAGACAGATTCTTTCGGATTTTCGTCGTTAGAAAAAGCCTTTAAGTAGAAGAATGGTTCGTAAATAGGGTCACAGAAAGGTGCTCACTCTTTAGGTGTTAAATACCACTAATAAAATAGCTAAGTTACTCGAAACTCGTGCAGACGACTGCAAACTAAGAATCAACAAGACATGCGGTGAGACGCAACATCAGGTTGAAGTGGCATAAACAGCTTTTTGTTTTATTGAGTTAAAATATGCCCCGTTATGAAATTGATACAAATTTACATAACAAATGAAAATAACACGTTGTTTCTCGCTCGCCAGCAACTTCCGTTTCACCTCACTGGCGTATAGCCTTGGGATGCAAAGATGGAAAGAGTAATATCCTGTGAGGTCATCCCTACCCATAACACATTCAGAAAGGAAAAAGGGGAATGAGCTGCGCAAAAAGAGAACAATCTTAGAAGAGGATCTGTGATGATAGATACGCGGCAGATTTCGACAGGTCAGGCGAATAAAACTCTTGTCTTAGCGAGTACATCTGCTTCTTCTCAAGAACGTGCCATTGCTGTGTTCTCAGCCTACTTTTTGCCGACCTCCAGCAGACAGCATTAACGCATCATAGACGGTTTAGTCAACCTCGGCTGTCCCGAACTCTTCCGTTACCCCCCCCCTGCCTAAACTAGACTATTTTTGTGCTCCTAACAAACCGCAAAGACGACCCGGAGCTGCGCACTTGAGAAAAAGACCACCGCCTCTGTTGCAGTAGGCTGGTGTGAAACAGCGGTTTCGCAGTTATGGTGTCCCTTTCATATTTTTGAACGCACGATAAAGCCAGTAGGTCTCTCTTTCTATGAAAATACTGTGGTTGAGAAGAACGGTAGATATAAATGAGATGCGATAGCTAGAGCAAGATGGATAAGCGTCTGATCTTTTGAATTCGCACCAAAACCCACCACCAAAGCCAGCCCCAGGAAAGAGTCTTCCGATACACTACCCTTTATAGAAATGTGCGATATCTTACGGTTACAAGTGCATTCTAACGTCTGAATAACCCCCATGTTCTCCAAAAATAAAAGCTTTCCCGGCAACAGTAGCTTATGTAAGCCCACTCATTAATCCCTACTCCCTGCATGTTTTCCTACGAAAACGGTGGTTATAGGATTTTATGGGTGGGAAATTAGGACACGCAGTGGAATTTACTTAAATAAAGGCTAAATGCACTTTTATTTTACTGTATTTTGAAGTGCTGTTGATTAAATCTGTAGATTTTCCTAATCTGTATTATCGTTTAATTTATTATGGAAAACCCGATTATCAAATTGCAGGTTTCTTGAATTTCCCGAAAAATTGAAATGGTGGTTAGGAAGTCGTCTACTTCAACTTACTTGAGGTCTAGGTTACTGTTTTGGAGTTAGATTAGTATAGTCTGCGGCGCGAGCGCCGCGCACACCTTCAATTTACGTGCGGAACAACTTTCTCCCAGCGGCCGCGGGAAGCATCTTCAACTACATTTTTTTCACTTGAAACTTTCTTCTAAAAATTTCCTCTGCCTATCCTATTTCCCCACCCTAAAAAACTCTATAACCACCGTTCTTGAAGGACAAAACGCTGGGCCTAGGGGTATATGAGTGGGCCTAAAAAAGCCACTTTTGCCATTATTCCTTCGCAAAAGCAGGTTTGGATACACTTAGAGAATTCGCGGCTTCAAGAGTAAATTCACCTCGCTGCCTTGGAGTGAAGTTTTACATTAAGCGTCAAACAAGGCCAGCTTCTCCTTGGTTTGGAACGGATCTCGCGTAGTTGACGCTTTGAATAAAAGTTTGTAACGCTCAGTAGTATTCAAGATGTTTTTTAAAAAATCTTCCGAATACAAAAACAGGAGTGTGCACTCCACTTTCAGCTAGTAAATAGAATGTGCATTGGATAAAAAAGGCCATTTTAGATTTCAGCTTTCTACTCAACCATTCCTGTTACGGTAAATTTTTGATACGGAGGATATCTGGGACTGAGGCCACACCCACCAATAACGTCTCACCATAAACGACTATTGATTTTTTCGGCAGTTTTGAAATTTTAGTTTTTCAGTGCACTTTTCCTGGTAGTCGGAAGACGGGTTTGGGCGCCAAACCCAAAAATTAACACAGTAGAGTTACTTTTTTTCCCAAAGAGCATCTTCTTCAAATTGAAATTTCTTGGGATGCCTGTGTTCCAGATCATACGAGGTAATCAAATCTTGGGTCGACAGAATGAGGGCTATCTAAAATAGATTGCGCAATCAAAGAGCGAGGTATCTTATTTTCCTGTCTTACAAGTCATTAAAACAAATGATCAGCAGCTCTGGCTGCTTATTAGCTTTGCGTTCTTCAAATGTACTTTTATCCGTTAGTGCATGTGAAATCATCAAGACATTTTATGGCGGAGTGAAACAGCAAAGCATTTGCTGTCCTTTTCATTGCAACAAATCTAGTGGGACTGATGAACATGAATTAAGATCTATTGTACGTCCTTTTTATGGCACAGCATTATCGGCGCTTGATGATGATTGAAATGTTGTCGCACTTAAAGGTTTAAGACATTATAATGGCTCTTCCAAAACTGACTCCTATCTTTGACCATAAAGGGTTGTTGTAATTTTGAATAAAGTTTGCTAAAAGAAAGGAGCTTTTGAGGTGGGGTAATTTCCGCATCTAGTTTCTTAACAGGGAAATTGTTTCCTGCTCTTTGGAAGGGAGTACCTATCAAATTTACTTTCCATTGTATTAACGTCAAGCTCATGAAAAGTGAACCTTGTCTCTTCCAAGCGTTTTTGTGGAAAATCGAGCTTCTAACTGAGACATCCTCTTATCTAAACACGAGAACGTCCGGGAAGGGCAGCTTGTTAAACCTGTCCTTTTCCAGTGTGAATTAACTACTTGGCCATTCATAACTTTAAGAAGCCCTTCGGGGCCGTCATCTTTACCAACCATCGTGAATTTATACTTCATTGTTATTTCGTACTTTTCATGTCATGATCAGCTTCGCGGACCGAGGAACTTAAGAGAACCTCAACAGCTACAGAACGGAACTCCTACATTCGGTTCTACGGTCAGACAAGAGGGATAAAATGCATACCAGAGCCACTTTAAGTAGAACCATGAACCACTGATGGAACTTGAGCACCAAGTGTAGTGAACAAGTGAACCAGTGCTCAAGTTTGATATTTGACCAGCTTGACATTGGGCTATGTCTGGCAAATACTTCAGAGATGTTCATTTCAACGTATTTAGTTCAGATCTTCGCCTCCTGCAAATAATCCTTAAATGGTGGCTTCACTGAAAGCGTGCCCTGAAATCCAGTACAGATACTGGAGTCTAAGTCAAACGCACGATTACGTACCAGCTGCCTGGGCCGAGGTACGTAATTGAGATGGTTAGGACTGCAAGTAGATTTTTTGCACTAACTAAGATGCAACAGGTTTGAATTTCTTTCATAGTGGGTTATGCTAATAGGCAAAACCCTAGCCAGGGCGATTTCTAGGCCCACTTTCTTTTGGCAAGAAAAAAGATGAGGCGCCAAGTAGAAGAAATAGTTTACTCTGTATGAAAGGAATGTCAATTAGGTTGGAGGAAGTTAACACTTGGACAGGCCTGCGTCCGGCCGCGAGGCCGGCATCTGAATTGTGAGAACACAGAGTCATCACAAGTGCATACAAAACAGCCTTAGTGTGAGTCAGCCTGAGCGTGATGATTGGCCAGACTGGACTGGGGTAGGTTTCGATGTGCGCCCATTCGCGAGAGGCCAAAGGTTGTAGTTTGCGGCATTTGTGATTGGCTGTTCCCGAGGCGAGTCGAGACTTGCGATCACGCGGCTTCATGTCGCCGTAAGTGAAGTCACTACAAGTGAATTCTAATAATAAGTCACGTACGACTAAGGAAGGATGGGATAGGATGATTTATCCAACGTAGTGGGTTAATATTTTGTACCTAAAACAGCATAATTAGCTCTTCCGGCCATAAGTTCGCTAGCTCGCAAAACCCAAAGAACATGAAGCTTGGCTTCCACGCAGTCAGCTGAATGAATTTTTTATGGTTCTGCCTGACCTCATGCTCCCGAAGAAAAGTTATATATTTAGTAATTTATAGATTTGGGCAGATGCTTTGAAGAGGCCATTTTGATCATTTTTAATTGATCAAAAAGTCGACGCATTTCGTGAAATTCGGCGCAGATTGCAACTGTGTCCTTAATTGGTACCTGTTCAGAATTTCAAAAACCTGCATACGATCACGAAAGCATTTCATGCTCTCTCGATGGACTTGAGGTTAATATAACATTCAGGACGTCTTAAAGGAAGCAAGAGACGCACTGGTAAAAGGACTGAGGGGAGGGGGGTAGGATAAACTGAAAAACGACACGGTTAACTAGGACTGCAGTGAATAGTACTGCCAGAAAGTAATTCACCCACAAATTTCCCGCGAGACAACGTGGAAGAGCTGATATTGCAGTCAGGGGGTCAGCCAGTTTATCGAATACCGCTCCCGGTTATCCTTCTGGTCATCGGGGTAGTTTAGGAAAAAACCTTTCATTTAGGAGACACAAATGACCAAAGTGAATTCGGATTCGTTACACGGTAGTGCAGGCTAGAGCGAGTTAGAGGCAAACCGACAGACTTTAAGCGGCCCCAAAGCAGTGGTTGCTACTGACTTCAACCTCTACTGAGAGCGCATGTGAGTCTGGAAGTGCCTAATTTGCATTTTATCACCACCGGTGCTGTGTGCAGACACTCGGAAAAAAGAGACACGCCTTTAAAATTAATTCTGATCTTTTTTCGCTGTGGAAGATTGACCTGGTTTCCTTGTGCAGGGATCTTTGCCAATTTTCTGCTTGAAAATACAGCAGCACTCTGTCCAACTGCCTGCATAAGTATTATCCTAATGAATGCTATGCTACGGCTTTCATCGAAATTGGAGCTGGTTATGTCTGAATGCGTCTCCAAAAAAGTGAAGTCTGCTGCTTTAGCAGAATCAAGCGATGGGGCATACTTTGAACCCTAAAATTTCAGTTCGCAATTAGATTTAAAACTGATATCAATCAAACCGTGTTTCTTTTCAGATCTAATATCAAAGAATCGTCAAATCTAAATAAAAGGTCAACATTTTCTTAGCATGCGTGACGCACAGAATGCAAGAATGTTAAATAAAAACAAATTATTAGGTCATTAAAACAAAAAAATTAAAATAACCTGTCATGACTGATAACACTGTCAGCATTTTGCCATTAGTGAAAAGTAAACTTTTGTAAAGTATAGAAAGTAACGAAAGTACTGTGCAGCGATTTGGAGCAAGAATTTGGGTATAAGAAGTCACTATTGAGGGCTGTTTATAAGCTTGCAAAAAGTTCTTAACTGACAATGTTGCTTCGTCACGCATAGGCTGGAAAATGGGCATAAATGTGCTGAGGAAAAGGTTGGCATTGTTGTTGTTTTCATATCTAGAAAAGTCGAGAATTTCGGGAGTGCATACACTACGATAATTCGAGCATTATTATAAAGACAAAGGAGATGTGGTGCATAATAATCCCAATCCAAACAGAAAGTCAACTAGCCAAAATAGCTTATTGGCAGGAGGCGCAAAGCAATAGAGATTTCGCAGGCATGTTTAGAATGTGAAGTTCGCTTCTATTGGCAATATGAAGTGTGCTGCACAGCTGATGTTCGACTGATGCTGGCCTGTGGAACCACTGTTGATTTTTTGCAAAATAAAATTGTGTAACTTTTGAAAAGAACAAGGCCAAATCGGTAGGAGATTTCTGAAAATTGGCTTGAAAAGAAATAGAATCGTGTCTTCACTGACGGAGTTACTTTTTTAACTTGACAATTTGCAATTCTTATCAGTTGCTGTCATACTCGCTGGCATGTAGCCGACGCTATCCAACTTGTTCATTTTTCTTTCGCTGGAAAACTGCCCCTTTTTGTTTTCATTCATCACCTACTCGGCCCATTTCGATCGTTCAACTACCTGTCATGGCAACCCTTTCATTAAACTCATGTATTGTTACCCTTTCTTACTCAATAGTTTAACTTTGTGTTTAAGGGTTGAGCAGCTTTTCAGACAAGGAGTATGCTATGACCGAAAAGCTTTAAACGAAGAGATCCGCTAAAGTGGCATTGTAGAAGGGGTTAATATCAGTGAGACAAATAAAACATACAATCAAGTACTAACTTTATTTCGTTGTCGTAACGAAAGGCACCTAATGTTAATACAGTGGAGCCTCGAGCGAGGAGCAGCCCCATCTACGATCATTTGAGGTAAAGAGCAAGCCGCTAGCAAAAAATACATTTCGATTGACGAGCTTCCGCGCAGTCAACGAGTACTTAGTCTGTTTGTGTGTACCTGTGTGTGCCGTTGAGTCTTGTTTCGGGGCGTGGGTCCTTGGTCATCTGCAGCCAATCAGTGAACTGATGTAGTTTGATTGAATACGATTCGCGAGACGAGTGGTTCACATGATAAGTTCGGTGCCAGAACAGAGTACACTCCTTAACCGAGGTGCTACTGTTCTTATAATGGGACACCTCCTATTAATATTTTAATTGCTTCTTTTATTATTAGTGCTACTACTATTGCTACGACATAATACTCCTCTGATTTCAATAGATCTCTTGTTTACAGTAAATTTGATTCTGATGAAAATTTCAGAGTGCAAATGCAGTGAACTTGTTGTGCTCTGTTATTTCGCAAGTGCTTTGTCTTTCTACCATGTATATTTTATTATTTTTTGCATTCTGCATAGGAGTGCGACCTGTCAAACTTTTGCAACTAAACTACATTTTAAGCCTACCTGTATTATTTTAGTGGAGATTTTAAGGACTTCTGTCATTTACTCCGGATATACTGTCTGTTGCTACTGCTACTAGAACCACCGTCACAACTACTACTAAATTTTCTAAAAATGCGCATACATCAAATATTGCGTTAGAAAATACGTATTGCATTAATGAATTTTTGCTTTTTTGTGTTAAGCATAAGCGACTGAACGAATGCAATCTGCATCCTTAAACTGTAGGATTGCGCTGTATATCGACAGGTTGCAAACTTCATTGTGTAGTATTTAATACCTGAGGGATTACTAAAAAAAATTATTCAGCGGCTTTTCAGTGGGCCGTTCTGCCTCCTGAAGACACTGACCAGTTGCTTATATGAGATGTATAACCTGGCATAGATTGATCGATTTTGCAAGCACAAAAGTGGGTAATAAAACTCGAAATCGATGTATGCTTCCTATTTCGCGTTTATAGTAGTCCCAATCTACGACAAATTAACGCGCTTACTCCAGTAGACCGGCCTTACACCACTCGTAACTCCCCCATGATGATTTTACCACCCCTTACCTCTACACCTAACCGTTTTCATCTTTTTTACCTCCAAAGATGCTTTTCATCTGGAGCAATCTCCCACTAGAAACTAGATTGTCGTCTTAATTATCGATTTTCAAAGTCAAAATACATAAACATTTAAAGATGAAAGAAGTTAAGTCCCAAATGTCTATTTCCTTCCCAAACGCGCAACTTCTGGACTTTAAAAAGGATACGTCTGGTTTTGAGGGTCTTCCCAAGATAGCAAAGTGGTTTCTAAATATGCTTACTTTGTCCCCTGCAGATTCAATCATAATTTCGAAACTATGCCAACTCTTCTCCATCTTGCAATCCTGACAGTGGCCTTCAACGTCCCTATTGATGATCGTCGCGGATTCTGACGTTTTCGTCAATTTGTCGGTGGGATCTGCAGTCTACTTGGTCGCAATTTCGGCATCTCGTTGATGTTCTCATGACTACTACTGTCCTCTCCTCGTTTCAATCCCATTTTCTCCGACGAGCTTCTGTTGCCTCACCCGTATGCTGCTATATGATTTTTCCCACGACAAGGAGCGTTCCGAACCCTTAACATAACGATCCCATCTCACTGCATCATATGATAACATATCAATCTAACTACATATTTAAGCTGTTTTTTTCTCCTATATTATTTTTAAGAAATGGGTGGCTTGCTGAACTCTGCCACCAATTTCACTTATATAAGTTTTTCTCACTACCTCTTTCTCAGTTCACCATATCTATCTAATAATGTTGACTATTATGCTAAATGACGGTGCGTTGTAAATTGGATCTGTCTTAGCATGCATAAAATACTACTCATTGCAGTTGTTATACAGTTGCTTACGCACAGCTGTGATACCATTTTGGTATTTTCTTTTACCATAAAACTAAGTGTGTAATTAAAGGGTCCCTTGGGCCTTCAATTTAAAATTTATTTATTTAACTGCGCTCAAGCACCATGGCAGGAAAGCAGCCAGCTCAGAGTACATGCAGCCTTATCTGATAGTGTGTCAGAAAACGGGTAAAATCCATCATAATTATATTATATAAGGTGTGGACTTTCGTGTGGCCAAGAAGCTCTAAACCACTCTGCTGCAAAGTTTATTCCACATGTCCTCACTTAACCTGTCAATCTCTGTGAGAAACTAGTTGCATCAGTGTAAGAAAGAATGCTAAGGATGAAGGGAAGGGGTGCAGAGAGGAGCGTTCTGATAACTCGGAAACACCCCTAGAAGGAAGGCAATTTGCGCAAAATAAGTGGGCGTGAACACAGTTGGTGCGATGCGCGGCCGGTAAGAATTACACGCGTGCGCGCTCATCCAGGGTGGGGTCGTGCGTAGACGTACTTATGTTAGTGAAGTCCTCGTGAGAATATCAGCTTCGCCAGTGGATCTACTAAATGTCACCTGATAATTGCGGCTAACTGACATAACTTGTCCATCTGGAGTACTGGTCGATTGGGTCCTGCCGCGCATGGCGTCGCTGTCAGCCAGCGATGAAGGACACAAATTCACAGATGAACTGAGCACCAAAGCGAGGTGGACGGTGTTGGGACGGTCCGGAGGCGAGTTATCACTCGGGCAATCCTGAGGGTACTAGAACAAATGGACCTTACTGGCGACCGGTTCATACAGTTAAAAGCGACCTTCAAAGGGCGGACATTAGGCCAGGACAAAGGAAGCACGCGCAAGCGAGACTGCCCCGCGGCCGGGTTGCTCTTATTGTGAGGTCACGCTGAGGACACGATGGCTGAAGCATGACGGCTGCCTGTAGAGGTCACTTGTGGAGAGCCAATAGGGAGCAATGACTTCTGGTCCTTAAATATGCTGCCATCACTGAAGGCGGGACGCTGTGGCTAGAAACGCGCTACCAGGGACCCGAGAAACTGCTGCTGGAGACATGGAACTATGTTGGCCGAGACGACGACAGAACACAAGCTGATGATGGACACAAAAGACAAGCTGCTGAACACACAGAAAACAGAGCTGATGTACTAGTAGAATTGGCAGTAAAGTACTTTCTGCTATCCTGTTCTGTCTTCTCTTCCTAACACGTAATTGGAGGACATAACCTGTGTTAACACGCGCAAGGTTATAACAGAAGGCCTGTTTTTAGTCTTGTCATCCGCTACTCTCACGTCCTACTCACGTTGGATGTTTACGATGGCAGTCAACGGTGCCTTAGCCTGTTGTTGCATGCTCAACCGATGTTGGCGGTAAGGGAGGGAGTGAGGTCGACGGCTCAGTGCATATTCTCCTCACTACAAACAAACAGATGCCACGATGTGCCAAAAGCTTTGGCTCGGAGGGTTGCCAACTGACGGAAAAACTCGGACAGCGTGGTCAACCTAGTGGGTGTTGTGTGAAGTGGATGGCTGGCTAGCAGACTGAAAATCAGGCTGCAATGGCCCCTTCTTTATGTGCCCTTTGTGGCACTCCTACGCAGTTGCACGCAAAGAGGTGGCTCCGGCCACGCCAACCCCCCGCACCCGATTCCGTCTTCGGTCTTCTTGACTCTGACAAAAGGCACAGGTAGGTGAGGAAATAGAGAGCGCCGTAGATGCCGCACAGGTATGCGATCACGTAAAAACTAATTCACGTGCAAGTCACCGGGTTCGCTTTCAGCTTGCTGAAACTTGCGGTGAACAAGGTTGAGAGCGACAGTCGAACAGTCGCATGACGGGACCTGGAACTGAGTCTCAGTTTAGATCTGTAGCCATTCCAGTGCGTGGTTAAAGTGTGGATTACGCGAAATAACTGCTTCTAGTTCCTGTTTAGTTGATACGTAGGCAGTAGCCACGCATTAGATGCTATTGTTTTGGCAAAAAGAACAGAGTGTACACTTACTGTTACTTTACGTTTCTACTGCGAGCTCTGAAACATGTGTCTACTAGGCCTCGAACGGGCGACGGATTTCTCAGACACTCCACGCGTTCGCATACTGTTTGCATGGAACCTCTGCAACCTTCGGCGACACTGTTGCTGCGAGTGGCAAGACCTTGAGCATACATGCCTAATGTGCCGTAAAAAGGACGCAATGTAGACGTAAGGTAGACTGCGGACTTGGTCAACGAAGTCACCTCTTCACAAGATTCAGGTAGGCTGCAACGGTACCAGTAAACGACGCACTTTAGACTCAGAGGCACCACAAAAGGCGTGCATGCACATTACACTGGGTTAGAACAGTTGCACACGCAGTCGGTAAGGAGGAATTATATGCCCACCACCCCTTCTGAATAGGACACAAGAACAGGAACCGCCCACAGCAAAGGTGTCCTCACGTCAAAGTCGAGGGAACGTAAGGTTACCTCTTGGATTATCGTTATTTTTAAGATCAAAGTTACGTTGGATGTTCGTTTTATTGATGTTGAGGGTTCGTGTTATAGCCCAGTATTTGGAATCCGAATAATAGGCAACAGAAACCAAGAGAGCGGGTCTGATAGCAAGCCTTTATTCAGAACGGTACAGTGACAACGGAATGCAGTTAGCGTGTCCACCACAGCCTACTATAAGGCTTTGGTCTTTCTAGACTAATCCTGACCAATTGCATGTGAGGGGGGTTCTGAGGTGCATTCTGATTCGTGGTTCCCCACGCTGCAAGACGTTTCTAGAACATCTGCAGTGCACGTGTGCGCGGGCGTCACGTGTGCTCGGGGCGCGCGCGGCCGTTCTGCGGCCACGACTCAAATAGGCGTGCATTTCTCGTTGGGACAGAATATTTATTCACCTGACGTTTCTAGATCCATCGCGGATTCGTCATCGGAGACATAATCAGAGAGCAGTGACCCGTATCTGCTACTGCACTCTGATTATACCTCTGATGACGAATCTGCGACGGATCTCGAAACGTCAGGCGAATAAAAGTATTGTCCCAGCGATCGTGTCCTTCTCAATTACTTCCCAGGACTCGTATGTTAGCTGGTATCAGAGCTAAGGTTGAGGTTTACTCTGGGGGCTGCTGTTAGGATTGGACACGGGCGGGGTCACCATTTTTACTTGGGCAGAGCGTTCCTATGTGTCGTGCACTATAAGTTATCCTTACCTGACAGTCTGCAAGTTTTTTTCTATAAGCAAGCAGGCTTTATTATAAAAACAGACGACAGAGAGAGTTCTGGTGAATCTAGATGGCCGAGAGCGAGCGGGCGAGAGAAACAGAGAAAATATGTGGCAACGCAATTGCGCACTTCCTCATTGGACATTCAGCACAAAAAAGTCAAGTTAAAACTCCGCAGTTAGAACGGCAGGACCTGTGTCCGCCCACGTCCGTGCTCGTCTAACCCGACGAGGACTATTAGCTCGGCGGTGGGCCATGGGGAGATAGACGGGCGCAGTGGTGGTATTATCGCAGGGGGTTAAGTGAGTTAAACCTAGCAACTACGATCTTCAGACCATGGCTACTAAGTGCGGAAGAGAAGTCGATGAGGGCCAAAGTAGTAGGAAGAATGTATTGTGTACACAAAGGAAAGGAGAATAGATGAGAGTAGATTGACTTGGGAGAAACACGTCCGCTCAGTAGGTTCACCGGGTTCCAAGTGAGGTCTGAGAGTAATCGGGGCAGACGACAGAGAGCAAGCTTTCATTGGCTAGGTCGGCCTGGAGATTTTGGGCAAAGAGGCAGCTTGCGTCGTCGGGAACGCTTGCAAGCCTTCAATTCCTTGCCTAGCTGAATCCATGTAGATGCGAGAACAATGATTGGCTGATCGAGACTTCGAGAAACCACATCAGTGAGCCTTTGGGAAAGTGCACTTCGACGCGAGCTAGTCGGTCAGGCACGACCCACTACAGCATCACTGTTTCTTCTAATTCTATGGGGATGAATCAGAGAGGCCAGATCAAAAGGACCCACTGACCTCGCCATGATAAAACACTGCTGGTTCTCACACCATTTAGGATTTAGGGTTCTAACACAAAACCTTTAGTACGTCTAGCCTAGCATCCTTGACAGCAGGTGGGGCGTTTGGCTTGGCTTTCTTCGAGTCAAATTAAGCATACCGCTGTGATAACCCTATATATGGGAAGATAGGAACTGCATCAACAGTAGTGTGGGTAATATTTGCTGGCATCGCGACTCCAGCACACAGCTAAAGGTACGCCTGAAACCGATTCCATACCTTCAGACGGGTGAGGGTATACTCCAAGGGATGTTGGAAAACAATTGACAGCGTATTTTCACCGGCAAGAATATAAAACTTGCGTATATAGGGGAGGTTATTGGTAATAAAAAACATACTGACAGCTTATCAAATGCAACCTATCGCAGTATAATATAGCTAACGCAGAAAAAGGATACAAGAGGTGAAATTTGCAAAGAAAATCTGTGCACCAGAACAAGATCATTGAGAAAATGATGCGACCGCTGGGACAAGACCTTTTTTCGCTTGAGGTTTCGAAATCCGTCACGGATCCCTCGTCATGGAAATTAGCAGAAACAGTAGCAGAAACGGATCACTGCATGCAGAACAGTTAATGGAAATGGCGACTTAAAACTTCAATATCGAAAGGAAAAATAGGAGAAAGTTAGCGATCATAACGAAATGTATAAATTGACGGCCTGTGGATTACCAGGACAATTTGCGGTAGACCTCGTAGCCCACTTGTTTGCATAGCTCGAGTTTCTCTCACCGATTGTTTACAGCTAGCACGAGGTCCGGGATCTTCGTAGCATAAGAAGTACACGAAACACTCTTTTGGGGTCACCAAGGTGACCGCTATGTAGGAAATGTCTCATAGCAGAAGAACAGGCGTTTCCCTTTGTAAACATTTTGACTTTAAAATTATTCATGAACACAGCCTAAATGCAAAAACGGGTATATTTTCGGAATAAGCTAGGTAAAAAGAGAAAGGAACCCTAGACTGGAATTTTGGCGAAAGTAGCCACTTCGTAATCGGCCCCACAGACATGCTGACCAGTCAACGCCATTTTCAAAACCTATGACAACGAGGGAAAAACTTCAATTCAGCTAATGTTCTAACCACCTAAACTACGAAGCCTCACCACGAGCCGTGAATTTAATTAAAATTGAGTTTAGTTACGCACTGTCTACTGCAATCCGTGAATTCATCAATTCTGATATAGTAAGTCAACTACCCAATCAGAATTTCCTAAGCTTTCAATGTCTAATTTACCAAATGACTACTAGATGCACTTGATTAACAAGCGCTTTTGGTAAATATGTGATTAAACTCGCAGCTGACGGGTGGAGTCTCTTAGCTCAGCTGGACAGAGCATTGGCTGAATTGAGGCCTTACCCTTCCTGTCGTGAGTTTGGATCCTACAGAGGCCCCCAAGTTGTTCACAATGGGGTCAAGTAAATTATTCAGACCGGCCAAATACTCTATTAAAAAGTTATTTTAAGCGACCTGAATGCCTGCCTAAGCTACTAAGGGCTCAGAGAATGAGTTTGTTAGATGTGCAGGATTATTTTTGCAACGTTTACAGCAGGCAGATGGCGAGTATTCCGTGTGAGAAATTAAGCCTTCTGTTTGTTGTCGTTCTGGGTGGATGCGGAAAGACACCAGTTTCTGGGCGTGGTTAGGGGAAAACGGACGGGGCAGACTCGGTCGATTGTACAGCACGCACTCGTAAGAGAACAGCTTGAAATGCAAAAGGAGGGTCTGATCAGAATCTGATGTTTACAGTCCTGTGAGAGGCGGATGCCAAAAGAGGAGTAGAAGAGAATATGCTTCTCACAGAGAGCCAGGGAAATATTAGACAGAATTGAACTACCGACAAGGATAACAGAGACTGAACTGGTCATTCCTGGTTTATTAGCCGTCCCAAAACGCCACCAGTAAGCGCCTCCTTTTCACAAGTAAGATAATTGCACGGCGAACTTACGGGTGCTCTTCACGAAATCTCCCCTCTTACGATTGGGAGGTAAAGACAGACTCCCTTTGAAGGCCATATCAATGTGCATTTACTCTTTCACTTGCTCCTGTGGAGCGGGATACATCGGCCGTACAACGAGGCGTCTCGAAAAGAGGGTACGTGAGCACATACCGACCTGGCTAAGATAAGGTGAAACTAGATCGATCTCGAGTGCTATTCTCGCACATTAGTCGATACAAGCCATCGAGTTGATACTAACGAAGCCTTTAAGGTGGTCTACAAGACACCATCTAATTTTTCCAAAGGCCTACGCCAACGGATGCTTGCTACAGCCGAAGCCAGTAAACACGCCCGTACCTTCTGCTTATGACGGTACTTGCACTAGGACGTACTACTCACTATAAAACGTCGCTATCCTGCTATACAAAATAAAATTCTACCTGGTGGTATTTTTTTCCTTCTGTCACATGATAGTTTTTCCTGATTGTGACAACTGGACTGAATGTATAACTTAAGACGACTATTACTACTACTGCTGTTATTAGTGTAATAATGTAAGTGTATACTGGATAATTAAACGGAGTGGCTGAAAGCTATTGAGGGCAGTTGAGCAGAAATTCCTCCAGTGGTTTGTAGCAGTTACTATAATGTCAACGCAGAAGAATTACTTGATGTAGTTTGTAATTGCTTAAATGCAGCACCATCTCACACTTTAACTATAAATGGCCTTCTGAATAGCAGGTGAGCATCTTTCCTGCCACCTGTATTGAAAACAGCAAAAACACAAAACCATTTATACAATATGTACTTTGCATTTAAAATTTGCTCTATGCGTGAATTCGGTAATATTCAGTTTCGGCGCTAAATACGTTTCCTATTAAATTCAATGCTTGAGGAAAACCTTTCTCTCTTAGAAAACAATACAGTTATCAGTACCATTGAGGCTTTCGCACGAATACCGGTATATTGCCAAGTATACGTTATTTTGTTATCGACGCCTGCAGACCACTATTCACTTCTTCTTGGACATAAGAAATATTTATTGAAAATGCAAAATGAACAGATATGAGCATATGTGTGCTTCACTGCTCATGTAATTAAATGAAGCGCATTAATCACTGCGAGTTCCTTTCTTTGTAAATGGTTCTTTCGGAATGAGGTAAAATTAAAAAGATTTGAATGTAAATTTGTATAAAAAATGAAAATTAGTGTGTCCTTTTAGAATTATGGTCAAAGGTTTTACTGCGCTGGAAAGCTGATAACAACCTCAGCAAACTAGCTGATTTGTCCCGACATTTTTTTAGCATGGTCATCAAGAAGACACCCTATCGACAAACAACGAGGTATCGAATATGGGATAGCGACTGACGATCCTCTACACCAACCAATCTTATGCAGCTGTCCGAGTGGTATTGTCATTTTTCAGTGTTTTTGTTAAATAGTATCAAGGACTCAGAAATTTTGATGGGTATTGTGTTGATTACGTGGTCTTCTTGCCATATATATTAAAATGAAACCAATGCAATCATTCAGGAAATCAAGCTGGGCGAACGAACTACTTCGGTTATTCATCATTAGGCTAATACCAGTATACAACGGAGGGTAGAGCAGCCAAATTTTTTCGCAAGCAATCAGTAATAATAAAAGGGGAAAAGGTGTTGATGGACCGAATGGTCAGGTTGAGGTAATACAAAGCGACGAGAGAGGAGGGAGGGATGGAAGGGGTTCCATCAATTAGTTCATTTCGCCCCGTCGCCCCCCGTCTCGCGTCTTGTTGGAAGGCCCCAGTAGGCAAGGTGTCGCGGTCTCGCGACGGCAAGCGCGGCGCGGGGACACAGGCTGTTGTTGTCTCGTCGCCGTTTGGCGGCGTGATAGGACGCCTGTGGACGTATGTTGGGTTGGTTTCTGGCCACTGGAGCCTTATTGCCTCTACAAGCGCCTTCTGCGCACATAAAATCGGGTTAGTTAACCGTATGGCAATGGCTTCTGCTGTCGCAGGAACTTGGGGGTGTTTTATCGGCACTTGATAAATGACTCGACGTTTTTTGTCCTGACGCCTCCCAACACCACGCGAGGCAAGGGGCGATGGGGCGGCAGGAACTAATTGTCGGATCCTCATCCTTCGCTCCCTCCACTCTGGTCCCTTTTTATTATCACAATTCGACCCTTTGATCCCTTACCACCTTTGATCCCTTTAATTACTTCTGATTGGTTGTGAACAATTTGGGTTACTACACTATCCCTTATATTATTGCAGTTGCTTAATGATGAATAACTAAACTCGTTCGTTCGCCTAACTTAACTTCGAAAAAAGAATCCCGTTTCTTACCTGTACCTTTTATTCGAATTAGAATCAATCGAATATAATCAAACCTTATTTTTTCCTTTTCGATTGTTTTCCAGTCATGCTTACTTTATTTGAAATTAGACACTGAACTCTTCTGCCTCAGTCAGGGATACGGCTAATCTATGACAATAAAAATATAAAATTTCCTGACTGGAGCGCCTGGTAATTTGCCATAGCATCGTAATCTATACTTCCATTAGGAAGTCACGTAATTTACATTATTAAACAGCAGCACGGGAAAGTGATCGCAGCTACCTTCTGTTCACCCCCTTTGGCTGGATGGGCTTATATCCCATGCAACAGAAACGGAATGTACAATTTGGGATTTTGGTAAAAAATTATTGCCCCCGCGCGGGGTGGACGCCACACCACTGCTCTCTCACACGGCTCTCACGGTCGAAGGAACACCAGCCCGAGTCAACCTTCCTATTAACTATTCTCCAACTCATTCTCCTCATGCGAAGGTCTCCGCCGTCTACCGTACTTGGCTATCTGCGTACCGTGATTACCCCGCTAGCGATCTTATCAGCCAGCCCTGAAGGCTTAACATTCCCCCGTGGTTCGACCCAAAGTGGACTGCCGACAATCTGGACGGATGCCTCTGTTTTTTTTCAGTTCCATTGGCGGACTCTGCAATCAGCAAGGAAGAATCAGGACGCGGCTTCCACACGGTGATGATCCTGGGAACCTTTGCAATACCCCCCGTTGGAACCCCCTTTTTTCTCCTAAATCCCACGCATTACCCCCACAAGAGCGACAGTGTTTCTCCTAAAAATCCCTGAGAAGTTATTTCACTGTCTGCTCCTATTCTCATCCTATGACACAGGGCAACTAGCCTCGCCAACAGCCTGAGAAACAAATTTTCTGTTACCACTGCACATACGTACAAATAGGGCACTCAGAAGAATTTTTCCTACATATCCCTCAATATACTGATGTTGATACTGAAATGTGGCCAATCAAGCGTTTACTAAAAGTTTTCTTGGATTGTCAAGATCCCCGAAAATCCAAAGATATTTTACATAAATCAGGTCCGAAATATTAATTCATACACATATTCGCAAAAAATTACAATTTGCAAATTTGCTGGAATAAAGCTAACATCTATGTCAAATATTTTGTAATGATGCGATTTTTCAAGTCTTTTAAATGAACTTTCGAGAAATCCCTTATCTGCGCTTTTCTGTTAATGCTCCCTATCGAATATACCATCCCGTCTATATGCACTAAATAATTTTATGCGGGATGCCTGAAAAAGAAATCGGATATATACAGCCTGAATATCGAAGGCCTTAACAGTAGGGCGTGCTAAGAATGAGTATGTAAATAAGGAGATTTCTAAAACCGCAATTATTTTTTAAAATCATACAGTATTGTAAAATGAGGGCCAGAAAACAACTCTGCGGAATAGTTTCAATGAAACATATTGAAATTAGTAAGGACATCAAAAATCAATGGTAACAAATCATACCACGTAAGAAGTTACTTTTTACAAAGTGAGTTTTCAAGTGATCTGAAACGGACATCATTACGAAACTGAAATATCTTAGGAAGTTTCTGCGTTATAATCCTCATTAGAATCGTACTAAGTTAAGTCTTTTAAGTTAAGATTCCACCACAGACGTTCGGTTGTCCCATGAGATGCGTTATCTGCGTAGGTCTATCGACAGTTGTCTCCGTTGCTATTTTAATCAATTTATTTACTTCAGTTTTGCTTTTTCAATGTGCACGGCAACTTTGTGCTCTCCGGAAAGAACTCTCCTGTATCGTGTTCCACTTCATAATATCGTCCTTCCGTTTACGTGATCGAACTGATTTCCCGTCCATGACTATCTATTTTCTGTTTAGCCACATTCGTCTCTCAGAGGTTCAAAACACTCTGTGACGATTTATCTATATTCGCGCGATCAGCTTATGCTAAATGAAACTTTATCGGTTTTTTTTTGTGCACATCGTTTAGCAAAAATACTTATTCTGAGTTTGCATAGTATTTATTCTTTCGTCTAATTTTAATCTATGCTAGCAGATTGTTATAATTGAATTACTTTTCTGAACTGATTGTGCAGTAGGCATATAAATGAGCTGTTATTGGCGCTAACAAGACCAGTTTTAGCGAGGGTAGTATTAGAGCCGGAAGTAGTAGTACATACAGGAGCTATCCAAACGTAAGTATTAAAACTAGGCACCTTTTCGTTGGAATTACAATATGCTTATGCTAAAAACCGCACAGAATAGAAAGCGCCATCGCTTCTTATATTTTTGCTCTCAGACAGGAAAGATATAAGGAAGTAAAGGCAGCTCATTCGAAACAAGAGACAAATTCGCCTACAACCAAGCAGGCACAGAGCAGGTGAATGGAACAAATAATTTGGCATCATGGCGGTTCCAAGTCTTACCTCATCCGTGCGGGGAACTTCAAACAGACGTCATACATTTGAGTTGCCAACTAAACGACGTTAAAAGTTGTCTTTGGGTCCCATATCATCTATTCGAAAGGTCAGCTTCTAAAGTGCCTTAGCGGAAAACGGTTTGATTAACGCCCACATTATTTCAAAGGCGTTTACATCCCACTGGAGCATTCTGGCGTGAAATACGACCTATCTGGCTATGAAGATGCCTAGCATGTTAACTACCGTCGGAACCGGCAGGCTTGCTTTTAGCCACACTGAAGCTAAAAGTCGGCAAAATAGGGATGAGTACGTTTTAGAAACGCATATAAGAGCCTGACGGAATGGAAAAAGAAGATATGATTGCTGGGACAAGAGATTCATCGGCCTGACGTTTAGAAATCTCATTCTCATCCCAGTTGACAATTTTCCCTCTGCCACAGTTCACACTGCCGAGAACAGGAAGTAAGACAACGGGTCAGTGGCTCAATGCTAGGGCATTGAAATACTTAAGGCTCCATAGCTAATGAACCTGGCTTTGAAACGCATTCGTTGGTAAACGCTAATATATCGTGTTATGGCAGTCATTTGTCCCGTTCTGTCGTGCCAGTAACCTCACAGCGGCTAGTGGTGTAAGTAGAGGAACAATGCGGACAAAGACAAAGGAAACTGGGATGGCCATTTCTGGCTTGTTAGTCATCATTAGTCAGCCATCTCAGGTGGTGCATCACCCGAGGCTCGAACCCGCAACTTGTTGATCAGTAGTCAAACGTTCTAATCATGGGTGAGGTCGGGTACGCCTGACTAATGGCAGTTAGTAAACCAAAAAAGAAATGTTCATCCCAATCTCCTTTGCCGGCATTCTTCATCTGCCTATAATACCAAACCCTGTGTGGAGACTGGCGCGGATCGAGAGTGAGCCCTAAGACAAACGAGACAAGTGAGTTCCGTAACGCGATCGGTGATCATTCATCAACGAGCGTCATAATTTTCGATTTAAACTGACAAGACAAGGAGCCCATGGCTTAATTTTTAGAGCGTCGGGCTTAGCAAATTGGTTTAAGGCTAAGAAGGTTTAACTCTAACGGCTGCGATCTTCCACGCCCAGTTCCTTAAGAGATGAGAGCAATCTTGGGAAATCCAGACTGATAGGAAGAGTATATTCTATACAGAATGAATAGGAGAATAGGCAATGGGAAATTGACTACCAGGCGACTGCACAACCACAAGCCAACGGACGGCGTCTGAAATGAGATCTGCTTGGCAGTAGTCACATGAGGTCCTTAGTTTGAGTCGGCCTGTGATTGGCTGTTACAGAGGCTAGAAGCAGCAAATCTTCCGAAAGTGCACTTCGACTTGAGCTGGTCACGACAGGCATCCAAAAGTGTACTTCGTGTTGAACTAGTCACTACAGGCTTCAAACCAAAAAATGCGGCTCCGAGCTTCGAATGGTGCATCACCTGGGGTCAGGTATGACGAGCTGGTGACGGCTTATAAGCCAGAAACGGGCCTCCTGTTCCCTTTTATCTTTGTCAGTATGCACATCGCAACATATTTTCTATGTTTATTTGTTCAACCTGCAAATATATTCAGTTTCTCAACATTTGTATTATCGTCCTAGTGATGTTGAGGCTACGGTTGCAATGGGCAGCCATCCTTATATATTGCTCCTGCATACAATACGGCTGCGACTGACATGACCAAACTCCACCTGCAACGCTCAAAATCTTGCCTCTCGCGACTCTTAACACGTACAAACCAGTGCTTTCCGACTCCAGTCTGGTCTGGCCAATCACCTTCATGAGACTGACTCACACATGACCTCGCTGGAGGCGCTGGACGACTTCCACGCTCTCGCACTTCGAAAGACAACCCTCGCAGCCGCGGTTGCATGCTCGTTTGACTGCTATTTTCCCACAACATATTCTCCAGTACCTCTCTACAGATAAACTATTCCTTCCATCTGGCGTCCCCGTCTTCTTTTCCCACACGGAACCAGGCCCAAAATCGCAACGACAAGAGTCTTCCCTAGTAAGTTAAGTCATTGCAGTATGACTATCACTTGCACAAAAACAATCTTCCCTAGAAATGCACAGACCCCCATATCTAAAATAATCATTTAAGGGGGATAGGGGAGGGGTTATCTGAACTAGGAAGTTCTTTTCACTAAATTATCAAACCGACCAATTCTAAAAACGCTCATTATCTGGTACTTAGAAAAATATGATTTATCTTCTTTTAACATTCTGAAGGACTAGATTGTTATTTTTCCGGTTCCTCTCACTTGTTCTTCATCCTTTTTTAGATCCATTTTTATGTCTTATCGCTAAGGTGATACGGTGTTGAGCTGTTCTGTCCGCTAGGTTTTTTAGAAAACATTGTGCGCTGTAAAATGAGACTCATGACGTGAAAACGTTTCTAAGGGTTATACCTTGGAGTCACATGTAACCATCGGCTTCTGAAGGATCGAGGGTGGAGCTTTCAGTAGTCAAATATCAAAGAGTACAATCGACCCAAGCATCATATCAGAAACAGTGGCAGCAGTGATAGAAGTTATGGTGGTGGTACTGGCTTTGTGCCTGATTCAACAATGTACTTGATTTGAAACACCACTTGTAAACTGACGGAATGCTGGTCTGAATCAAGCTTAATGGCATCTCCTTAATGTAGCCTCTGTGGCACTTCCACACATGCCAAATCTCAGCCACTCACCCCTTGCGCGAAAACCTAGTGAGATGTGCGGGGCCTGGACGCTCATTCAGTCAGCTGTGCCAAATTCCAAAATCGGGTGACTGTTCGGCTCGGGCAAAGGATTGTTGCTTGCAACAGAAAAGAGAAAAAATGATGTCGACTGTGGAACTTTCGTCCCCAGGGCACTCAACGCATATTGTTTGCTGTAAGCGAAGTGGCCTACTTGAATCTGTGCTGATGCCTTAATTGGCGTGATTTGCTAGACTCCGAACTAACGGGAAACGTCGGCTCTCCTATCAGGCCGAGAAGTAGGCTGTAAATTATCGCCTCTATGGCGCTCTTAATAAGATGAGGCTTAAGGGGTCGCCTTGGTTCTGTGAAAATACGGTCTATCGTGCGCGGACCAGACGCCTGTTACACGCGTACACGGGCAGTTTAAGTTTCTGCCCAGATGTCGTATTGATGTTTTCTTTTCACTGGGCCTCGGTGAGCGAGGGGGAAGTGAGTGCGATAGATACAAAGAAAGTTTGCTATTACAATCACCTAATTCACATGCAATTCACTATCCCTGCACCCACCTTGCTGTGGGGTATACGGTGGCCATACTCGCACGAGACAAGAAAACTCTCAGTAGTAGATGTACTAGCAGCAGTGGATTGACAGTGGTATTAATAACATTACTGTGATAAATAGTATTTATAGGCGCACTATCCCTGTCTTCTTATTTGACGAAAGCCTCTAAATTTGTGAAATCAATTTCACGAATACGAGCTTGAAATGTCAAATCATATCCTCGTAAAAAAGCATACTAGTTTAAAGGTTCCAACAATAAAAGTTAATATAGGCGACCCAGTGAATTGTTGATGGGAGAGCAGCCTGCTATTCATGAAGTCTTCAAATGATCATTGAAAGCATGTGGTTTATGTTTAACCTTAAACTGTTTTTGCATGTGCTGCGGACACCGGTTCCACGGTTGAATGTTTTAAAACGACAGAATATGTTAAAGCACCTTTTAGTTATCTGCTTCCAGGTCAGCAAAGAGAAGTTAAGTCCCAACTTTACACTTTTTTAAATAACGGTGTTGTTGTGGTCTTTTTTGATTCGGGAATTTTGATTTATCCCATCACCTTGTTCTTTTTCGTTCTTTTTGTTTTACCTAGTAGGTTGTCCGCTAAAAGCCTGTAGATCTAATCAACGTTACCACTGATTAGTGTGTTGGACTCCAATAATATTGCCGCGTTCGTGTTCTTTTATTCAGACACTCCCATAATCAACAAAAAAGCTCCGGAATGAAATAAATATTTCAAGAAAATCCGGTTCTACAGCAGCTGCATCAGCGTACATACTTTTTGGCAGTGTCCATTTTTACACACCACTAACTTAAAAGTCGGCCATTGTTGCGTAGGAAACAATAATAGACAGACAACTGAAATGGGTTCAGGAGGAGAGACGCAGTAGACAAAAATATACTGCAAATGGTGTTATCTAACTGGCAAAGTAAGTGAAGTGACTTAAATAGAACGATTTTAGCAGATTGGATGGCTGACTTGAGGCCGGCTCAATAATTTGTTGATGGGCTTCGTCCATTGACATCAGCTACGCGGATATTAGTGTGCCTTCAGGTACAGACGAGAGGTGTATTTAGGACGTTAACTGCTGTAGCGTGTTGATCAGTTGAATGCGATCAACATGTTTTTAAGCCCTTTCCTATTCACCAAAAAGTCCTGGCGCTTAACGTTGATCACTCACAACTTCCAGTTCCAATTGGTGCTATGAAAGAGGCTAGGATCCTCAGGTTCGTACGTTCAACCTTCAAACCAACCTACTTTATACGGTGGCTGAGAGTAAATCCGTGACCTCTTCGTAGACACTTCTTCCTTAGTAGTAATAGTATATCGATAAGATCTCAAATAATTATGGACTTTTAAGATAGATGTGTCGACCAGATATCGATTTTGGCCATGAATTTAGCCGGATTCGATATCAATTTTTTTTGAAATACTCTGGAAGTGGTGAGAGCGGGAAGTATACCGTTATACAGTACCCTCTCAAATAAGGAAAGACCTGCACTTTCCACTAATCCAGACCAGTTTGCGGCTTGGTCAGACTGTACAAAAACTAGGCAGAAATTGATGCTGAGAGAAACCAGGGAAACTGGAATGACCATTTCTGGCTCATTAGCCGTCATCAGCCACTCATACCCAACCCCAAGTGGTGCACCGCCCGAGGCTCAAACCCACGACTTCTTGCTCAGAAGAATAACGCTCTAACCACTAAATCATGAGGTCGTTTTCTTGCCTGTTTAGACGGGGAGATATTGACACTCGGTGATTAATGGTCACCGATCCGAAGAAGAAGATACGACCGCTAGCACAAGAGTTTTATTGTCCTGCCGTTTTGGATTCCGTCAGGAATCCTCAATCATAGTTAATGGTACGATAGTCTGAGTCATGCGCAGACAGGGATGAAACATGCACAGATTACATGGTATATATAGTTCGTAGCGGTTATCCGCGTGCGTAATATAATTATCAGCTCCTGTTGCCGCCGCTTGGGGTCTTAATTGGTGCGGTGATGGCTTGACACTTCGAGATCAACTCATTAATTGCCGCGATTTCCTTGTCCGTGTGGGATGCGCGACAGTTATGCTTGCTGTCCTCAGAGTTGTTGTTGGGCCCGGCCTTTCCCACGTGACTGATTCTCTTGTTCAGACAATGGCTCAGTAAACAGAAGGGAAACGCCAAATCGTTGCGCTTGCTGATGGACTGGGGGCCTGAGAACCATGACTCGGGCAGTTTGCGGCTCACGCGGTTGTCACTTCTTGTGAGGATTTCGGCCTTTTTAAACTTGAAAATATGGCCGGGTCCCGCCGAGTGAACTGCAACCTGGGAGTGGAGAATTACAGTACGCATGCGAAAGACCGCTACGAACTATAAATACCTTGTAATCTGTGCATGTTTCATCCCCATCTGCACATGACTCAGATTATCGTATCATTACCTATGATTAAGAATTCCCTACGGAATCCAAAACGTCAAGACAATAAAACTCTTCTTCTTCTTCTGAACTGCTTCCTGGAACTCGCATATTCACCTCTATTTTTCACCGATCGCTAGCGGAACTTAACTGTCCCGCTCTGTGTTTTGGCTCCTTCTATAGCTCCGCCAGCAGCCGCATTGTGGCTAGTAGTCTAAGCAGATAGCATTACCGGCAAAGACTAGAGACGCAGTGGAGACGGTCTCGTTTGTTTTTGTAGGCAATGCTATCTACCGAGACTACTAGCTACTGGGCGGCTGCTGGTAGGGCTCAAGAATGAGCCCGAAGGCAGGGCGAGGCGATTAAGTTCCGTTATCGATCGATGAACGTTAATCAATGAGTGTTCTAAACCCATCTGCAGGTCCGATGCGAAAACACTCAACAAAAACAGAAGTTTCCTTTAAGTCGTCCACAACCAACTTGTTTATGTGTGAAGTTAAAACTAAATGTCGTAAATCATTTGGGGAAAAAACTGTGAAAACCTGTCCAGAAGAACAGAAAATAGAAATGTAGCTATGGGGTAAACAGTTTCCACTTTCATTGGTAAAAGCATGCAATTTCCGCACGCTTCTAAGGGTAAAGCAAGAAGGCATTGTGTGGCAGGGCATTCTGACCAAGTAGAACGAGCCAATACTTCAGCAATTAGCATCAAAGCTCCCAAAGGAATGTTCGCAGTCTGCTTGAAAGGCGGGTTGCCGTCCCCACTAGGTAGGATCAGATGAAGATTTTCGGAACGTAGTTTAATTACGGGACTACGCAATTCAGAGAAGTGGCGAATGAACTGCCAGAATCTCAGTCGATCTCCACTTATCAGTAGACAGCTCCTTTAGACCAGACTGATGCATGCTCGTGCAGCACTTCATAGTACACGAATCCAGAAGACGCTTTACTCAATCACACCCGCTATGCCCATTGTGACTCGCTTATCAACATACCAAAAAAACCAGGTTACCGAGTTCCCCATAAGGATTGTAGTAATCAACCTTACCACTTACAGAACGGAAGATGAGGGTTGTATGTTGTAGTTGATAACCCCCCCCTGATAAACCTGATGCATATATCAAAGAGTAATAATCTGGTATGTTACCGTGAGGAGAAAAGGAAACACAGAAGGTCCACTTACCAATCGTTGCCGATAGAGGGTTGGCGGTTGAATCCTCAAGTGGCGTGTTCGACTAAATGAAAGATTGGTTATTGGCCCGGAGGGGGAGGGGGTTGGGAGGTTGCCCGGGAATGTTAAGTAGGCCGTAAATATTTAATTCATTCTCCTCGTCTTCGTTAGTAACACGTGTCGACTTAGGCAACTATCATTTATACGTTACTGTAGCATGCATGCAGTTCATAAGTTATCTTCTGAGTCATCCAGCAAGTGTCCCTGGGCCTTTGTGGCTTGACAGCATGTTATGTTGATGCGCACTCGGGTGTTTGCCCGGCTAGTTCACGAAAGTAAAGGGCACCCGGCTTAAAATGGACTGGGCGGCTATAATTACCTTCGGAAGGAGAGATCTATTAAAATTACAGGAAGATCTTCTCTGCTACCACGCTCACTGGTGACCAACTTCACAGAAACTTACCACATTCAACAAAATCCGATTCTTGGGAGGTTTGGCAGATTTGCTTAATTTGAGTTTACCCAATTGTGAAAAAACTCGAGGCATTCGGCGGGATTTGAACCCTGAAAGTAGAGCAGGCCTTTAATGGAAGCCAACGCTCACAATTGGGTCAACCTAAAATAAGCAAATCTACCAAATCCCTAAAAATTAAGTCAGTCCAGTAGTAATTCTGGTGGATTCTAGATGATTGCTTAGGTAATCCTGCTTGGGCAGTCAGCTTTCTGTTTCCTATTGGTGGGTTCCATACGAGCGATAAATTTGGGCGAGTAAAATCGACCCAAGTGTGAGTAAATTCATGGCTCGAGGTGAGGCGTTTGTAGCTCACTTGATGGAGCGTTGGCTTCCGGTAAAGGCCGTCCCTACTATGTGGGTTGAAATCCCACCGAACGCCTCGAGTATTTTCGCAACTTGTTCAACGAAAAAATCCGATTCGATTTATTTGAGGTCGGAACGAGATTAGTTGGCCTTGCAAGCGGGTTTTACGTCGTACATCGGACTTTAATGGACTATGTACCGATTTGCGCGTCTCTTTGAAAGATCATTCGATTTTCCTTTTCAAGTTATGGTTCAACCTGATAAATTTTGCCTGATAGTCATTTTATTCTGGCAAAATCTTGGTTTAACTAAAGAGAGTCATAATCGCCAACAGAACAGCAACCGTCTTTACACCACCAAAGATTTTATCTTTGTGGTGTCACCTTTTTCCATGAAAAATTCAATTAAAACTGCTCCATAAATACTTGTCGTATTATTCTTCTCTTTTTGCAATGCATGCACGATAAATAAACCGATAAAAATATCAGGCTTATAAGGCGAAGTCCAGAGAATGGATAGATTTGTCTTTTCGGGTACTCACACGTCGACATGCCGGATATCCCCCGGACCAACTAAACTACAGATTGCGGCCTTTTCAAACGGAAAGCCAATGCTCATCAGGGCTGTCATTGAACGCAGTCTAGGTATGTAATCCATTGACATACATAGAATTCAAAGTACTTTCACGTTGTGTGTAAATTCTGAGCTTATGCGATACTATAGTACATTACTGACCATAGAAAAACTGATCGTGTTCTTTAGACTGTTCGCAGAGAATATTCTCAAGAGACACAAACCTGACAAGAATTCAGGACAGAAGAGCTCACGTATGCATTAAAGTATTGGCTACATTCAATCAGCCTCGATCGAAAATAAGGATTCAGTAACATTCATGTGATTCGAATGCCGTTGTGTAAGTAAGCTTGCCCATCGAATGCCGCTCATTCAGCTCATAGGTGGCACCGAGTCATGCGATCATGTTCTTTTCACCGAAAAATGCGTGACAGTAGCGGCTTTCTAGTAAAACAAACACACCTGCTACAAGGGCACCTAGAAGAAAAGATATGTGATTCATAAGCCGATTGGAAAATTTCTTTATGTCGCAATGCCTAACTATGAAGACGGAAAATTTAGGTGTGTTCCTAGGTCATTTAAAAGTTCAAATGAAATTGACAGAGTTTCGATTGATCTTTTTTCCTTAAAACGAATACGAATTTAACCTTTGGCCCTGGACAGCCAGTCAGCAGTGTTTGCAACAAGGGCATAGTGACGACCATTCAATAATTGGCGTTATTATCGATAAAGGCTGAACAAACTGAATGCAAAATTCTCGGTTAATTAACCCTCTTTAGCGAGTCGGAGAGCAAGAATACTTGGTTTGACTGATGAAACTTGCAGTGCGGAGACTAGCTTGAGTAGGGTTAAACCATGTTCTTTTCCTTTCGTGAGGATGGAGTACAGTTAAATAACTATGGAAAATCAATAAGAATTGTACATTCTTATATGACCAAGAAATTAATTTCTAACTTGTAGTAGATTATTTTACTGAAGAGTCTGTAGACCCAGGCTGAAATTTTATGTGGGCAAAAGTCCATCAGCCCCTGTGAGATAACCACGTACTATTCACAAGCTGCCAAATGTTGGACAGTAGTATAACAGATTTGTCATTATTTACCGTACTGGCAGCAGAGGTACTAGGTAAAAGCCCCAGACACGTATTTCGCCGATATTCTGTCGTTGTATTGCACAGCTGTGGGGGGAGGGGGGAGGTTCGGCCCATCAGTGGGTTCCCCAGAATTATCTGTTCATTTTATAGAAGGCACTCTAGTTTTGAACTTGTAAAATCTCGATTTCCTCTGGAATTAAGTTCTGGCTGTTATCAGCCAGTGAATATTACGTGTTTATACTGCAGTGTCTGATGGACTTCGGCCCAAATATTTGAATCACAGTCCGGTCTTCGTCCGTAGACTATTTTATATCCCAAGTTGGAAATTATTTTCTTGGGAATTTACAAAGCGCAAACCGCTTATCGGGTTCTTGTCCCTCGCAAGAAAACTAAAAAGAGATCTTTGTTGCTTGCAGAGTATGCATAGTAAGCCACGTCAGACTGGGTTCATAACCACTTTTAAGCTTAAGGTTTCCCTTTGTGACATTGTAAATGATTCACAGAAAAACGTAGGTAATTTACGATTGCTATTGTTTTCAGCTTGAATTTGAAATAAATATGGCAATTATTTATCGCCTGCAAAAATCCCTGTTATGCCATCATTTTTTACCACTTAAACTGAGCCAACAGGGAAGGAAATTTCCATTACCTCGAAAAAGAGCTTATTGTCGATCAGTCATTACCTGTAAAATTGTAAAATTATCTACCATACAGGCAGTACTGCTACATTAGTCGCCGGCTACTAAGCCCACCTCGAGCCCAGACCAAATTGGGCTTAATAGGCGGCTGGGCTTATTAACCGTGGGCTTCCTAGCCGGCGACTACTGTATTAGTCAAGAGCCCAGACACGTGTTTCGCCGATATTCTGTCCCTGTATGGCGCAGCTACAAGGGGTTCGGCTCATCTGTGGGTGTTCCAACACACCCTATGTGCTTTCTGCTGGATATTTCAGCTTTTGAATTGTAGCTGTTTAATTGCCTCAGAAATTAAACTTGAACATGTAGTTTATCATTATCTTGAAGGATCTACAGCTGCAGACCAAAATGGTTGTGAATATTTGGGACAAAATCCATCAGCCACTGTGGAAAAAACCATATAATATTCACAAGATGCCAACTGGTAGACAGTAGTTTAATTCACAGATGAGCCGAAACCCTCGCAGCTGTGATATGCTTGGGCAGAATATTGGCGAAAAATGTGTCTTGACTTTAAGCTAGTACCTGTGCAGCCGGTATGGGAAATAGTGACATATGTTATAACTAAGCATGTGAACCTCAATGTGAAAGTACAGTAGATTTTGCATCTCATGAACTGTAAAAGTAAATTCTGAAATGTCTTCAAGATTAAAAAACATACGTCGGGAGGTAATATTACACATCAGGCTGCTTAATTCCAAAATACTTTAGTCATATCATGATGCTTGCTTTCGAACGAGCTTCATTTCGGTGTCATGCAAGAACTGTACTTTACAAAAGTGACTACGCAAGTAGTCGATATTTATGACTTTAATTTTGGATGCCCTCATCAATTCAAATATAGTTTCTCGAACAAATACGCACGAATATTATTTTGTGTACAAATCTGACGTCTAATTAAATCTCCTTAAGGTTTCTGATGCGATTTTAGAATGCAGTGAAATTTCTATCCATGATGCACTGTATCCGTCCATTTGGTAAGGTCACTTATAAAGTATACAAGGTGACCTATATTCACTTCCGAATGTTATTTTAAGTACGTGACATCTTCCTCACAACGTAGAGAAACTTGTGATTCTTATTATTGCAGCAGGTTGTTTGGAAGCTCTGAATGCACATATAACAGCAGGTCGGGTTAAAGATAATTAAAATAAATAGAAATTTTTAGAAACCAAAAACTATTCTTGCTTAAAATTAAAGATATACTGTTCTACTGACCGAGTACAAGCAATAATATTTCTGTGCAGGTTTTCTATATATTATATCTACACCTAAAACACAATCGAAAAGCAATGCAAAAAATGCATACTACATACCTAGTCACATTTTAGAAATTCTAGCTTTAGCAGGCGGTTGGAAAGAAGTTCGTTGAAAAATCCACCACTGACGTGACTAAACTATCTTGGCTAAAACTGTAAAGTAATTTATATTAAGACCACATTTTAGAAAACCTTTCAAATCGAAAATGCTCTGCAGAATCTGCGCACATATACTGTATGTGGCTGTCTCATAAGCAATTATTTTTTATGTCTTTAAAAACACACTGGTCTTTTAAAGAACTGCTACTTTTCATGTGTGCGGAAAAAGTGCTTAGTACTTTGAATTTATTTCGTCTTGACTGTAGGGCAGTAGTCTGATCAGGATAGAGCGGCTGTCAGCAGTACTTCATAATAAACCCGATATACTTCCAGGTACACTCAAATTCTCAGAATGAAGCATTCGTGCATTATAGATGAGGACTCGGAATAAGAGGAGATTGGTAGGGTTTTGAAAGTTGCTATAGAATAGGTTCTTGATGAAAGAGAGAGTGAGGGGAAAGGGAACGGATAAAAGAGGATCAAGATCAGCATACAGTGTCGGTAGGCCTGAAGGTTGCTCACAGAAGATGCAAAGTCTGAACAAATGGCTTTTGTGTGGGTTCTCTGATTGACTTATCTTAACTCGGTGGTTATGAAAAGCGATTAGCCATCCACGAGATTGCACAAAAGGCCTGATCAGTTTTATATGGCGTCCAAAATGTTCATACAAACTGAAATAAAATTAAGGATGGTCTTTGGCTCGCCTATTTCTAGGCAGGTCAAAGGTTTTGATTGTGGGTCTCGCAAATGCATCAGGTTTTCTGATTAATGCAACACACTACACAGGTGCCGGTGAGTTTTGAGCCGCACAAAAATATAGCCTAAACCAGTCTTTTGCCCCATAATGTGAATGAACAGATTTCGGATCTCGTGAAGAGCAGTTCGAGTTTTGTGCTTGAACGTAATAAACCACATGCCTTAGTTGATCATCTGCTGACTCTAAAAATGCTGCTGGTGGTTCTGCGACCATGTCTTCCAAAAAATGCTTAAGCGGCTTCTTTTGCAGAAAAAAGCTCTCGGCTCTCATAGTCGGGCACCTTCACAGAAGGCACTGCCTCATTGTTACATTATCACGTGAGGATGTTTACTTGTGAATATTCATGTTTATGCATGTGCATGTATTGTTTCAGAAGCCACATCAGCCTTGCAATTGAAGACAGTGCCTTAAATTATCAGTGGACTGAGACGAAGTCGACGCTAACGCTGGAATACGAACGTTGTTCATCTGACGTTTCGGATTCATACGCGAGTCTACCAGCAGATACATAATCAGCATCAAGCATGAATCAGACATGTCAGGCGAGTAAATTCCTTGCTCCAGCAATAACGTCTACTTCGCATCTACTTCCCGTGAGTCGCATTTTTGCTTGTACGTAAGTCACCGGCTATTAAGCCCACCTCGGGCCTAGACCAAATTGGGCTTAATAAGTAACGGGCGCATTAAGCAGAAAGTCCTAGTTCTTGATTAGCAAACGCAGGTTAAGCACTATACATAACATACGTGCTGTATTATGTGTAGAGCTTGGTTATGTACAAGAAAAGAATGCTGCCTGTATTTTAAGTAATAACAAAAACAAAAAAAGATTATTTGCGACACGTAACCAGTTATGCACGCGAAAGATGAGAATTCCTCTCTATCCTGTTGGCAAACTGGGCTTTGTAGCCAGCGACTGGTCTTATTAGTCGGCGGATTTTGCTATGTAAAATTCCATCGCAAGCTGACTTGGGCTTAATACGCGGCTGGGCATATTAACCATGAGCTTAATAACCGGCGACTACTGTATATTGCTTTTTAATATTTCCAAAAATAATTTTCAGCCTTGTACAATCTTACTGCCACCTGCCCTGTTCTCTGGAACACAACACCACTATTAGGTACTCATTGCAATTACGCTGACAGGCGTAGCCACCAATGATGAGTCGAACATCTCATCTACCTATCTGGCCACTACGAAAAACGAAAGGACTGCCGAATGAGTATTTTTCAGCCCTGCACAGAACCGTGATTGTGGTGCCGTCATCTTTGCAGTCAGCAGTGTTAATTATGGGACCCGTTCAAAGCAAACGGACAGGCACATTTCAATAACCATCCACAGAAATTCCTTCAAACCAACCTTCGCACCTGCCTTAGTCAAAATATCGTCGACACAACCTTTCGGGCATTTCGTACTCGGTATAACTTCGCTAAACATATGTTGTTGGCAAAACACTGTTGTAGGGCCTCAAAACATTATTGTCATTCACTAAGAATCAAAAAGATTGACATCAAACTGCCCTAACACCTCAAATGGGGAGACTTTCTTCGAAACAGTCGCCTCCTCACTGGATCCTGTCTTAAATTTATGCCGAAAATTAGATGCTTCGAATGCAACTCAACTCATCTCATTAAGCAGTCACGCAGCTGAATGCTAATGTCTACACGCGGTGTGCAAGAAAGTAAGGTAAGCTGGGGAGTGGCATGTGATAATCGTGAAGCCTGGCACAAAAACTAAGAAGGCAAGGGAAAATAAGGATAAGTGTATAAGGCTGCGTAGGAAGTATTGCTGACTAGCACCCTCCCGGTTAGGTGTAGGACAGCATTTGCAGATTGCCTGCACGTTGGTTTTCAGATCTGCTAAACAACCCCTCGTTCTCTGAAGAGCTCTAAGCCTTTTGGGCTTTTAAGCTTTTCGCATCCTTCTTCATTAGGGTCTTACCTGTTCACCCTGCTCCCAAACTCAAACCTTCTGAAATTTCTGTTGGCGCATTCAAAGGTAAAAGCCCCTATGCGTAATGAAGTCATACATTTTAATTTGGTGTTTTTTTTTTCTTGTGAAGTGCACTTCAGTTAAAATAAGTAATTAAAGTGGAGGGGTGCAATCTGGGTCGATTAAAAATTTTCAATTCATTTTTTAATTAACATTGATGCTACCACTGCACGTCGTGGTAGCCTACTAGTTTTTGAATAGCTATCGGTTGTTTTAGGGTATTCAAGGTCATACTGAATGAGGACTACTAGGCTGCTTTTTAGAGTTAGGATTAGGCGTTACTTTTTTCCCCAAGCGGACGAATAAATCAGGAAAGGATCGAGCACGTGCCTTTTTGTTACGTTCTAGTAGATAACAAGCCAAGGGAAGATGATTTATCGTTTTCTTGCATAACCGAGCTTTGTAGACACAGAGAGTTTTGACTAATCTAATTTACGCGCAAGACACCGTCCTTACACCACCCTTCTGTGGAGCACACCGTGGACCCCGTCGAAACGGACGAATGTTCGAGTATACGAGCGGATGTCAGTAAATTCTATGGTGACCAGATCTCTTCTCTCGATCAGGCTTCAACTTTAAACGCTGGCCATTTCAAAGGATAGTGTTCACTTCTATAGTCGAGCTACCTTCTCTGAAATTCTGTACTTATCAAGCTAAAAGCCATTAGTCAAGCACTGACCCAACGTAGGACAGCTTTAAGCTCTTGTTCGTTTGGTCATATTTACACTTCCTATTGTCTTTCGGTTGGTTCTGTTCCTTTCTTGAAGTCACATCACATTCGTAGGCATGACTGACAATTGAGCAATGCAGCCGACAAAGGCATGGCTACTGGGACGAGTACTTCTGGCTTATTTTCCGTCAGTAGTCAGTGGTGCTGACTGACTGGCCTGAGATCTGAACTCTAGCCATTAAGTGTCAAGTCAAACGATTTTACCACTTGATGCCTCGGGCTTAGATTTGTCCACTGAGATGTGTTTAAGACACGGGGATGACAATCTGACCGTCACATCGGAAGAAGTCCACCATTGCCCCAGGGCAGTGTGACGCAGGGACGATTACTTGCGCGTAAGAAAGTAGATTTGCACTGCATCTATCCTATCGCAACAAGTTAAGGCTAGTGAGGTTTAACCCTAACGGCTGCGATCTTCCAGGGCAGGTTCCTTAGGAGTTGTGGGATAGAGAAGTCTTGGGATGGCCAGAGCAGTAGGAACAATGTATTGTGTACACAAGAGTTAGGAGAAAGTTGCTACGCGGTCTGGCATGGCGGTTGATGGTGAGAGCGCGGCGTCGTTGTGTCCGCCCCGCTCGGGACGGAATCCCAAGTTTCCGTCAGCGCGGGAATTGTTACAACGGCCCCAGAGCGAGTATTCTGTGAGTCAGCTTCAGGAAGCTGATTGGCCCGACCGGTCTGGGGTGCGTGTGTGCGCTGCAGTCCCTCGAGCGCAAATATTGTGCGTCGAATGTGGACATGGGCCATTGCTCTGGATCGAAGGCGACTGAGAAACCAAGATTTTCACTACGAGACCTCGTCTATGGCGTCTCGCGTTAGGAGGAGGTGGACTGTGGACCCACTACAGCCCCTCCCGTGGAGTCCTGCGTGGAATGGACGCAGCTGCTGACAGACCTATTTACATACTTAATGACCCAGGCCCAAACGCAAGCACCAGGATTTCACATAAAATAGTTTGAGAGTGTCACAGGTCACGTTAATAAGAGGCCACTGAAGCCTGACTGTCAGATCACCAGTCGGCCATTGCACATAAACATACCCTGAGCTGACAGGAGGAAGAAGGCTTCCGGTAATACAGGCGGCCTATGAAAAAATTACAGGAAAAGTATTTGTTCCCTTGTCAAAACCCTAACAAAAAAGCTCTAAACTAATCCCCAAGCTCTGTCTTCCTGGGTAATAGTGCAAAACTTCGGAATACAGGGGAGAGTCCCAGTTTCGTGCCTTGCTGAGGACTTTGATAGACAACCAAAGGGAACGGCTGTTTGGCAATTCGTCCTGTTTATAGGTCTGGGAAAAGTGTTAGTGTTTTTTCGTTTTTCTTTAACAGTTCCATGGCCTAGATCACACAAGCGGATACATGGCAGCTATAAAGTAATAATCAAAGATTTACCAGCAAGGAAAGGACGCATTTTCTGTTATTTAATTACTTCTCAATAGTAGACTCAAGATAATAGATTTTCGACTTACTGCAAATGAAATCAGTCTGACCTACTAACTAGAAAGCTACTTTCGGATATTATATATGACATTAGAAGAGATACCAGGATACATAAGACTGATGTCCTGATGATTGAACACTAAATTGCATATCAGTGCTTTTCTCTACTGGTAAAGTTAAATGTCGTGAAGGTCCCGGTTCAAACTGTAGAACATCCGGAGTAATTGCACTTGACTTCGTCATTGATATTATATGCACAAATGTATACTAATGTATACAAATTGGTGTACACCAGTGTCTACTACATTTTTTATGATTACAGTCTGGCAACCGGAAGTGCACTATGAATTTTTGTGCCCTCCGGGAAAGATTGGGTAAATGGGAAAAACTGTTTCATTCTTGCCGACTTACTAGACCCCAGATACCGATTCGGCGTCAGGGACACTTTTGCTGTTTCCATTTCCTTTATTGTGTCCCACTCCGAACGACAACTTGAAGTTCCTGCTCAGTCTCTTCATACCGTTTCTGTCACTTTGCCCGAATTCTGGCAACACGCTCCATCTGCCTCGAATAGGTCTTTTATTTCGCTAATTTTACAGAGGAATTCGCAAATTACTACAGACTTTTAGAAGCCCTCCCCACTAGTCTTATCGCCCAAGCTCAGCCCTTGTTGTCTTATCCTCCTGCAGATGCTACCTATTCCAAATTGACGAAAGGAATCCTTCGACTTAATGCTGTAGCTGATAACCAGCGCTACGACCAGCTGATCGAAGAGGAAGCCCGTTGGGGTCACCAGTAATGTGGATAATAAGGTTCTCACTAACAAACGAACGAGATCTTACGAATCCTATGCGAGAAGAGCAATAAGTAAATCCAGTAAGTGAATAAAAGTAATCTGAAAAATGCCCAACAACCTGACTGTCCAGCAAGGAAGCAAGCAAGCGTCACGGCGGTTTACATGCTGTAACGGACCAACCTGAACTGACTGAGTTTTT
Organism: Ligula intestinalis; assembly: GCA_036362985.1. Lineage (NCBI taxonomy): Eukaryota > Metazoa > Platyhelminthes > Cestoda > Diphyllobothriidea > Diphyllobothriidae > Ligula > Ligula intestinalis. Next base: position 66,794,066 of record JAYGXS010000001.1, read on the forward strand.
CATTTTATTTTAACGTTCGTTCTCCCTCTTTTGACGATTTCGGGACCACCGCTCGAAAAACCACGTTTCGGTCAAGGTCTTCTACCGTCGCCGGCAAACCCGTCCAATACGACTTCCCCTATTTGTTTCTCAATATAGATTCATTTTCTTCACAACCGACCCATTTTTTACAGAATTTTATGTTCGTTCGCACCATTATTTTTCATCTCCGGTATTGGATCTTTCTCTCTATTTAGATTTACCTATAGCTCCATTTAACCAAGTATATTATCCTTAATTTCTTCCAGATGCCTCATTTCCTACTCACTTAATAGGCCGTACCGCGTCGGATATGTCTGGGGTACGGATGATTTGTACGATGCTATTGACCGTATTTTGGAGGAAACTTCATCAGGGCCGATCTTTACAGAGCATAGATCCATCGCTTCGAGCAACAGCCCACACTACCACGAAGGTCATTCGCGCATTAACACATTACAATGCACGAATATGTCCGTCACGTTAAAAGAAACATGACAGAAGTAGCTTATGTAGGCCCACTCATATATGCCTAGTCCCAGCATTTTGTCCTGCAAAAGCCGTGGTTGTAGAGTTTTGGGGGTGGGGAAATAGGATAAGCAAAGAAGGAAATTTTTAGAAGTAAGTGTAAAGTGAAAAAATGTAGTCGAAGTTGCTTCCTGAGGCCGCTGGGAGTTAGTTGTTCTGCATGTAAATTTAAGGTGTGCGCGGCGCTTCGTGCCGCGGACTTTACTAATCTAACTTGCCAATAGTAGAGAATATTTGAGTCCCAGGAAGCAGTTCAGAAGAAAAAGATGCGATCACTGGAACAAGAGTTTTATTGGCCTGACGTTTCGGATCCCCTCGGGAATCCTTAATCATAGGTGATGATAACATGGTCATGGTCATGCATCTAATCTAACTCCAGAACGGTAATTTGGACCTCATGTAAGTTGAAGTAGATGACCTCCTAACCACCATTTCAATTTTTTGGCAAATTAAAGAAACCTGCATTTTGATAATCGGCTTTATGCCAATGAGTTAAACGATATAATGGATTGGGAAAATCTATTGATATAAATCAACAACACTTCTAAGTACAGTAAAATAAAATGCATTTAGCATTTATTAAAGTATATTCCACTGCATTTCCTTATTCCTCACCCATAAAACCCTAAAACAACCGTTTTCGTAGAAAAATATGCAGGGCGTAGGGATTAATGGTTGATCCTAAATTAGCTACTGTTGCCAAAAACAGTTCAGAAAAGGATGCGTGACGAGACTGTAAAAGGGGAATTAGTCTGGTAACTCGGCACAAGACCTATAGCTCGATTAGTGGAATTCCACCACATGCCGTTGCATAAAAGTCGCATTTTCTATGACAGGTTTGTTCGTGTCACAAGACACCATCCTGCTTAATGGCGGTAGTGATGCATAATTAGATCAGGTGATATTTAAGTAGGGTAGAATAGGTTTTACTGTACGCAATTAAGTCTGGTTAGAAGAAAACGCATTGTTATAGCATGGAACACTTAATATAACCTAACTACTTCTGCTACATTCTAGAATAAAAAACTAAATAAGGTCAGAACGAAATTACCTAGCCCATATATAACATACGTTCAATAGAAGCTGCTTCTGTCGCAACTCCTGCAAACCAGTGGCTGATAGCCAGTGCTGGCAGGGGTCCGTGTACAGCGTAGGGCAGGGGTGCATATAAACATTAGTGGACCAGTCAGAGAATGACACCGTCAGTGACATCTACAAAATAGACCCAGGAAGCTGCCGAGGCCTATAGATAGGAGAATTGGCGTTAACTAGCAATATCTGTGAGGTTGAGCAATTGTTAACGTCATGAAAGTACGACATCTTGTCGGCAAATTTCAAAAGCGAAGACCACTCTGAAAGTGGGAGAGCATCACTGTCTCAAGATCCGCAACATTCTCAGAGAGCCCTATAAAACCTATCCCCCTAAGAGCAGGGCCAAGAGGAGCAATTTTTACTCAAAATTATCTTTAAAAGGTGTGACTGAAGAATCAGATTAGTGTATGCCCCTAGGCAAGCGTACAACACCAAACATTCCCCATTTGGAATGGAACAAAAGGCTGTATTTGAAGAACCGCAGACTGCATTCTTCTCCAACTGTGCATTCTTTTTTCCCTTAAAAAGGGTTAACCTTGATAAAATTCCTGCCATTTACTATAAAATGGTCCACTTTTCTTCAAATCCCTTGAGCTATGCTTCATAGATTTGTGTGTAGTAGTTCCTGCGCCCTAAAAATGATCGCATACCCTCCCGAAACTATACATCACAGCCTTAGCACACTCGACCCTTCCCTCGCCCCTCCCATACTGAACAGAATGTCCGGTACGACTGTTGTTATAATTTACTAGTAAAAATAAAGCATTAGAATCAATCATTTGTTTTTCGCATCAGGATTGTAGAAAATAAGGGCATTGCTAAAGGCAACCAGTGCTGAACTTTGAATCTTCAAGATACTAAAATGAAGGCAGTGGCCACACGAAGCCAAATAAGTCATCACAATCATAAGCAGCAGCAACAGCAGCATTATGTACATTCATACACGGGCACGCATACACACGGGCGTGTCCGTTTGGTGAACAGATTGCTTTTTTTCAGTCTGTGCCTTGCTAAAAGTCGCAGGCTTTAGAGATGGGCTACTGGCGCTGAGGCCGGCAAGAGAGGCGCGAGGGGCAGGCTGTCGGTGTGACGAAGACCGACTTCCAGGCGCGGATGTGGGTGGGGATCGCACGAAGATCAACCCCCTGTTTTGCATGGGAGAATCGCCGGACAGTGTAGATTACTTCACTGTGGGACGGCGGGGTTTCGAGTCAGGGAGGAACTGCCCCCACAAACCCCGGCCCCCCCCTCCCCGGATAGTACGATTTCAGTGAGCATGGGGCGGGGGGGGGGGCTGGGAGGAGGCGGCGATGGCGGCTGTGATGCAGGAAGGTCCTATTCCGTGCCCGTGAGTAAGTGCCACTGTTTGGGCGAGGTGATGACGTCAGCCTCAATGAGGATAGCCACTGTGAGGAAGACTGCATAAGCGGTGATGAGCGCAATGCCGTACCCCTTGCGCATCTCGAAGTTGCAGGCGAATGCGACGATGAGATTGGTTGTCAGCACAACCAGGAGGAAGGTAAAGAGCAGGGCGTGCGTGAGCGTGAAAGAGAGCTGCGTGGAATTGACAAAAAGAAAGAGAAGAAGAATGCGGTTAACTTGGAAGCGCACTCGCCGATGGAGTTACACTGGACATGCCCATTACGTTGTGCTCTGAGCCACAAAAGTACTCACACAGCGACTAGTAGTATAGGCAAATAGAGGCCCAAAGCACAAAGGGAGGAACATGTCCAGTAACCCAACGAAGAAAAACAGAAGATTAATGTTATTTGATTGAGGAACAGTGACCCAATCTTTACTGTGCTTTTGCCTTCCTTCCAGTTCAATTTAAGAGGACATATTATCCTTCGTATGCCTCGTGTTGCCACTGGCATTTATCCTTCCTTTGTAGCTGATATTTTATTACAACTGCCTTGTAGGACTTCTAAATATCTATTCTCCCGTCCAACTGTCTACAGTATTTTGTGGTCAAACATTTGATTCTTGGTTATTATGCGTAAATGAATATTAAATTGTGCGTAAATAAATCTTAATTTGTGGTGGAATTGATCAAAAAAAATAAATTAAAGAAACATATTTGTTTCAATGTACTAAAAAGAATCAAATCCATCACCATAAACTCCTGTTTCTCAGGATACTGATGCCAATTAGGGGAAATTCATCCTTATATTGGCGGACTTTAACGCAAAAGGGAGAGTCGGGTCACTGAAAAATGCAACAAGTAGATTATTGTTATAAGTCAAAGGCAAAATCAATACTCTAAAGACAATCCTGGGGCAATGAGAGTCTACAATGAGCAGACTTTTCGGTATTTTATTCTCCAAGATATTGCGCATCCCATACACTGTAATTTGACGGCCAAAAAGACGCGCACCCCTACTCCCGGTGCCATTTTACGCGTGACTCGAAATGTCAGGAGACAGGAGCGGTGCCCTTGCCTGTCATTCAGAAAATAGTACAGATTTTCCCACTTTCCGCTTACCGCGTACCAGTTGGCTTTAATTAACTTTTTGGGATTAAGTCATGGAAAAATTACCAAAAGATATATAATTAGCTCAAAAATACTATCCCTTTGTCGCTCGGTCCGACATATGAACCAAGCAGTGCATACTTTTGCACTTAAACTTTGCCTTTAACCAAGTAAGGCGACATCATTTCGACCACCCTCCGCAATCAGAAAACTTACAACTTTTCCAATCGGACGAGGGTAGGAAAGGGGGACGGGGAGAAAGGGTGGTGCCTTACTTTCTCCACAACTTGTAACGAAAAAATCCCATTTGAATGTCTCGAGTGAGTTGGGGACGTTTCTGTCGCGAGCGAAGGATGCTTCGGCTGACAGTCAACAATTACGCAAAGGTAATTGTTCACTGACAGATGCGTGACGGTGATCACCAAACTCGCCGCGAAAAAAAGATAAGCAGTCTGCAGGGGGATAGAACATTCGTATGGAGACTAGAATGAACCCAACCCAACAGCAGTTCAAGTCTGTTGACACAACACTCGTGCGAAAGTTACGAACAGCTGACTGATGGCGTAAGAAAACATCTGTTTCAAAAGAAATTGCATGCAGTTTCAACACGCTCAGACAGGACTCTCTACGCAATTACAAGTCGATAGCTGGGATCACCAGCACTGATGTGTGTCCTGGTGGGTGATGTCTGTCTGTCTATCTGTCTGTCTGTCTAGCTTCAAAAACAACGAAGAGCAACGGCTGAGCGCGCCCCACACGGTGCTAGGCTGGGAACGGGCTCACGTAGTCTAGGCTCGAGGCTCAGGCGTTACTGGTTATGAGCAAATCAATTTTCGGGTTAATAACAAAGTCTTGAATCTCAAGCCGGTCATGGCCACCTCTGATTTCTGCCCCAATAGCATCCTTTTGGGTACTGTGTCCAGGCCTTGTTTCCCACAGACAAATCGATTCAAACTGAGTTCAGTGTCGGCGGTTTACAGAAGAGCAGGCTTGGGTTATTGGGGGTTAAACCGACTAACAACCTGAGCTGCCAGCTGACGCAGATACACCTACAGGAGTGTACGGCCTTTCCTTTAGTGAATAGGTTATAGTAGACACGGACTGTATCAGAGGCGGTGGCGAAGAGAGCATTCAAAGCGACTGAGATTCAACCACAACCAGACGAGATAAATTACCGGTCAGTATCAGCTGTGGTTCCCCTTCCCCGACAATAAAAGGGAAATAGGAACGCCACATCTCCGTACTACAAGTGGCATTTTTCCATATTTAAGGGGTAACTTGCTCTTGTAGCCTAACCCATATATATATATATATATATATATATATATATATATATATATATATATATATCTTTATATCGTAAACTTAAGGATATCCCCGCTTTCCCTGGAATTTAGCGCAAAGCCACATGTATTACGGGTACATCCTGTTTACCTGTCCTGCCGGGGAGGGTTGGCGGTTTAAGCAATCTCTATCCAAATATTTTCGTCGGAAAATTTATTGAGTATGTTCTCGATAGCAGTACGCATGAGTCCCACCACCCAACTCTAGTTAAAAGGTCTATTTACGGACTAAAGTGTCTAAGGCGTCCCCTTTTATCTTCATATCATGCATCTCGGAGGAAAACACTTAGGTAGTTTCTGGCAGGATTACAATTTTTACGGCTTTATTATCAAAATTATTTTTTGTGCAATTATCCAAAATTTTTTGAAATTTAGCTGGCCAAAATGGCAGCTCATTAGTCTACAGTGTACTGAACGATGTTCTCATGTTTATTCTGAATCTATGGTCTCTGATTCACTACGCATTCTAATACAGTGCACTAAATTAAGGCAATGAGGGGCCAAAGTAAAAGCCCTATTATCTGTGGACCAAACGCTGAAATGACGGTCTTAAGGGAGATTCATATAGAGCATGTATGCACAGAAACGCTTCAGTGCTCCAGATAGGATCAAAGGTGCCCTATAATAGGCTTACACTGACCGGCTTTAAAACTGAAAGCGAAAACGGTTGCAGGAACAAAAAGAGTGATCCTGCCTGGTAATGATTGACAGCGTAGATATCCATAAATGAGAGAAACAGTAATGTGGATTCTTGAGGATAATCGGGAATCTTACATCCATTTTCCTGACGTTTCGGCGTGCGCTTACAGCACAGACGCAACCCCACTTCAAGTATGGATAAAAATGAAGTAAGTCGCCCAGCCCCCAGCTCCTGTGGTTACTCTTAGTTTTATTACTCTTACTTTATTACATAGTTTAATTTTAGTTTTTCGGTTAAGTTAGACACCAACAATGTAAGATAAATGTACTTGAACAACTACTATATGCTAAATAGAACTAAGCTGACCTAAACAGAATTCTGAGGCTAGGAGTACCTAAGGTGGGCAACTAACTTAATTCTTACCCAATTGTGGGTTCGGTCATTTAGGTAGACGGATAAAGATAAGGGAGACTGAGACCGCAGCTACGACACCCTTATTCCTGATCTTCAACTAGCAGCCGCCTATGACCCATACTGTGTACTCCTGATACCCGACGTCAATAGGCGCAGACGACTACTAGATACTTACTGATTTCCTCTTGCCTTTCTCGAAGCACTCACCTTCTTTTTGCTCCGCCACCTCATCTGGGCGGCTTTAAAGCCGCCCGCGTTGACTGCGGCATTAAAGGGAACTACAGCAGACGCGTCTACGAACCGCGTTCCCACCCGCCCTCCCGGCGGCCAAGGTCTGCTACACCCATCTCCCTACGTTGGATCAACTCTCCCCTCCGCCCAATCCGTGTTTTTGATGACGGAACAGCTCCTCCTAGCCACGCTGCTCCTACTCCTCCTCCTCGCCACCGGAATTGAGGCCAACCCTGGACCTCTCTGGTACTGCTCGTTCTGCCAAGTCCGCTTGGGCCACCGCGACTGGTCTGTACGTTGCGGCTCCTGCAATGGTGGGTGCCATCTCCGGTGCAGTGGCCTCGCCACGGCTGCCGATCGGTTGCCCGCCTTCGCGTGTCCCAGCTGTCCCGTGCCCCCACCGATCTCCATGCCTCCAGCCCGTCCAGTCCTGAACCCAAATCCTCTGGTCTCCGACCTTGCCTCACCACCTGGTCTTAAGATCTTACAATTCAACGCCAACGGCCTCCTTGGGAAGCTTGACCAGCTCCTGGCCTTCATGCGCTCGCACAGCATAGCTGTGGCGGCTATCCAAGAGACAAAGTGGTCATACTCCACTAAGGTCCCTTCCTATGCCGATCACACGATTGTCCGTCGTGACCGCGGCCGCAACAAAGGCGGAGGTGTGGCCTTCCTGGTGGACACATCCATTGCCCATCACCAGCTACTCCTGCTTGGAGCCGATCCCACGGAAGTACTGGCGATTTCTTTTGACATTGGCCCGGCGCCGCTAACAGTCGTGAACGTGTACATCCCTCCAACTTCCAGTTGTCCTCCCGGTTTTACCACCTCTATCGCTCCCTTTTAACCTTCTGGAGACAGTTTGGTGCTAGGTGACTTCAACGCCAACCACGGCCTGTGGTGCTCTAACTTGGCAGCCGACCCCCGAGGAGAAGCTCCGGCTGATGAAATTGAACACGCCCCCTTTGCCGTGCTCAACGAGAACAGCCAAACGCGGCTCGCGGCTGGCAGCAGAAAGTCACCACATCCCTAACGGCCGCATTCCCCTTCTCCGTCCTAATTACCCGCCCGAAGCCTCCCGTCTGGAACGAGAGAGAGACGAAATACGAGCGTGTGATGCCAGTGACCCGCGCGTTGGTGAACTGAATGGCTTAATCACTAAGACTATCAACCAGGGCAAATGCCAACGCTGGCATGACCTAGTTTCAGATTGTAATTTCAGCGGCAACTCAGCTGCCACTTGGAAGCTTTTACGCAACCTGACCAAACCCCAGGCTGATACATCTAACCAGTCTATTAGCTTTGGGGACGGCAAGTTCATTTCCAACAACGGTAAGATTGCCGCGAAGATTAACAAGCCGTTCTCGCCCCGCTCGGTGCCCAGTCCCAAAAGCCAGTGCTCCCTTCTTCGTCTCCTTTATAAAACCCCACCCCCAGACATTTCATTTTCGGCTGATGCCATCCTCACCGCCTTCAAGAAAGCGAGAGCTTCGAAAGCCTTAGGACCAGATGGTTTGGCGCCTATCCATCCGCGCCACATCGGCCCGAAGGTGGCTGCCTACCTTGCCGCCCTCTTCAACCTTTCACTGGGAACTTCAATCATCCCTGATTGCTGGCGCCAGTCGATCATTATCCCCCTGGTCAAAGCGGGTAAGGACCCCTGCCTAGCGACTTCTTATCGTCCAATTGCCCTATTCAGTCCATTGGCGAAGATCCTGGAACGGCTCGTCCACCCAATTCTAACGTCTGTGGCGGAACTATCTTGCCACAAACATGGTTTCCGATCGGGTCGTGGGGCTACAATGGCACTTTTCGAGCTCAGCAATGCCATCTTCGAGGGCTTCAATCAATAGAAGCTCGCTTCGCGGACCATGGTAGTCTCAATTGACCTGTCACGAGCCTTTGACTGCGTCCGCCACGATCAGCTCCTGTAGGACTTGGTCTCGCTGAACGTCCCGACTGGCCTGGTCCGATGGTTGGTGGCTTACATCCGTGGCCGTCACGATCGTGTCCTTTTCCGGGGCGCTCTCTCAAAGCCCCGTAAGCAGACCTGTAGCGTCCCTCAAGGCTCTGTGCTCAGCCCGACGCACTTTAACATCTATATGTGAGAGCTCCCACTCCACCGGGCACCTGTGCAAGTGGTATCCTACGCAGACGGTGACCATCGATCAGGCTGCACAGCTCCTCGCGCAGTTCATGCCTGTTGTCAAAAACTTCCTCACCCAGCGCGGAATGACGATCTCGGCAGCCAAGTCGTCCGTAACTGTTTTCACGCTTGATCCGAAGGAGTTTAATCGTCACCTGGCCCTCACCGTCAACGGCGGGACCTTACTACTCGTCCGCAAGCCAAAACTCCTTGGTGTGCGTTTTGGTCCGCTTTTCACGTTCGCAGACCATGCCAGGGAGACCGCAAGCAAAGTAAGCCGCTGCAACAAGGTCCTCAAGGTTCAAGCAGGCACATCCTGGGGCTACGCATAAGAGACTTTGTCGACTGCTTTCAAGGCGCTGGCCAAGCCACACCTCACTCATGCGGCATCAATCTGGTATCCTAGGATGAGCTCTTCCAGCCTCCGACGCCTCCAGTCAGCACAGAACGCTGCCCTCCACACGATCACGGGTTGCTTTAAAATGTCGCCTTTAGATCATCTTCATGCGGAGGCTTCTGTTCTACCGGTCGCCCATCACAACACGCTCCTTAGCCAGCAGTTCTGGTGGAGTTGTTCGCAACCCGGCCATCCCAATCATCACCGTTGCTGCGCTATCGAGCCCTGCCCCAACGTCCGGTCGTCTATTCGAGCACTCCACAAGCAAGCTGTTGCCTCGTCTTTCGCGGATCTACCTGTTGATAGCTCTGCCACCAAGACAGGCCTCCAGCGTCTCCACCAGAGTGTCGTTGTCGAGGAGAAACGAGGTTACCGTCCCTTGGTTCTTTTGGGTGACTATCCACCTCTGATTGCGGCCTCGAAACGACATCTCCCGAGGGTCACTCGCTGTATTCTGGCGCAGCTACGCAGTGGCTACTGCATGGTCCTTCGCCAGTACCCACACTGGCTCGACCCATCCATACCCGACTGCTGTCCCGACTGCGGCGTCTCGCCGCATGATTACCGTCATCTGTCTGCCTGCAGTTCTCGGCCAGGCACCCACCTCACTCCCGCGGACCTTTGGCTGAAGCCGGTCGAGGTCGCGGCTTTTCTTCGTCTCCCAACGACTCTAAGTTTGGATTCCGGCGGGGATTCCTGATCCAGCTATGGGCTACGACACACACACTGTGGCATTAAAAAGGTACACAGGTCATGCTATAGTGCATTTTATTTTATTAGGGTCCAGCGCCTTGATTGGTGGAATAAAGGGAATTTCTGGTTAGCCACCGAATAAGCCGTAGAATTTTGACACTATACGCCAAGCGGCTAATAGTATTTCTGATAAAGTCAAACTACCTAATGATTGAATGTTAAAATTGTTGAAAGACAAAGTGCGTAGTGCAATTTCTCGTCCAATAGATACGCTGGCATAGCATGCTACCTCTAACCCACCAACAAAGAACAACTGCCCGACATTATGCAGGACAGGTCGATCATCGCATGCAAAGATATCCGCTCTGCACTCCAGAACACGGGCACAGGACTGTGACGTGCATTTTAATTATCTCATAGTGATGACAGACTTTCACAGAATCTGCCACACTCTCTTCTCCCTCGCCCAGTAGCAAGACATATGCAGAGAGACCGGCGGCGGCGTGCTCGGACGCACTGGCCATTAGCCCATTCACGCCCGTCAGACCCGGTAGATTTTTACTCACCAAACCAGGTTGTCACAAATAAAAAGGGGCCGGTTCGAAAATCAAGTGCTTCGGGTCAGTGCCATAGGAGCCATTGAGCCTGACCCTCAGTCTGCCAGGCAGTCAGCCCATCTCTGCACACTGCATTTGCCGCGAGAACCCAGTTATCCAGTCAGTTGGTCGCCTTCAAGGTCACAACGTTTAGGGTGTCGTGGTGGATGTGAGCACGTCAGATTAATTAGAATGAGGAATGTACTTAAGTGTCGTTGGAATGACCACCTCAGAGTCGACCTCATTTCCATCTCCCATTCACCAGGTCACAATCAGAGCAGGTTAGTCAACTGGAGTTGAGATTGGGTGCTGACATGAAACATCAACGCTTCTTCAATAGATGGTGACAGCTACAGATAAAAATCCACCTCGCTGGTGCTTTCTGACCACACTGTCGACTGTTCAGCCTGCAACCAGGCCTACTCACATCTCGGTAGGACCTGTAAGCCAGGTCTATCTGAATACAATAATGGAATTATATTCTTGCAATGTATAGAGTTTTAAAGGCCAGCAAAATCGCTTCTCTTACCTGAGCATTACAGTCCCCAGTGCGAGCGATTTTTATGGTGTAAGATATGCCGGCACCGATGAGCAGATTAAAGAGGGGTGATCCGGAACAGGCGGCATAGGCTATCCTAGGATATCCGTTGTGCGCAAGAAGGGAATTCGACATGAGATCTACAGTGAGTTGGAAAAGAAAAGAATAAGTAAGGTTCTTGGCGATCAGGCGTCAATCTACCAAATATTGCGTATGTTATAGTTTATAGCATTTTTTCCAAGGTTTAAATTTGAAACAGGCCAAAACAGCAGAATTTATTAGCACAAATAAATTTTGAGAGTGCTTATCTACTGCGTCCTCTCTGTGCATGAATAACGAAACAATTAGAGAACACATAATTTTGAATTAACGGTAGCATGTTTAGGGTCATGACAGCCTCCTATGCCGATAACGTGGGGTTAGCAAAGGAAGAAAGAAAGTGAAAAAGCCAGTTGCTATCATTTAAACTCAACTTAGGGACACGTCCACCGAGGACAGCGAAGTGGTGTCATGGTGAGGGCATTTGTTTTGCTGGCGTGTGATGTTTAGGTGCAAAATTAGACGGGAGGATAGTCTTGGGTTTCGATTCTGAGCATAATTTACATAGTTGAACAACGATTCCATGATCGGAGAGAGTGGAAGTCACGCGGGAAGGGGTACTACTGGTGACATAGGCAGTCAGGTCCCCATTTCCTTTGTCGTTGTGCGATTGCCCGAAATGCGAGGCCAGACAGGATAGTCTGTTTTGTCCAACAGTTGACCGCCTTTCAGGCTGCTTCCTCTTAGCAACAGTGCGTGAACTATGGTAACCTGATGCTGGGTGGGCTTCGCGATCAACCACAGAGATCTCATGCATTTACACCGTAGACAAGGAGGCGAGAACACTGGAGATATGGAAAAGGAAGGTGACTAAGGAGGTCTTTAGTTGTACCGCGCGCGCCAGAGTGCCCTCCTGCGTCTACCTATTCAAGCCTACGCACTGGGATAGGCATGCGCACACAAAAAGGCGCAGTCCAACGACCTTCCATGCTACGGCTTCTAAGGTGCCGTTAGAGTTTATTAGCTCTCTGTTGATTTCCAGTACAACAGCACCAGTCGTTTTCGGTAGTAGGTAGAACAAAACAAAAAATAGTCAAGTGATGTACGTAATGGGGCACTGTTGACAGCCGTTGATAAGACCCAGATCGTAGCATGCAAAGGTATTAGTTGCTCCTTTTTGAAACACTGTGCGTGTCCGTGCGGTGAACACGCCAACATCTCATTACTCCTCGAAGCCTGGCGTGGTTGAATTGCCCAGCCAAGTCCGGGCAGTGTGCGCAGTTTTGTAGTTGCACACATGCGTGCCACGCTAGTCCTCACCCGGACAGTCGGGGTCACTCTGTCAGGCACCCACCCACCCACACAGACACACACGGCAGTCCTTCTGGCTTGCTGGTAGATGCCGACAACCATCTGGCCAGACCAATCAATGTGGGGAGAGGCCTAGTTGAGACTAGCCGGACTTAAGGTCCTTGGCTGGACTCAGGGAGAATGAAGTTCTGGTGGATTTGCAAAATATGTAAAAAAAAGCTACGCGAAGGCGAAGGCACCAGGGGTTGTCATCGTCGATGAAGAAGGTTACCGTTAGCTTTCATAGGTGTGCGCGGTAGCATAGCGGCCACATCTTGTAAATATTGCATTTGCTCTATGTGTGGCTTTTCTGTGATGTTCTTCTCGGAAAATACGCACAACAATGCCCCACGTAGATGGGAACATTTGTTTGCGTCCAGAAGCCACTGATGTGGTTGTTCTAAATACTGTCCACTGATATGAATTCGATGCTTCAGTAGGCAGAACCGCAAGGACTAAAACATTCAACTTTTGCCATTTAAAGGGTATTGTTGTCTTGAATAAACGTGGCCATTCGTGCCTTGGGTAAGGATAGTTTATAAGTATCACCATATTCTCAAATAAAACGCGATTGCTGTAAAAGGTGAACAAGAGTAATGCAGAAAATATTTATTCTGCATGCAGCGATAGCAAATAAGAATAACCATTTCGTCTACTAGCAAGAAGTCATTACAACTGCAGAAAATCCCTTTAACTAATACTATCTTCATAACAGATATAGAGATAGTTAGATACATAAAAGATGTTCATTAATTGTAACAGCTGGTTCCTAATCAAGAATGTGGTTCAATGTAATTACAGTCTTTACGAGTGAAAGGGAAAACTTTCATTTTACCAATTGTCCCGTAAAACCGAGTTACGTGGTTCTGTGAAACGATGAATTTACTTAAAAGGTCGTCTAGATAGGCTCAATCTTTTTCCTTTCTATTATAGGCAGTACAGAGGAGGTATGATCATGGTGTTTAAACTCGTCAGGGGAGTAGACTGTGCTCTTCAGATGGCTGACTTATTTGAATTCGCACAAACGATACATCTACGCGGTCTACCGTACAAACTGAAGAAACAGCATGCAAAACTAGAAGTGCGGGCCAACTTCTTCTCCCACTGGGTCATTGAAGATTGGAATAAACTTCTTTCATCAGTTGTTCTTTCTGAAAGCGTCGACGCATTTAAAAGAAGGCTTGATCTTAATTTACTGGCTGGTCATACATTTGGTAGAAAACAACGATTAACATGATGTATATGTGGCTTTGAACGATATGCATGATCTGACAGCATCTATCTGTAAATGGGGTTTACAAAGGCTCTGTTTAATTCCCTTATATATACTGAATTATACTGAATTAAGCTATCGTTAGCCTGTCTGGCCTCACCCAATTTACGCAAACGGAGACAACGTTAAGCTCACAAGGATTACCTTTTAATCTGCCCTACTAGGACAATGCTGGCAGGCGGATGAATGAGCTGAGAAGATGTGGACGCGACCGGGGGAACAATAATTTTATTTCACCAGCTTTCCGGGTCGATGTTTGAAGCCACCAAAAGAGGCAGCATCAGATAGGGGCAATTCATGCACAAGGAGCCAGATGGCTGTAAAATAACCACGCCAACATCTAACACAGATGTTTAAATTATTCCCCGGTTAACGACTCGCATGTTGCCCATCAAACAAATGTCGCGCCAAAGGACAATCGTCCTCGACTAAGTTGAGAGAGACGGTAATTATTAAAGGTATGCCTCCTATAAATACTACGACTCCCTGCGTATGAATAACGCGTATCTGATGCCGCCTTTGATGATGGGCTGAAGCCGAAACTTCCGGCAAATACAGCAATTGTTTCAGCTATCGCGCCTACTTCTTCTTAACTAATTTCTCCGACCTGCATTTTCGCTTGTATCAGTGAACATGATCACACCTCCGAGAAGGGACAAGTTCGCGTTCATTGTAGTGTCGGGCGCATAAAAGACGAGCTGGCCTATGGTTTAGCTGAAATATAAATCCCAAGATACTACCTTATAACCCATTTAAACTTGCTTTTGACCGGTGGCGGCGTATAGGCCAAAGGTAACTGACTGCACGGAAAGTAAATCCTATTTGGTCAAAATAAAAACGAGGCATATCTTAAGGAAAACGGGGCCAACTCTAGAAAGTTATATCCGGCGATGGAAATCTCAGTTCTGATGACACAGAGGCTAAAGGTGACTGAAGCTACTTGAACACCAATTCACAATTCAAGGTATACAGACCATCTGAAAATTTTCGGCTGGCAGTACATACCATCGCCTCATAAAAACAGTGGTTATAACCAATCAGCAGGGGATGAAAAGTACTAAAAAGCTGGAAGGCAAGTAAATCCGAAAGCACACATACACACCTGGTCTTCCCCAGATCGACTTAGGAGGCTAAGCAATGCCTTGGAATATATTTTTGCAATCCAGGTGACTGGGATGTTGGAGACGTTGCTCAGTCGTCTACTGTCTTCTTAACTCATTGTCCAGGCGTTGCTACCTTCGCATACCTGAATGGCAATGTTGTTAAGGCAGTATTGACCACGCTGTTCTCGAGAAAGTACTTGGTGGCGTTAAAGCCCACTGGATAAGATGCAGCGATTAACCAATTTTACCAGAAAACTGTGTCTTAAGCGTAACGACATGACGTGGGATTTTGATAAAAGTACTTCGCACGTTCTCATGGTCACAGACCTGCAGACAAGAACCGTCGGGCTTTGTTACCTGGACTAACGTTTGCATTAAGTCTGAGGCGCCTGCTTACGCAAGCAAATTGCCCCAATTGTGATTACTGGTTGGCATAGGGCGATTATTTGGCTTTAGACATGCCAGTCATTGTGAGAAGAATCTTGCCAATTTCGACATGTGACAAATTCACGTGGCCCTAACCTTCAGAGTGACGTTGGATAAAAAACAACCTCTTTCACGTCTTTTGTTATGGTGCGATTGTTTTGCGCTCAGGAAAAGAAGTTAAGAGAAAACGAACTGGGAGAGCACGCCCTTTTTCTACTCCCAGAAACAGGTAGATATTTGAAATACGAAGTGCTGAAGCCCCTGAATATGATACTTGCTTGAAACCCAGTTAGATATGAGAAAAAGTGATCCAAAATTGTCATGAAATCGCATCTAGCTGGAGCCCTTAGTGCCCACAGAGGCGCAGATAGCTTGTCAGATAGACCGCTTCTCAGAAATGCAGTGTTCCAAAGAAAATCCAAGGCCATTCGAGATGCGCGTAAACGTGGTCCCTTCTCAGGCAATCGGCCGCCCTCGGTCGATGACATATCCGCCAGTTTCTCAACCCATGGGAGCCGGAATTATAGCTTACCTTGATGCGCAGTCTGGGGAAGCAAGTTATACGCGTAGACATTTTTCTCACCCAACCAAATGGGAAAGACGAATTTGTGACTGATAGCGGCTTTGTGGAATGTATTTGAATACAACATGAATAGCTTGTTAAACCCCGTGGCAGACTTGTTCTATTTTCTTTTGCTGTTTTAAAACTGTTAGCTGAAATGCATCTGACAAAAGAACTTTACACCAAATTTTGCCTGACCTTCAGCATTTAAGGCTAAAAAGACTGTTTTAAAAAACGTTCTGTTCAAGCAGACGCACAAGGTGCATATATGTTCGCCAGAAAACGTGATTATACATTCGAATCAGTTCTACTATAAGTTAGCGCTTGCAGTGCTAGTGCTTCCTTGAATTTGCACAGGATAACATTAATTTCATTGGATAAACAACGTACGACATGCGTTGGTCGAAGCACGTGAAAGAAGCCAATGGTTTACCACTCTTATTGCATACGTAAGAAGTAGAATATTATAAAACGACCTGAGAGGATTCTCGAGAAGAAAACTGACTTCAAAGCCGGCGCGGACAGGTTGGGAAAAAGACGGAATACAGACAGCGAAAGTAACATCCCAATCAACAGAGCGGTTAAATAGTGGGATCACTGAAACCGGCACTTGTCATTTGAAAAAGACATATAGCAATAAGTTATTCAATAGGTCATTCTATGGAAAGACAAACCCATACGTCAATTAATTAATCTTTCGAAAAAGAGAGAATAGTAGTCAACCGGGGTAAGCTTTGCTTCAATTTTTCGAAATTGGGAGTTTTATCAAGTTCCACGACATTATATGCACGAGAGGCAGAAGTTCACTCTCATTGGAGTAATGTTGGGGAAACTAATGAGGCTGAATAAATCGCAGGTTGTGTGGTTCCTTTTTAATAATCTCAGAAAGTCAATAACGTTATTCAATAGCTCTTACCAGCTTAAGAAGGCAGAACCTGACTATCCGATACAGTGCCCCTCATAGTAAGACGATTTTGTTTTACGCAAAAAGGATCACTATAATAACAACTAGGCAAGACAAGAGCACAAACTAGAGCACCCAATACACATACTACTACTGCTGCTGCTTCACACAACTCATGGGTAGTATCGCCAGTCTGACGTAAGAGGTGTCTGACTGTCCTGTTGCTGACTGTTGTGCTCGATGAGGTTTTGGGTATCTTTTGCGCCTCATAACCAAAATTTTAGGGAATTTCATGCAGCAGACGTCGGGTTCCATTTCTACAGTTGGCTCTTCATTAAAGTTTTCAACAGTTAAAGCAAACAGTCACTCAAGGTTGCCAAAAAAATGTTGTGAATGATCGCTACCTCGGGAGACCGATGGGTAATTGGTCTTACACACATTTTAATTTTAAGTCCAACTTTCTTGAACCTGTCAAAAAGTTCACATGTTATCCATAAGCACGAAGGACACGGACCATTCGGAATGTTAATGCACCCTGGGCTCTAAAGCCGAGTCCAGTGTGTTTGTGAGCATTTGGTTTTTTTCGATCCATGGATCTCTGACTTGAATCACCTGCTGGAGTCCTGTCCGCTGATATGGATTCCGGTTAAAATCAGATCGGATTAGTGTCAATCGATCTATTTTAATTTTAGAACGGACCTGAGTATCTCAAACTTTGATCCTTAACTCAGGGTCTATAATCAATGGGAACGGCCACGCAGAGAATAAAAATCACTGTTCCATAATAATAACTAACAGAGCCGAGAAACGGACCAAACGTCTTGAGATTCTATGCGCCCTTGATTGCTGAGGCCTGAAAAACTGTGAATTCTCCAGTTCCAGTCGTATCCAGACCTCATAAAAAGAGTTCATCTGGACCAATGAGGAAGAAGATGCGAGAGGACTGTTTTCGTGCAGAATGTTTGGGCGGAGCGCATACGACGAGAGGAAGGCCAGACAGATGTGCTGACGCTTGTCATCCTTAACTGACAGCACAGTTTCCCCAGGTTCCCCCATGCCCTGCTGCACGGCCTTAAAGTTCTGATAAAATATCCACGCAAGAATTCTCTAATCCACACCGAAAATTCCACAGGCGGGCGGATTCCTTACCTATTCAAATCGTCTAGTCGGTCATATTAGTGATTCGGGGTAACTTCTCAAGGTAAATTCGACTTTTTTAAGTTCAACGAGTCACGGAAAGTAACAATTTTTCATCTGCTGTTTGTTGTCCACTATCGTGTTGCTGAGAAATGCTTACCTTATTGTCTTGTGCTGCGAACACGAAAAGGCAAGCTTCTCGGCAAGTTGGTTAGGCTACACAATGAGCCCCAAGTTAACTTTTTTAGGTTTCTTTTTGGACCGAATGCTGAAAAACCTGAAGTTACGTGGAGCATCGGGTTCAGCATCCCACTTACATCGGTTGATCATAAGGAGACAAGCCTGAGAAGATGATCTCTATATTGGGCAGACAAAGGTGACTGGAGTGGCCGTTGCTGGCCTATTAGGCGTCATCAGCCAGCCATAACAAACCCCAGGTATTGCGGCAACTGAGGTTTGAACCCGCGAACTGTCCAACGCTCTAACCACTGCATCGTGGCTAATGGCCTTGCCGGTTTCGATGTCCACTGATATGAAACCCATACGGATGATGTGCATAAAACATATACGCCTCAAGTCCAAGCTTATGGACATATCTTCATGACCCGCAAGCGCAGGATGTGTGTTGTGCAATGCTGTGCAATCTTTGAGCCAAAAAGCCGTCGTATGGCGGGAAGTCCAGAGCACAGCTTTGGAGTCGATGGATAGACTGATGGAATTAAGTGTGTAGCTAAGGGACTAGGAATCTCCCTGTCAGGGGTCCTTGCATTAGATTCCGAGGCAATTAGTGTCACTTACTATTAAAGCTAGAGCTAAACTGATGATTTGGGGCAGAGCTTATGCGAGGGTTATTTTAAGGATCCCTGGCTATTTACGCTTTCTGGAATTGTTCTCAAGGCCACCTGTGTTATCTGAGGAGGGAAAACTTATAAGTAGTTGGCTTTGAGAGCTCTGAACACTAGATTGATTACATTTAGGCAAAGAGAGAAAACATTTTGCATAGGACTGGTCTTTCATTTGAAAATTGCACACCAACGGAAGCCCATTTTGGTAAAAAATGCAGGGCTAACACACAGCTGATGGTGCATTTGCGTTAATGTACACAGACCACATTTGAGGCGTACCGAGAAGTACACACTAAAATATGAGCATTTACGGTTTTGAAAATGAAGAGCTTACCGCCAATCGAACTGGCCAAAGCCATGACGCTAATGCCCAGTATGGCCTCACTGATCTCCCAGACGATGCCAAGAGTCTCCAGTGAGTTCACCAGTTCGTGAGCAATGGCATAGATCCAAATCACGGAGGTAAGAAAACCGAGGGTTGCGAAGAAGGGTCGGTGATAGGGTGCAGGAGGATGGTCCCAGTGTGATGTGACAAAGATTGTGATTGCGAGGCAAGTGGAGATGAGGAGGACAATCACGACCACGGGCATGTCAGTTCCGTTGATTTTGTGCAGACCAAGCGACGTTCCACCAACTGAAATGAAGAAAAAGTATATTTTAGGAGATTCTTTTGTTGGGGTGCGGGTTACACTTGGTAGGCATCTGCTTTGTTGCCAGTTTAAAATCCGCGCAGTGATGGTCGAGCAAGCATTTGTTTGCCAATATAAGCGCAAATGTGAGTCCATGGAAGTAATTTAGAAGAAACCGATGCGATCTTTGGGATAAGAACATTAGTCGCCTGGCGTTTCGGATTCCGTCGCGGATCTATCCTCAACAACCGAAACAGAAAGAGGTTCATACACGGGAAATTGAAGTATTTGCAGAATACAGCCATTCTAGTACTGACTACTTATGACAATTAACGGCTCCTCCATATCGAGGATAGTTGCCCGCTTGTGCGCTAGTCGCTTGGTAGCCGGCGTGCGGGTTGTGGCCTGCTGAACTATCACCCCATGCTGAATTTGCGTGTGCTGATGACCTCACCCTCTCGCTCCCTGGTGCTGGCATTAGAAGACGCATTTGCCACATGTGCTCCCCGAGCGGCGAATTGTTTTGGGCAAACTAAGCCTCCGCACTGAACACGGTTAGGACAGGTCGCTATACTTGTTTAGCGACTGGAGCCCGTAAACCATGACTCAAACAACTCGCGGTCTACGCGATTGTTACTCCGCACGAAAATTTAGGCCTGATTAGATTTGACTGTGTGCTCAGGTTTGAATCAAACAGTGCTGACGCGTGTTGGGTCATTCGCGGCTGAAAAAGTCTTCCAGCGTCTTCGACGTATTTGCTCTGTTCGCAATGACATCAGACCCAATAAACGATTTCAGATGTATCCTGCCTTGGTAGTGGGCCTAGTAGTCTCATTACCTGATCTTATCTACACATTTGTTTGGGCAAATAAAGTCTCACATCTGAAGGAGGAATCACCTGTCGCCTCGAAGCAACTCATTACAGGACTTTAGAGGTGCATCAACAGAAGTACATAGACGAAAATAACAGATATATCAATCTGGGTGGTGACATTCTTAGCCAGCCTCATCTTCGACCGGCAACGCTTTAACTTAAAGAGCTATGTAACAACGTTGTTGCCAGCGGCAACCTTTAATCGATTTGTTTCCAAAAGTAGTGGACTAAAGGACCCCAACATTCAACTCATGCACTAATTTCATAGAGTAGCAAATGCAAAACCCTCGCAAACAAGCTCATGCGTTTAAAGTAAACGAATGTTTCGCATTCAGTTGTTTTCAGGGAGCCGAATGGAAGGCTTAGACAAGATGATGCAGATTATTCTTTTCCAGGCTGGCTTTATGCGATTTTGATATTTTGACCCCGCAGAAAGATATCAACAATAATGGCTTATGCGCAGTCGTTGGAGGCTCGACAAGTTTGAATGATCCCAGTAATTGCTTTGGAGCAAATCAGTTACTTCAAGTTGAATACAGCGCTCGTTCTGGCAGTCCACATAACTCAGCGGGCACCAGAAAACAGCCGCCATGCTAAAAACTGATCTTTGTCTGATTACGCAGGAGATAAAACTATATTTAACAGTATGGGATCAGTGAAAAACGCAAGCAGTTGCAAGAAGCTTTGATTATTGGGTCCTTTGCGTCCGCCAGTTGACTGCCAAGGCGGCAGGACAAAGGGGAAAACGTAAGCATACTTCGACTCCCCTATTTTTAGCTCTGCGCGTTGATTCAACGACGGAATTCGCAGGCCTGTTGACCCTACAGCTTTGAGCTAGGGCATTCTCAGGCGTCCAGCTGTAGATAAATGTGCAGTAATCACGTAAGCCGTGAACTGAGCTTCAGGCTGGCGGCTGTCTGTCTACTATAAAGTCTGCTTTCTCTCTACTAGCCAATGTGCAGCCATTTTTAGGAAGGACCATGAAAGCGTGTAGGGTGATGCCAGCTAACCCTTTAGCGTTAGAACGAGCTATATTTTGGACAATGATTATAACTGCACAGGTCGCTTCGGCGATCAGCAATTTCCTTCTTACATTAAAGTACCTGGCAGCTGTAAGCCGTCCGTTCTGAACATATCCATGAATATTGGAGACTTCACAAAGTCTCGTATCTCCATAAAACTTTACAGTTCTACCCCAGCTAGGCTGTATATTTCCAGTGATCACGTTTGCCTGTTGTCTTAACCTAGGCAAGCATGACTGAATCCTCTTCCACTCTCTAGTTTTTATGCTTATAGCTGATGCCACTGCTTCTAGAAGCAGCCGGCAAAATTATTTACTTTGTGAGACTGGGTGGTCTGGTCTTGTCATGTATCCGGGTGGAATGAGGACTGCCTATTTGCAACACTGCATCTACATAAGCAGCGCAATGCCACAACTATCATATATGGACCCCTAAATAGAAAAAAGGAATAAGAATTTCACGCATAACTTCTAAAGGTGTCCCAATCAAGCAACATTCCGGGCAATGGATGTATTCTCGTGTACTAGACCTAGCACAACTCTATACCGTAGCTCTAATTTTAAACCTAACTCTGCCTAAACCTTGAGCCGGTTCCTAAAATTTAACTATTACTACAATGCATAACAGTCGTTGATTAAAGTTCACCGATCACTCACTCGTGCCGCTCCGCTTGGAGCTCATTCTGGAACCCCGCCTGCAGCAACGCAGCGACTAGTAGTCGAGACAGATAGCGTGAGAATGAGCCCCGAGGCGAAGCGTGTCAAAT
Organism: Ligula intestinalis; assembly: GCA_036362985.1. Lineage (NCBI taxonomy): Eukaryota > Metazoa > Platyhelminthes > Cestoda > Diphyllobothriidea > Diphyllobothriidae > Ligula > Ligula intestinalis. Next base: position 66,816,102 of record JAYGXS010000001.1, read on the forward strand.
GAGCTCCGTTACTGATCGGTGGAATTTAATCGACGAGTCTAAATATCTCCCGACCTAAACCGGCAAGACAATGAGCCCGTGGCTCAATGGTTAGGGCGTTAAATCAAAAGGCCGCGGGGTCGAGCCTCCAATGAGGCACCACGTGGGGTTGCTTATGATTGGCTGGTGAGGGCTAATGAGACAGAAATAACCATCCCCAGTCTCCCTTTGCAGGCAATGCTAACTGCCTATAGTGCTCGAGTCAATCCTAAATGGACCTCAAGCTCACCTTAACCCGAACGTTAATCCTAACCCTAAACGTAAACTTAAAATTTATTATGCAAAAGCTAGCGCAAAACCGCATGTGTGATGGGCGGTTCTTATTACTACTACTGTTTGGTGTGCCACAGACATAATCATCGCCGACAGCACTAGGCAAGAAAATGCAGGTTGCAGCCCCTATGAAGAGCAGTTTTTGAGTTATTGATATCAAAATGATGGTAGATCGTGTAAGTTGGACGAAAAAAATATACCCAAACTCTGACATTGGTAGACGCACAGCGCTTCACGCCCCCATCTTATAGTAGTCATTCAGGAGATCTAGCGATTTTGAAGCGCAGATGATTAGTCAGGACAAAGAAAAAGACAGCAAGAAGGAACACCATAGTCGAAAAAAACGTTTTTCACAGTTAACTGTATTTAATAATTTCGCTAGGACAAATATCGTCAGAATTCGCAGTCCTGGTGTTGTGAAGTAAAATAACTAGTAACTGACGAACTGAACACCGAGCAAACTAATCATCGTAGATTATTCACTGAAGACAATGACGATTCAGAGACTCACTTAGCTTTCAACTGTCAGATATACGTGAATAGCCTCCACTAAGAGAGTAAAAAGTGCTAATTTTAATAAAGTAAAACGAATATGCAACAGTGCAACAAGAACTGACAGAACCTTCTTCAGTCGGATGCATCTGCTAAAGGTTTGTTTTATCACGTATGATTATGACCTAGTAACCATAAAAGATCACCGTTTATCAGCATGAAATTTGATTCACACATGACTTTCGTATTCCCTGCTAAAATATCGTTTGGCGCACACATCAGTAGGGGATATGAATGCTGCCAGAAGCACTAAAGTTGAGAAGTTAGCGCGTTCAGACGCACAAGTATAAAGGGGGACATAAAAAGAGAGAAACGATGAGCTAACTTGTTATGAGCATGACCCAGAGCATTGGAGTGAGAAGGCACTGGAAGCAATTCAGCAGACGACACCATCCGTGGAGTTGCTCAAAGTCCACCAGGCCATCAGAACTATCTGGAATGGATGGCGATGGGCTAGGTTCTGGGCCATCTGCACTAACGGCGACCACAGGAGGGGAGGCATGCTCAGAGCCTCGAAAAGATATGTGGGAGTCTGAGGCGACGGTTGTCATTGAAAGTTTACTTCCACTTATTGACTCGTCTCCGTCTCTGTTGGCGGCTCCGTGAAAACTGCCCGCTTCTAAATCACGAATGGACGCTGGCAGGGATGATGCGTCTGCCGGCTGTGCCGATGCCGGCGGAGCGGGCGGAGCTGGCTCCAAATCCTCAATAACCACTGGAATGGTGATTCGGAAAAGGAGGAATAACGGAGCTTGCAAAATCTGAAGTAGCTTCATAGGTAGGGAGATCCTCTTCCACTCGTCGAAGTCTATGGGAGAAAGTGAGTAGAGCAGATGATGCCACATGCCTTTGCTACCCCATTTCATGAAGGCGTCATTCTCTTCCTCCTCTTCTGCCATTTCTTCCTCTTCCTCTTCTACCTCCAGCTCCTCATCTTCCTCATATTCCTCAGCCTCTTCCTCCGCAATACTCTTATTTAGTGCCGGAGGTCTACCCAAGATGGAGGCGATGGGGCTCACCTCAAATTGAACCCTTAGGTCAGTTGGATGACCTCCGACATCTTGTTTAAGGAGGCTGGCTCTTGGAATTAAGATAGAATGAGGCGTTAAGGAATTGATACTAGTAAGCTGGTCCAAATCGGGTAGAGAGGTTGAGGAGACGCGATGCAAGGGGTGGAGATTGTACGGCGATATGTTTGCTGAAGAAGCAGGACTTTTGCCGAGAAAGGAGACAGGAGGGGTATGGCTTCCGTGGGTCGTGCCTCTGAGAGAGTTGAAGATGGAACTTATTTCAGGAATTTGTGTGGAATCCGAACAGTGTCGTAGTCGGGAGCGCAGTCTAAATTCGCCTGCAGGATAAAGTAGAGCTTTGGCCATTTAATTATTTAATAAGGGTGTGAATACCATTTAGTAAAGGTCAGCTCAAATGAAATATAATAAGAAGCAGTTCTCGTTCCTTCGAAAAAGAAAGCCTGACGATAAGGAAGTCACTAGAAATTAAAAACTGAAAGGGTCACTATGTCGTACATTTTGCCAGCTTCTGAATATTAGACTTCAAATAAAAAGGTTTTTATAGATTCCCGATTCTTCTTATAATTTTAAAGAGTGCTGCGCAGTAGAGTCGAACCATTACGGAGCTTTTCCAGGGAGATGAAGGTTAGGGTTCATAATATAATTAAAGATAGGAGTAAGGTAGGATATTGTTTAAGGAATTGCCACGGTAGGGTCAAGGTTACGATTAAGTTTACGGTTAGAGTTAAGGGGAATTTTAGGACGAAGAACAATTTTAAGTGTTAGGTTTGTATCAGTGTAAGGGTTACGGTAATCACTCTGTAATGTTTGCTTCTGGAGATATTTCGTACGACCACCTATAGTAGCAGTGCCTCAGCGACATTCATTTTTGGACATTTTCAAGAACTCATCAAACTGTACAATCAAGCAGCCCGTGCCATGACACAAAAAGGGGCCACCGTCCTCGCTGCTTTAGTAGTTCAACATTCGTACAACAGTGGCTGCTTACAGAAGCCATACAAAACGAATGAGACATAACTCGAGAATTGCGCGTGTTTTTTGGAAGAGTTGCATAATCTATTTGACCCATTTAGGAAAACATCGACGGTTTCAGTGGGGTCTCAACCCAGGGGAAAGTTTGTATACAGTCAGCGCTCTAACCTATCAATGATATGAGTTTAGTAGTCATCTAGTGGACTCTCTGAAAACTGCTTTGGAAATGCTGCTAGGATGGTGAGCTTTCAATATCAGAAGTGATGGATTCCATACTTTGTAATAGACTGGACTTGACCCAAATGTGATCAAATTCACGGCACCAAGTCGGGACCTCGTGGCCTAGGCGGTTAGAGTGTTGGCTGTACACGATGTTTGCATTAGCTGTGCTATTTTCGAACCCCACTGTGGTGTCACAAGTGGGTCGGATGAATTGCGTAAATATTAAACACAGCGGCACTATTGTAAGAAAGGAGTTCAATTAAGCTCGAGAGGGCCCTTAATTCTTACGCTGGATAACACCCCAACTTAAATGGCGAGCACTACTTCATCTGCAATCAAAAACCTGGGATTGAGTAATCATTGTTTTCCGCTATGTCAATGTGCGTGTGTTGATGGTTTGGCTAGAGCTTTGCATTTCCGATTTCAGAAAAAAAACAACCAAATTGAGGATGTCTGCTGCGTGTTTCTTTTCGCAGCAAACAAAACAATTTCTGAAGTGACTTTACAGTACTTTCCTTTCTGGTAATTCTTTTAACCTTTGCTCAACAGTTGTTGTGCTTTTGAGCCCGGCAGTTTCGTTTATAGCACGCGATGCTTTGCTAGTATCGAAAGGGCACCCACGTAGCCTACAATTTTTTGCTGGGGTCCGGGTGTTTTGTACCACCCTCTTTAATGTGTTTCAATGACGTAGATACTTGAACTGTACCACATGATGAAATTATCTAAACTATGTACTTCGCTTTGAGGTGATCTCAGTTGGTACGCAGGTGGTTCAAATTGCTCTTATTTGACAATCCTTATTGTGTTCGAATGCTTTTTAAAACATCAGAGATCGCCTTGATTAAGGTTACTTCAAAGAACCTTCTTGCGAGTACTATGCCCTGCAGGATAAACGGGTTTTGCATATTATGATCTCCCCAGTGTGATTGAAAGTAAACTAACGTGCCACAAATCGTAGCTTATGTTTTCATTAGCTGAAGGATTAACTCAGTTCTGCTCTGAAACGAGGGTCAGACTACAATTACTATAACTTCACCGCCTGCCTCCTTTGTTCTAGATCTAACACAAGCCAGATTCACACAGCCACTCGCAAGCCACTTTTCCCTATTCCGAGCGCTGCCACCACCAGCCACTCGTTTGATCTCAGTTGGAATACGTGTGCGTCCAAACACTCATTGCCGTTTACATCCCACTTGAGAACACAACTCCTTGGGTCACGCGAAACGCACACTCGCAGAACTTGAACAGAAGCAGTCCTGGTCTGTCTCAGACACCCAGCGAAATCCAATGAACCCTTAAAATACACTCTTTCGGGCACGGCTAACTGTCGTCAGCAGCCACTCTGATCTCTTCATCGGTCTGCAACATTATCGCAAAGGTTCTGTACCGATTAAGTGCTCCATGCCGGTATCTTTTATCGCCTGCTAAAAAGGACTTGACCAGTTGGTTATAGCGCTCAAAACTGCACCAACAGCAAGCTGTGCCGCAACAAAAACCAGCCTTCACTTCTGGCTGATTCAAGGCCCACTGACGGAAGTCTATTTCGTGTGGACATGGACTACAGATCATTTGTGGCGTTGCTTGCGTTGGTCGGGCATCCAGACTCACGTTTATCTTCAGTCTTGTGAGGGGTCTTTTTCACTATAACAATGCACGCACAAGTGCTCACTGCATTCTTCCGGGAGCACATTCGTGGTAGACGAACTATCGACAGATTTTAACGTCTACCATCTCTGCCTGTTGGTGTTGCTTGTTGTAGGAAAGACGTGTAACCCCGAGAAAGATGACCTGTATGAACACCTAATCAGGACATGAGCATAGAAACAGACCGTCCACGAAGCCTAGCGGTCATTCTGACGGATTCTAGTTGATTGTTTAGGCAATCCTGCCTGGGCAGCCAGCTTGCTCTTCCGTAATGGTGGATTCCATACGAGCAGTAAGTTGGGTGGCCAAGATCGGCTCGAGTGTGATTAAATTCACGGCTCACGGTGAGCCTCGTAGCTCAATGGTAGGGCGTTAGCTGCGCAAAAGCCTTCTCTGCTATGTGAGTTCGACTCCCACCGTAGCGGCAAATTTTTCACAATTAGGTCAACTGAAGTAAGCAAATCTGCTTTGAGATAAATTTTAGGAGCGGTAAATAAACCCCTGTCTTATCTCTAACCTTAATTTTAGCCCCAGCCCTAGCCTAAACCCAAATCCTGCAGTAAAGAAGAACCCAAACCCCGACCCCTAATATACTCCTGACTCGGACCCCAGTCCGGACCTTTACCTAAAACTACTCTTCCTGGAATTGGGTGCGAAGTCACGAGTATTTTGGCCGGTTCCTATGCTTATCTCCTGCCTAGGAAACCATACAAGTCATTGCTGCCGAGCTCCCTTGTCCAGGCTACGCTTCGGCGACTGTTGTTTAAGCCGAATGTAAAAAGGAGGAAAAAAAGGCGAAGGTTTAGAAAAACCGCTAGCATGAGTACGCAAGTTCATACGCGAGAAATAAAGGAGGACAATTACGCACTGCTCAGAAGCATAGAATGCAAAATTGCTCAAACCCCATTATGCACAATATGCCTCTATTAATTCGTGAGACTGAACATTATCCCCTTTCTTACCTCCCATCCCCAGCATAAGTGCTCTTCTTCACATGATCCATCTGCCTAATTAATTCAGCTGTAACAGTGAAACATGCTGACCTGGCCATGAATGCACACCAAGATTACCATATGGTAGGACCCAAAAAATAACTCATTATCTGCAATATTATGCAACTCGGCCAGAAGCTAGGGGACAGGACACAACAGAAGCGAAAAGTGCAGAAAACAACTCAGGCAAGGGGAGAGGGGGATGGAGACTTACTTTGCACAGCTGCGTCCCTTATCTTCTCATCCATGGCAGATTCCCGCTCGTAGATTGAGTTGGTAGCTGAAAGGAAACACACAGATCCCAGTGTTGACCTTCTATTTATCAAGTGGTCTGTAAAGTCTGTCTGATCAAAGCCACGACGTTTACATATCAAAAGCAAGGCTCTTTGAGATTAAGGTGTTCTGGGAGATTATGAAATTCGCTTGTGGAGTTTTGCGCTGTTAACAAAAGCCCAACACAGTAGCACTGTTTGTGGTCCGGAGGACATAGACTAGAGGAGCTACAACAGCTAACACCAGGCTGAGATCAGGAGCGAGAAAAACAGTATGACTGCCTTTTGATGGCGTTACAGTGGTGGACAGATGGTCCCTGGGCAGAGCAGCGACGATGTGGAGGCTTGTTCGAAGGCCTTTGCAGTGAAAATCAAAGTCCATTTGACGATTAACATGGTTGTTACTGGATAGTTGGGCCTCTAGAAAGTTTCATGAATGTTTGGGGCTTGGTGTGTCGGTGACTACTTTCAAGTGAAGTAACTTGTTCTGAATATATTTACAGACAAGTCTTAGTGAGAGATAAAACCCATAGTGAGGACTGTTGAATCTTCTGCGCAAGTTAATTTAGTAAGAGGTTATTGACTAGCATTACCAGACCGTCGCGTGCAGGCTAGGGACGGTGTGGGGACATAAACTAAGCAATAATGTCACGAAACAGAGAACTCAAATAATGGAATAGCTGCGATGAATTGTGTGCTTGACTGCTGTTCAATAGTATTATGTGACAAGTGCAACCAAGTTGTGCATGAGAGAAATGCATTTCAGGAACTTATTGCTATAGAAGGATTGGGAGAGCCTTCCCGCGATAGGCAGGTCGTATTATCTGGCTCCGGTCCTGTCGTAGTTAACCCTCGTAAGCAAGTTTATATCCTATCGAAATAGACGCCGAGGTCAGTAGAGATGTGTTTTTGTAATAAATTGTTCCACATAGGCAGTATTGTGTATTTTTCGTGATGACACCCGATAAATGAAATGTCATTTTAGTGAACAATGGACACAAATCGGGCACAGAAAATCAGGCCCTAAGAACTGATCTACTTAGTGTGATAAATCTCAGTAATCAAACGTGCTTGCGATACGCACGCAAATATGTCCGGTCAAGGCTTTAGGCGAGCCCTACCTCAACTTTCTTCCTCTTCGACTACTTTCCAAAATGAAAGTAGACTCACAAGCCATTCGGCCGGTCAGAATACCTGTGCTGTTTTCCGCAAATCAACTGCCTAGATCTAAACGGAAATACTACTCTCCTTTAAACGGCACAATTAAAGGGGGCATATACGTTTATTAACGGCTAAATAAATGCCAGTTTTTTATGCATTCTAAGATGAGGGTTAACATTTAAGCTGATATTGAGCAGCGATAAAAAACTCTTCACATTGACCGAATAGTGACTTGTCTCCTACATACTATTTTAATATCAATGTCTGGACAGAATTTAATCTGGAAACATTATGTTAATAATTACAATTGCATGCATTGTATGCACCAAAAGACGGTAAGTCACACTGCTCTAGTCTTAAATCCATACGACAAGGTTTACCTCATGAGGAATACTTCATGCACTGGCATGCGTCCACCCAAATTTAGGGAAGCTGGCTGAGGGTCCAGCATTACAAACTACCACAGACTCTCAGAAAGATAAGAAAGCAATGTAAGGAAAAGAGAGTAACTTACATCCGGCAAGTTCCTTCTCCTCTGCCTCCTTGTTGGCTATGGTAAAAGGCAAAACACGATGCTTCAAGTCAAAAATAACGAAAAAACGGTAAGCATTCATAAGTGACCACATTAAGTCACTTCATATTCTGCATTTTGTGCATAAGCGCATCGGAGTCTTGATTATTTTGCTCAACAGAACAATATACCCCCTTTACATTTGCTACTTGGAGGAGATTACCTCATTTTCGGTTACGAACAAAGTCGCTTGTCGCAGTCTTTCGCTCTGTTTGAGTTGCATAAATATCCTAACTGCTCAAGTGTTCGGGGACACATTTAAGTTTGAGAGGAAATGCAATCTCTGTGAAACAGTTATTTTTTAAAATTTCATACTTTAAAAGATGAGAAAGAAGACGTGAGGGCGCTGAACTATCAACCGCACTCTCTTTCGCCTACAGCATCAGACCACGTCCGAGTCGGTGAGTTTTCTGATATGAGGTGGGCGCAGTGCCCGACAAGGCGAGTGAACGCATCTGCGCACGCCACAGCACGACCTGGCCCTCTTGACATACACACACACATACACACACACACGCACACACACACACACGACAGTTCCCCGCAGCAAACGCTGAGCAAGCCGCAGTATACACAGAGGCAAGCGGGGCAAGCAACACGAAAGCAACGGCAAGCAGGAGCAACGCAGAGAACTCGTGCGTGAGAAAACAGGAGTTTAGGCAGACTCGCACAGAATCTACCCACTCGCTCGCCACTCACACCTCCGTATCCGGTGTAAAGACAAAGTCAATAAGACCGGGGATGAGGGAGGGTGTAGATGGCTGGCGCGATAAACACTCAACACGCGCACACTTGACACAGCCATCTCGCTAGGTATGCTCCCGGTTGCGCGGGAACGCCATAAAGGCCACATTAAGAGTGAGCCATTGCAGCCTGACTCTCAGTCCTCCCTCTCCTCCCGTACGCACACACAGACACATGCGTACAGTAGGAGCAGCTACGTAGGGGCCCGAGTTTTCCCGTCAGTTGGCAGACCGTCCAAGCCACGGCTTTTAGCGCACCGTGATGGATTTAGACGCATTCAGATTTATTATAGTGAGGGAAGAAACGCGCCAAGGTCGACCTCACTCTCTTCCCCACCGTATAGTGACCGCCTAGCTTTTCGGGCACCCGCAGTGGGGCCTGAAACCCAGTGGGAGCGTGAGCGCAGTCACCAACAGGGAATCAGAAGTGAGAGAAAGTGCCAGCGCCTTCCAGGCCGCAGGGACCGTGGTTGGCTGAAGACTGGCATTGCATGTGCATACAGACCATTGGATCTCAGAAGGGTGAGGGCAGCCCTGCATGAAGCCTGGGCCAATACTCTCCTGAGAGGGGTAACCAGTCAGTCAACGACTGAAAGGCACTACCCACGCTCCGTTGACGGTTGGCGTACGTGGGCGACGCTGAAAGGAGAGCACACACACACTAGGATTTACACAACCAGGTGAGTACAAGGAGTCCTGGCTGCCAGTCCACTCAACATAAAATACATACTAGGCTGATCGCGTGGTCTGGTAAAGTGTCAGCTGGCGGCCCTCTCAGTCAAGGTAAACCGTGATAGTCTGAAGATCGATTGGGTACTCTAGCGCAAGCAGTATAGACCACCATATCCACCTAGACGCTCACTTCGAGGGTTTGCGAGCACAGTTTACTGACCACCTTCTCCCACCTCTCCGCGTTCTTTCCAAACCAAAGATAATTAATTCATAATACGTCCGTAGGGCAACTGATCAGTTATCCGATCTCGCTATTTAACTCTACGAGCCGTATGTCTTTCCATCGACCCCGACACTTATCGTATTACTCTGTCCACCCCCTCGCTCTCTCTCTCACTCTCTCTCTTCTTCTCGTTGTGTAAGCCCAATGAACCCAAACACTGTTATGGGATAATTCAATCGCCGCCTTGTTTATGCCGTCCGAAAAGAAGCTTTTTTAAGTTACATGAAACTCGGCGTGTAAAGCCTGACATATTTTTCGCACAACACCCTCTATTTAATCATACCAATTAGGAATGCATACTAATTAGCCCTACAGGTAGATTTATGTCTATGCGAAAACAGATGCGGCTTAATTGAAAGAGAGTGTTTTGGATTAAGTCTGCCTTTGCTCAGATTATTATAGCGTTGAGAACCATCCGGCACCAGAAAAAATGCTTGCATACATGAACATGCGGCTCACTGATGGAGCTCATCAAACTGTTCAAGGTAATTTCATTTACCAATGGTTTCTAAGGCACCCTGAAAGCAGTAAAGTGGATTTGTTTTCATTGAAGAATAGGGGAACATCAGTCACGCAGCAACCAAGCCCCGAGAAGGGAGCAAAGATTAAACACAGTGAATTTTATAAACCAGCTAACCTCGCGCAAGGCACGGAGCATTCCTTTACAGATTCTTCACTCTGAAGGCATGATGGTCGTTGTGGGTTCATCCATAAATACAAGAATCTTAATTGCAGCACATGACAGATGACGATGTCATTCTAGCACACCACTGAGTCAAATCGAAACACCAACGACCTGACTTGAATAAGCCACGAGCGTAGAAGGACTGGCTGTCGATCCGGCTTAGGCCCAACGCTTACGCTGCTCACTATAAGTAAGCAACGACGTTTTGGACCTATCATAACGCACAAACACTCGTGGCCTCAAGGCTTACCAACCGACGGGATAACGCAGTTACATTCAGAACCGAGTGTCAGGCTGTCACAGTTTCGCCGTCTTAATGTAGTTATTGTGCTCACCTATTTTTGTTCTGAAACGCTTCCGGTACGGGTTTTTGACGTGGTTATACGTGTTGTTTTGCTCGGTTAGCCAATTAGTCCATGCTAAGAGCCAGCGCGATGCAGAGATAATCCAAATTTGCATTACTATCAACAAATTATTGCGACATTTGCGTAGATTCTATGTAACCTATAAAAGTGGATTGGTGGAAGATCTTTAACACTTTCTTAGCATGACCGTAGCTTGTTGTATATAAGTAAGTACGATGGGCGGAAAATCTCCCGTGCATAATGCAAACAGTTAAAAATACGTAGGTTTGGAGGTGGTGCTATAAAGTAATACCCCCCCCCGGCAGCAATGATGCAAATTAATCTGCTGCCTCACCTATAATCCAACGGACAACAAAAGGCAATTGTTCAACGGTGCCAGCCCGCTGACTATTACGACGTTGGCTCATCGAGGGTGTGCGAGTTCGAAGTCCGATAGGACCGACCAGACTGCGACGGCGCATGGATGATGGCAGCCGAGAAGTGCCTCCTGTGGCCTCGGTAATCGAGGTGAGCTGCGAACCGCGACGCGAGGTCGTGGAGGGGGTGTAGGAGGGACGACGGGGACCGGTGGAGAGACGCAGACTGCTTTCTCGGTTGACCAGAGAGGAGGTCAGCGAGGGCGAGGGCTGGTGCAACCGACTGGCTGGGTCCAGATGGCTCGAGGAGGGCGGAGGCTGTGGCGAGGCTTTGGACTGACGGCTCCCGTCGTCCGGCGCTGTCACCTCGATGCGTGGACATGGCGCCACTGTCTCAGGGCTGTCTTGTGGCTGTCGATGTGTTTGCCCTCCTTCGGCAAAGCGACGCCGGAAATCGCGGACCTTCGACTTTGGTCGAAATCCAACCATCTTAACTATAAAGATACAGAGTATAAGGGAACAGGGAGGCTAAGTCAGTTTGGTAAACCCGTAAACAAAACCAAAAAAACTGCAAAAGATACATGCTCAGACGGAAGTCGAGCAAGGATTCTGGGAATGAAAACACGCTCTTACAACTCCGAGTTACTACGGATAATCAGTGCTCGAGTCCAGTATTTACTCATTTTTTTCCTGTGCTGTTGACTAAGGCAGAAATGGGTCCCAGTAGGACGCCAATGCGTTTACCACTAATTGGAAAATCATTGTGGTCTGATTGATTATTAGAGAACATAGAAACTCAAGAGTGCGATACAATGGGACCTCGGCAAACAGATTTAATTCATTCCAGCACGGATCTCGTCATCTAAAACACTTCTCTTGCGAAACTGTATCAGTACACTGGTTGACTGCAGGCGACCAAGAAACCACGTCCTGGAGGCAAGACTCAACGGCAGACATAGGTAGATACAGGCACACGCATGCACTGACAACTCGTTAACTGAGTGGAAGCTCGTCAATCGAAACAAATTTATTGCGAGTGGCTCGTTCGTTACCTGAAATTTTCGTAGATGAAGCTGCTCGTCACTTGAGGCCTCACCGTATAGAGAAAATGCTTTGCCACGGTCACAACGGGCTGTTCATCCTCGTGGGTCTGTGGTGACTAGCTCGCCTCGAAGCGAACTTTGCCAAAGTTCACTATTTCTGTTCTCTATTTCTGGGAACAGACAATCACAGACGCCGAAAAGCTGACCCCTGGCTCGGCAACGAATAACACGCCTGCACGCGTAAGCCGACGCAGTCTGTTTGGCCAAAAATCTTCAAGGCCGACCCAGACTAGGACTGCTCACGCTGGCCGCTGGGATATCTGGGGCCCAGCCGGCACTTAGGACACGGCTGGCCTCCTGGATGGTCGGGTGCTCTGAAGTTCAAATTTATTTCCTGCTTATTATCCTTTCCTCTGCATACAGAATAAACTATTCCTACTATTTTGGCCTCCACCGACTTCTCATGTCCTGAGGAACCATGATGTGAAGATCACAGTTGCTAGGGTTTAACTCACTTAACCCCCTGCGATAGGTCTACAGCGCCGTTTATTTTCAAAAATGATACGGATCATGGGGTGATAGCGTTTTAGAGGTGCTATTAAGATGTTGTATTTTCTACCTAGGGCTGTGACACATCTCAGCTCATGCTGATAGTTGTCACTGTCCACATTTTACTTCTTCCAGTTACGTGCACGTGGTGGGCTGCTGAGGATGGGGGATATAAGCAAACCAACATTTTCCATTTTAAGATTGGTTCTTTAGTGAAAATGAAACCACCCTGCCCCAGAGCGCCCATCCACTGGGATTGCGGCGCTTTAAAAACTTGAAGATAGCAACTTTGGGGAGTAGGGTTCGACTTCAACTTATTTCTTTTCGATGCCTGACAGTTGATCAGTTTTGCAAAAAAATGGACTCAGGAGCTCCCGGCTAATCAAGAATTGGATTACTACATGTGCTATAAGCAAGTTCTCATCCTGTGTTCTGTTTTAGTTCAGAAATTCTACAGAAAATACATTGATTGAACTGTTGCCATTGAAAAATCGACCCTTTGCCACCGTATATTTCACTTAGATACAACACTTTTGTCATAAGTAGTTAAAATTCAAAAATATGACCTAACGTATTCATTTCTCTATTGAAGAAAAGTGCAGTGTGTACGATAAAAAGATGTTTCCGGATGGTTGGAATATAAAACATTTGGAAAGGGCTATGTTCTCTGTGCGACAGCATAATCTAAGCGAAAGTTAATTGAGTCGAAGTGCCTGCGTTCAGTCATGAAGCTGATTAGGTCTACCAGTTTATGCTTCAAATATCTGCTACTTTACCGAAAGATCTGATCAAAAAGTCGGAGGAAGCATCGAGATTCAAGTGCGTGATTTTTGAATTCAATTTTTCCACTTGTTACCCACTGTTTAAGATTACTGGTGCCACACATTAGACACTATGCCCGAGAAGATATGACTCTCGTTGATGAACGCTCACCGACCGCTAACGGAACTCACTTGCCCTGCTCTGCCTTGGGCCTCATTTTGACAATATGATCCAATATGACCTTCAGCCGTCTGAAAATGAGAGGTCTGCCTCCAAATCCCAACGCAAATGTCGTTATCATTAAAATAAACTAACCTAGAAACGAGGGATGGCCAACTTACCCAACCAACTTACTTCAAGGTAAAGCGCCTGGTATCGCTTCAGTGGTGATGCGATGGAGCAAAGCACGGTTCCGCTGTCAAACAATGCTTATGGCTGCTAAAACTTTCTATACTCCATCATAATGATCAGCCCTTCTGAGTAGTTTTAGTTGTTTCTGTCTCACGCAATGTTGTGCACCAAATATGTCTGGAAATCATGTTACTTTTTTAAACGACAGGAAATATGATAGAATAGCAAGCAACTGATTCGTGGATGTATAATAAGGCTAAAAGTCTTGCAGCGTGACGTGGAAGTCGAGGAGAAACAAGGCCGGTAAAGTTAAGAAGAATCTACCTTAATAGTATTGTAAGGGGAAAATAACACGAAAATACATACTCCCTGATGTGATATATTAAAATATTTGAGAAGAAGACGACTCGATCGCTGGGACAATACTTTATTTGCCTGAGGTTTCGACATCCGTCGCGGGTTCATTATCAGAGAAATTAGCAGAAAACGGTAGCAGAACACAGTAGCAGAAACCCGTTTCTGCTACCGTTTTCTGCTAAGGTCTCTGATGATGAATCCGCGACAGATGTCGAAACGTCAGGCGAATAAAAGTATTGTTCTAGCGATCGAGTCGTCCTCTTCTCAATTACTTCCAGGGACTCGCACGTTCGCTTAAAGTATACCATCCAGTTGCCACACTCTAACTGTTTTCGTTCGAAAAATTAGAATTAAATATGCTAGCAGAATAATAGATCGATTGCAAAAATAAGTACAATTATTGCCGCAACGTCGGTTGACATCGCTGCTCGTATACTGCTTGATTTATGTGTGATTTAACAAAAAGCAAGGTAGGATGCAAACCTTCGCCGTCTTTTTGTTCAACCATGTCGCCGCCTCTGGTGCAGTAGCCGTTGCTGAGGGGCATATCCGTGGTCATAACCTCCTCGGAGATCATCTGTGGCGATTTAAAGCTCCTTCGAATGCTCAGGTTCGAGACCTTCCGAATGACGTTGGAAGTATGGCTTGAGGGAGTGAAAAACCTCTGTAGGCGCTGCATACGGCTCCCACGCTCGAAATCTGGCAATTTTTCTGCAAGCGCTAGCTCACTCTTCATAGTCTGTGAACCGTCCTGTTTTTGTTTGGGCGGGCAGAGCGATTCGAACACCATTCTTCCTCGTGCAGAGATTCGATGAAAGAGGTCGCTGAACAGACGATAGATCTTGCTCTGATTTTTCTTTCGATACAGACGACCGGAGCCCCACGTCACGAGGACGTAGCAGAGGTACAGGCAGATGAACCCTACAGATAAGTAAAACAAGGAGGATGCTGTTGGGGAGGCTGTGTTTTTCATTTGAAGTCCATGCATCAAAACAGTATGGCCTTATGCAACCAGGACATGAAAGTCATAAAAACTATGTCTTAGTCTGGGTGTGAGCACCCATGCGTGAGTTCTGCGCCAACTTCCGGAGAACACGGCATCCTAAGAGATGTTAGAACACTTCTGCCAATGGGCGAAGGCTCATAAACTCTGCCAACAAGCCCCCGCCTTTCGGATGTGCGCAATTATATGCTCCCCTACCATAACTGACATTTACAGGCATTTTTAAGTAACCACACTTCAGGACTCTGACAGAGTAATGCTGCGTATATTAATGCTGTTAGCAACCACAACGCCCCCTTGCACACGAGAAGTCACTTGGCGCTTCATGGGACCACCGGGTTACAAATCTGTGACACTGGCCAAAGCTGGAGGTAGCTTAACTGTGTGACATAGTGGGACTATAGGAACGCTGTCGAGGTTGCCACTGTGCAAGAGTTTAGACCCCCAGTCTCCGACAAAAACAGCCACCTCCTTGACGGCATAAATTGGCATAAGTTGTAGTACTAATTCAAGCGGGAAAGAACGTAGAAAATAAGCAATTAGAATATGTAAAGTTCAGCTTAGAGCCAGTGGGATAGTCCGGAAGGGTGCAGTTAAGGTGCACCGCCAGTCCTAATGACGTGAGCTGATATTTAAGCATTTGCGAAACTTACTGTAGCAACTCCTAGCACCAAATACACATGTAGATAGTGACATATACATGCACACACCGATTAGTTACAGGATACACTCGTCCGCCCTGGTGCCTTTGGGGCTCACCCTTGATCCACAGCGCAAGACGGTTAATGATATAAGTGGAGGGGCAATGCTAACAAAGACAAAGGAGACTTTGATGGCCATTTCTGGCTTATAAACCAGGCGCGGACGAGCGTGTTTTGCAACTGATCGGTGTGTGCGCCTATCTGCCACTGTATATTCGCGATCAAAAACCGGCAAGACAAGAAGCCAGGGGCACAGTGGGTAGAGCTTTAGACTTCTAACTAACAAGGATTCGAAACTTAGGTGGGGCACCAATTGCTGGTCAGCACTTAAGTTTGGGTATGAGTAGCTGACGATGGCTGATAAGCCAGAAATGGCTCTCCTTGTCTCCTTTTTCTTTGTCGGTATTGTCCTTCTGTCTATATATATTTATCTGGAATAAAACCGGAAGAGATAACGAAAGCCGGTTTGACCATTTCTGGCTTGTAAACCATAACTAGCCAGTTATACCCAATTTCAAGTGTTGGAACCCCTGAGATTCGAAACAACGACCTCCGGTCATTGTGTTTAATACACTACCATTGCACCACGGGTTCGGTGCTTTGTCGGTTGTGATCGGGAATAGGATGGAAGTAGTGTTTTCCTCGAGCTGCCTGATCAGAGAATATGCTTGTCCCGTTGTGCCTTGAGGCTCGTACTTGAGTGATGGCAGGCAGTCGCTTAGCGATTTCAGACATATAATGGAGTGAATTGCTAATACAAGCGAACATGCGAGTCCCAGGAAGTAATTGAGCAGTAGAAGACGACTCAATCGCTGGGACAATATGTTTATTCACCTGACGTTTCGAAAGCCGTTGCGGATTCATCATCAGAGACGTACTCACAGAGCAGTAGCAGAAACAGTTTCTGTGTGCACAGGGTTCTGTCGTAAAATTTAAACGTACAGAAAAATCGATAAATGCCTTTGTGCGCTGATTCGTTGTGTCAGCAATGACCGTCTGGCCTTGTGGTGTTGTCATAAGATGATGTGGTGGCCTGTGTGTTCCCCGAGCGGCGGTTTGCTTTGGCCAAATTTAGTCTTAGCACCGAATATGGATTGGGCAAATCGTTGCACTTGTTGATGGATTGGGGGCCATGAACCATGACTCAATTAATTCTCGGTTCACTCTATTGTTACCTCTTGCGATAATTGCGGCCACGTCAAATTTGAATGTGTGGCTGGGTCTCGTCGAATAAGCCGCAACTTGAGAATTGGCATCATTTCGCCGCACTACTGACACGTGTTTGGTAATTCGCGTCCTGCAAAGTCTTCCAGTTTCTCCGACATATTTGCTTTGCCCGCAACTGCACCAGTTTCTGTAGACGACTCCAGATGTCGGTTCCACTCCGTCATATGTCTGAAGTCGCTGAGCGACTGCCTGCCATCACTCAAGTACGAGCCTCAAGACACAATGGGACAAGCATATTCCCTAATCAGACAGATCGAATATATTTATTACAGAGTTCTGTGGATAAAGCTGTCTACTGGTTTAGGATAGCCTTGCCCACTATATTCAAGAGCTAGTAGAGTAAATTGATGAGTTTTAGCTCGGAGTACTTTCAACTACTGCCAACAAGCTGTCAGCAAAATGACACGAACTTTTTGCTAGAGCGCGCGAGGGCCGGGAGGATAGCGACAACAGTATGCAATTCAAGCAAAGAGGGGGGGGGGCGGAGCCCTGTCGGTGCTCGGAGAGAAGGCGGTTTAGATGAGCTACAGGTAGGCGACAGATGACAGTTCAGGGCGTATCCGGATGAAATAATGTAATTTATTTGCCATTGTTTTATGGCGACAAGGGGCGTTCAAAGAAGCCTTATCGCGCCATGTAAACTCACGACTAGCGAATCCCATCCACATTTATCAACTGTCTGTTTTAGATTATTTATCATAAGACCTACACGTTCATACACGCCATGACGTGGGAAGACTTGATGTCAGTATAGGCAGACCGAAAGCACTACCAAGCAGACCTAAAGTGAGAGCCTTTTTTGACAAGATAAAGATGAAAGAGCTACGCAAAAGTAAGGAAGTAGATATTGACATGCCAGACAAGCGTGCTGGTGCAGTTCCAATGATAAAACGTGATTGTTTAAAAATGCTCGTCGATCCTAGCGGATAAGATTGAGTTCAGAAGAGAAGTGGAAAGTAAGGACCAATATGAGCTTATTTGACAGCATGTGTTCGGAAGCTGAAAAGACGGGTCTTGCAAGGTGAATACGAATTCGAATCTTATATGCGTGAAGATTCGAGGTCCAGATATCATATCGTTTTCACTATCCCCCAAAGAAGAGGAAGAAGAAGGTACGAGGAAATGGACAGTTTTATTTTTAGACTGACGTTTCGGACACTCTCGTGGTTCCATCGTCAGAGTAACTGGGTGGTTGTTCCTGTTCGCCGGGACTGTTGCAGCCTTGCCGCGTGTCTGTTATTATATTTGCGCTCGGCGCATGAACTTTGACCTGCCTGATCGATATTGACTGACCGTGGTGAGCTCGTGTGACCTCTGCTCACTTTTCGGCTGTCGCAACTCAGCGTACTGGCTGACGTGCTCATAGTCAGCTGACGAATGTTTCTGCGCACCTGAGTTGATTTTAACCTTGTGGGTGCGGCGGTGATGTGGTTCCTGGCCGGCTTTTTCCCTTTTTTACCTCCGAAGCTGGTTATATTTTATACTCGAGTTTATTTTGCTTTCGAATCTATTGATGAAACTGAACCAAGTACCCACAGCTTGCAACTTGCAAAAGATTCAGACACCTGACCACTTTATTCGGCCACAAGTAAGTATTTTTTATTTGTCTTACTACCCAGTTGTATAGGGACTCCAGAAACACTTCGATCGGTTCAACGAAAAGCAAAACTCGAAGCTTACGGGCGCTCTGGATTTGTTCTTCTCACGTTATGTGTGAATTTCTGTGGTAAAACAATGTCATCTCTTAACTTCTGGTTTCTGTTCCTCACTAGGACAAAAAAACGGAGTTTCCAAATGCCCAACTGGTTGTAGTACCTTTAAGGATGCCCCTTCAGTGTCGGTTGAATGTGCAGCTTACATTTGCTGATCAGTTGTACCATCGATTAACGGTGCAGCGATGCGTTCACCAATTGGGTCTCTGCTGGCTGATGTTATAACACAGAGACTGAATGAGGACCGGCTTTAGTCGATCAGACAACCCTCGGGTCCTATTTTCCATATATAAGCGATATTTTCAGCAGATTAGACACTTGGTTTGAGCAGTAACCTGGAGAAAGCACATCGATATCAGCTAACTTTACAATCTACCCGGGGATGATAATTAAGGAGTGTGCCTTTGCTTTCTGTACAGCTGAATCCTCTCGTGGAAGTGTTTTTCGCAAGGAAACGTGGACAGAGTAGTACACAAACTTCCACTATTTTGTCCTGCTAAATCGGAAACGAATAAGCATAGTTTGTTGCCTAGACAACCAAGTTAGAAGCATGTACCCAGCAGCTGACTTCGAGTACGAAGTCACATTTATACGGACCGTTCTACAAGAGATTTATTATTAGCGAATATCCCTCACATGCGAAAATGAATAATTGAGAGACGGACGTAAGAACTTCCACCACAAGCGAATGTGCTGACGGTTTAAAAGGACAATAAAACTATTCAGCAAACTGCTAGTTCATGAAGATCTAACCGGGGACCTCCTACGACATATTTTGCATTCAACAAATGCATGTCAAAATAGATTGATTTTATAAAGGATCCTTCTCTGCGGCTCGAAGTTAAGGGTCGATTGCCTGTCCAGATAACTTCAGTGCACATTCTCACCGTCACTTTGTCCTACGGAAAAGACGGTTTCTAGCGCGATGTCGGCTCACTCAGTGGGCGGTAGCCATAGGATCAACGTCAGCAAGTCCTTTTTAAACACTCACAATCCCTACTTCAGGGGGCACTCGCAACGGTTGTCATGTTTTTTGGCCATTTCGACCTTGTGCACGAAGTAAACGTCTGTTCGAATATAGCCCAAATACATGGCCCAGGATAAATCTCATGTGTTCTTATTCGCGCCCACTCACGTCGTCTTACGTCGACTAAACACAAACACACCCAACTTAACCATTCAAATTCCCGCCGTCCCCAGAACTATGTTATAATTGCTTCCCTTGTTGCCATGTCCAGACACCCGTCAACCTTCCTTTCTGGTCCTGATCACTAATCGCGTGCTCTCCCCCGCCCTCAGTTTTTCTACCGTACCTGCTGTCATGGTGCAGGCTGGGCGGTAAATAATGGAAACCTTTTGTTTGTCTGCTGGACCTGCCGACGTCAGCGTCATCGTCAAATTTAGACTAAAACTCCTTTTACCGACTCCATTTCCAGATTGTTCACCATCTGTGCATATATTTTTTATTCACCTAACCCCCGTGTGGTATTTGTGCTACACCACTCGACGGTTTTAACGCTTGTGCGAGACAATCAAGGAAATCCTACCCGACTCGCTTAGGCTGATAGTAGTTCCAGTATAATAGTTAAGGTCTTGTAGAGAAATTGATCCCACTCCAAAACTTCATGCAAACTACATATGTCAGGGGTGCCAGGGGTATCAAAAACGGCAGAGCGTCTACTATGAAAGTCAGTCATCTGTGCGTTTCAGAACTACGGCATCGTTAACTAAGACACAATGCACTTGTCTCCTGCCCGTGTGGCTTGATGTTTAAGCTGAAAGTCCGCCGAGGGCTCTGTCATTAATCACTCCCTCCCTCCAGCCGTGTCAACTATGAATATTGAGTCTAATTACTTATCCAATTGACAGGAGAGCCAATCGAATTGAAAGAACAGCGAAGGTAATCGGTGCCCATAATTCAAGATCAAGATGAGAGCTCATGGCCGTTTGAAGCAATGAGAAAAGCGTACCCTGGAGCCAGACTTGATCTCGAAATCAACCTCAGAGCATTAAACAAGTAAGACGGGGATCTAGTCGTTTGGTCGTCGTCGTCTACTGGCAGTTTATTTCACCGCACTGTGATCTTCTTCCGCTACTCTGGGCCGGATGCAAATATCATTTCACGCACATCGAATCGGAGACTTCAAACAGTTCCGAAAGGCGCCTTCAGGCGGTAGTAAAATCTCTAAAATAAAATGCCTTCGTCGTCCACAGGGTTAAGTGACTGAGATATCAAAAGCATAGCTTGACGTTGGGGGGGGGGGGTACGATTCGGTTGTTAAAGTAGAATCTGCATCATCCGTTTTATCAAGTTAAAAAGTTGGCTGCTAGCAGCAGGGCTCCTCATCCTGAGTTGTCAAAAGCTAAACCACCACCACCCTCCACTGACAGAGCACACAAAATTCGTTAGATAATCAGACTTTTGGTCAAACTAAATACCCGATTACCGACTGAATTTCGAAAACTTAAAGCAGGATGATCACTTCGCATGCCACTCTATGGTTTTGGTTTGTTGAAAGTACTAAGATAACCTTAGAAAATTAAGGATTTGACTTTTGTGATGCGCCTATGGAAAGCTACGGGAGATCAGAAAGAATTTTACGTATGTCTGTAATGAGTGGAGATCACGAAAAAGATAAAGCAAAAACAGGAGAAGGGGACTCATTGATCTATGATACTAAACTCGGTCTTCCGATAGCAGCGAAAGGGTATTTCGCGCTGATTGATGACTTACCTACGGAATCACTGAGGTAGATCATTCTACGAACAAGAATAACTGCACTCCAGGTGACGGCTGACATGTAGAAGAGAGTGTCCTTTATGAACGGACGCCGGGTAGTTTTAAAGGGTCGAATGATCATTATCAGACCCGCAGTGATCGTGTTTACCAGGAGACCGGATCCTGAGAAAAGATAAAAATACGTAGGATGATTTTCCCGGCTGTTAAAATACAAAAAAACATAGTAAATTCAGGAATAAAAGGTCATTTAGAAAGGTTTAACGACAAAAGATCAATCAACAAGGTTCAGTCAACGTGAAATTTGAAGTATGAGTACTTCTACATACGGGATCCTTTTCCATCCGCTACAATGATACGAGGGTTGAACTGCAGGTTGACGAGTCCGTATTTTTCACAGAGAATGATGAAAATTTTTATTTTCGCAAAATAAGACGTGGCTGGCTGCGGGATATTACTGAAAATATCAAACGAACTAGATTTGAATGTCTTGGGCATTTGACTCCAGCTTCGCATACTGATTTCAGCCGAATTTATATCAGTAAGAGGACATCCACAAATGTTCTAAAATCTCCTAAGTAATGCGTCAACGTCTGAGCATAAAGCCCTACAAGCCTGCGCGGACCATCATTAGCGAGCCAAATTGTTGCGTAATTACCACGACAGCATTCGACACGTATCACGAAATCACAGATTAATTAGTGACTCAAACGCGGACTGCCAGGTCAGCATCGCTTTAATCATGACCCCAAGCGATGATAGCGAGAGCTACTAATTTTGGGATGCATGTGGTCGTTTGGCGTCTACGGACTATAAACACCTTTGCCTTTATCATCCTTTTCTCCGGTTACCTCTGATGATGGCTCTAAGCCAGAATCGAAATCGTTAGACCAGGAAACCTTTTATTCCAGCGATCGCATATTCACTGTACCTCCTTTCGTAGGTATTCGTTTTGTCCCCGCTCCCCGCCATTTAACAGTAACATAAACATCTGCCTCCTTCTTTAACACTAGACGCATTATATCGCCGTTTATACCTTTTGGGATTATCGTTAACGCCAATTACTTGATATTTTATGTCAATTAACACCATACTGTTTATCCTATAGTTGATCGTCTCCCCTTTTTAGTAATTATTCCTGTTTTCATTTGTTTAAATTTCGCATATTGTTCCGCTAAAAGTGACATTATCCCGCTGCTTCCAGACTTGGAGACCTAGTGTGTAAGGGTACTATTTATGTTTTTCCTAATCTCTAATTACAGAATCGTTATCATCCATACGATACTGTTTTTGATCTACACTAAGAGAGATTTTGTCTACATAAGTTAAAGAGTAGAAACCAGACCGGCCTTAAGCATCTGGTTGATTATAGAATCCGAATATTCTACATTCACTTTGTGAACTGCTTCCTAAAACTCACTTGTTTGCGTCCAATCAACACTCGTAGAAGGCGTCGGAATCTGTTAGTAAACATTTTTTCTGAAACCACAATATTTAAAGGCTTGAGAGTATCAATATAAGGAGTGGGAACGTGAGACATTCATTCAAAATTTCCTCTCAGTTGAGTGGATATCAATCGTAAAAGGCTGTTAATCAGACGGGTAGTCTAGAAGGTCCTCCAAAATACCGAGTCTATGGCCAAAAAGCGCTTCATTAAGTCTTTTTATTTTTACTATAATATTTAGGATTTCCACAAATGAAAGAAAACCTTCGCGTTCCAGGCATTTGCACAGATAAGTGAGGAGGGTTGAAAAACTCCAAATCAATTTGTTCATTGACTTGAGCGTCCGAACTGTAACAGGAGTCCATCTTTAGAGACAAGAAACAGCAACGAAAAAGGGGGTAATTATAGCGGGCCTACGCCAATCAGCTGTTAGAAGTCCTCAAAATTAGCCTGTTGTTGAAAATACTTGTAATGCAACGATAAGATAATTTATTCTCAACATTTTTAGTTACTGACTCACCCATGAGGAAGCCAAGTCCCAGACCTTCATCTGGTGCCTCAGGATCACCGGTGGTGATAGCAGTTATCGCACTGAAAACGTCGGGTGCACCGTTTCCAAAAGCCAACAACGTTACGCCCTAAGTCGGTTCGAGGCTTGGGTTAAGGGAAAAATAAACGAGCCACCTCTTTTCTATTCTGGCAGGTAAAACAAACGAATAACTGGTCTAAAAGGCAAATGGAATCTAGCATCTCGATACATAAAAATAAGTAAGCTGCTACGGCTGTTTAAGGTGGAGCATTTAAAGCCCAGGAAGTCAGCTAAATGAAATCAAAGTCAATGGGAGGTAGACAATTCAGCCGACCCCGTGACACCACAGAAGCAAACTGTTTTATTCGTCAAATTTCCTGAAGGGTTTTCCCTGTGCATTTTTGAGGCAAATGTGAACAGAGTCTGACATTTAGTAGACTGAAGTCTAAATCTCCAATCCAACTGGATAGAGAGCCTAAGTAAAGCAGGCTGGTTGAAAATGCAAATGTGGTCAAAGTTAATGATTGAGGCCAAAGGATACAGCAAGGTTTTGACTCATCCTCATTGAACGAGCAAGTGCGATGAGCGAAGGGCTGAAACTGAAAGGACAAAAGGAAATTTATTTTGTCGAAAAAACACAACATGCGTGTGAGGTCTAAAACTGACAACAGCATAGTCCAGGTCACATTCACTTACTGTTGACGTCGAGCTTTTGCGAGTAGCCGCAATCTGTTCAGCAAAACCTAGTCGCATCATTGGAGGCAGGATGTGAGGACTACGGAGGTGGCTGAGTCGAGGCGATCACAAAGCGAAAAGAGCTAGCCATGGTCGATGTTGTCATCATTGCACCAAGATACCTGTGCCGGTTTTTGCGGCCTAAACCACGAGTATCTGACCGTCACGTGCACCGATCTCTACCATGTGTTTCACAGCAAGGGAGGGGGTAATTTGCATGTGACTTTGTTGATAATGATAGCAGATGTATGCAGCTCTTGCCGCACTCTCTGCTTCCCTGCTTATCTGAGCTAGAGAGTAAAATGGAGACCAGAGGTGAGATTGGGCGCACTGGTCCGTCTGCGTTCGCCGCAGATAAGCCGACTCACGCACAATAGACCAGGATTTTAGAGAAACCGAAGGCGACCGGCTCAGATTGCATCTGGTTGGAAGTGGCGTAAAGACCACACTCAGGGGGGTTCGCTGCAGCCTGACTCTCTCTCTCCCCAAGAGGATCGAGTTAGTCTGTGGCGGAGAGCCATAATTCATCCTGCCCCCTTCGTTCTCCGAAGCCCGCTGCCCCAACGTCACGTGCCTTCGCCAGCGCCTGTTCCATTTGGTGTCCTGATGACCATTTGACCGACTTCCACTCGCAGACATACGTGCGCACTCATGCACGCACACGCGTGCCCAAGTATTCGCGGCCCCCTAAGGACCACTCCACACACCATCCCTTTGGCCAACGCAGCAGGGGGCCTTTGTAGGCAACAACGCGGTTGCCGAATACCTGTCGCAAATCGAGACTGATGCCTTCAACAAAACTCAGCCATCCATGTCCAGGTCGATCTCAACTGTGTTGCTATCCAATGACGCCTCTTTTGTGGACGAGACATTCCTTTGCCTCTCAGCAACGAAACCATCATTCGTGAGTTCTTTTCATGATACACTTCGTAGACGCGAATTGTAGTGCGGGGTGACAGATTCAAGCTTGTCAGATTTTTGCTTGCGAGCAGTTAGCTTGGGTATGGAGTCCCCAGTGTGGACTCCCCTCTTTTCTCTCCGATGCCTCAGCCTTCTGTTTGAGCCGGTCAGTCAGCCGATGCTGAGACTGAGCCGAAGTGGCCGGCGCAGCGTGGAGCCTACACTTAGATGTTTCATCACTGAGCCCCCCCTTCCCTCGCCCCAACATGTCTTATTTTTCATTGGACGCAGAGAGTGCGCAGCCCAGTTGATGTGCCCCAATCTGTCCCCCGTGGGTTAGTTCAGCTCACTTGCAGCTTGGTCCATTGTGTGTGTGTGCGTGCCTCCTCTTCCTATCCTCGCCTCCTCTTCCTATTTCCCTCCTTCAATTTCTTCTTCTTTCTATCCCTTTTCCTATTTTTTCCCCTTCGTCCTTTCCCCTGCTCCTCCTCCTTTTTCTTTTTTATTCTACTTCATCTTCCGTCTACTCTTCTTCTTCTTCCTCTTCTTCTGCACGTCCACAATTGCAAGGTTTACCAATTGTCTCTTGCTTTCCTTTCAGCCTCGCCCACGGACGCCGACCGGCAACGGAGCTTGGGTAGTGCCTTTCAGTCGTTGACTGACTGGTTACCCCTCTCAGGAGGGTGTTGGCCCAGGCTTCATGCAGGGCTGCTCTCACCCTTCTGAGATCCAATGGTCTGTATGCACATGCAATGCCAGTCTTCAGCCAACCACGGTCCCTGCGGCCTGGAAGGCGCTGGCACTTTCACTTCTGATTCCCTGTTGGTGACTGAGCTCGCGCTCCCACTGGGTTTCAGGCCCCACTGCGGGTGCCCGAAAAGCTAGGCAGTCACTATGCGGTGGGGGAGAGAGTGAGGTCGACCTCGGCGCGTTTCTTCCCTCACTATAATAAATCTGAATGCGTCTGAATCTATCACGGTGCACTAAAAGCCGTGGCTTGGAGGGTCTGCCAACTGACGGGAAAACTCGGGCCCCTACGTAGCTGCTCCTACTGTACGCGTGCATCTATTTGTGCGTACGGGAGGAGAGGGAGGACTGAGAGTCAGGCTGCAATGGCTCCCTCTTAATGTGGCCTTTATGGCGCTCCCGCGCTGTCGGGAGCATACCTAGCGAGATGGCTGTGTCAAGTGTGCGCATGCTGAGTGTTTTATCGCGCCAGCCATCTACACCCTCCCTCATCCCCGGTCTTATTAACTTTGTCATTACACCGGATACGGAGGTGGGAGTGGCGAGCGAGTGGGTAGATTCTGTGCGAGTCTGCCTAAACTCCTGTTTTCTCTCGTGCCAGTTCTCTGCGTTGCTCCTGCTTGCCTTCGCTTTCGTGTTGCTTGCCCAGCTTGCCTCTGTGTATGCTGCGGCTTGTTTCAGCGTTTGCTGCGGCTTGTTGGAGAGCGTGGTGCCCATCCTCGAAATCGACGGGGGAACTGTCGTGTGTGTGTGTGTGTACTCAGCCATCGATTTCGATTAAGGTCCACTCTATGCACCAAACGGTTGTGCAGGGAAGGTGACTGGAGAAAAGGGGGAAGATTTAAGTGACATTAAACGTAGCATGCGCCAACCACACTCTTTACTTTCACCCGGGGCCAAGAAGACCAAACGGGATCAGGTGTTGGCCACTTTATTCAAGCACCAGAAAACACCGCCTGCCTTACTCTTAAGTGACAATAGACTTTGCGCGAGCAGAACCGTACTGTCTACCCTAAGTCTCCTTCAGTAGAGATCAACACACGCTCAAGAAGGCCGAGACTGATATGACTACTACTACTACTACGACTACTACTAACCAACAATGTAGCCGAGTGCTAGTAAGGCTAGTATTATTTCTGACGCTAATATTAGCCCACTGTAGAAGCTGAAAGTCAGCCATAAGAAGGATCGCAAACAATGTTGAGGATGTAGTTAGATCTACAATCCAGGACGCATTTTCACACGTCAGGCAGAGATACTCATTGAGGTGTTATGCAGTCCTGACAGTCACCGTCAATAGGAATGTGGTGGCATAGCGGGTCACTAACCTCGAAGCGACGGGAATACGCTGATCCTCGACGTTAGGTTGAATGTTTTCAGTGTACTTCGGCCTTAAAAACCTGCAGCTTGATTTTGACTTTAATTTATCTGCCAAATGATACATTTTGATCAGCTTCGATCCTTGCGATCTTGAGCCACTGTATTGAATAGAAAGGAGTAAAAATGGGCAACGACCATTTTGGTCGTAATTCCTTAGACTAATCTTACCATAACCGAAAAATATCATACATCTAGGTTTCTCATGCTTTTGGAGTAGGATTCAAATCCTTTAATGCAATTTGTTTTTTACGAAGCATTCTATCGTGTTTTCTCTAAAACCCTAACAGTGAATATTTAGTATGAGAAAAAATAAGACCTCCGCTTATGTCAACAAAGAGAACTTGGGAGTTGCTTCGATGTGTTCACGTTCGGCCACAGTTATAAATAAATCTGCCATCATTGGATTCATACGACATGAAGTCACCTTAAAGCAATGCCACTTGAATATCATGGAGGTTTTGGTATTCACATTGTCCGAACATCCAGCAACAAAAATACTGAGGAGGTTTACGCACGTACCATTGTCTTATTGACCTATAAACTATGGAGCAATTTTCCTGGACAAAAAACTTTTATAAACTAGCTTGCTAGCTTGAGGCATCGTAAGCGATTTAGGGGCACACATTCAAATTGAAGGAGGGAGTACTTACAAAGAGTCAGCAATCACAGCGAAGGCACCGAGGAGGGTAAGTAGCCATAAGACCTGTCGCAAATCAAAATAAATAAGAAGCGGTAAATATTTAAGAAGATCGATCCTTGCTTGAATTAAAAGCCAATGAAACGTCAAATACTTAATGTGCATCTGGTCGATCGACCAAGTGTATATGTCAAGCCTTTGAATAGTAGACATATTTTCTAGCTATCAGAATGCCATTTTAAAACGAAATGAACATCACCAAGTTGCTTCTAATGCCTTGGTGGCACGGCGTTAGCCCGTTTAAGAAAGGCATTTGTGAATTATTTGCAAACTGACAACGATAATAAAATAGGTTTGGAGTGAATAATAAGCAGTAGGTCAGGTTAAAAAAACTGAACAAAAGTCTTCAATTTCAACGTTGCAGAGTCCGGTTTTTTAAGTAACGTAAGTGAGCGTTGTGGTAAGAGGTGGCAGACTGCGCTTAGGTTTCAATCCGCACTAAGCGTTGCATGAACGTCAATTTCTCCTGCATAACAGCAGTTAAAGTGCACTATTCCGACTGCACGCGGAAATCCAACGCCTACTGAAGCCAAAGAAGATGAAGCTACGGAGGATAGTCAAACGCAAGCTGCGCGGCTGACATACAGAACTCAATCCACGGACCGCGAGAACATCCCCCCTGTCTCATCTGGGCATGGCAACCAGCGTCCTACCCGCGCAGGCGCCCGCATTCAGGAGACGAGGGAAAACGCAGCTGCTTAATTATCCTCACCCTTTTCCTCCCCCTCCCCCCTTTCCTAACCTGACGATTATATAATCGCTGTAATTACTTGAACAATTTTATTCCCCATGTCATGTACTGGCCTGACGATGAATGACCGAAAACGATCGTTTGCCAACACGACTTTTCAATCGTAGAAATGGGAATTTTCGCTGAACCAGAGAAAACTGTCAAGGATCTACATCAAAATATATTCCACCCTTACCCTCTATTAATAGCGTTTGTCAAAAAGCGAAGCATTTAAATAATCTTTGACAGTTCCGATAGTACGCTTCGTTTTACTATGGGGTTTGATAGACTTAAATAATAAATTTGTACTTTTAATTTTGGCCCCTTTTGCTGTACAACGTCAGATAAAAATCACATACTAAGGGGAGAATTGTTATTCATGGCGGAGTCTGCGAAAGTATATGGCTTGTCATGCGATGTATCGCGATTGCATTGTGGCAGGTAAAAACCATTGGATCAACATTTGTCCGCGTCATCATGTCATGTACTGGCTTTCAAAAGTTTTTTTCGAAACCAACCTTTTGTTGGTCGTTCTGTCTGTCCGCAAGCTTTTTTCCTTCACCATGTGTAAATGTCAAATTGTGATTAGCCGGGGTAACAAAGCCTACGAGCATTTTGCTTGCAACGTTCAGTTTGCGTTAAACTGAGGCGATGAAGCAAGACTATTTGCAAGATATCTCGCAGCGACTTATCATCGTTGTAAATGTTGCCTTTAACCGATTTGACAAAGGACTGTTTTCGAGAGTAGTGAATGGTGTTTATTGTTGTGTTTGTAAATCACAGAGAATGTCAACTCTTCTCCGTTGCTGGAAAAACGATTGATGCTTGTACTCGAATATGTAGATATATTGCAGGAAAACAAATTCGATCAAGAATTTTAAATATTCTGATGTTTAAACCCACGACTTAGAATGAGCAAAAGATCGGCGATGAACTGTTTGATTCAGTTTTACTAACAGCTTTTCTACTCCAGGAGAATATGAAGCCAAACAGTTTTGAAAATTGATAGAGACAAACAATATCAACTAGAGACTAGTTTTAATACCAGTGAAGTACAGTGAAGGGATGGCGGATTATTTTGAGCCAAAAACTCTCAAAGGCTTCGATGGAACGCGCAGCAACGTAGTTGAGATTTTCATTATAAAATTAAACGAAGCGCGGTGCGCGACTTCAAATCAATTGATTAAGTTCTTTCTGGGGACGTTATGGCTCTGGTATACTAAAACATAATTTTGCATTAAATACACGAAACTGTTTGCAACAACATCCTATACGTTCGAGTATAAGGAAGAAAGATATAACAGGAGCTATGAGGTTATTCATATGCTCATCTTGAATCGCTATCCAGTTTACTTCGTCATATACGCGATATCATGTAATAGCCCATTCCTCGAATATGACGTAGTCCCCTGATCATTGAGGGCCTTTAACACTTTATCACTTATATATATATATATGGAACTGGGGTGTTCATCCGATGTATCTGGTTAGGGCATATACTCGTCCCGGAAGTGCCCTGAGGTTCGTACTGGAGTGACATCAGGCTGTCGCTTAGTGACCTCAGATATATGATAGAGTGGATTTGACAAAGCAAATGGAGACTGAAATGGCCATTTCTGGCTTATCAGCCGTCATCAGCCAGTGATACCCAATCACAAGGGTTGGAACGCTCGAGATTTGAACCCGACTAATGACAGCTAATAAGCCAGAAATGGCCATTCCGGTCTCCCTTTGCTTTGTCGGATCCACTCCATATAGATATGTAATATATCAAAGTTACGAAATCCGATTAGGCAAGAGTCATTCTGCCTCAAACCCCTTATGCACGCGGTCATCATGTCAAGAGGGTGTAAGTCCATCAGCCACAGCAAGACAACCGCGTTATGGTTATTAACAGGCATCAGGCAGCCAATAGTACAGGCAATGACTAATCGTATTCAATATTGACCAAACTTTTACAGATATTCTTAGATTATCAACGAACACGCAAGTGGAATTTCCATATTTTATTTTCTTCAGCTTGATCCCTTGGTATTTTTTAGACACATCAGTAAACTAGCTTGTGAACAAATGTCTTTTCGGCCTCCGGATTAAAAAAGTTAACTTACATGGTGCGCCCTTTTTCTGTCGATGGTCGTTGCCCATATAAATTTAAAAATGTTTTCGATAGAACCTGCATAAAATATCCTTCTTTCTTTTACTCATTTGATAGCACACTACATCTTCTTTACACCCGATACTCAAAGGAGGGGTACCTGTTGGTTTTTAAAAGTTTCCAACTGAGAAAGTTTTTAAAATTCTACAATGTCCATTCAGATCGCATCGGGTCCGCCCTTTTATAAAGGTCCCTAGTGAAGTATATGGTAATGTCCCCATCCCTTGCAGTATTGTTTGCGCATTGTGTACTGTCTTCTTTATGCCATACATGTATGCTGTATATTCTATATACGGAAGGCATAAAGCCTGCAGACTGAACTCGCAAAACGCATATGCAACGGCAGATCGAGTTCAAACCTACCCTGGAATTTGAGAAAGACGTGAGTTGCTATCAAGTGAGTAGACAGGAGAATATTGATACGCAAGTTTTCTATAAAACATATTTAGCTTCACAGAATCTACGGAAAATATACACCAAAAGTCGTCTTTTAAGCAAGTGAGGCTGATTTTGGGGGCTAAAAGAGGTTTGTTCAAAAGCCGGTACCATAGTGTGACCGAAATATCCTGAGATTGTGCTCACAAATAATAAATATCACATTTCAAAGTACTCAAGTACCCATTAATAATCTGAAATACACTTTGAAATTTTGTTAAGCATTGCGTGAGACTATGAACGTAAGTTAGATGGCAGAAAAAAAAATGGCAGCGCAGGTACTAGCTTAAAGCGCGGACACCTGTTCTAGCACTGCATGACAAACCTACAATGCGTGAAACTCATCAGTATTTCCTCCAGTGTAACATGTAGACTTTCTGGTAGACATAAATACAAATCGGGTTTAACAGAGCAGTAATTGAGAGGTTGGGGTCAAAATTGCCGTCGCGTACGCGCCAAGCGATTGATTGTATACGTCTTTCAGTGAAGAAACATCTGGAGAAGCGGTGACAAGCCCGAAACGGAAAATGATGTGAAAAAAGTGCAAAGCGCCGCAAAGTAAAGGGCCATAGTTTGCTAACCAACTGGAGTTCAAAGCTCGGTTGCGCCAGCGATAAGAGCAGTGTAACTTATTGAGGGCTTATTGCAAATAAAACAGAACGGTTCAAACATATTTCAGCAGAATTGCCGGAAGAACTTCTAGGTGAAGACGAAGAGAATAAAAGAAAACACATTTTTTCTCACACTCAGAACATATCGTTTTAGCTCAGTTATATATGTTAAGAAACAATAAAATGAGTTACATAAAGGCACGGCTTAAGGTGAAGCTGTTAACCAACGCAATTAGAAAATTGCATCCTAGTATAAATTAGATCTTTTGGATAAAATTGAGGACGCATTTTAAATTATGCGAAGGGTTGTTTCAGAGCAACTGTATACTCGATTCCCCTGAGAATGTGTTATCTGCATCGTAAAATATAAGGACTGGTTTTATTGTACAGAGGTTCCGCAGCTCAGGAGTTATTTTTTCAGTCAAAAATTCTCAATTTCGCGAACTTTGACTTTGTGATATGCCTTTGAGCAGCTTCTCCGTCCTTAGTCCACATCCGAAGGAACGTGTGACGAAAGACCTTTGACAGATTTAAGGTCTATCCAAAAGCATAATCGCCACATCTGCACTTTAAAGCATATGCGTACATGCAAAGTAGTCTGTGTGGTAAGTTGCATCTGTATTTCTGAAAATCCGATTGGGTTCTTGGGTGGTGATTCTGATCACCAATTTACTGACTACTGTTGAACTTTTATATTGTCACTTCGATCGCCACTGCTGTTACTGTCAGTTATTTGAAGCATAGCATTGAATTCAAAGTTTTGCACATTGGATCGAAAGCAGCCAAACTAATGTATATACGTGAGGAGGATATAACTGCGCAGTAGTTGGAAGACAATCAGAACTTGTTTGAGTGGAGAGCCTATATAACTATGCGTGTGTATATTGCGCCAAATTTAGGGGAATAACAAACTTCAGTGCTACGGACAGAACGCACGCCAACCCTATTTTCTATGCGAAAAGCCCGAAAAAACCATTCCTCCAACAAGTTCATGTGGGCAGCATGTCATCTGGTGACCCCAAAACCGCTTTTGTCTAGCTACTGCAATTTGCTGAACGAATCTGACAACGCTGCATTGAGTAACCAGAATTAGAGTTTTTATGTAGTTGGGCTGCAATTATAGCGGCTTCTGGCAGAAACTGAAAGCAGCGCTCGAGCTCAAACGCATTTGTCCTCGACTGTA
The DNA here is from genome assembly GCA_036362985.1 of Ligula intestinalis. Taxonomy (NCBI): domain Eukaryota; kingdom Metazoa; phylum Platyhelminthes; class Cestoda; order Diphyllobothriidea; family Diphyllobothriidae; genus Ligula; species Ligula intestinalis. The sequence continues at coordinate 66,848,923 of JAYGXS010000001.1, forward strand.
TCGATATGACTTACTATGATATCAATTTTTAAATTTAAACCTATGCTTCCCCATCTTAATAGCCTTTTAATTCAATCTGAAATAATAATCAACCTTCTGCAAAATGTCAAGATTCATCATAAATTGCGAGATTATGGATATTCAATAAACATATTTTGAGCCGCTGCGGGACTGAACTGCGAGAAAATTGGTACTTCAACCCTGTACTGCTTTTGTTTTTTGAGTTTCGCTACGTTTGATGACAACAATGGAATAATTAATTTCTTGTGACAGTTTACACGAAAGGAAAACCCTGAAATTTCTTTTAAATGCTCCTAGTATACATCAAAACTGTAACAGATAAAAAGAAGCTTGTGTTGCTATAATTGAACCTTAATAAACTTTCAGATAAATATCTACACGAAAACAACGCCCATGTCTACAGAGTATCAAAAATATCACCTTTTCAAAGCAGCAAAATCATCCTTTTCCGCTACAGCTAGGGTGTAGGGACACGTTAAGATTATATCTTGTTGCATGCCCTCTAGGAGCTTTAGAGGAAAAAAACTCAACCGGAAAAATCAATGACGAAAGTCAGACACTGCAGCTGTGTGCTGATTGTCACGATAGATATTTGTGCGGATGCCTTGAAAGGCACCGAACTCAAGTTGAGTGTCTGGATACGAAATATGCACTTTTAACATGCCTGGCATCATAATTAGAGGTAACATACAGCTTGAGTAACCCTTCCTCCTGCCTGAACATATATTGATCAAAATTTCATCCTTTTTATGCATTTGTTTGAACACTGTACGTGTTTTATATCATTTTTCTTTGAGGTGCTAATTCGTCCGCCTTGCACTAATTGCCAGGGTGATTAGTTATGCTTGTTAAAATCTACTGTGAGAGTTAGAGTTACGATTAATATTTACTTAAGGTTATGTGTAGGACACGCCCCCTTCCCTTTTACTTCTGTAAATTTACGCATGGCCACTTCTATTGTCAGGAATGGCGTTCTTATTTCAGTGAACTCCCTCATCCTTGATCTACTCTATGATCGCGATTAAATTCAACGTAAATTTAAAAAACTCAACAGTTATTGCTGTCAGTACTACGAGGAAAGAGAAACTCCCACATGAAAGTTGAAGACGAAGTTTCCTTGTCCTCTGCCAAGTTAAAACGCATTAAATTGCACATCCTGAGAGATAGTTCGGTGCAAAAACCGACACCATATACATATATTACGGGCTGGAATAATTACTTTGAGAAATATTCATCGGGCTTGCAAGATAGAACGCCCCTTTAAAAAATTCAAAGTGAATTTATTCGCCAAAACTTCCATACCGGATACAACGAATGCTTTAAACTTGATGACCGGTAGAAGTTATTTGTTTTTGTGCAAGGACAACAATCTTGGAATAATGGCAGGTGATATAAAGGAAGGCTAGCCTTAAATATTGTTCTTTACGTACATTTATAGCGAAACCTGAAAACAAACTGAAGACTTTATTCAAGAACTCTGCTCAGTAGCAAGGAGTTGATGAAAATTGAAAGCTCATGGTATTGAGTGGCGTTTAATAGACTAAATATTTACTTCCGCAAAATGCAAACATATGCCTGCGGTATGAGTGCATTGTTGGATGGATATAAATTATCCCTAGGAAAAACGTTCTATGCAGTGGTTTGAAAACAACTGGTACAACTTGTTTCTAATTTGAAAATTTAAAGTTAGTATTACAATAGTAAACATTGAAATTTTGCCAGTAATGCTCCCCTCTTCGCTGACTTATGTATCACCTAATAGTTCTTCCTAAACATGGGGGGATTTTGTATTTGACAAGAACCTTCAACAGAAGCAGAAACGTGCCTTAAGGGGCTTTTAAAAATAATTTGCATTACGAAGATTTGGGACTAGATACGAATTTAGACAGACAGTTTCCTTATTCTGTGATATTTGGATTATTTTGAAGACGATGGAAATTGCTCATATATCTCCCCACTCCCAAAACGATAGGGGTATAGAGAGGGGGAGAGATATGCTTTATTTTGAAAATATCAGCTAAAACCTTAAATCAGCCCCAAACAGCAACCTCAGTCCTAAACTCAACCTTTAACCTTAAGTCCACGTTGTTATATTCTTGAACACTCGAACTAAGCCCCTTAACTACGATCGTTTTTTATTCTAATATCTTACTGAGGAAATGGTGGGAGGCATGTAAACGGTATCTACCGTGAAGGCGCAATGCACTAACAAATTCTTTCTGTTTCGAGAAGTGTTTTCCATCTTCTATCGACCGAAAAGCAAAAGAATTCTCCATTTATCTTTCAAATAGCAATGAACTCGACTAAATAGCGTAATTAGGCCTAGATTTTTTAGCACCACTGTTACTTTTCGATGACATAGCTAAAAAAAGTCTCCCATCTTTCCAGCATAAAAGCCTCGTTTTATTTAGAGCACTGCGCGGTTGAATCAATCATTCGGGAGAAAAGAAATGCAAATAACATAAAAATGTAGATTTTCTGACATTACTGAGAAAGGAAAATTAATTTTTTCTGCTAACATTTGCTATGAGAGGCACACTTACACAAGAAGTGTTTATTTCCCCTAGTTGAAGTGTGATGCAATATTTTTCATGAGATTATCAGTGCTACATATCACCTGGATAATAAATGAAACACGGTGAAAAAGGCACGTCGCTGAAGTAGGTTTTGGTGATTTTTTTACATCAGACCGGTTGAACTTAAGCGGGCTCGCTTCTTCTCTCACTCTGACCTTCAGAATTCACAAAACTCCATTCATCGGTTTTTTAAACGACTTTTGCATGAGTAAACCTTCTTTGATTCTCACAAGTGGCATTTCTTTACGCCATAATACAGAAATTATAATTATGCAATTTTGATAGTAAGGTATGCCCCAAGATCAGCAAAGTTTTTGCCCCGTGAGTCAACTGCAAAGTACATTCAACAAAGAAGTAAGGGGAAGTGTACATGTTAAAGGAATGACTGTTGTAAACATTTAGACACATAAGCCTTGGTCCAATGCCAAATGAACCGTATTTTCTGGACTACAAGGGCCACTTGGAAGCCTTTAAATTTATCATAAGACGACAGCTCGCCTTATAACCCGGAGTGCCTCATCGATTAATTCTGGTTACTGACCTCGAAACAATTTTGTGTGGTACACGGCGCTGCGTTAATCCACAGTCAGAGGCTTCGCGTAATTTAAAGACTTTTAAGCACGTCTTATATTCCGGAGATTACGGTACTTGTTTGTAAGAAGCACACTACAGTTCCAGGCAGTCTCAGCAGTGCATATGACTTTGCATGCCAGCATGCTTATATAATTCTACCAGGAGGATCCAATGGAATTTAAGTGAACAATTGATTCATATCACATGTTTATTTACTGCACAACAACCAGGACTCAGACAACTTCGTCCGAACTGTATGAAATCCCTACAAACATCGTTGTAGTAAGGTATGCGGCAGAACTCACACCCCACACAACTAATAAAAACCACTAGTCTGTTTTGCGGCCATAGAGAGAGAGACCTACTACTTGGCATAACTTGTATTTGTGTATTACCTCGCAGTTTTAAATGTTCAACTTGTTTTGCAAACTAGGGATTAGATTATAATTAATAGAAACTTTTGATGGCGAACCGAAGAAATGATTTAACGTCAAAGTGCAGCATGGAAAATGCAATGACCGACCTAGCCTAGTTGCAAAATGGACTGTGAACGTCAGCTGACAGTTCGACTGTTTGACTGACTATCTTCACCACGTGATAGCTCATTTATTGATGTATTCGGAGACGCTGTCGGTTTCAGAAATCCAGAACTATCCTACTGTTGCAAAATCAGGTTTCTGTCTCCTTAAAAAAACCTGCGTCAATTTTCTAGTACATTTACTAAACCTTAATAAAGTGTTCGAACAAGGCTGCGTTGAGCCAATACCAGTCAGTAAAGTAAGTTGCTGTTTTTAGATTGTAACTTTCGACTTCCCAGCATTCTGTGCAACCTGCTATTTTGCCACTAAAGCAGTCAACGGTTTTGGCTCTTGTAGCCATGCTACAGGAGGCTGAAACAACCCCCTTTCCCTCACCGCCTGTTAATCAAACCAGTCTATTTGCTGTAAAGTAGGTGCAGATTGCCGGAATAGACAACAATTGAAGCAAATGAGCCTAGGTAGCATAACAAAATGGGTACAAAAATTGCCAGCTGGTCTTACCATGAGGATTGTTGGCGCGACGGGACTATCAAAGTTGCAGTACTGAAATTTGAGGTATGGGATAAATCCAGAATCAAATCTGCATCCTTTGAATTCCCGGGCGACTTCACATTTCGCGGCACGACTTTCAGCTCTCTGTAGAGCCCTTCTGCAAACTGAGGAGTTTGGCGCATCTCCTTGCACATATGGCTCCCCCGTAAACACCTCTTCATAGCGAGCACTACTACCATTTCCGTAAATGCTGCCGTAAACACCGGGAGTGGTTGTCGGTGAGAAATTTCCTAAGACTCCGGGTGTGAAGAGGAGAAGCAGGAAGGGAGGAAGCAGGAGCAGGAGGAGGGTTGCCCTGAATGACAGTTCTGATGGCAGAGGTCTTGCAACGGCAGCATAGACATGTTGACAAGGACTCATCTAAGGAAGCTGCACTTTTACTGGTGGCGCAAGAACCAAGGCTAATGCGACAACCAATATGAGTGCATAAATATTCTACATTCAAGCAATCGGGGTTCGGGAGCGTCAGCTGATGACGTAGAAACTGAGAGCAACAGTGTCTGGACGTGCGTTGATATATACGTTATCGTGTGCGAATGGCGTACAAAGTGACTTCTGCGGGCCTTGAAAACATTATTAGTAGACGAGTCCTGTGGCTCCGCGTCAATGCGCGGTTTCCTATGTCTGACGGGCTGATTCCGTGTGCGCTAGCTTGCACGAGGGCTCATCTTCAGCGCACTCAGCTCACCCGCAACCAATCAAGACGTGAGCTGTGTGTCGATGCGCGTTCCGATTCGTCGGGCGGCAGAAGAACTGAGTCGTGCCCTTGATATGTCATTTACTTAGAGAACGCGTCCGCGAGGCCAGTGTGTATGAGGGTTTGGCGTGGAATGGCCTTCTTTCCCGAATAATTTGGCATCTCATCTCGTAAAATAGTACACAAATAAATCAGAAAAAGTCACTTTGCGGGGTTTTGACATTTATGTGAATCCGTGAGCACGAGGACCAGGCTGGAGCCCCTCCGAATGATGTGAAAAATGCAAATTCGTGAGATTGTTCCGGTGCTAGCAAGTAGATTACTTTGCCTGTAGATGCCTTCAACTGGTTATTTATTTTGAAAAAGAAACATAAATGCTTCTAAGCGTTACGCCACCTTAATAATATCAAAACCAAATGTATATTCGTATTTTATGTCCAAAATAAGTTACGCTGACAGCGGTATTTGATTTGCTAAAAAACTTTCCAGTTGAGTGCTTCATTAAAGCATCACTGAGTGTCTATTAATAAGGGTAAATTCAGCAATAGATGAATCAACTAAAGGTTTCGTGGTAAAGTAGAAAGGAAGCCATGCCTTATTCGCACAAAACGTTTTTACAAAAAACCCAAAAATTTTCTCATAAGCGATTGCTTGTAGGCTTTGTATCAAACTCTGTGCGAAAAGAGGCATTCAAATAAAATTATTCTCGTCCATGAAGATACCACTGATTAATCTAAGGGAGTGCTGGCATTCATGATTAGATATCCCCCATTAATTGCGATATAGCTTTGAAATTCGGATTCAAACATGAATCGAACAGCCTGAACTGTTTCAATCGGTCAGGGGATCAGACTCATTGGTTAAGGCCGGCTGATTTTTTTTAAGTGTCGCGTCCTTTCGAAATACAGTGTGCTTCATATATTTAAATTTTGACACGGCCTGTTGTTCTTTGCCATACGTCACCAAAAGAAACCCTTTGATCGAGTTCCAGAGCAGATGAACGGACGTTTCATGGCCAAATCATTCATTTAAACTTGGCTATTTGGTACAAAAATGCTTCATACGGATGAGAGGCTTAAGTGATATTCGATAGACTCAAACTTGCGTGTGCATCCGAGAGTCTGGAGAGCAAAGTTAGTTTGAGTAGTGCACTGCATATACCCTAGTCCAGGGGTCGGCAACCTTTTTGACTCAGAGAGTCAAAAACGCAAATATTTGGAAATTTATTTTAGAAAGAGCCATAGAGTATATCGTGAAAATGAAATTCTTTCAAATACGAATATAATAAGCCTCTGAATTTATTATTTTCAATAATGTTCTAATAATACTCATTGTTAATGCGACTTCTGGCGTTGTGTGGATTTGCTGATGGTTTTATAGTGTGGTCGGTAGTTGGTGAGGTTAAGCTTCATGCAAGCGTTGAGGCTTTCATGCGTTAGACGTTATCTTATCGCGGACTTTATATATCTAAAATATGAGAATGACTGCTCATATGCATACGTAGATCCAAACATGGTCGATACAGCAATACTCACACGCTGCGGTGCGTGGTATGTGACCGGAAGAGTATTCTAAGTTTTGATTATCAGCTGGTCTTCGGGTTGAAGCTTTTTAATTTCTGTCCACATGTGCTTGCTTGCCAACTCCGCTTTTTGCCGTGCGATCCTTTCCAAATCCTCATTGAGTGAATTAACTTACTCACTCACATGCCTACTACCTTAGGGTCAGCCAATTCTTCTTCGAAATCTCTAACGGAGAGGCCAGGAATATAAAGTAAGTTGGCTGTGTTCAGCAGACACTCAGTTGGATTGGTGATGAACTTAAAAAGACGAGTGTGTTCTCGAAATTCTCCAAAGCGTGCTTTGCACGACTGTAGGAGACTGTATGTGAAGCCAACTAGCTGGTGGAGATCAAAATTTTGAGTGGACTCACTTACTGTGCATGCATCTTTATATTGTCTTCGTGTCTTAAACTATAGTACACGATCTGTTTCAAGATTCATGATAAAGAGTTCAGGCTTGTTTTCAAAAGCAAACGCGGACTGATGAAGGGATAATACTGTACTTCCATTGCCTTGCAATTTAAGTTTAAGTTGGTTCAGATGTTCGGTCATATCCACAAGATAGTAAAACATGAGGAGCCACTCACTTTCGGCTAGCTCACGGTGCTCAATGCCCTTCAGTTCAAGGAACGTCTGGATTTCGTTCAGCCAAGCTTCAAAACGGCTAAGCACCTTCCCTTTTGATGGCCAACGTACATTGCTGTGCAAAATCAGACCATGATAGTTATTTCCAACTTCACCCAGCGTTGTTTTAAACTGTTGATCACTTGAGGTTCTGGCAACAATAAAGTTAATCACACGAATGACCAGCGCCGTCACATCGCCAAGCTGCCCGTCACATATCTGAGCACAAAGAACTTCCTGGTGTAGAATGCAATGGAAACGTAGGAAGGGTTTACCTTCCTATTCACAGAGAAGCGCCACAAATACTTTGTTTTTCCCCACCATACATAGAGCACGATCAGTACTGTTGTGGAGACGAAAAGTGCACGCTATGTGAGTCATGGCCGCAGGCCGGCCGCGCACCCCCTGAGCACACATGACGCCCCCGCGCGCTCAAGGCAGTCGGCGAAAAGGACCACCCGGAGTACGTCACGCCTTCATGCCAGACGCCCACTCCTACGCATATGCCGTGAGCCAAGAAAGCCAGACGACCATCCACGTAGTAGGCGCAGTGGGCGTAGTCAAGATTATCCCAGAATGTCTGGGAGGAGGCCATACGCTAAGAATATTCTGGAAAGACCGGAGCCATATAAATATGCCGAAGTGGACAGACTAAAGGACGACTCCGACGAACGACTTTGATGACGACTCAGACGGACCTGCAGGACACAGAGAACCGGACAGTCACGCACGCCCCAAAGTCTTTGTGTACAGCTGAATAAAGTCATTGCCTATCAGGACCACCCCTTGCCTTCTTCTACCTATTAGTCGGGTACGAAATACCGGGCTATAGCAACTGGCGACGCCGAAGTAACGGGGCTATAACAACTGGCGACGCAGGTGAGATCCAGTGGTTTAGTACGGAATATAACAAGTACACACCGAGATAAGTTTATCCATAGGTAGTTTTTTTCTTGAGCAAAATCAATGAAAGATTTGAATAAATCCTCATCTCTTGTGGACCCCCTTTATTGGCAGAACCGCAAGACTTTCTTCGTGCAATGTATCACCAGCAGCATATCTTGCAATCACACTAAACTGCGCCAAATGGCTTACGTCTATTGACTTATCCAAAGCCAGGGAAAAGAACGGCACTGCATTTATGTCTTTCACTTGCGTTTCCTCTGCGTGGGTTGCCATCATGATGGTACGCTTATGAACATTTTTCGCCGACAAAGGCATGTCTTGTATCCGTTTAATTATCTTGTCTTTGTTCAGAAGATCATCAAAAAGCGTATCGGCTACATCCAGCATGAAAGCTTTAGCAAACTCGCCATCTGTGAATGGTTTTAAGTTCCTAACTATTGCTAAAGATCCAGCAAAGCTCGCGGGGTTATAGTTACCTTGCTGGGTCCATACACGGAGTTGCTTCTGGCTGGTTTGCATCCTGCTCATTACCTCTTGGCGTGCTTTCTTTCGGCTATCTCCCACAGGGTATTCTGATGCAAACATATCATGGCGTGTGTTGAAGTGGCGCTTTACAATTGACCGTTTCATCGATGTAATCTTGTCATTGCAAATTAGACACATCACATAATCTGCTCTCTGCACAAAGGCGAATTCTTCGGCCCATTCGTCCTGAAGTGTACGATACTCCTCATCTCTTTTTCGTTTCGCCAAACCCGTTGTTGCCTAGGTTAACTTTGGGCAAATGAGAGAGAGAGAGTGTAGCGTTCAAAGATGTGCTATCCGCCTGATGAAAGGAAGCAGTCAGATCTTAGGATCGATATATTAGTCAATAAGGCAAGTGTTCGGAAATGGACTGTTTGCTCCGTCTGGGGGATATAAACGCGGCGCAATATACATAACAAAGCCGGCTGGCCTATGCGCGTAAGATAGCTTTGTCTGCCAGCGTGAGCTTGACCGAGCTAAGGTGAAGTCTGCGGCCTGTCATGCTTTAGTAGCGCGTCCTTTATTTAGAGAGCTTGTCGCCGCTGTTGGGACGCAGGAAAAAAATGGAAACTATTGTTGTCGGCAAGCCGGAGAGGGACCAGCCACGTCAAACCTAGGAGTGCCGAAACTCCAGAGATTGGTCGACATGAAATTTATTCTAATATGCATCTCGGTGGCGGTACTTCATTGGAGGCGGACGGCTACAATGCGTGCCCTCCCCCCTTTCCTTCTCCAAGACTCGCTGTCCCAGATTCATGTTTTGCCACAAGCGACTGTTCCAATGCCCTCTTGCACTGACGCCCCCGTCCTCCGAGGCTTGACCTCGCAGCTGCGTCTGGGAAATCGGTAACGGCTGCGCAAGCGTCTCCTTTCCTTCGGTTTTCTTGCGGCCCGGAGACCGCCACCCTGGAGACCGCAGTTTATTCAGTCATGCACACACACCTGAGCATACACGCGCGTCCAAATAACCAAGGGCCACTTAAATACTCGACCACTCGGCCGATGCAGCAAAGATCTCTGCAGATGACATCACCTCGGGCAATTGCAAGACACCAATAACAGAACAATTGGACCTGCTCCGCAATCCTACTGAATCAGCTGTCACCACTGTCTCAAGCTCTCTCAGGTCTGGCTGGGCGCAATCAACACTAGCCCTGGCTTTGCCAGTGGGCACTGCCACCTGGGACGCGAACCACAGCAGACGCGTCTTCCACCGCGTTCCCACCCGCCCTCACAGCGGCCAAGGTCTGCTACACCAAACCTCGCTACGGCGGATCAATCTGCCCTCCTCTACACCGCTGTTTTTGACGATGGAGCAGACCCTCCCCACCACGCTGCTCGGACTTCCCCTCCTCGCCGCCGGGATTGGGGCCAACCCGGCAGGGCTCCTGATCCAACAAGGGCTACTAGCCAGCCAGCCACCTGGGACAGCAATTGGGAGTTCTGTACATAAAAAGTCACTCCTTCTGATGACTCGCATCTTTTAACTTCCAACCTGGGATTTGGCCTGATGATTGTAGTTATCCTAGTAAAACCCACTACTAAGACCCCTAAAAAGTAACCAAAATCATAAAATCTGAAGTTTCTGAAAGAGCCATACGCGATCATCAAAAGAGCCATATATGGCTCGCGAGCCATGGATTGCCGACCCCTGCCATAGTCCCAGCATCTTGTCCTATGAAAATTGTGTAAATATGGGTTTTGGGGGTGAAGAAACAGGATAGGCAGTGAAAAACATTTGTAAAAGTAGGTTTAAGGTGGAAAGATCTAGTTGAATTTGTTTACTGCGGCCGTTGTGAATACGTTGTTTCACATGGAAATTGAAGGTGTGCGCGGCGCTTCACGACCTCCTAACCACAATTTCTATTTTTTTTTCAGAAATTTCCAGAAACTTGCATTTTGATAATCGGGTTTTCCCGCAATACGTCTACCGATAACACCGATTAGGAACACCTACAGATATCAATCAACAACATTCCTAAATAAAATAAAATAAAATAAAAATGCATTTACAGTTATAAAAGTATACTCCACTGCCTATCCTAATTACCCACCCATAAAACCCCTATAACCACAGTTTCCGTAGGACAAATGCTGGGACTAGAGGTACATGAGACGCACTAATTAAACTTCTGTTGCCATTTGGAGAATAGAGGGGAAAGACAACACAGAGAATGCGGGTAGATCAATACGGAACCGTTCGGGGCTGGTTCTCCCTTCATTACGTCAATACCGATCCTCAGCAGGCCTTCATACACGATGTAGGTTGTCCATAGATGGGGTCTAGTAGATAGATCCTAAGCATTCAATAAAAATGAAGTTCACCGGTGATTAGCCAAGAGCCATTTTCTGTCTCTGTGCTAGGGGTATTTATCCAATTAGGAAAGGGCGCACACCAATCTCCCAGCCTCATCATGCAAGCCGGTTCTCCTTGGATGACAGAGGTCATGGAAACACCAACTACTAGGCCAAATCATAGTCCTATTCAGGAATTTTGACCCCTAAACGGGGTAGGTGTGTCTCATGAAGCTGGTAGATCGGTGTGCGTCCTTTTCTGTCAGACGGAAGACCGTTTAGGTTTCAGGTATTACCCCGGTGAGATAGGTTTCAAACGATCTGAATGTAGAACGTGACCCAGAAAAATGTATTTCGGTCCTATCAAAGTCAGAATTGAATTCACCAAACCAGTATCTCCTATTCAGACTGTTCTACGCTAATAGTTACGTTTAACATCAGCGATAAATGGTTAGGTTGGGCTGCTTTTCCAGCACTTCAGCCGGGTGGTCAAAGGGGACGTAAAAAAGGCCTAGTGGAAATAGAAAAACGGAGAATTAGCAGCCATTGTTATAATTAAACAGCTTATCAAATTTCTCTGGTTTGACAGTTAGGCAATCTTACCATGTCAGTGCTGTCTCCTAAGTCCTCAGAAAGTGTATCTACTGTACAAAATAATGGACGTCCCCAGTGCCAAAACTTCTATAAAAATGCTTTGCGTTATCTCAAAAGTAGTTACTAGGTTTTAAATGAAAGCAATAGCCATTCTTTGACAAGCTTTACGAACGAAAGCAGCGAAATTGGGAGGATTATTGACGGCTTTTCAGAGCGTTATCATCTGGTTATACTGTGACACCCGATGCTGGCGCACTCCAGACGTTGACATATATGCGTTGTGGCGGAAAGCAAAGATCTAGGAATATTCAATGAGGCGACATAGAATTGTGCGAACGGTAGAACGTCAGCCCCATTGTAAAATGAAAAAAGAACTAATTTCAGCTGAGTAACTGTGATAGCTTGGTGCGGGTCATTAGCATAACACTATCCTTCTAGATAGCAAAACTGGAAGCCGCTATGTATTGATCAAGTTCACACACAGGGTTCACTTTAAACTTTTGTCGACTTCATAGGCTTAGGCATATTAAGGGACACAAGATACTCATGCCCTCTTAAAACATGCAATCCATGTATTCCCAATGTTGCGCGGCATAAATCGCTGGGCTATTCAGAACGTTATAGAGAAATCCGCTACGATTGCATTGCCAGTCTATGCTCGCTAAGACCAAAGTTCATTAGCGCACTTAAATCTGTGTTATCTACTCAGAATTTCCAATAACCCCTAATTTAGATTATTTAGCAAATTCGCAGTTGTACAGTCCTATTACTGGATTTTCTTAATTGAAACCAGAACTACAATTATCCGAGGGAATGCTAATGTTAAGAAGATCTACAGAATGCCTATTTCAATCTATTTGCTTTTAATATATTGCTTTTAAGTGAACGTATTGACGTCCGCATCCACTGTACGCTGTAGGTGAATTCGCAAACCAAATCTCTCGACGAAGCAGACCACAATCAAGCCTTTTAAAATACCCCCGATATGAAATAAACACAAACTGGATGGTTCGAATTCCCTTCCGAAATCAGACCAGACCTATGAACACCAATTTGGTGTGATCACCAACTCCTCGCATTAACCTGTATATGAAAATAAAACCTATAGCTCAAATAAATGAATCACATGCTAATCCAGACCTATAGCAATATTTTATGACGCCTTTTAGTTATTCTCTCCAAATATACTGAAGAAAAATAAAAAGCGTTCAAGTAGTTACAAGTAAAATAGGCAGATTTTTTTAGTTTGGACCCCAAAGGCTGAATCATAAATTATTTAGAACCTTATTTCTTGGCCATGAGATCCGAATGGAAAATTGTACAGAAACGGAAAGATAGAGATTGGAAAAAGCCTCGAAGCATCAAACACCTCTCCTATGAATAACGTTATTTTGACTTACCTATCTTGCAAAAATGAGCCAATGAGCAATTCAGTGAGGAAAATGCAAAAAAATTAAAGTAACCGCGACGTTTCTCAAAACAAATGTTATCCCATATTTCCTGGGAGATTTGTTTGCATTCATTAACCGTCAAACAGTTGAAATGACGTGGAAGTCAAGATAACAATAAAAATAAATCTGAAGTTCTATTGGAAAGCTTCATTGCTAATATCTACCTTTAAAGAAAACCTACCGGTGACCATAAACTTGCCCGAGATCCAGAAATGTATACACTTATATACCTACAATATGTTATTTATTAGGCGTAGTTATTTTTACTTCTTCATTATAGAACTCAGGATTCTACAGCTCTCCGTGGTAAATTTTAGTTTTATTTGGTTTAGTTTAGCTTTCAATTTATTTTTTAGTTTACAAGTTTACTTTGAGTTAAAGTTAAAGATAGCTTAATTTTTAATTCAATTTAATTTGTTGAGCAACATAGGGTTACTTTTCGGCTTATCGTACTACAATACCCCTCCAAATGCATTAGAAACTATTGTGCGTTTACAAATGGAAGAAAAGGCTATCTTTCATGATCTTATTTTGGTCTACAAATTTTCCCATGGTTGCACGTTTGCGCAGTTCTGGTTTCCCATTGGTTATATTTGTCATTTTAATTATTTCGCGCACATATAAGTATTCAAGCATTATTTTCTGTTTTTATACGCTCTACTTTTTAATTTATTTTTTATTTCCTGGGGTGTGACCTTACCATAAAAACCCTGTTAACATCACCCCCGTAAGACATAATATGCCGCTAGGGATATCTAAGTAACTCGGATAACTTTATTGCTGCCAACATATCATCTACGATTACATACAGTTAGACTTGTTACCTTACGCTTTAGGTCATGTTAATAGGTTTCTTAACTTTGGTAAACATACGAATATTTAAAACATTGTTTTCTTGGAAGGAATTTGGGCAAGTCAGTGACAAAAAGATTATCAGAATTAAAGAACATCATAGAATTTCGTGATCTCTTATTCAAGTGCGCAGGCCTTTGCCTATTAATAAGACAAGATAAACTGTCCATTTACATAACCGCCTAGACGACCGAACCTCGATTGATGAAAAGTTGGAGTTTTGGTCTGAGATGCGGATGCTCAGGGTCAGAAGGAGGAGCAGACGGGCAGTTGTCGAAGCGAGCCAATTCTTAGATTACAGTTACAACCTGTCAAGCGTGATTAAAAGTGCAAAGGGCAAAGCAACAGTTGGTCATTTGAGAAGGGAGGGGCGTGCGAGGACGGGAGAAGGAATGGGGTGGCATCCTTTATGTCATAATGACGGGTTCAGCGTCGCTAGTGTTTTAACGATGCCATCTGACGTGTATCACCATCAAATCATGCCCTGTTCATCCTTACCGCAGCGATTTGAGATTTATCACGCGATACAGCTGCATAAGGAGTTCTGTTTTTCTTCTCTGTATTGCAGCAACCCCGGCAAAGCGCCAGAGACGCCCAGTCATCGCCCGACCTTAAATGCACTGATGGGCTTCACCGTTTAACCAGTGTCCACCAGGTGCCTTGTGATTGAACTCTTGAGTATCTTATTCTCCGCTCGAAACAGCCACTTCGACATGTATTCAGCTGACAGGCTTGTCAGCTTCCTTTGCGTGCGCCTTGTGTATTTGTACCGGCAACTACCTGTGAACTCCTGAATAGCATTTGACGTGGCGTGCATAGACAAAGCATCAACATTCTCAATACGAATATGAAGACGAGGAAGTTAATAAGTACGATTAGTAGAATTAGCACTCTTCGAAGTCGTATATTACTTCTAGCAGCGGTATCTTAGTCCTCGTAGTCCAAACTTAGAAGAAGTTAACGCAGCTTTTGGTTAATAGAGGTGAGAGGACGGAAATCAATGCAAGCCCTGATGTGTTCCGGGCCTCAAAAATAAATTTACTTGGAATAGCATAAATACAGGTTCACACTTCTAGTTGATTTCGAGGGAACATGAGCCCCAGCGTTCCCTTTGATTAATACAAGCTTCAGTAATAGCACCAGTACTACTATCACTCAGCTGCATTTCTAGTTAGTAGTAATATAAATAGTAGTAGAAGCAGCAGTATCAATCTCGGTCTCCCTGAGTCCGTCTTGATACCTACTTAAGGTGGGTGAAGATAGATAGTGCGGTTATAATGCCATCAAAGTCAACTGTCAATTAAGACTAAGTCACGCGATGTTTTGGCCTGCATTAAAGAAAGCGGCTAATGCAAGATCTCGTCCAATCATCTCGACTCTCTTTTATCACCAGCTCCGGCGAGTGAATGGGAAGAGTGCGGTAGACAGTTGCGCTTCTACCTTCATGTAAAACGAATCCCTATCTCCACTCACTCCTCCTGAACTAACCTGTTTGGAGTGCATGCTGGACTTCGTCGATTTCGATGGCCGAACTATAATTGTGGAGTCAAATTTCAACATTTACACAACGGATGAAAGAAATTCAACTAATTTCGTAAAAATACTTTATTATTTTGCTGAAGACAGGATCCACTAACATAACGTAGGGATCATAATCATGGAGGGCAAAACGTACCAGTGCTGACTCAACAACACTTAGTCTGATTTTGAAACAAGAAAGCCCCTTTTATTCAGTTCTAATCTTCATGCATCAATTTTTATTTTTTTAGGAAAGCCTACTGCTTAGGCAACCACTTTCAGACGTCAGAGAGGATAATACGCGGCACCCAGCAAGTAATCAGTTAATTCGCCTAGAGATATGAGCCCCAAAAATGTAGATGGCAAGGATAACCATACTAGTTGTCCTATCTCAAATTATTTATGCTACGGCCTTTTAAGCGTGGTTATAACCAACTGGAACTGGTAACCAGCTAGGCATTCTTCCTCCCATCGACGATATTCAATTGTTCTTAGGTGGTCTCTGGTTTTCCTAGCAGTTGTTAGAGCGGCTTTTCTAAGCTTGGATAGTCCTATATGGACTACCACAGAGCCTGCTTAACTGGAGTAGGTCACACTGCCAATGCATAAATTCCGTTAATGTGACTCGCGCTTATGACCTGATGCAAAATCCGACGTTTCTGAAGTTCTACACGTCCAAATGCCGTATTGTCTTTTTCTCTCGAGAACTGGTTTCACACCAGCGGATTATAATAGCCATCGAAAAATGCATCAGAGTTCACGCTTCATTGAGCTGCATAGCACTTTGATTTCTGTTCGCAGCAACCGGTCTAACCTGCTTTCAGTTGGTTTCGCTGTCAACCGTTTTGAGTACACCCAATATCCGATATTATGCGGCTACATCTTTAGTCAATTTCAACTAAAGGGTGCACTTATAGGCGTGACAAATTTACGTGGCAGATTTCCGTCGGCAAGGTCATTGCCGAGCTTGCTGTCGCAATATACCTGACAGTGTATATGTTAACTCAAGCATGCTACAAAGACTGCAGTCAAATACGGATATATGATTTATAACCTGCTCAGAAAATGACTATCCTGATGTTCTCATTTCCTATGTGTTCATAGTTTTACATGAAACGTTCAAGGTTTTCGTTATCCCTTCGCATGCTCCTGTGGGCAATGAACCCCTTTTCCAGAATCTCAGAAGAACATATCTGAATAATACAGTGCGGGCTCAATAGTAAGTTCCTGTTTATCTACATGTTTGCAAAGCCCAGGAAGTGGAAATACTGCGATATCCTCCTTGCCATCTGATAAGATGATCAAATACTAAGTCGCGGAGACACCCGGAAAAACCAACCGGTGGCTTTCCTTGTGATGGGTAATGAATCCAAGCACTGTGTGTAATTGTTATACAGCGCTTATCAGTCACCTCTAACATCTAACAAAATCTGAAATTATATCAACGCCCCGCCTACAAAGCGTGTCTTTTATTATACAGGCTGCAGTATCATGGAGCATTTGCTCGTGGCGCTTTATTGTGAAGTGGGATATTCGCCTTTTGTAGCCTAAACAATAATTGTGTAAAAGGTAAATGTGCTGTGAGTAGTCCATCCAATCCTCAAAAGTACACCCACGGGCCAGAGATACCTGTTCTTTTGTTCATAGTTTAACCTCCCTGCAGAGTTTTCAAGATTCTTTCAGATAAGACATTCCCTTGCTCAAAATTGCTATGTCCCGCGCCCCTGTTAAAGGCCAGCTGCTTCAAGGTCATTCAGATTCGTAGGCAGCGCTTTCCGGCTCTCTGACCAGCAGACACTATACCGACTTCCACTCAGACACACGACAGCTCGGCCGTCAGTTTCGAGTATGTTCCTCGTATGCTCCACAGAAGGGGGGTGCAGGGACGGTGACTTACGCGTGGATTAGTTTCAAGTGATGGTAGACTTTCGCTGCATCTACCGCACTCTTTCTTCCCTCACGCGCCTGTGTCCGGAGTCCAGGCATAGTCAAGAAGACCGGAGGTGGGTTTGGGCGATGGCACCCGGCACGGCCGAAGACGCCCTTGTGTGCGCTACCACGCCTTTTCCCTACCCCCCCCATCATCGGCCTTTGGTATCGGCGCGCAACCCGAATAAAGCCTGCAGTACCCCAAGATGGCCCCGTGTTGGTCCAGCGCATCTCTCACGCGGCGCGTTAAGGGGGCCCATTCGAACACACACACATGACAGTTCGACCATTGGTTTCCACGATATCCACCGCGAGCTTCAGCAAACGGAAGGCAGAGGCGATGACCCACGCGTAATTATAGTGAATGTAGACTCGCTCAAAATCTACCTCACTCTCGCCTCACCCTCACACCTTTACCCGGTTTCAAGACAACAGTCGAGAATGGCGCAGGCGGCTGGCGCGGCCGGCCTTCCGATTCACGCCACAGGCTCCCGCTTACGTGGGAGTGCCATAAAGGCCAAATTAAGAAGGGACCATTGCAACCTGGCTCTGAGTCCGCCAGTCCACACACAGCAAGACACACACTAGACTGACTGCGCGGTCTGAGCTATTCCGTCAATTGGCTACCCTTCAGCCCGCGGCTCTTAGCATACCATGATAACTTTAAGCACGCCAAATTGTTTATAATAAAGAAAGAAATACCCTGAGGCAGACCTCACTCTCGCTCTCTCTCACGACACCAGCATTAAGTCTCCGCCTAGCTTATTGGTCGTCTGATGTGGGGTGGGTGCGGTGGCTAACAGGCCGGCAAATCTGTCGCGAGGGGGTTATGTGGGTTAAACCCTAGCAACTGCGATCTTCAAACCATGATTCCTTAGGAATTAAGAAGTCTGCGGAGGCCAGAATAGTAAGAATAGTTTATTCTGTATACAGAGGAACGGAAAATAAGCAGAAAGAAGTTTGACTTTGGAGCACACGACCAGGCAGGAGACTAGCCGGGTCCTAAGTGCCGGCTGGGCCGCAGGCATCCCAGCGGACAGCGTGAACGGCCAGTTTCTGGGTCAACCTTGAAGGCTTTTTGGCCAGACAGACTGCGTCGGTTTACGTGTGCAGGTGTGCTATTCGTTGCCAGGCCAGGGGCCAGATTTGCGGCATCTGTCATTAGCTCTTCCCAGAAATCGAGAACATCAGCATTGAGCTTTGACAGAGTTCGCTTTGAGGCAAGCTAGTCACGACAAACCTGTCTACGCGCTCCACAGCACGATCTGACTCTCATGACACGTACACCATGATTCACGCAACCAGGGAATTAGCAAGAGTCGTCGCCTTCTAACTCCCTAGACCGCTCATCAGCCACTTCGCACAAAACACACACTAGGCTGATGAGGTGTCCGTAAATGCGTCAATTGGCAATACAAAAAGGGAACTTACGCACACACGTGCGTCTATATAGTCCGGCCGCCCAAGCACCCCTTGAACATGCCCTCTTCAGACCCGTGGCCGATACAACATACTCCATCAGACATGAAACCTCCTGGGCAATGCCACGTGGACCAATTAGAGAACACTTAAACCTGCTGCGCCATCCTACTAAAATAGCTGCCATTCCTATCTCTTCCACCCTCTCTCTTCGGCATGCCCGGACGCAGTCAACACCAGCCTTGGCCTCGCCAGTGGCCATTTCTATATGAGACAGCAAGTGAGAGCTATATGCCTTCCCAATGGCCGCCTAAAGAGAATACGAGAAAAGGTGAAGCAAAGATACATCGTGAAAACCCACTTCCCAATCAGTAACCCCAGGATAGTGTTGCTAGGAGTGGTGATATTATGGGATTTTAAGGATGGGGTATCACCGAGGAGGAGGAAAAAAAAGGAATTCAATGAAAAAATACACAGACTTCCGCTGAAATTCCTTTCAGAAGAAGAAGCGATCACTGTAACAAGAGGTTCATTGTCCTGACGGTTTGGATTCCCTCGGGAATCCTTAATCATAGGTAATAGAAGAAATGTGTGAGACATGCGCAGATAAGGATGATACATGCAAATAATACACGGTATTTATAGTTCGCAGCGGTCACCCGCATGCGTACTACAATTGTCAGTTCCTTTGGCCACCGCTTGAGGTCTTAATTGGTGCGGTGATGGCACATTAATTACCACAGCACTCTTGTCCGTTTCAGATGTGGGTTTGGTTTGCACGACAATTATGCCCGCTATCGTCAGAGTTGTTGTTGCGCCCAGTTCTACCCACGTGACTGATTCTCTTGCTCAGGAAATTTCTCAGTACACCGTATGGGAACGCCAAATCGTTGCGCTTGTTGATAGACAGGGGGCCTGAGAACCATGACTCGAGTCATGGGCACAACAACAACTCTGCCGATAGCGGGCATAATTGTCGCGCAATTATCAAACCCACATCCGACGCGGACAAGAACACTGTGGCAATTAATGAGCCATCTCCGCACCAATTAAGACCTCAAGCGGTGGCTAAAGGTACTGACCATTATAGTACGCATGCGGTTGACCGCTACGAACTATAAATACCGTGTTTTCTTAGCATATATCACCCTTATCTGCGCATGTCTTACACATATCTACTATTACCTATGATTAAGGATTCCCGAGGGAATCCTCTTCTTCTTCGTCTTCTTCGTCTTCTTCTTCTTCTTCTTCTAAATTGCTTCCTGACACTCGGATATTCTCCTCTATTTAAAATTCTTTTCATTCGCCTATGTATAGCAACGGGAATGAGGACGTTAATTGAAAATTAACCAACACAAAACCGTTTGGAGATGCCACAGAAGCACGGCGATTGTGTTCTATCCGATGCAAAAAACCAAAAGCAGCCTCCGACTCTTCCGGCAGGCATTGTATGGTGAGTGCCGACATGACAGGAGAAAATTACACAAGGTTAAGTCACAGTGGCCACTTTCGGCAGCAAAAACCTATCGAATGATGTTAAAGTTAAGAAGGTTAACCCTACGATTTTCCAGGCCCATGGTTCCTTTAGGAGAGGAAAGAAAACGGTGAGAAAACTACATTGGTAGGAATAGTGTATTCTGCAGAAGGATAGAAGAATAGATAGGCTGCAATCCGGCTGCCAGGGTTTTGATTCCGGACTGACGACAGCCTCAGGAATCGCCGTAATGTCGGTGCATACTTTGTTACGGTGGCCAATCACGTGGCTGATATCAAGACTAGAGGTTGTGGCGCGACCTTGAGATGGGCGAAGGCTGGCTAGCCTGGGCGCGCGTCCGTTTACGCATAGGTCCGAGGCACGTGGGAACACTGCTTTCGCGAGAGGTCTTATACTCTGAGTGACCTCGTCCGTGGCGTCAAGTTAGGAGGGAGTTGGGCAGCAGCGACCGGTACAAACCATTTAGACATATCGAGGAGGTCTGAACACACGAAGGATTAAGTTCCGAAGCCGTAATGCAATATACCGAACAAGGCCTACTCAACACACATAAAGTAGTCAGTTATGCATATTAAATACTATTGGGTTGCATAAACTATCCTTACCATATGTAGCCATGCGATAAATAAAGGAAAATGAAATTTTCCTGTGCCTTTATTCTAACAAAATTAAACGGCAAACGTAATCTTAAACCTAGCTCTATGCAAAACTTTATATTAACACGAACCCGAACTTTAACGCTTTATATCATCTTGACCCCAACTGCAACCTTAGGCTTTATTCTAAAATCAACCCTAAACCTCGTCTTAATCCTAAACCTTATTTCTAGCGTATTTCGCGTAAAACCACATGGATCATGGGTGTTTTTGCCGTACAAATCTTCCTGGCCGTCCTATATTATCAAATTTTAACCGAATTATTGAAATACGGTTTCGATTCGTAGAGTTGCGAAATTAACCGTCCTGCAAAGTAATCGCACGATATTTCAGTCAGGTTAAAATGCACGCACTTGAACGAGCCTATTTCTGTTCGCCTTCAAAAAAAACGTACCCGATAAGAAATGTCTGATAATGCAGTACGGGTTTTTCACATTACTCTTAGATGTCCATATAGCTTTAACTGTACTTTATAGCAACCACACATTAAATTGCTTACTCGCTCGGTAGCAACTGACGTCTTCTTATAAAATTATGGACTAAAAAATGCATCTTCTGATTTTAAAAATGGGCAGGTGTTCCTTTGGTAGCAACGAATTTTCTTATTTATATTTACATGCCTACTCAATTAATATCTGTAAGGGTAAGGGCTAGGGTGATATCGTATGTAAAAAACCAAGTTTCTGTTTTACGGGAAGCGTGGCTGTAGGCATGTAAATATAAATAAGAAAATTCGTTGTTACCAAGTCATCTCTTGCCTAATAATGGTTCCTAATCATGAGATTTTGAAGACCATTCAAAAAACATCTTATTCGGCCAGTTATATATTGCTACTGATAAGGTTTACAACCTGGTTCATAACTATTGCAAAATTCCATGATTACTCTATGACATCGTCTTATCGACGGAGGGAAATGTGCAATCTTCCTTAGACGAATGTACACAGCACTAATTTGGAAAACTTAGATGCAAGTGTAATGGCAGACTGGGTTCAAAATTATGCAGGCATTGAAGTGTATTTTAAATTGCAAGATAAACAAGACACGGGCAACGAACTATGCCGAATTTATGGAGACCATAGAATTTCGTGACCCAATTTCCAGGACGCACGGCCATTGTATTGTATACGATAAACTGTCCAATTAAACATTGACTTGGGAGGATAGAACGTGATAAGTCAATGAAGCATGAACTGTTGGTGTGGATGCTGGTGGTGAGGGGGGGGGGAAGGGGGTTGTCTAAGTACGCCAGTTCAGCTTACAGTAAAAAGCTGTCAAGTTTGATTAAATCTACAACGTGCGGGACAGCATTCAATCTTGCAGGGTGGGAGGAGGGGTGTGAATGGACGGGAGAGGAAGAAAAGTTACATCTTTTATCAACCCTTACCAAAACAATATGAGGTTGACCATGTGATCCAGCTGCTTGCAGACTTCTCCTTCTTTTATCCGTATTGCAGCGGCCTCTTTAAAGTGTAGGAGACGCCCAGTTGTCATCGGGAGTACGAAGATAAATGCCAGCATTGCGTTTAACCTATGGTCAGTATCCACCAGGTGCTTCGTAATTGAACCCTTGGATAACTTATGCTCCGCTCGTAGTAACCACTTTGACTAGCGTCCAATGCATTCGCATTCGCAAAACATGTTTTGGTAGATGCTTTTAATAGCTATTTAATTTTTAAAAGTTGTATATTAAAGTCGAAACGAATCTGAATTTATGGATGAAAACTTGAAAATACTGAAAACCTTCGAAAATATGCATAACTTTAAAAGGTAATCTTAAAAGAATTGTAATCCAATAACGATAATATGCATAAAGTTATTTTGATATAAAGAAAGCAATATGCTGATCCATTCAACTGAAGATAAGCCTTAAATGTTCTTTTCTAATGCATAGCAATTTTTTACAGCTTCTGACGTTGAGCATTTAAAAGAAAAAATACTTTTACTAACAAAAAATTACTACTTTTAACAATATCTTTAGAGTAGCAAATTTGCCTAATGTTATTATTACTATTATTCGTAAGTTTTCGTACATTCTTTACTACCAATTTGCGAGTAATTCGTAATCTTTCCCAAAATTCGCATGACTCCCCCGCCGAACTGTACTTTTAAACTCATAGATATAGTTTGATGTGGCGTGTACAGGCAGAATGTTTGTCAACAATGATTTGTAGAGCCCACTGGATATATATTTTCCCCATGCAACTGCTGACAGTATTTTGTGGTCAAACATTTAATTCTTGGCTAGTGAGCGTAAATTAATGTGTACGTGTGGCGGAATTGATCAAAAATATTAACTTAAATAAGATTATGTTTGTTTTAATATGCTAAATAGATATAAGTTCAATCAACGTTAACCTCTATTGCGTAGAAAAGGTGTAGCGGCCGACCCGGTAGGTCTGATCCGTTTGTTTAAAATGGACCCCTTGGCGGGCAATTAAGGTTTTGGCTAGTGACTTGGTGCACGTGGTTGCTCCTCCTCTTTTTCCGTTCTAGTGCAAGTGATTGACGGAGAGGACCCTTCCCCACCTGTGGACGCTCCCAACGCCACTCCCCCTCTGAACTCGACCGATTAACCGCTTCCCCACTGGCCAGTGTTTACCCTGTTTCCATTTACGATTTCTCTATCATTCCCCTAATACAATATACTCCTCCAATCATAGTTGGACTTTTGCTGACTGCCTGATAGTCCGATGACTCTTGACAATCACGACAATGATGAAACGAGTCGGCCCACAGAGGATTCTCAGGGTACCTCTGAGAAGATAGACAAGAAGCCGGACACCTCCTCTGCCTCGGGTATCACACTGGTGGCAGCGCCAGAGAACAACCCACCGCCCGCTAGCCAAAAGGTCCTATCGGTCCCTCCCTCCTTTGCCCCATTTGATGGCACCAAATATTTCCGGTCCTGGCTTCGACGCCTTCAATACTATATTGACACAGCCCCGTCAGACGAACGCAGTCACTTAGTCCTTACGCATTTCACCGACGACCAATTTGATCAGGCACTCGAGGCCGGGCTTTCGAGCGATACAAAATTAAAGTGTCTCTATGAACAACTCGAGCGCCTTTTCCAGCCGCCGTTGTCCATCGAAGAGGCACTGGGGAGACTTACCAATGGGCAGCGGCAAGCCAACGAAACTCCACGGCAATTCGCAGACCGGCTTATTCGCCTCTGCCGAGACGCCTTACTCTCCCTCGCGGCCGCCGAGCGAGACCAAGTCGTCCTCTTTTACTTCAAGCGAGGCCTGGGTTCCCGGGAGGTCTGCTATTCTCTTCGCATCCAGCCACCAGGGGATCTCAACGACGCCATCTCGCGTGCTTCACGGATATTAGAGCCTGACCCATCCACCACCACTGGCTCTACCCCTGGGACTGCGTGGCGACCCAACCACGCCAACCACCAATCCGGGACCCAGTCGTGGTCGCACTCGCGGCCTTCCTCGTTTTACCGCCAAGACCGGGGCAACAGGAACGGTGGATTTCGGAATCCCTACAGGGTTCCACCCAGGAACCTTCCCAACGGACCTCCCCGCGATCGTCAACGCAACCCTACCTGGACCAACAACGACGGTAACAATGTTGTTCCCGTTTGCTCTAACATGTCCTTTTCCGATGAACCTTTTTACACCACGCTTCGGGTAGACAACCAGTCTGTTAAGGCGCTGATCGACACTGGCGCCTCTGTGTCCCTCGTAAGGGCCGATCAGCTCTCTGACACCCGGGCTGGTCACATTTGCCCACCCGCTCAACCCACCTCACTCCGTACCGCCACCGGTAAAGATATGGTTATACTCGGCACCGTTACGCTCCCACTCGCGTTCTCATCCAGGACCCGCCGACACACTTTCTTTGTTACTCCTACGCTGACGTGGGACATGATACTAGGGCTCGATTTCCTATCAGACCACCGATGCCTTCTGAACGCTTATGACCGCACTCTGACGTGTGCTCAGGAGCTACCGGTCGTTAAGGCTAACCCTTGTTCATTTGACGCAGACGCTATCTGTGCTGCTATCGCGGCGGCCGCTGCCCTTTCTCCGACAGACATCGAGTCCGTTATGCCCACTGACCCGGATATAACAGAGCAGGACCGGCAGGTCCTCCGCGATCTGCTCATCGAGGCGGGCGATATTTTCGCTTGGGACGACTTGTCCCTCGGTAGAACAGCAGTCATTCGACACTCCATAGACACGGGCACCGCCAAACCAGTTTGGCAACCGCCACGGTGGATACCACCTCATTTCCAACACGAGGTAAATGACATGTTACAAAAAATGCTTAAAGCTCAAGTGATACGGCCGCCTAAGTCATTCTGGGCCTCCCCCGTCACGCTTGTGCCCAAGAAGGACGGGAGCCTTCGGTTTTGCATTGACTACCGTCGACTCAATGCACTTACTACTCGAGATTCATTCCCGTTACCTCGGATCGACGTCACTCTTGATGCCCTCGCCGAAGCCCAGTGGTTCTCCACGCTAGACTTAAAGTCTGGATATTGGCAAGTCGAGGTAGAACCGGACGACCGTCACAAAACGGCGTTCATATTGCCGCAAGGGCTTTTCGAATTTGAGACGATGCCTTTCGGCCTTTGCAATGCGTCAGCCACCTTCCAACGGCTGATGCAATGCGTATTGGCTCATCTGTATCCGACTCGCTGCTTGATCTACCTCGACGATGTGCTTGTGTTCGGTCGCTCAATTTCAGAGCACACTGATAACCTCGCCGCGGTACTATTTGCCTTGCGCGCCGCGGGCCTCCACCTTAACCCCCAGAAGTGCCAATTCCTGCGGCGTCAGGTCACGTTCCTGGGACATGAGGTTACCCCCGAGGGCATTCACGTCTCACCGGCTAGAATCGACGCAGTTCGCACGTGGCCCGTTCCCACGTCAGCCACCGAAGTCAGGGGCTTTCTCGGCCTCGCTTCGTACTACCGTCGCTTTATTAAGGGTTTCGCGGAAATCGCTCGCCCCTTGCATCTACTGACTGAACGTAACCGTAAGTTTGCTTGGTCCGACAAATGCCAGCTTGCGTTCGAGGAACTGAAAAACCGCCTTATCGCCGCGCCCGTCCTTCTGCTCCCCAACACCGCTCCGGATGCCCCGTCTTTTATTCTTGACAGCGACGCTAGCGCAGAAGCTATTGGCGCAGTCCTGTCTCAAGCCGATGACACTGGGCGCGAACGGCCTGTCTGTTTTGCCAGCCAGTCCCTCTCCAGAACGGAACGCAACTATAGCACATACAGCAGGGAACTGCTAGCACTTATTACATTCCTCAAACGTTTTAAACCATTCCTATTGGGCCGACCCTTCGTTATTCGCACCGACCACAAAGCCTTGCAGTGGCTACACAACTCGAAGGACGCCGAGGGCAAATATGCCCGCTGGCAGGAACTTTTACAAAAATTCACCTATAAGTGTCAGTTTAGGCCCGGCCGCCAACATGGCAACGCCGATGCGATGTCCCGACGACCCTTCCCAGCGTCACCACCCGAGCCCGCTGCAGAATCCGCTACGGTTGCCGCTCTGACGGTCAGCGAACCCACCCGGTACCATTGGGCGGTTGCTCAAAGCACCGACCCTGACACGGCCATTATTTATGATCACCAGCTGCACGGCCGTCCTCGGCCGACGGAGTCTGATTTACGCGGCTTCTCCGAAGCCGCCCGCATTCTATGTAACCAGTGGGCGAATTTATTCGTCGAGAACGAACTCCTATTCATGACGGGTACTTCGACACAGCCCGCCCGTCTCGTCGTCCCCGGTTGTTTAACGGCCACCGTGCTTAAGGACCTCCACCAAGAACTCGGGCATGTAGGTTCCTTCAAAACGGAGGCCGCAGCGCGCCAGAGATTCTGGTGGCCGCATCTCCGCGAGGACGTGTCCACCTTCTGCAAGGCATGTGCCACCTGCGCCTCGTAAGGGCCCTACCCCTAAATTGCAGGCACCTATGCAACCCATGACAACCGGGTTCCCGTTTGAACGAGTCGGCATTGACATCGTTGGACCGATCAACCCCCCCACTCGGGCGGGGAACCGTTACATACTTGTGTTAGTTGATTACTTTACTAAGTGGGTTGAGGCTATTCCCATCGCCAAACAGGACGCGGCGACGGTGACTGATGCTATTCTGAGCGAGTGGATATGCCGATTCGGTGCACCCCTGTCATTACACTCTGATTGCGGCGCAAACTTCCAGAGCCGGTTGCTCCAGGACGTCTGCGACCTCCTCGCCACTCACAAAACCCGTACCACTCCCGGACATCCAGAGGGCAATGGGCTCGTCGAACGTACAAACCAGACGCTCATTAATCTTCTCAAAGCCTTTGTCCTTCGCTTACCATCCACCGACTGGGACACCCGTCTGCCTTACGCCTTGATGGCGTATAGGGCGACCGTTCATTCGTCTACTGGGTACGCACCGTACTTCATGCTCACGGGCAGCCACTTTCGGTTGCCGTCCGACTCCACCCGCCCTGCCCTCGCCCCACCATCTCACACGGCCGACAGCTATGTCATCGACCTATGTGAAACCCTTCGATTAACCCACAACCTGGTACGCGAACACCTTCGTGCCTCGGCCGACCGACAAAAAGACTATTTTGATCGCCACCTACATGGTTCCCCCTACCAACGCGGCGACTACGTCCTGCGTCGTCGTGACGTACCTCCCGTCGGATCATCGGCAAAGTTCTTCTGTCCATGGGAAGGGCCATTCGTCGTCGACGATGTCCTCTCTCCCGCGACGTACATCCTTCACGACGCCCAGATTCCCGACGCCCCCGAGTTCACGGCGCATTTCGCAAAGCTCAGACCCTACAACGGGTCCGCCCCCATTACAACGCCGACCAAACTGGCCATCCTACCGCCACACTTGGTACCATCGCCGGGTGCGGAGGTCGAAGTGACCACGCACCCCACTCCGCCCCCTGGCAGCCCTGGGGACAGGGCTCTTCCTAGAGGGGGGGCATTGTAGCGGCCGACCCGTTAGGTCTGATCCGTTTGTTTAAAATGGACCCCTTGGCGGGCAATTAACGTTTTGGCTAGTGACTTGGTGCACATGGTTGCTCCTCCTCTTTTTCCGTTCTAGTGCAAGTGATTGACGGAGAGGACCCTTCCCCACCTGTGGACGCTCCCAACGCCAATCCCCCTCTGAACTCGACCGATTAACCGCTTCCCCACTGGCCAGTGTTTACCCTGTTTCCATTTACGATTTCTCTATCATTCCCCTAATACAATATACTCCTCCAATCATAGTTGGACTTTCGCTGACTGCCTGATAGTCCGATGACTCTTGACAATCACGACAATGATGAAACGAGTCGGCCCACAGAGGATTCTCAGGGTACCTCTGAGAAGATAGACAAGAAGCCGGACACCTCCTCTGTCCCGTGTATCACAAAGGAATGCTTATCGAGGGAAATTCGACCTTATGTAGGCGGAATTTATCGATAATGGAAATTCCTCCTCCTACTGGTGGAATTTAACGAAAAATTTAAAGTCAGGCTACCGAACATTTGAAAGTACTTTTTTATAAGTCGACGGGATTTTTTGGTCTCTATAATCATACTTTCCTAATATTTTTATTTGATCTAACTGGAATAGCGGTTGTAGTGCTTGTACACAAAATTTAAGGGCGGTGTCGTTAGTAAATTCTGCGTATTTTGTCGAGGATGCCCTATTCAAATTTATTCCGGAAAAACAGTCCTTCGAATCGAAATATGCACTCTCGTCAAATATATTATTTAAAGAAGGCTTAATTTTCTAACAAAGGGGTACATTAAGGGAGATTTTAGTCATTTTTCCAATAAAAAATAGGCGAATTTACAAGGACAGCGAGAATCAATGAGGAAAATGCATACAACTTAAGTAGGCAGTTGTTAGAGAGTGATACCGTAACAAATGAACGGAAGGAAACTCATTAAAATGCCAGAAACCTCTCGTGACTGAAACAGGGTGAGAATATGCTGCAAGATAGAGATTATTAAAGTATACGTAAGCAAGCTTTCTTTATTCGACAACCAATTTCAGAATTACGATGAGCATTTCCTGAGAAAACACGTCTATTGTAAGTGAGGTTGTCATATGGTCTGGCAAAATCCCAAGATATGCCAGACACAACAGACTGCCCGATTTTGTATGCGCTCTTTTACGGCCGCCTGCGAAACCCGTACTTAGTACAAAATACTTATTCAAAGCGTCTGAGGCTTTTCTGGGGAATTTTGACGCTTTCATAAGTTTAAATACATTTCTATAAAGCGGAATCAAATTGACGTACGTTAGCAAATGGCGTCTGATTCAGAGTTTACACACACAAAAAACAGCGAGTACATAAGGATTTTAGCAAAGTTTTTCCGGTTTCCAACAGAAATTGGTCTAAACCTGCAGTTGCATTGGCTCTTAAGATTTCTAAAGTACATCAATAAATTTTATATTTTAGGTGTTTTTTTAATGTTTGGTACTTTTGGTGGAAAGTAAATTTTTGAGCGCATACCAGTACTAGGGCTGCAACCAATGAGTGACATGAAATAAGCCAGCAATGAGAACCACTCCCTCATGCCTTTGTGTCGGTAAGAATTTGCGATTATAATGTCTGTCGTTATGTGACCGACTGCCAGGATGCTTAATCAAGGCAAAACGCAGTGTTTGTCCTTCGTAGTGTAACCAGGACAAGTCTACGAAATAACGCTGACCTCAGAGAGAACATGAGATGCGGTTTCAGAACCAATCACTGAGAGTAGCTAAGTGCTAGGGATTGTTCATACAGCTCTCCCCTCGTAATAACTTCCGCCGTATAGACAGTTGTGCGCTAGATGACAGGGAAATAAGGAGTTGTTCCAAGGTAAGGTTGGCGTTAAGAGTATATTCCCTTCCTGGATTTCAGGCGGAGAGGCGGGGTGGCGTCATGCTACAGATCTTTGTCCGGCTGTGATAAAACGGCCTAGCAGGTGGTCGTCTATTTGAGACACCTAGGAAGTTTGTTTACTTCGGGAAGCCAATTGGGTAGCTGTTCACACATTCCTCAATGAACATATACTCGGTTTGCAGTGACATTGAATGGCAAGTGGCGAGGTATTAATGAACATCGGTTCGATGAAGCGTTTATGACTCAGTATTGGACCATCTGCGGCGTCTGTGTGTGCGTATGTTTGTGTTTCCGGTCCAGCTGGTGATCAGGATTCTGCTTGGCTGAATGAAGGCAAATAAGCCCAAAACAGTTCTGCATGAAGGTACCCCAAAAAGCTGTCATCCCTTTATGCTATTATGACTTTGCCAACATCGGCCTGGCAGATGGTCGCCCGTTTAAGACACTAAGCCATCCATGCGAAGTATTTTTTTACTTCGGGAAGGTAATTGGATCGGTGTTCGCCCTTTCATGAGTGGAGTTGGATAGCTCTAGCTGACGACGGCCAATGAGCCAGAAATGGCCAACCTAGAGTCCCATGTTTTTGTCCGTCAGATAAAAATATAGATCTACGTATGTTAGGGCCCAGCTTAACTGCGAGTGCACAAACAGCCCTGACGAGCCGTTCGCACGCCAGAGCACCTGTCCGTCCACACAGAATACACCTGATGACGCGCACAACTGCGGCCGGGCGCAAGACTCTAACACGCCAACTGCATGAGTCACAAAGCCAATGAAGTCGCGCCTTACTTGAGACAACAATCTCATTGGTCCAATTTTGTATGCATTCTCTTGCTTAAGTATGATCTACTAGGTTCGTGAAAAGACCTCTTCCTTGGCGCTCTTCTTCTTGTGTTTTTCCTTGGGGATTCATACAAGGCGTAACTAGACGGCCATATCGCAGCTTTGGCCAGATTCACAGCAACGTATACCTATAATTTTGATAGCGTAGACGAATTCGGGAATTCGACTGTCATATAGTTAGAGAACTTGGAAATATACCGTCTCGATGCATTGAAAATATCGCAATAGATAACAACAGGGACTTCAAGGTAAGATTTGACGGAGGCCATCATTAAAGCCAAAAACACCCTTTTTGGCATCAAAACATGAAGATCGTGTCGAAAATTTAAGCAGACGCCGATCACTACTGTACTCATTTGAGCAATCAGTAAACCAAAAGAATTGGGACTGTCACTTCCTATTTGCAGTTACCATGAACAGATGGAAGTAATAAACAAAGTCAATTCCCATCGACTCATCTGGGTTATTCTATATCAAACGCTCACCCACTCAATCCAGATTGGAGCTGATTATGACAGAATGAAAGCTATGGGATATGCCGCGCCCTAGAAAGCCTATTTGCCATTGTTTTCTGAGCGCTGTCGGTGGTTTTTGCTAAGGCAAAAGAGACATTCCACTAAATTAATGACTGCAGACAGCCATCTTTTGCAACGTTAAGTTAAATGGCTTCAACATGGATGGAACCATGAACTAAGGCGAGCGAGATTTCCCCGGCTTTATCTGCATAGGACAAAACCTACCACTGAGTCTCGTTGGGAAATCGCAGTCATTTCTGTAGGCAAAATAAAATGTCTGGAGTCAGTTGCATAAAGAACTGCGATTCTCTCTGACACTGCGCGCCGCCAGGATGACATTCCTCAGTCGAGAATCCGACTAGGCTTCTTAGACATAGTGACCTGCACTTTGTACTACGGCAGTCATGACAGATTTAGCGGGCCTTAATGATGTCCAATATGGTGCTTCACCACGCGCGACGAGCTATGGCCGCAGACCTGAAGAGTTTAACCCATTCTCTTCGCCAGCGCCGGAGACCGAATGTCCAAGAACCACTTCCATGTCCTTACGGAACGAATCGAGCCAGATTTTGAATTGACACCTCTTCGACGTTTCAAATTGGGTAAAGGTTTCGGATCGAGGGCAGGAACACTGAGCTCCTGAGGTTGACAACGAAAAACCTGTCCAAACCACCACAGTCGTCTTTCTTGAATAGCCTGGGATATCCTTGTGATTTTGTCGATGGGAATATGACATGCCTCATTTGAGGCCAACTCGATGTATTTCACACGAAGGATGGTTCACGTCCAACATTCGCAGCCGTATAGAAGAACAGTCCGCACAGACGTACGGTACACGCGGACCTTTGTGTAGATAGAAATATCGCGTCGGGTCCGTATGCACTTCCGAAGGCTGGACAAAACTCGTGCTGCGCCAATTTGGGAGGCAATTTAATCGTTATTCTGTCCATTTGGCAGCAATCTCGTGCCGAGGTATTTGAAACTGTGTACTTCTTCAAGTTGAGTCACTAATCTCAAGAGGTGCCTTCTGTTACGCAGGGATGCAGCATGCAAGCACATTGGCCTTCCAAGCGTTTTTGGACAAACCGAGCGATTTCGCGACCTCATTCAACCGCGGAACCATAGACTGTATGTCATCAAAAATTGAAGCTAGGAAAGCGATATCATCAGCATAGTCACGATCAGTGACACCCGAAATCTATTCCAAACTGTTGGTGGACAGAGGCAATAATCCCTGACGCCTTGACCGGAACAAACGCCACTCAACACTTCTGGCCCTGGAAGGCGTGTTTATCGGGTACAATTGAAAGCGGCAGTGCTCCGTGTGAGTGAGTTGTGCAGCAGCACCCCAGACTCATTTTCAAACAATTCTGCTAAGTCAAATGCATTGGATATGGCAGCTACAGAGTGCTCATCAAAGTGTGACAGGATAGGGTTGAGTTTATCGCCCTCTACGGATCGAACTTAAGAACAAAACTTGGCTGACGCAAGCGAATCTGTGAGTTCCAGGAAGCAGTCATATATGCACCGATAAGGCAGTATTTTTTAGAAAGCAGTGGCCACGCGACCACATGCGCACTATAATGAGCAGCTTCCCTAACCACCACCCTTGCCTGCGCATGTATCACCTTATTCTACGGTTACCTCTGACGAAGGGTTCTCGACTGAATCCGAAACGTCAGGCAAATAAACTTCTTGTTCCAGCGATCGCATCTTCTACTTCTAAACAACACTTCGTCGAGAAGAGTAACACTCCGACTTAGCCTTAGCATCCGGACTTCTTCAATCGCCGAGACTACCCGGAGGATGAGTTAAAGGTGGGGATTACGCGAGGTTAAAAAAGGATGTTCAAGTTATGCGGCTAGGCCCTGAATGCGATCCCAATCCATCAGAATGGTAGTTCGTTCCTAGGGGCCTCGCAGAGACCGCATATATCAATGAAGTCAGTCAACACAGGTAGTTATCAAAAAAGCTATTGAGTACTTCATGTGGTAGCACGAGTACCAGCATTGATCCAGTACAATAAACAATCTGTACAAGCTATGCACTACGATATGTATAGAGAGAAGACTCGGAGAAAACGAAGAAGTGGAGGAGGAGGAGGGCCGAGTAGGTGAGAGTGCCGGGCGAAAATAAAAGGCGACCAGAACGCGTGGACGTGCGGCGCAGGCGACTGCGCGAATCATGAAGAAGACATATAAAGTCATCGGCATCATGATCGTCATCGTCATGATAAGGGGCGTGGAAAGAAAGTACAGGGACGGGGCCTAAGGCTGCTCAAAGGGAATGCGGGGGGGGGGGTGGGGCAAGACAAGAGGGGACTGTACACTGTTTGCGTGTGTCGCTGTGCTTCAGTGACTGTGATATAAGGTGCAACTTCTGAATATATTGCGTAGGTTAGGGCTGCAGTGAGAGGGGAGCCCCACTGGGGGCAGAACTATTTTGCAACAGCTGCTGTTCAGCAGACAGAGAGGGCGGTTTGCCCGTTTCACCACCGCCGACGCCACCGCCACAACTAGACTGAGATTCAATGAAGGCCAAGAGCGGAGGTTTGCTATTGGCGCTGGAACTGACGGCTTGAGGAGTTCCACTGCTCATCAGGCCATCGCTGAGGAGAGGTGCAGTCTTAGAGTGTTGCTGCTGCTGTTGTTGTTGCTGTCGAGCAAGCTCTTCCTCAAAGCCATCCACGAGAGGCAGGAATTCGGGAATTTTGGGATTGTCAAGACCGAGGTTCTCGGAGTTGTGGGCAAGGCTGGCAGAAAAAACAGGCGGCGGCGGCGGTGCTGCAGCTCCACCGCCTCCTTCTGCTCCTCCTACGAGAAGAAAGCCGAAGCCAGCATCCACATCTAGAAAAAGAGGCAGAAGAAGAGCACCCGCTTTAGACGGAAAGTTTGAGAAACAAACCGCAAGGCAGGAGACCTGGCCGGATCATGCAACGTGGTGGATGAGAAAGGCACAGTATGGAAATAAACGGGAAGGAACTAGAGAATACATTCGATCGTATGCAGCCAATTGGCTATTGAGGTCACGCCTTTAGTGCTGTAATGGCAAACTCCAAGGCTACACCCTATCGAAGAAAAGCTATGTATGCTAAGGGAAAATCAAGAGCAAGCAGAGTAAGCACGACTAAGTGCAAATATTTGTGTCTCAGCCTGTACAACTCAACTTAGGCAGCTCATTTGTGGCAAATGCAGGAGAAGTAACCGAATTCGTGACTGAAAATTAGTTTACCCGGTGGTTCACTGGGCTGCGTATTGGGCGAAGGAAGCTTAAAAGGGTCATTTCAACCTTTTGCATTGTGACCAAAGAGATCCTGAGAAAACAGGGTCTACATGAAAGCCTAGCCACCCGACGGGTCTTAAGACGAAAGCAAGGCAATGTCAGAACGGACTGAGACGAATTCCCACTTTAATGCTCAGTTTTCAATTGGAAGCTACAGTATCCTGCACGTAGAAAGTATTTGAACCAGAGGCATTATACAACGGGTTCTGGGTCGAATTAACCATTCTCGGAGCCAAAAATGCATGTTTGAAAGATGAGACGTCTCATAAACCTACCCGATTGGGCTGATGCTTATTGAAAGCAAAGGTAATGTTTCTTCTTCTTTTTTTAAAAAGACACCTAATAAACAAGTGAAGGGGCGCATATTAAAATCGGAAAACGACTTTAACTGCGCTAAATACGAATGCCGTTGAAAGCATAAGATTTTCGCAAAGACTGAAGCCGAGCATCCTGTGTAACTAGGTAGTCCATTGTGGGTCATTTTTAGTTGTTAATTTCCAGGCCAGGTGAGCAGTCAAAAATAGCGGGCAGACCGAGCACGAATACGGTGTACTTCACACTTGACATGCTGTTAGAATATAACGTTTAGGGGCGACTTCCAACGTTGATTATTTGGGAGCGATGGCCAAACTAGGGTAAAATTTATCTAACTCTATGCATCGAATAGTGCTGAAGAAAGA
This sequence comes from Ligula intestinalis, assembly GCA_036362985.1. Classification (NCBI taxonomy): domain Eukaryota; kingdom Metazoa; phylum Platyhelminthes; class Cestoda; order Diphyllobothriidea; family Diphyllobothriidae; genus Ligula; species Ligula intestinalis. Next base: position 66,883,890 of record JAYGXS010000001.1, read on the forward strand.
AAGCACGATATCAGTAGTCAGGAAACCACACAAAAATAAAACTCAGTCAGTCCAACAACAATTCTCAACAGAAGTTGTTTCAAAATATGCTTTACTGACCTCTACTTTCAACTAACCCTAAGTTTCGTAGTGAATAGCAAAACGCCATTTTCTGCGATTGCATTACTTTTAATTGGGCAACTTCTTTAACCCGATTCCGCCATACTGCACCAACGTAGCACAATGAGCATCGCTCAACTGTGCGAACGTGTGGACGCATTCTTCAGTTTGTTGAATGTTACAATATCACATGTGATTTAGGCATTCAGACATCCAGTACGTTTACCTGCTTATATCTTGCCAGCCTTCAATGAGCTTGTAGGTTTACGCTTAACTACCATCGTGTAATCGATAGGATACTCTCCAGCCTGTCAAAACGGTTTGCCAACACGATACCACACTAGCACAACGTCTGCCTACTTTTGACGTGGTTCTCCGTGCAGATCTCACTGCTAGCCGGTAGTTAGGGTAACGAAGCATTACTTATTTCTGAGTCGGCGCACGCTCGAATAAAAAAAATTATTTACTGCGACGCTGGTGTATGGATGGCGCGTTAGAGATAACATCAGTGCAATCTGGTTCAAAGTGCACTTTTTCCTTTTGTACCCAGTGAATCAAGATACATTTTTATTACAAAACCAGCCGCCGAACCTACTCTATGGCCACTTAAAGTACCTCTGCAGACAGACGACAAGCATCGATATTCAAGCGTCGCTCCCTCTCCCCTCCCCATTGAGCTCACGTACCCGTGGGATAACCTTGCATCCGGTGACCTTCGTGACGTACTAGACCGTAGAAAATGCAATCCCGGCGAACATACTACAGAACTAGTAGGGGGTGTAGAGCTAAGTCGTGAGAAGCATCGATTGTGTTATCGCAGTCGCGTCGGACAACAGCATTCTGAGTGACCAGAAACGTCTTCTACCAATCGAAACATGGAAGGTGTAATAAAAATGGGGTGGATCAAACGCAGTTTCCGCGTTAGCAACAACTTAGTTTGAACGTCGCTACTGCACCCTCTCCGAGGCGTGGTTGTCCTCGTGGCTCGCAACGAACGCACATAGAAAATGGCTGCGCAAAATGGGCAGCGTAAATTATTACAACACTAACAACACTAACAACATCACTAACACCAACCACAGCAGACGAGTCTTCGACTGCGTTCCCAACCGTCCTCACGGCAGCCAAGGTCGGCCACACCAAACCTCCCTGTGGTGGATCTATCTACCCTCCTCTCATCTGCGTTTTTGATGACGGAGCAGCCCCTCCCGATCATGCTGCTCCGACTCCTCCTGCCCCTCGCCCCCGGGATTGAGGCCCACCCGGCAGGGCTTCGGATCCAACAAGGGCTACTAGCCAGCCAGCCATCATCATCATCATCGTCATCACCACCACCACCCAATCCAAGCATAGAATGACGGATAGATAAGTGAGAGGCTCCGAAGAGGCTCCTAACAGTTGGCCTAGCTCTGAATGCATACAGCTTTGAAATCTACTTATCTTAGTCCTGGTACGGTCACAACCTAAAGGCATGCGGTTATGGCAACAAGCAGCAGGCATGCAGCCAAGAGAACAGTCAAAAGAACAAGCAGGCAAGTAAAAAGCTGTTTGAGTTTTGGGCAGAGAGAGGGGTGGGGACAGGAAAAAAACGATAACCGTGCACGCAACAGGCAAAGTTTCGGCAGCGATAGCTTTTTAGCACTGTGTAAAGTCTGCGTCATACCGGTAAATTAGAAGGGGGCAGAGAGAGAGAGAGAGAAAGAATTTGTTCTCTGCAGGAAGGAAGCTGCTGTTATTGCCGCGAATCGACACGAACTCCCCCGGCAACTGGAACTGGGACAACATCACCTTTACGGGGGATTGGAGGGGGGGACAAGAAGGGTAGGTTTTTACACGGACACACAAGAAAAATGAGGAAAACAGCGTGGTTGAGGCCAACCGGTTGCCATGCCTTTCAAAGTGTATTTATAGGTTATAGGGTAGGTGCGAGTAGAAATTAAAGGAGACAGGCTATTCTTCCGATAGAAAACGAGAAACCGTTATTGTTCGCAACAAGCAGATCATGCATTAGTTGCGCGGAAACTTGTTAATGATCGGCTGTCTTACGTATGGCTGAGGAGTAACTTTACGAACACCTCTGTCATATCCAAGTTCACATCAGTACCCATAAACTGGACTAACTAATCGGATAGAATACTTGTGTGCGTGCACATGGGACGATGGAGGTATAGCGTCGGGTCTACACACTTTCCGAGGACCGCTAAAACCTTTAACCCACTAGGATGAAGTTAGTCTGGCTGGCCGAACGATAAGGGGTCCTTATCTGCGCATGTCTCAGACCTGCTTACGATTACCTATGACTAAGGATCCCCGACGGAATCCTAAACGTCAGGAAAATAAAGTCCTTGTTCCAGTGATCGTATCTTCTTCTTCGGAAAGCTCAGTTAAGCCATCGACAGCTAAGCCCGAAGTGTCCGAAGAAGGCAGCTGATGAGTCTCCTGGTGTGGTCTGGTCATCTCAGCAACTGAAGATGCATACCTTTTGTGCGGCTGGTTTGTGGATAGAGGAAGACGGAAATCAACTTACAGTTTATTTTTTTCCCGATATAGAGCAGATGGGTAGCCAGAAAATTGACTTTGGAAGAGCGCAGTTGACTTAGTAAAACTTAAGTTACCTCATACCTAATCCTACAGGAATATTAGAGGTTTTGCGAGAGGTCATCAGGACGAGAGCGGAGAAATTTGGCTGTAAAATTAGCTGAAAGAATACTAACAAAAGCCAGGAAAATGTGCACAAGGTTAAAGTGTATACAAATCAGACCCACATCAGCTCTACCTACAAAATTAAATTTAGGAATTTATGAACGTGACTGTTCGAAGAAATTAATTGGTGCGCACTTCACAATAACAAAACAAAATGAAGGAGGGAGAGAGAGAGAGGCGTCGGGGAATACAAAAAATGGCCTAGGAAGGCAGACATAAAACTAACCGTGCATCATCATACTTCCATTCGAGACTGATTGGGCACCATTACCACCGCCGGCACCACTTTGCTTGGAGGAGACCGTAGGTGGAAGATCACTGCTGGTCGGTGGGAGGCTGAGGAAGCCATTGGGGCCGGCACTGGTGGGCCTTCCGGACTCGGACCGACTATCTGGTCGACTGACGGAGGAGGGTCCAGAACCTTTAGGTTAGGAACATGAGGGTGGGAATTGATAAGAGAGCGCAAGGTAAAATGAGAGTCTGGGCAAATGAAGTCAAGTTGCACGCTTCATCAAGGTACGAGAGGAAGAACACGTAATAACAGATCTAAATAAGTAACTGATAAAGGACATATGTGTCTGCTCAATATTAACTTCAGTGAGACGCCACGTTCAACACCTGCCTCTAGTAGAAAATCGTTTCCCACCCTGAGGCTGAGGAAAGGAAAAAAGAGTGTCCATTTAATAGTACTGTTCTGTGATGTTGTCTGTTCCCCAGAGCCTTAGCGTAGACTCACCTTAAAAGTAAATGGGACGGCTAGTTGGAGGGTATGCCTATCGGAAAGTAACTCACACTGGATCAGTGTAAATAAACATCGCAGGAACTAAGGAGTGGCGTCGAAACAGGATCCTGATGGATGTTTGAGTAGAGCTGATAAATAATGTGATGGTCTACGCACACTAATTCTCGTCAAAAGTCGTTTGCATGACCTGATACAACCCACATAGAACAGCTACAAGTCTTTGCAATAATGGGCCTAATAGACGTGATCCCTGTTCATAACAAGTATAATCAAATACGAATGTTTGTTTTTGCCGCTAGTGGAGCGTAAAGGCCGTGGACATCATTCAAACCGACGATGGAACTATTAGAGTTCAAATAAAATAGCTAGAGGATTGGACTTACCGGGAATACATTTAACCATTTCTCAAATGTTTTGTGTTTTTAAGGCATAAACAAGTTATTGTAGTTGGCTAAGAGGAATCCTCATCAGGGCTTTCATTCTAAAAAGAATACTTACCTAATCGAAGAAGTTACTGATTGCGAGTTAAGCTAATTAGGTGGGCAGAAAAAGAGGATTGGGTCAAACATTCATCGGTAAAACTTAATTGCGACTGAAACCCATCTAGGCGACTATTACCACAGTTCTTAAGTGTAGATTTAAAAGAGGCTGCTCGCTATATTGAGAAAAAAGATCTATGCGGAAACAGTTATAAATGAAAAGCACGAAATGGTGGGACAGGGCCCTTAGCATCCCCGATGTTAACCCATAGAGGGTGGCATTACTGTGATATGCTAAACAGGAAACTAAATTCTTTCTTTCGAGTGCAAGATTATAGCCGTTGAGATTATTTGCGGTACAGCCTGTAGTATGGTTGCCAAGGTGGGCAGGATAGACTGTTCGGCGCCTTATGAAAGAGGGCTAAGTGGTGCAGGGTAGGTAGTTACCGTCTAGCACGGAATGGGAGTTGGGGCCACTGCCGGCCCGAGGTTTTTGGGCGGGTTTTGGCATCATCGGTGATGGTGGCATTTGGCCAAAGGCACCACAACCGCCGCCGCCACCGCCACCTCCAGCACAAGACTGAGAGGCGTAGGCAGTCAGCGGCGGGGATTGGAATGGAGCGCTGCCGGCGAAACTGCCATTGGGACTGTTTAGAGCAGAACTCTTTTGAGGGGGGAAGGTCACAGCGCTGTTGTTGACCGAGCAGGGTGTCATGTTCCCTCCTAGTCCGTTGCTAGGCGGCATGTTGGTGTTTGAGGTGGCCGATAGTGGGGGCGGTGGCAGTGGTGGTGGCGGTGTCATGCCCTCCGTTGCACCTCCGAGGGACATTGGAAAGCCGGAACCGGTTCCAAGGACGGGAGACTGGCAGGATTCCGTCTTCATAGGCGGCACACCGGATCCTAACACCGAAGAGGCGCTACTGGAACGCGGTGGCTGACCGCTCATACCCATATTGGACTCAGGACAGGGAAGACTAGGCGGTGCAAACACTGCACTACTGCCTACAGAACAACAGATAAAGAGCTTTTTAAGAGTCGTCTTTCGCGTTTTTTTGAGTTAAGTGTATCGAGAGGGTCAGATTTGGCAAGTAAAGGAAGCAGCGGTGGCAGCGTTACCCGCAAGGCGAGCAGGAAAGATAAGGAGACTGCAGCGATCGCAGGAACTGTTTAAGTAGCCCAGATATTTGCGCAATTAAAAAACATCAGAGCTCTAAGATTAGGCCAGTGAGATCAGAGAGACAGATCGATTGTCCATTATTCGACCATTTAATGCATTTAAGGACCTTTGCGTATCGGGGCAACTGATCTTGGGGAAGGTTGTTAGTTAGCGAGGTTATACATGTAGACGACATCGTACGACATCGTAATTTAAACCCAGGAAACATTTGCCGTCTTTGGTTATTTCTTAAGGTGAAATCATCAGAAATAGCGTAAATTTATGGCCCGAATGACAGTGCATAGACGATATGCGGACGCATTTGTTGGCAAAAGTTAGATTAATAAGAAGTACTTACTAAATTTGATATAAGTAAGCACGTATGTGTGGCTTATTTTGGAAATATGAAATATTCTAAATGGTGAAATAAAAAGCAATTGTAAGCAAGACGAGAAAGTTAAGACTTACAGAAAAGTTAGTTTAGGGAAGTGATTCATAATAATGGTAGTGGGCGAACTGATAGCGTAGTGAAAATCCACTCGGAAATCCGACGTGAAGGACAGCGTTTTTATGATGATTGTTCAAATTTCTGAAGTTCAACGCCTACCATCATTTAGAGTTAACAATAAATTCCAGCAAAAAGAAGGCGACGGGGAACTAAAGCCGAAGCTACTTAAAATTTCGCCAATGAAAACGGGCCTACCTCTCTTCCTCACTTTCTTTGTGGTATGAAGAACGGGATAATTTGTCTGGACCTCATCGTTGAAAATAGTTAAGACACACCAATGAAGGCAGATCATTTTTACGGAAAAACAACCAGCAGGAAATTAGCGGATAAGTGAAGGCAATAGGGACTCCTGTTGCGTATTCGTGCAAATATTTCTATGCAGATCCATTTTGACAGCGGTCACCATGACCTGTAGCGGTACGCACTAGGTCCATCATCAATGGCATCGTCAACCTGGTGAAGGGGTGAAGACCCACATGGCAGTCCCATTCACGTGTCCTGTAAGGTAGCCGACAAAGTGGCCTCTGCACTGCAATAACCAAGCACTTCGGCGCTAAGCAAATGAGACGAAACTCCACTCAAATGTAGGCATCAAACGTAGGGCCGAAATGGTGTCAGAAAGCCCTTTTAATGAAAAGGCATGTGACATCAATGGAATCGATTTTTTCTATATTCGGAGCATAATACCGCTTATAGGTTGGCATCTGAGGCGACAAAAAGGCTGTTTTGAGTGGACGTATGAGGCGGTCAAATGGAAAGCAAAGACGTCAGCACTAGGGACCTCGTTGCCGGCTGGAAGTGGACTAATCCGTGGAAAAAGGGAGAGGGGCGAATTTATGCTCAAGGTCACGTACAGGAATTTGTCGGCGTCGGTGAAAGGATCCTAGAATGGGCAGTTTGGGTGGGTGGAGCACTGAAAGGCATTCCGTGCGACTGTGTGGGTCCCATGACATAGGGAGGCATGGAACCAGATACGGAGTTCGGATGGCTTCCGCCCCCAGCGCTGTATGGACCGAGACCCGAGGACACACTAGGGGACTGTTTAAGAGGCATCTGCGACTGCTGTTGCTGCTGCTGTCCCGGCGGTGTGGCGGAAATCGGTGGATGCAGCTGGCCTCCGGGAGAGCAGAAGTTGTTGGGAGCACTGTAGGGCGGATGAGAGTGGTGGCTGTACATCATGCCACCGCCACTGGGTGATTGGCTGGGCATGGGCGGCATGGGACCGGGCCCACCACCACCGCCGGGAGAGGAGAGCATGGGACCCAGTGCGGAAGAAGAGGAGAGGGGTTGCTGCTGCTGTTGTGGCGGGGCCGAAGACGGGCTGGGGCCGAACCCTCCAGGCGGAAAGCCCCCGCCACCACTTGCCCGACCACCGCCGCCGCCGCCGCCGCTACCACCACCACCGCCAAAGGATGGAGGCATTGGACCCCCGCCGCCACTGCCACCAACCATGACCATCTGTTGCTGTTGTTGTTGCTGCTGCTGCTGGACTGCCGCTGCAGCGGCTGCTGCTGCAGCTGCGTCGTACTGAGTGTTTTCCAGACGTGTGATCAGGCGCTCATCGTCCTCACCAAAATCCCCACCCATTAGTGTTGGCTCACCCACGATCATGACATCCTGCAAAGGTAGGAGAAATGCATAGAAGTTGTCGTGTGCACTTTACACTGGCGGCAGGATACTATATATATAACGAATAAACCTTCATGGTAATCACGGCCTATGCTTGAGAGAGTGGATCGACTGTTAGCAATACAAATAGAGAAGAGTTATTAGGTAGTCTGGCAGGCAAACAGCATAGATACACATCGAACCAGTATCGTTAGTGACTGGCAAGGGTGTCCGGTTCGAATGAATGAACAGAAACTTCGAATTATTAGTCTAATTTGGAGGTAACCAACCACTCGTTACAGACTACCAAGCACAAACACGCTAGAGGGGATAATAGGAGTCACCGCACAAGAATGGACTGGACATAAAACAGTAAGACGCGTTCTTCGAAATTCACAAAGGTGGACGATAGTATTGCCAACACGCCCCAACGTCATGGGCAACCAACCAGCGGCTTAGGGTTTTGTGTAAGATACATCCTCCATTCTAGTATCTTCCCTCGGTTCCCACCTGATGACAGTTCAACCATCGATTCCGATGAGGTCCTGCGGTTTGTTGGCGCAGGGTCAGCGACTTGTGCATCACTTATTAAGTGATAAAATGAAAATGATCCCGTCAGTTTGAGGTTCGCCAGAACAGATTTATTGGATTGTAAACGCTTCGGTGAGTTTGGTAGGCGCACCAAAGGCAACATGGTAAATCGACAAAATTGAACACAAATCCAAATAGTTTGCCGGAAAGAAAAAGCTCTCCGTAACATCAATAATGCAATAAATCTAGCCCTCAAATTCTTTCCTTTTTTGACCATTTCGGCACTCTCAACTCTGACTGCGGATTTCCTGCGCTTTACGAAAACAGCAAAGACGCCCGAAGAAAATCAATTTTCGTAATCAAAACAAACTAAATGGGGATTCAAAAAACTTTTTTTCAATAACTATCTGAGGACCTGCAATGGCCAGCGGCAATTCCAAGCAAAATGCACATAAGGTGATGCGTGGTACCCTCAGGATTTCTAAATAAGTAAGCCTATGGAATAATTTACATGGATCGGAGCCCGCTCGTTTTAAAAAATTCAATTTTAAACGATTTTGCTAACCTTTGGTCTTAAGGAAACCAAATCCACAAACTCGAGTGTTATTCCTATGCCGCGTGTTAAGTGGGCGAAACCTAAGCAAAATATGCGACTTTAAACCACTTGACAGAAGTGCTAAATAATTTCGCCGACTTAGCGCAATGCGTTGGCAACGCAGGACTCTAAAAGGACTTCTTGAAACCTAAGATTCTACATGAGGGCTGGAGGAGGCGCAACCAGAACTTATTGCCGGAAACGTGTTCACCATCAAACAGGCATGGTGTGCAAAAAAATGTTTTCCACGGTTTGAATGGCCTTCTCACCCTTCCACACCCCGCCCCCTCCAATTCTTCGGTTTCTTAGTGCACCGCCCTGGGAGAGTCATTGCACGCACGCGAGAACGCCTGAGCTTGCCAGGACCGGCATGTTCTCACGACATTTGGATGGCCTCTCTGCTCTTTCAAGTACTTTTTGAGAAGCAAGACCTCGTCCCGCCATTTTACGCCCTACTTCAGGCCTGACTAGTTTCTTTTCTATCGATCTTCTTACTAGGCGTCCCAGCTTGTTTATATGAACTTTTTCCGTAAAAAGTCGCAACACGTTATTGTTACCAACACTAAACTGAAATAGGGGAAAACGAATCTAGATGGGCCGTTGAACAGGAATGCACCTGACAGAAGGAAAATTGAACTGCATAATTGTTGATTGAAATCCTTTGTTTTTTTTAAGTGGCACCAATAGTGAGGATCAAAAGTTGTCCATCTCAAACGCACAAATTTTGTTAATTTCAGGCCAGGATAATAGTACTGCTCTAAGTAGATGTATTAACAAACAATTCAATGTAGGGCTATTCGGCTTACTTACCCCAGGTTGGGCCAGACTAGGCTGTGGTATAGGGAGAGGCGACTGCTTGCGTTTGGAGGCACGACTCCCGCCGGCGCCGCCCTCAGAATTCGCTGAAGAGCCCTTGCGTTTTCGTCGCTTGTTAGCTTGTCGATTTGGCTCTAATGTTGTGCAAAAATGAAGAGACTGTAATACGGCCGTGTAAGGCAATGCAGAAGGCGATGCTAGAGGAAAAAACCCTATTTTGAATGGCTAAAGGGAAGGCGGGGAGAGGAGGGCGCACGAAGGAGCCCTGACGGGCGGCAAACAGACACTGGCAAAGCATCATCCTTACGATAGTCCTTTTTATGATCATGCTGCCAAAACTAGTTTTTGCGTTCGCCTTCTCGCAGCTGAGTTTTTTTCCTACACTCTCATGGCTTCTGGTGAAGAAGAAAAAAGAGAACTGCCTGGAGAAGGAGGAGGTTGCGATGATAAAGAACAGGCTGGTCATGCGGGGGAGAGGTTGTGATGGGCCGTTAAAAAAGAGCACGCTTGCGCACCGAAACGCGCGACGAAGAACTTTAAGTCCAGACAAATGCTGACTTGTCTTGGCTAACTTCCCTAACGCATAATTGTGGAAATGCTGGACGCACTGCTGGACCGCTGATCACTTCACCGTTTGTTGCTTGCAGACAATATACCTCGTGAACGGCAATTTTGAAGCGTATAGCGGACGCACTGTCTCAGTTGGCCTATGAGGACACAGCAGTACAGTCAGACAACGAAAAACAGATAATGCATGGTCTGCATTCCGTTTGACTGTAGCAAGCCACCGACCTTCGTAACGACTCAATACCCCGTGAGGGAACTTTTCTGCGGGTAAACTTGATCAGACGCGTTACTGGTCAGCTAGTTCTTTATTGCCGCTGCATGGTCTACGAATGATTACATACAGTAAATTCCCTACCTCATGAAATATCAGCTGAAATTCTGAAATGTGTTCTCGATTCAGACAACTTACCTAAATATGGGCTCACACAGTCTAATCTCAAGATGTCTCAGTCACGTCAGGATGTCGGCTTTTAAACGGGTGTCTTGCTGACTGCGTGCAAAAAGTATATCCTGTAAAAAATGGCTACTTAAGTAATACACATTTTCCTATTTATTTTTACTGCCATTATGAATACAATGATAATTTACAGGAAATATGCACTAAAATATTCCTCCTCATTTGGAAGCAAATTATGCCATCTTCAAATTTTATGCTTGAGGAATGGCTATTTTTCGATCTTTGAAAACAGTTTATGAGGCTTTTACGACCGCAAGAGGTTCATATATAATACATCGGTTTTGTCAAGTTATTAATGTTGTCTATAATGTATATAACAAAATTTACATCTATTGTAAAATTGTAAGAGAATTATGTTACCTATTCCTCATTCCTTACGGTAATATGCACATTTTCTTAGCCAAATTTTTAAGCTTCCGATAAATAAAACTACTGAATCTATTTTTGGATAGTCGACTCAGAGCACTGAAAACCACAGAGTATTAAAGAGCGGCTGAAGATTGGTGGGACTTCGCCGTCATCAAAAAATACAGCAATGTTACGGGTGAATATTTTTCTGATAGATAGCAAATGAAATACTTCTAATTATATATAAGTTTTTAGTCAATAACTCTCCGCTGGACATATGATCTTAGGAAAACGTTGATGTCTGTGGCGTTCCTATCGGTGGAATTAGCAAAGCCCTCATCGCCTCAGCCAATCACTATAAAAAAGAAGCTACATCAAAATGCTTATAGTTCTGTGTTGAAACACCTAACCAAACATTACACAGCCTTACTAACAGCGATATAGCGTACTACGTTAACTCTCAGAGGATCGTTGATCCAAGGATAACCTCAAGGTTTATTGTAAACGTTGCAGTGTTAACTCTGCTTTATCTAGCTGTTTCGATGCAAAAATAAGCAGGATAAACTTTGGATTATCAGTTTTACTGCCTTGCCACGGATGTTTGAGTAAATGGCATTGTGGTTTTTCTCAATAAAAAGTTTATTTCCAAAAGTCGCAATATTCGTGCAGTTAGTCCATGTATTTTAGTCTCTTTTTTGCAAGGATTCGCGAAGGCGACCATCTTCTGCGAGTTGTGTCACGTCCTGTACATACTTTGTAAGTGGATAAATGAGAATGCACAAATGTGTACTGCTAAAGTGACACTATATTTAGAAACCGCCAAGGGTTAAGAAGAATCCTCTAAGGAATGAAGCAATTCAAAGCGCGCAATAAAACCTGGGCAGATTGAATACAATTCTGCATAGTAATTCTATTTCACAGAGAGCTATTTAAGGTCTTCGGTTATTGTTTCACCAGTTTAGTCGCTGAAACATTTGTTTTTCATCCTCGGACAGGCATATGTGAGGACGCACGGAAGGCCGGTGAAATAAAGCAACTGGAAGCGGCTGCCACGTGGCATAAAATGGTAGCGATTATTAACTCAGAAATGCTAGATCTGAAAGTGAAAAAGGGCATCAAACTCTCCAGTACCCAAATTGGCCGATTTTTTGAGTATTTTCTGTACCTTGATGTAGTTACTAGTGTAACGTGAGTTTGAAAACCCAATTTTGCGGTCGGGTAGGCAGGCTTCTCTTATGCCATGGCATGCAAACTCTACTAGCAGGCGTGTGTCGTTCTGAAGGCATGAATGCACATAAACAAGGAAACAAAAACATTTCGTAGTTCGAAAAGGTAACTCAGCCGGAGCATCAAGTGTGCGCAAACATACGACTGCCGTAGGAGAATTGCTGCTAACAAACCAGGCTAAGTCTGTGATCATCTGAAATTTAGCCCTTCATGGGAAAGGCGCGCAAAAGCTGCCGCGGCCCAGCAGCGTCACCACACAGAAGAGTGTGCTAATAATGGTGTGTGTGAAGCAAACGTACGTAAACACTCGATTGGGCAGACAAACTGCATGACTGTCGTTGCCTGCCTTTTATGCGAAGCAACTGCACGAGTTTCCTCGCGTCTAGCTGTTCAGGGCAGACAGAACTGCTTGATTGCTCAAAAATCTGAACTGACATGTTATTCAGTGAATTCAGTGATATTGCCATTTTTCACCATTTTCCGTGTCTAACATGATGCGACCCAGAGCATTTCTAGTAGCTTTAATGATTCCAAGTTAGGCTTTAAAATGACGAGTTACAACCAAGTAAGGATGAGTGCTAACAACAGAGCATAGTTATATAGTACTAAAATGCGAAGCTTGTCAGTATTCAAGGCAGGCATTAAGTACCAACCCCCTACTCAGAATGCGTTACTGCTACTTGTTGATGCCCTTATAGAAAAAAACTTTGCTGCAATTTAAGGGCTAATATAAGTATCGTGTCAAATTTATTCTTTATAAGTGTTTAACGTACTCAGCTTAAGGATCGGAGGCGTGACATAAGACAGCTGGGGCGAATTTCCCGGACATATCAAAAGTTGGAAAGGTTCCTTCATATCGAGGTTTTAAGAACGAAGTGTGCAATTTTGTTGGTCTAGTGAACTTCATTGTCTAGCATGATTGGAATTAATGAGAGAAATACGGGAGAGAAAGCACGAACGTACCTGGTTTGGGCGGTTGCCCTTGAGGCGTCATCATGCGTTGCCAGCGTTGGAACAGGGTTGCTCGGAGGCAATCACGAGGAGACAGGTTATAGGATTTCTGGCGGGACATTAATTCCTGCATGGGTTCGAGGATGACACACAGACGGAGGAAACTGAGTGTAGGGCCCGTCAGACCGGAACGGGTGATATTTTTGGAGATCTGTTCAAATAAGTTGGGGTCCTGAGGGAAAAAAACAGAGAGCTGATACAGTCGCCAAATGCGTAGGACTTAAAAATGGCAAAATTTGGTGCGAGTGTTGCAAACTCGCTGTTTTGGCAGAATCTATCGGTAACGATTTAGTCTGACCAATGGTGTATGTACGACTCAACACAAAACAAAATCCCATGGTGGGTAGAATTCCGACAGAAGTGGAGCCTCTGAGCGATTGCCGAAATCGTGTACTCCGTTAGCCAAGACGGAGCGACTAGATGCAATACACGCGTATGGGAACAAACTGCAACCAACTATAGAATATTCTGTTAATCACATTTAGAGCTAAATGAGTTTTGTACATTGCCTACATGTCTGATCACAAACTTGAAATCAGCCAACATAATCCCCATAATAAAGGCGTTATTGTTCCAAAAGAAGCAATCCTTTCTAATTAACTTCTTTGGTATGTTTCGTAATACATTATACTCATTGATATGCGTTTAAGTTTAACATCGGGAAATAGCATCAAAGATGAGCAAGAAGAGGGGAGTGAGTTCATAGACATAACTGTTTTAAGACTAATTTTTGGAGTATTTCTGCGTTAAATCATGGATCGCGAAGTAAAACTTCTGGAGGGAATTCGGGAGCGAGTTTCACACGGATCGGCTTAGCACCGGGGAGTTTTCCGACTTAGTAAGTTCTACTTCAAGTTTTGTGCATTTTTCTTGTAAAAATTTGCAGATATACCTCCACAGTTTGCTTACATGTCAGAATTAACTCTTTTATGATTAGCTCTGCCATCGGCCATCTGTACATACTTCTATATCCTTCCACTCTTTCCGTTAGATGTTCTAAAGTAACTCTTTGTTCTAACGACTACGACTTTATATACGATTACACACCTATTTTTCCAAAAAGATGTTGTAATTTGTATCCTACTAATGTCCTCATACAACTGCACCCCGCGTAGTGGATACTTAAGTAACTGAACCCTAGGATACAGCGCAAGTTGTAAATAGATGATTCCCTAAAAAGAACAGTATTGTGACACTATTAACCCCGCTGCAATCGGGCATTACATATTCAACCCCCCCCCCTCCCCACTCACCCTCCTGCGAACCAAGTAGTTGTCTCTGTGAGTGCGCACTGAACTTTGCTTTTTCGCGTGAAGTCCAAATAATTCCGTCTTCTATGCCAACGTCGGCTGCTGATCGAATTGCAGCTTGCTCATTAGTGCTGCCGGCCTCGCTGTTACTTATCTGAGCCTTTGACAAAGAAGAGGAAAGGAGTACAAGAAACGGAGTGTCTTCGTACTGTTTGTGATAGGGTCCCAGTTTACACCATCTGAGTAGTGCAGTGGCTGCAGTTGGCTTTGATCTAGTTCGCTTTGTGCCTGCCTTTTATTTCAACCATGTACAACCAATGCAAGCAGATATATGACCCAGTGGCCGACCAAGTACTATGCTTCCACCGTCTATAAAGCATAGGTGGGTAGCCGCTGTTGAGTTCCAACGGGGGAAGAATCGTGCAGAAAACTAGGTGTGCAAATATCCAAACATGCTTACCTGGATGGTCAAGAGGGAACGCATGATGAGCTCCCGATGTGTCCGAATCTGGAAGGTCCATAGACGAATACGCATGAGCTCATCGGCGGTGAAGTCTAGACTGAGGCGACCCTCCACCACCACGGTAACTGGGAGGGGGCGAATGATGTTCATGACCATATTGGCGCAGTCCGAGTCCAGGGTGAGAACAGGATTATGAAAGGAGTCACGGGTGGCTCGAAGGTTGAAGTATAACTCGGCACAGCCACTTTCAAATATGCTCCGAAAATAGCGTGGAATCAAAGTTCGACCTACGGCTGAGGAGAGGAAGAGCGACAGATAAAGGAAGGCGAAGAATAATGAACTTACGGAAACGTTTTGGACCATCCTCGAGCATCACAGATATTATCATGGTGGCGTCATCCTCGAAGAAGTCCGTAACAAATGTCTCCCACCAGAAACTGTCACTTTCCTAGAGAATGAAATGGGGGTAAGCTAAGAATCAAACAACGTACATCTCCCCGCTGCTGGAGACGTTTGTTGAGCTCGAAAATCCGGTATTCGGGCTGGCCGATTATTGACGGTATTCGATGCCTAAAACAGAAGCAAACTGATAAAAGCGATTTCTGGGAACTATAAATCGAAAGACAAAGATAACTTATAGAGAATTTTATCGGAAAGGCCTTTCAAAGTACTCTAAACAGTAAGATTACTAATGTACTGAAGAAAACGGATAAAAGATCATTGGCGGCCCGGGTAATTTGCAGTACGAACAGCAACACGACTATGGAGATAACAGGAGGGGTGACACTTGTACGGGTATTTCTCGTTTGATAGCAGTTTTGAAAAAGACATTGTGTACTCCAAATCTTTGTGAAAGTACGTTCGGTTGAACATTGCTGGTAAAGTACGTTCGAAAGTTGAAAAGTGTCGAATGCTTGCAATATACACAGCAAGCCTTAAAGTACAATGCCTATGTTGACTTGGCCTATATTTTAAAATGCATTTGCCAAGGAGTGGAGTCGGTCAGTGACAGGCTCAAGTAATGTAGAGTCAGTTAGTAGATCAACTCGCAAACCGAAAACTGCAGATACATGGAGCGCTAGAACAGTGCCTGCCCCTAACTGATCACAAACACGGCATCGTCAGTCACGGTCAGGTTCTAACAAGATAACATTCTGATTTTGCCTTCACGTCGGTGCAGCACACAGCCGAATCTTCTGATTAAAAGGATAGAAGGTGTAATTGACAAGGTCGGCTTTGGGTCGACTATATAGTTTGACCAAGCTGAC
Organism: Ligula intestinalis; assembly: GCA_036362985.1. Taxonomy (NCBI): domain Eukaryota; kingdom Metazoa; phylum Platyhelminthes; class Cestoda; order Diphyllobothriidea; family Diphyllobothriidae; genus Ligula; species Ligula intestinalis. The sequence goes on from JAYGXS010000001.1 coordinate 66,899,718, forward strand.
ACTAAGGAGTTAAATCGTCTGCAGCGAACATGCAGATACATTCGATCTCAAGGTCTTTGGAATTACTTTCAAGGCAACTCCAGCCATCTTGGTGGTCATCTAGCATACGACACGCTGCATTTCTGCAACAGAAATGCAGCGTCAGTAATATATTTTGAATCCGTAACGCACATACAGCCAACATCTGAACCAGGCAATTTGCCAGTGCACCCGAGGACACATTCTACTACAAAGGTGAACATAACCGATAAGAGGACAGGGTACTACGGTTATTGACACGGATCTTGTACCGTGTTTTGTATTAATAGGCCTGGACATCGGTGACACATTACTATGGAGCATTAACGGCCACAGTAAATTCGAACGGAGATACACATTGCGGGATAAAATTTATGAAGCAGACAATGGCTAACCGCTGGAAACTGACTACTATCAGGGATTTGTCTAGGGGAAAATAACGATGGAAGAATGTTCGCCTTTATTGAAAATCACATAAAATTTTTATGTCTGCTCGTCTCACGGGTTACGTAAAAACGAGTGGAAAGGATGACTTAAATGCTGTTCAAATACCTGGAACACATGCTACTGCAGTTTAATCCTTAGTCTCATTAATTTGGATCTATAAATCGTGTGATCTATCAGCCACTGTTATTTGCAGCATGCAAACTCTCGACGAAACGCAGTTATCACCGTACGACTTCGTGCGAGGCTCAACCTAGAGGTGCAGTGCATAACGGCTGGGAGTTTTAAAGCAACATGTTTTCTACCGAAAGTGACGTTGTTACCGCATCTTGTTTAATCCTGATAGCCAAGGCAAATAAAATTTTCAGGCCTTCAAAACGGCTAATGCCCTCATTGTACTGGGCCAACGTTGGCGTATTCAGATGCTGCGTCGCCAGAACAGTGAGTCTATATACTTTATCATCGTGTCCCCTGGTTTTTTTCTTTTGAAAAGAGCATCATTTTGAGTCAAAGGTATAGAAAGTGACATGCCATGGGAATAAAGAGGCCTGGCAATAGTTGGGTATTTGGTTTTAAAACCCAGTCTTTGGGTAACTGTTCAACCAAGGAAACAATAACAAAAAGGACTAAGTGAGGAATTTGCGTGTACTCGGTCGATTTTGTCGCACATCAAACTATTTAAGAGAAGTGGGCGGTCTGCGTTCACTTAACACTACAGTTACCGTACTTTATAAAAACACGGTGGATTGGACATAAATTCTTCTCGGGTAGGCAAAGTAGGATGTAGGTGCACGAGAATTAGGACTAGCGAGAAATAATAGCGATGAGCCTGTTGTATAGATATCAGCGTTGAAATTGACAGTTTTAGGACTAGATAGCGCCTGTTAAATGAAAACAATCAATAAGAGGTTGTAAAGTCAGATAATTCTTGCTCTAACGCAGTAACTAAATGGATATACTTGACAATTCTAATTGAAGTCACACTAATCAGGAATAGAAGACACGGATAATCATGGTCGAGGTAACGCTTTTAGGTTTAAGATTAGAGTTAAATTCGCTGTTTGCCATTTTCTAAATAAATTTGAACGTTTAAGTAAACCAGAGTCTGCAAAAATTATGGTAAAATGTTGCGCCATAGGTATTCTCTTGCTAAAATGACATACACACGCAATGACAAAACTGCCATGAGACTAATGCGAGCAGTTTCAAGGTAAAAAAGAGAGAAAAGAGACAGCCACCAAGAGCTGACAAAGCGATTTAGTGTCGTTGAATGCAGGTGACCAACATCAATACGGAATAAATCAGAATAAAAACAAACTTAGCGAATGTCTTGACTGCTCTTGAAATGCTGCCTCGAAGCCATATGTTCACTATTTCGTAAACAAACAAAAAATAGACAACCGAACTCACATTTGCAATGGACCATGGGGATGATGAAGATGATGCGGATGACCATGCGGAATAGGTACAGGGATTTGGTGGGATGCAACCGAAGGAATTCCCATTGGTAGCCCGTGATGATGTAGCATGGATGGGCCAAGTTGTTGAATGGACATGGGCATCGATGTTAAATGGTCGCGTTCATGACCAGGAGGAAGGGGAGGAAGACCGTGTCCGGGATAATGCAGGCCAGGAACAGCCCCGTGAGGCGGCATGACCTGGCCTTGCATCGAAGGCATTCCTGGATTAACGGTCATCATGCCACTGATGTTCATGGGACCACCAGCTGGGCCGGAAAGTGAATGAATTTGGGAATGCTGAGCCGACATTTGTGGATGTTGAGGTCCAGACATCGACATGGCCGTAGGCATACGACATGCGTTACCAGGACCCTGAAGCGGTGGGGTGGGTCCGCGCGGTTGCAGTTGAAAGGGCGTAAAGTTCGGCTCCAGTTTCTCCGCCTACAGCAGCGGCAAATTACATCGCATAGAATATAAAGGTATTAAAATTAGTCTAAAATACGGTTACTGATAGTTTGTAATGCTAAATTTCTCGAAGTAACACACAGAATAATACATAGGATCAGGAGAACAGTAAGTAGCGCAAGTACAAATATATAAAACGAATTTAAATTAACTGAAATTCACCTCTTAAATTAAATAGAACTTCGAAATGATGCCATATTTGGAAGTAGCTAAGATGAATGTGATAAATATTGTGTACTTTTAATACAGTGTGAACAGGACTTCAAACAAAATATTTATCTAATCATCGGTATTGAACTTAAGGAGAGAAGCGTTTTAAGTTTAAAAACGGATAAAAATCGAAAAAGTAAACGTGAGAAAATATCATAGACTTTAAAACATCACCTAGTCAAACGTCACAAACACTATCCGCAAATGAAAACTTAATAAGGTTTGACAATACCGACCTCTGCAAAAGAGTATGTGTTGTCACGACTGTGACATTTACGCAAAACGCAACGGAGACACAGCGGAACAAGGAGCTTTATAACGCATCTATTATTTTTTTGGGTTTTACATTAAAAGGTAAACATAAATTACCGGGCGAGATGAGTGTGGAAACAATGTAAAATATCCCACACAAATGTACAGTAAAAAACTATCCGAACTAAGTTTTCACAATACAAGCCGAGTGGGAACTATTTTATGGATGGAAGCTAAATGATCAAAAATACGTACGTTTACACTAAAGGAGATAGTCAAACCTTTAAAAAGAAGGCGAAACTGAGCCACAACGCAAAATGGATGCAAAATTCAACCTAAGCGGAATTATTTATCTCATTTGATTAATTAAAACACACCCCGAACACCGGCTTTAAAACCGACATTTCAGGAAAATTCTTTGTGTATTACGATTTATGTTTGCCGAATTCTTTCATAATTAATGGGAAAACGGTGCAAACAGTACATGGTTATTTTATTCGTCATGGGTCGGAACACGATAGCCAAATAAAGATCTGGTGCCGTATATTTTGTGACGGACTTAGCCTAGGATAAATTATAGAAGAATGGCTCAGATTCCATCTTCGGTGAACTTGTGTATGGTTGACACCAACGAAAATTTTATTGAATATTCTGGTTGCTTCTTTGATTAATCATCCGCATTCCATAATCGCCCAAACGGACATCCATGAAAAAGCTGCATTTATTTTTGTAATCAATTTGATATCATATGAAATATGTAAGAATCTGTCACTTCATTTTTTCGAGAGTTTTTTTTTGTTCGGAATATTTATTTTGAAATTACGTACTGTGAACCTTGGTTTGCAGTACATAGGGTGTCACTGTTACGGAAAGTTGTATCAGTGAAAAGTTTCAAATAATTGGCATTTTGTGAGGCTTATAAGCCAGAAGTTGTGCATGAAGATTTTCCACATTTTTATTGGGCGAGAAGGATTTGCGTGGCAACCAATCAGAGGAAGGCAAGATTGAGAACGGGTAGCATTTAATGTGCGCGTAGTATAAATCGTTTTGGCAGATGGCGCTAACGGCAGAATATGCTAGCGTGGTAGTGCAAACAATGGGAGACGCGGAAGCCAAGTAAAGGCAATTGTTAATCTATATGGGGACTTAAAAGGAAAAATAGTGAATTTTTTGAAATTTAAGATTACATTTCTGACAAATGCAAATTGCGCTGGTCGAGAAATGATAAAATTTGCCTTAAATTCAGCCCTTCGGGTGTAGCCGCGGAAGACAGCTTATGTGGGAACCTAATTGCATCAGGCAGCTTACCGACAATGAGAGCAAGGCCGCTGGTTGTTTTCAGGGAAACCGTATGGTTAGATGAACGACAAAGAAGGTATGTTAAGACAGATTTCTTAAGAGCTCACCCTGGCTGGAGGAACCATGTAAAAGTAGTAGTTTATGCAGCTTACAACGTGTTAGGGGCTGTGCTAACGAAGATAGTAACAGCAACGCTACAGTGCTTAAACTGTTGACTTGGTAACAGAAGCCTTTTTTGTGCATTGCAGCCCCGACACTCGCAGTGCACGATGTGTCAAGCTATCTCAACCAACGCCATACGAAGAGCTAATGAAAACTCTAAATTCAAACGATGTGGTTTTTTAGTGTCAACAGAAAGGACTGCTGCCCGATCGACTTCAGTGCGATTGCGCAAACCTAATGGTCCAAAAAAAACTTGCATGGAACGCCGACGGTTTCGTTTTCCGTTGTGAAAAATGCTACAGGTAAAAATCTATAAGGGTCGAACTCCATGTTCTTCAACAGCCGGTTAGGCTTGAGTAAGCTGTTGGGTATATGTTTGGCCTTTGTGTCTGGCAATACTTCTGCCACCACATTGCCGATCTGTACAATGTGTATGAGGCAGAAGGTAAGGGCAATCTTGTCAATAATTATGTGTGTTATTTAGAGGAGAACCGCGAGGCGTGCGAGCCAAAGATAGACAAGCGTCTGTATGCAAACCAACTTCTGTCTTTTCACGAAACCGCAGATGCAGACCTAGAGAAGACGCGCGGCGGACGCACGGTGGCAGGTAAAAATCATTTCCTTCGAATGTTTTGCAATGTGTAGATGAGAGCAGTGGAATCTGCGAAGCGAGGCCGAACGAGAGTCTACGCGCAAACCAACTGCTCCATGTTAATGAACCCTCAGATGCATAAAGTTAGCGGATGCGTGCCGGCAAAATGCACGAAACAGAAGCGTATGTACTGGTGACCAACCTGACGGACACGAATTATACGGCGGAAGTGAATGTAGGAAGGCAGACGGAGCCGGAACAAAGGATGCCCCAGGGGGACAGGACAAGAAGGCCACGCCGAAGACGACGGATATGAGAAAGTGCGAAACCTGACGAAACCCGCAAATCCGAACAGTGGTAGGAAGCGTTTGCCAATGCGCGTCTCACGAACGGCCATATTTATAGGAGATAAGCAAATTATGTGGTAATTTGAGCATAATCGAATGTCAACGCGCGTCGTTATCGGCAAGGTAATGGACAGCGATCAAGCAGTGGGGATGACTTTGGTAGTCCATTTAGTCAAGAACAGCCGGTGTATTCAGTCCGTCAAAGCAGAACAATAAGTTTTGAAGGCATTTGCTGGGATACCGTCTTCCCCGCGGCCTTCCGAACGTTCAGTCGTTAAAATACGGATTGCAGTTCAGTTCTCGTAGGTGGCTTGCAGCCACTATCGTATGTAATTCCAGTTGATAGCTGTAGGTTCGCAGGCGAACTTATAGATGGTTCCAGTAGCTCACTAAGGCGCTCTAGCCATCGATCGATTTTTCCAGCGATATAATTTATCACTTGACCCGACTTATCCTGAACGGTAGTGCAAGGTGATTTATTTTTGCCAGCTGCTTTACGCAAAAGTTAATAGAGCTGGTGGAAGTTACCCGAGATTCAAACTGATTCAATGGAGCCAGCTGATTAGGTCCAATGGTTCGGACGGTCGCATCTTGTTAATCGCGAAGTTTGACATCTAGTTATCCAAGTTTGACAACTGAGCGATTCTAGTTTGTGCCGAGAAATGCAGGGCAGGTGTGGAGATCTAGTCCTTCGTCGGTACAACTCGTTGTTGCAAGCCCGAATTCATCGCACAATGTAGCGCATTTGTCAAGTGTGGCCACTGCGTATTGGGTGAAGTTTGGTTATCGACGTTATGTGCAGGTTCGATGCGAACATCGAATTGATCTCTGATGCTACAGGGAGACTTTCGTTGACCGCTACACGGGTTTCTGGATTTGACAGTGCCATAACGTTGACACGTTTTGGGCGCAGTTTCTTACTGCGATTCGACAATCAGAGCTTAAAGCGGGCACGGGCAAGCCCATGATCCGATCCAACTTTCGCACCTCCGAACGATCGATTGTGGGACACTAAGGTGGCCCACCTTGAGCGTACTAAAATGTTGACTATGTGGGTTGACGTGCAACCATCGCTTGGACAACATGTTTGCAACTGCCGATGGGGGTGTGTTGGGAACGAGTGTGGATAAAGACGAGAAGATTATAGTCAGCAAATGTTATCAATCGTTCGCCGTTGTCGCAATGTTGGCCCAGTCCGTATTTTCCGATGATGTGTCTCAGTCTCATCGCACGGGCTTCTCCTGGCATTCCAATAATCAGCGACAAAGAGCTAGTCTGTAGTGGGTATCCTGACCACTGTAGCTAGAAGACGTTCATAGAACTCAGTCCTAACTCCTTCACCCACTTGCAATGGTGGGACAAATGGGCAACCACACACACAACTGCTATGGTGCTTTCGAAGCGGGCTGCGGCAATCCGCTCTGGGATAGGCGAAGTCACTGAGATTCATCTTTTCAATTGATAACTTATCTCCCATAGGATCGAGGGGGAGCACATGTAAGTTTGCGGGTGTTCGCTGACCCTCGGCGTTGGGGGGTATTCACTGACCCTTGGCGATGTCACTGAGGTGCATCTCTTTACGTTATCACTAACCCCCCACTGGGCCAACGGCGAGCACGCGTAAGTTGGGGGATGATCACTGACCCTTGGCGAGGTCACTGAGGTGCATATTTTTACATAACCACTCTCTGAACCGAGGGTGAGCGTGCGTGTGTGTGGGGGGGGGGGTTGTTCGCTGACCCTTGGCGAGGTCACTGAGGTGTATCTTTTTACATTATCACTAACTCCCCCTAGACCAACGGCGAACTCGTGTAGGTGGGGGGGGGTGTTCGCTGACCCTTGGTGAGGACACTGAGATGCACCTTTTTTAAATTGCCACCATCTGGACCAACGGCGAGCGCGCGTGTATGGGAGGGTGTTAGCTGACCCTAGGCGAGCGCGTGTTAAATGGTAGGCGGTTGACGTAAAGGCGGCGCGGTTGTCCATGGAACCTGGGTAAGGCAACCAAGACAATGATTAGGGGAAAGAAGCGAAACGTGCGAGCTGAGAGACTAAAATTGGCGCGCGAACCAACTCCTGCATCTTAGTCGAGCCAGGTCGAACGGAAAGCAGTATGCCTACTGAAAAGCAGGAAGTAGTTTTTTTAGTTTACAAAATGTTTGGCATCACTAATCCTACTTGCCGTTTATTGAAATGACTGACCTGGAAATAAGTAATGCAGTAGTCGCCGGCTATTAAGCCCACCTCGGGCCCAGTCAAAATTGGGCTTTATAATCGGTGGGCTTATTAACCGTGAGCTTAATGCAGCAGTCACCGGTTATTAAGTCCACACCGGGCCCAGACCAAATTGGGCTTAATTAGCGGCGGGCTTATTAACCGTGGGCTTAATTGCCGGCGACTACTGTACCAAGAAGGAGAACTATTTTATTGAAAATGCTCCAACTAAAACCTCCGCTCTGAATTCTCCACACAACCAGCAATAAGACATCATAATAGTCTCCACGAATCAATTCTTCAAAAAATACTCGGATAAGTATGTGTCCCCTTTGGTTCCTCGGTAAACGTGAACTGCAACTGATAATACACAAACTAAAGACAAGTTTTATTTAAAAAATGCTATTCCTAGTTTGTTAACGCTATTTTAAACGTGAGAGTCTTGAGCAGATGTGTGTAAATTTACTTAATGCAGCAGCATGTAAAGAACAGGACTTTCAAAAGCAATGCCTATCATCTTCTCCAAATAAAATAATACCTTCACTGAAGACCACAAAGGCTGCCTCTTTGTTTCCATAGGCAAAAGTAAATTTAATCTCAGTCCTTTCTTTGCTGTATCTTTGAGAGGATGCGGAGGCCGCTCGAAAATCAAGGGTCATGGAACCATTTCAGACTGTCGAAAAACCTGTCATAAACTTTCGCGAAATTTGTTGCTAAATTAATACCATCTTATGGGAAACCTCCACATCTGGTTCTCTGATATGCTGTCGTAAATCATGGCAGACACTAAACTCATCGCCATTAATCGAAAAGTCTTCTTGCAAACGTTTCTTAAAACTCCGGTCAGTCTGCTTCCGCACACCTACTTTTCGACCGTAGCGGCTCCAAAATTATAAATCATATCCACTTGAACATTTCTGTAACCATTTGATATTTCTCGCAACATCAGAAGTGCATTTCTACATGTCCTAAGGCCACGGTCAATATTTGCGTTGATAAATTAATTCATAACTGCTTACCCTCTTGCAGTGGAATTCAGCTAGACAGATCGTGTTTTCTCAAGTGTACCCGGCCAGCACACGCCCAAAGCTGGGCGGGGCTGACGACCGAGCGATGCAGGTATATCCGGAGTTGATGTTTAAGGCATATGTATTATTCCGGAACCCGACATTTCCAGAATGATGTAGATGGATCCAAAAGGCAAGCTAAATCACTTTTGACTATTTTGAACTTGAAGTGCGTTTTTAGGCAAAATTTGGTATTATTTTTACGGATAATTTTATAATACGCATACCATCCCGGATTCGTCTGTTTATTCAAGCTTGCCACGCGAGGCTACGCAAATATCGCCAGATAATTGACCGTGAGAAGACCAAATGCTGTGAGGCCATGGGTGAGGACAGCACAAAACTGCTTCAGCAGAGAGTGCTTGAACGAGCCCGCGACAAACAAGCAATTCATGAAGCGGCGCTGGAGAAAAAATTCCACAGACTGCACAATCCAACGTCATCCAGAAAAGACGTACTGGTACACAACCTGTCGTCAAAAGAGCTGACGAAGAAGCAAATACAGTTCTACAGCAGAAAGCCTCATTCAACACGGCTAATGCTAAACCTGCTAACATGATTGCAGATGTGGAATCAGTCATCAATCAGACAGAAGCAACGGAGGAGACGAAGAACCTTATCCGGAATCAGCCATCGTCCCTCCTGATGGCTCATCAACCGCGGGAAGTGCTCCCCAAGGTCGAACGCGTTGCATTAAGAGCACTCAAGGCCGACCGGGACATCGTCATCGTGCCAGCTGACAAGGGAGGTTCTAAGGTCATATTGGACAGAACCGACTACTTTCAGAAGGCGAAAAACTTACTGGAGGATCGTCTGCTTTATGTTCCTCGTGAAACCAATCCCATCAAAAAGCTGACACGCGAAATCAATTAGACCCTGTCGGCTCTAGAGAACTGGAGCAATAACGCCGTCCGACCGACGCATGGCGAAGGCACAAGAAACGGCCTTGGCCCGCTTCTATGGCCTCCCCAAAGTGCACAAGGAAGGCGCTCCTCTCCGACCCATCGTATCACTAAAAGGCACTCCAACGTACGGACTAGCAAAGTGGCTGTTTCGGCGTCTGATTCGGAGACCACGGTCCACTCGTCAACACAGTTCTTGGAAAAACTTAAAGGGGTAAGTCTCTTGTCAAGTGATATCATGGTTCCCTTCGATGTCACGTCCCTTTTTACTTCTATCCCTCAGGATCTGGCAATCGAGACGGTCGAATTACTCCTACGAAACAAATACGATGAGACGGAGGATCGCCTTGGACATGCGCAAATCCTGCAGCTCCTGAAGATCTGTCTCAGGACGTACTTCACCTTTGACGGAACAATCTACGAGCAGGTGAAGGGGACACCGATGGGTTCAGCGATTTCGGGACTCATAGCCGAGGTGGTCCTACAACGGCTGGAGTCGCTGGTTTTCCAACACCACAGACCGAAATTCTGGGCACGGTATGTGGATGGCACCTTCGTCATCATCGAACGGGATCAGGTGCTGCCGTTCAAGGAACGTCTTAACAGATTCCCCCCGGCTATCCAATTTATGATCGAGGATGAAGAGAAACACCAGCTGGCCTTTCTTGATGTCCTCATCTTTCGCAGAGATTGTGGTGGTCTAAAGGCTAAAGTATTCAGGAAAGCGACAAACACGATGCAAATACTGAATTACAACAGCAACCAACCAATAAGCCACAAACGCAGTTGCGTAACGACCCTCTATCGGCGTGTTGAGACGCACTGCAGCAAACAAGAAGATAAAGTTGCCGAGGTAGAATACCTTCGACGGGTGTTCAGAGAGAATGACTACCCGCGCAACTTCGTCAACCGGTGCTTACGCAAACGAGATGGCCAACAACAGCGCACCGACCCCAAGATTTGGCGTTCGATCCCGTACGTCAAAAACGTATCGGAAGCCGTCAGCCGCCTTCTCTCACCACTTGGAGTTGGAGTCGCACACACGCCGGAGGCAACCATAAGGCGTCAGATAATGAAGCCGAAAGACCTACTGCCACGGCAAGAAACATCTGGGGGTCGTCTACAGGATCTGGTGCAGTTGCGGTAAAGGAACTATGTCGGAGAAACTGGCCGACGTCTCAAGACGCGAATTGCCGAACACGCGGCAGCGGTGCGGCCAAATGATGCCAATTCTCAAGTTGCGGCTCATTCGACGAGACCCGGCCACACGTTCCAATTAGATGAGGCCAAAATTCTCGCAAGGGGTGACAATCGGGTGAGCTGTGAACTACTTCAGTCATGTTTCACGGGCCAAAAATCCATAAACAAGTGCAACGACTTTCCCAACCCATATTCAATGCTGAGATTCATTTTGGCCAAAGCCAGTCGTCATTTGAGGAACGGGCAGGCCACCGCCTCATCCTATGACAACACCGAAGAACCAGATGGCCGAACAATCATCACACCCGAGCCCAGCGCCCGTGATGAAAGCTCAACAGATCAGAACCTGCGTGTCGTACAACAAATTACCCACGCGCAAGAAGGCAATTAACGTTAATTGTCACTGTATGTTTGCAGTCATGACTGTATCCTATAAATACTGCAAACTTCTGTGCATGCATTACCTGTTTCTGCTACTGTTAATGTCTCTGAAGATGAATACGCGACAGATGTCGAAACGTCAGGCGGATAAATATATTGTCCCAGCGATCGAGTCTTCCTCTTCGCAATAGGCGGCTAGTTACGCTGCAATAAGGGAGGGGGGACACGAGAGGGAGAGAGAGTGTGTGGAAAATGCCGGAATTTCCCCCTTCCAACGTTATTTTGCTCCACCCCCTCCCCTATTCCCATGGCTTATTTGCCTGTAACTACGACCATAATTACCTGCAATTTGCCATGTATCTTTTACCCCTTCCTATATAATTGTACTTGGCTGGATGAGAATTTATCGAAAGTATACGTATGCTCGCCACCTACTCTTCTGAATTTATCATATTTGTTCATGTTATTTTGCTCAACTCAATGGACACTTTTTTGCATTCCCAGGCTAAGCACCGGGCCTGAAAGTAATCAACTATGGTGAAAAATACTCCAATATAAAGAAAAAAGGGAGTTCTTTCATTTCCAATCAAATTAAATAATTTATTAGTAGACAGGCGTACACCGATCAGATACAGGGCACAATCGCCCTGGTTTGTGGTGTCCAATGTTTTCAGGATCCCCTGAACCTTGCCACATGGCTAATTGTAATGTTAATTCCTAAGTTCCAGTAACCTTTCTGTTATTTTTAGGCAGCCAAATAATATATAGTCCCACTCAAAAACCGTCAAGACATGCAGCCTTATGGCTCGATGGTTAGAGCGTTCGCCTCTGACCGTAGAGACACCGGTTCGAAACTCGAGAGTGGTGGCAATTTCCACTAATACACTTGAGTAGAGTATATCCAGCTGAAGACGCCTAATGAGGCAAAAATGGCCATTTTGGATTCTCTGTCTTACGGGAATATGTCCCAATAATAACAGAAATGAATAATTTATCTTCACATAAATTACAAAGGAACTTGTTAAGGATGTCCATCTTCATTTTTGCATTACCTAGGAAAAAGATAACATGCACAGAAATTCCTCAGCTGAATACCTTTTTAAGTGCTTTTTAAAAAGACAACCTATTATATAAGTTTTTTTATTAATCTTAGGACTAACAATATCAGACGCCTTTGTGTACTTTCTTTTTGCTCGATAATGCTCTTTGCTGTTTGAAGGCATTTCTAATTATGACCCACATGGCCACCTCCATAAGAACTACTATCCAAAAACTCATGTTTTCGTTAAATGCTCTTAATCGACATCTGATTTTAAAGGTTTTTATGTAAATGGCAAACGGAATCTAGATTTATGTACGAAAGATTGAGGAAACTGAAAACGCTCAAAAATATGCCAAAATTAAAAGGACAATATATAGTAAATGTTTATCCAATAACGGTAATATGTATAAAAATGTTTGACTAAAGCAAAGTTCTTTTGATATAAAGAAAGTGGTATCATTAACCTTCAAACTGGCATTAAGAGTTAAATTTATTGTTTTACTTTATAGCTACCCTTTACTTCACCAGAACTTGGGGATTACTCAGCAAATTTTTATTTTTCTTAAGAACCAATAAGTACTTATCATATTTATTTTCAGTAACAAGTTTGCCTAAGGTTTTTCATCATTATTTCTATGTTTTTCGTACATGCGTTGATGCCGGTTTGCGAGTGACTATCAATCTTTCGCATACTTCTGCATTTTACACGATACATTCACCGTACTGTAGATTTTTATACATCAGAAAGAGAAAGGGCGTTCACCACGAGAAGTTTATTTTCATTTTTTGCAGACAGTGTCAACGCAGAGCCGAGCGCGGGTTGCGCCTACCTGGCGGTTGGTGCGGCTGGCGGTTACCACCTAGAGACGCGAGCCCCGCAGAGCGGCTCAAATTGGATTGGTAGACTACGCACGTGGAAGAAAGGAGCGGCATATAGCGAGAGCCGGGAGCCAGAGTATTCACTCTCTGAAGATGCATAGGCGAGACAACTATCCGAAACGCCAGATAAAAAAGAAACATCCTCCAGTGAGCACCTTTCTCTTCCTGGCTTATCAACTGGGAATCGAATTTTCACTACTATCACTACAGTTAGAATTATTACTCGGAGTTGGGTGTCACCTTGCGCTTTTACCGCTACGTGGGTGTAGGTAGTTGACACGTGGGCCATGGTTGTCACGGGATTGAGTATATTCGGGGCCCAGTGACATACTGATGGCCTCACTAATAAGTCACAGAAGTCAGTAATGCCATTTGCAGCGCATCAGATCGAGCGACTCACTCTCACTCGAATTCTCCTGTGAGGCAATAATTACAAGCCTTGAAGTCCTAATGTGTCGGAAATGGTCCCTCTGGTTACCTTGCTCTTGTTGGCAGCCTCCTTTTTGCAAATATTTTGCAAATATTTTGCAACAGGTTACAACCAGCTGACTTCTGAAGTGAAATTTACATGTTCGGACATATGACGGTTCACAGTCATACCGGCGCTGCCACCGCGGATTACAGACATGCTGCGGTAGCTATACGTAGCGCGATGTCGCAAGTATCACGCACGCATGCGTTATGGAAGTGTTTGTGTCCTGGACAGATCGGACAGTCTCTAGAAGCATGGGTGGTCAATCGTGATTCCCTTGATCTGGAGGCCGCAGACTTCCATGATAATCGCGAAGAAGTTATTTATTGTTTTGCTGTTGGCGTACTGTTGGACTTCTTGAAGCCTGACAATCCTGAAAATATCCCGCATGCCTCTCAGCCGATGTTCCAACAGACTTCAACATTTGAGGAAGGCCACCTTATAGGCGCCAGTTCCGCATTTGACTAATGCTGCGTGGAAAATGTTCTTCTCGGCAAACTGTCTCTGAGTGTTGTCGTCATTTTCCTTAAACCAGCTCAGATGCAGACGTGGTGCACGACTGAGGGCGTCCACAGTAGTGGTCCGAATGGTGATCTATAGCCCCTTCGATAACCCCTATTGGTAGAATTTTTTGGCAAAAATGGAATGTTCTCAGCTGTGAAAGTTATGCCGAAAACATCAATTCAATAGGTATGTAGCTGTATCCAATTATGCGTTTTTTTTATCTTCCCTGATGTATGTTTAACTAGCTGTCATTATCGGCACTGAACATAAAGTCTCAACCTGGAACTGACAAGGTGCTGATCAGCCCTGCAGTTTACTTTAATGTCCATTGTGTGTTCCACAGTGTGATGCGTCATGGATGTAGCCTTACGCGTGGCTTACTTTTGAGTGATAGTAGGCTCGCGTTGCATCTATTACAGCCTCTCTTCTTTTACTCAGCTGCACCTGTTGTCAACAAATAGCAAGTGGTTGTGAGCACGACAAATTCCGTGCGTAAACGTAACATCGTGAACCTTTTACCAACAATTTGACATGCTTATCTATACTGCCACTGCCTTTGAAAACATAAATCCTCAAATCTCCATGTGGTATATTCTAAACTTGGAAGCGCTATCGATTGTTTATAGCTAATGTGATTAATGACATTTCACCCCATCGGTTAAAGCGTTAACTTTCAAATTGTTGAATTTTTCTTTTCGTCATCATTCCTATTTCCATGAATGCTGTCTTCCCCAAAACACACATGTTGTCTCAACACTCTTGGACGTATAAAATCCTCTACAAATAAAAGCATGTCGATTTTCACAAGAGCTCTTCTGCTTGCAGGTATATGAATAGACTCTTGCTACGCTGGAAAAGTCAGTTTGGTAAGCAGGTTTCGGCAGTTCATCCTCAAGCCCTGCAGTTACGGAGACGATTAAATAGGAAACATTGGCAGGGTTGGTACGTGTCACATTGGTTGGTAAATCTCATCATTCCCACACGAAAGACATGACAAGGTTGGTATGTGCTGATCGGTTGGACTAGAGAACACGGTTGCCGGTAGGGAGTGAGCGATGGTCGTAGGTCGCGTTCACAAAGTACGCCTTACTGCTGTTAATGATATTGGTGCGGCGTACGATCACCACATAGATTCGGTTTTGAAAACGGAAATTTGTGCATTTGTATCAACGTCTTCTGGCATTGCAACGTTGGATTCACTAACGGAAAAAACCACTACCTTAGCTGTCGCTTGCACCCATTTTGAGGTCACGCAGGTAGTGAGGACGCGCACTTCCTGAGTTCACGTAACTTCTGGGGTATCGTTCACTGCCACAAAAGATAGCAAGCTGAGCAAAGATCAATTGATTCACTAACGCATAATTGGATACAGCTGTACACCTATTGAATTGATGTTTTTGGCATAACTTTCAAATCTGAGAACATTCAATTTTTGCCGTAAAATTCTACCAATAAGGGAAATCGAAGGGACTACAGATCACCATTCAGACCATCACTGTGGACGCCCTCAGTCGTGCACCTCGTCTGCATCTGAGCTGGTTTAAGGAAAATGACGACAACACTCACAGACAGTTTGCCGAGAAGAAAATTTTAACACGCGATATATGCAGGTAAAATACAGAACCGGCGCCTATAAGGTGGCATTTCTCTAATGTTGAAGTCCATTGGAACATCAGGACTATCAGGCGTCAAGATGTCCAACGGTACGCCAACAGCAGTACAATAAATAACTTCGTGACGATCATCAAGGAAGATTGCAGCCTCCAGATCAAGGGAATCACGATTGACTACTCATACTGCTAGAGACTGTCCGATCTGTCCAGGGCACAAACACTTCCATAACGCATGCGTGCGTGATACGTCCCGCAAGGCACCACGAATCGCTGCTGCAGACTGTGTGCAATCGGTGATGGCAGCGCCGGTATGACTGATGAACCCTCATACGTCCAAACATGTACATATACTTCACATAAGTAGGCATCAGGTTAGTAGGTATGGGTCGATATATGAATCGGAGAAGAGGTCACGTGTGGCACTCATATAGGGGCTGTCTACGGTTCGTGAACCCAATCCTATTCCCCGGGATATCGATCTGGACAAACTGGGGGAGGTAAAAGTGAATGGGCTCGCTTAAATATATATGACGACGCGCAATCAGTCGTGGTTTGAAACGGTTCCAACTGATTCCGTTCGCCTCAAAGCTGAACGTCAGGTTGCAATGGTTCCCATTAATGTAGCCTCTATATTATAATCAGCTGCGTGAAACCTGTCACTCTGAATAAATGTGGCCTCTTGCATATTTAGTGAGGGTAATGTTGTGTGCGTGTGTGTTTTCCAAATACATTTTTGTACCAAAGCGTGCAGTATGCACTTTAAAGATTAAAATGTTGTCTGTTTAAGTCAACAGAAAGTAAAACATCTTGTAAGACCTTCCTGTGCTTCCAATTTTTTCACAAACTGTAGTAATTTACTACTTCAATGCCCTTTGCACCACTTATTAGAGCAATTGAGTGCGTTTTGCGACTTGTAAACTATCTGTCGGTAGCTTATTCTAAGAATTATACGTCTGCATTTGTTCACGTTCCCTGCAGAAGCCACCGGTTTTAAGAGACTCGGAACTGTCCACCCTCCCAAGGCTAGTTTAAAGGTTATATATATGGGATAGAACTGTATTTGTAAAGCAGAAAGCCTTTTGTTTTTATTTTAATTAGCTCTGGAAATAGAGTTTTGGTGTGAAGTAAACTGGAGTTAATAACCACCGGGATGGAAAGTTCCGAAAGTGCCGGATCTTTTTGGACAAGCACCAAGACTTTTTACACACTTCGATGACGGATGCTTAAAGTAGCTATTATTTGACTGATGCCTGACTGGTTATGACATCATTAACTTCTTAGCATTGCGTAACCCCATATTAGCATTCTTAAAAGAATTTGCATGCACGTGTTATTTATTTGGCACTGCGCACACCTTAATTAACTGCATTTTCAAGATGACTTTGAGCCATGAGCAATGATGCGTGGACTTTCGCCACTGATAGCTTCATTTGACGGGGATCGCTGGAGTTCGGTACTAATCGTATCGGTTCCTCCTCCTCCTCCTCCTCCTCCTCTTCGCGCTCTGGCTTCTCCTGTTGAGCTTCTGAAGGCTTCTTTGGAGTCCAGAGTGCCAGGTTGGCGTGAATAAACTGCATAACAATCGTTGCATCCTCATAGTTTTCCTCAGAGATATTGTACAAGTCGGCAATTGCATCATCAAAGGCTTGCTTCGCAAGCCCACAAGCTTGCTCAGTTGACTTTATTACTTCATAATAAAAAACCAAAAAATTCACAGCGATTCCAAGTCTGATTAGATGTGTTGGCGGAAGTAAAATCCTAGCAACTTCGTAAGCATCTTTATACGCGCCAAGGCCGCATTCATCGTTGCCTGTTTCGATTTCCGCGAGATATCTGAGATAATCTGCTTTCCTGGAACAATAATCCGTTAAGGACGAGACTTACATTTTGAGGTAAAACGCCTTCGGTTCACCTTCCAGGTCTGCTTTGCATAACGATGTATCAGTTAAATCAATAAAGTTGTGAGCCAGATTGCGTATTTCATGTTCGATACCATCTTTAAAACGTCTTATAATAGGAATGTCATGGGCAGCAGTGCTTTCTGCTTTCGCAAGCTCGTAAGAAATTGCCCGCCACGCAAGCCGCTTTGCGTCCATTACATTTTTATAACTTATCAAAAACAACTTTCTTCCTTCGGAAGTGAGTTCGACCCCTAATTTTGAAATAGACTGCATAAATCCAACAGCATCTAGTGGTGTTATTACCAATTCAGATAATACCTTCGTATCGTTCAGCCTGTTCTGCCAGTTTCGCATTGTATAAGAGTATCTCTCGACGTGCCATCAGAGCACAATATCGGTGGCAGACTGTTACGCAGACTAGCACGGCACCAGTTTATAGCGCCCTCAGTCTGCCACAACGTTTCCTACTGGACGTTTGCACTCTTCGCTGATTGGCTAGTATTCCACGGGCGGGTTCTTGAATATTATGCGCTGACAGTAATAACGAGAATAATACCGACGGGTGAACGTC
Organism: Ligula intestinalis; assembly: GCA_036362985.1. Classification (NCBI taxonomy): domain Eukaryota; kingdom Metazoa; phylum Platyhelminthes; class Cestoda; order Diphyllobothriidea; family Diphyllobothriidae; genus Ligula; species Ligula intestinalis. The sequence goes on from JAYGXS010000001.1 coordinate 66,917,713, forward strand.
TGTCAGAGCACTTTCGACGATTTCTAATTGGCTCAAATTCACATCTTAGGATGCATTAGAAAAAGCCCTTGAGCATTTTAGTGAAGTGAATAGTAGACTCTGTGTACCAGTCGCATTAAGGAAACCGGCTACCATTTCATTCTTACGAGCTCACATTAATTCTCAACTGGGAACCTTAATATGGAAAGGTTTGTTATCTACAGCCGCAAATACGCGTGCGTGCTGTTCGCAACTGAAAAGTATGTCCAAACTATTTTTTTGCTGTACAGTGTCTAGGTAGACTTGCAGGCTGTGGTGCGTTCTTCAACGTCATGCAACAGAAGCAAGGGTGTTTCGTACTTACGTCACACAGGACAGAGCAAGTTCATAGATCTGTTCCTGTAGATCTCCTGCTTTCCAAACAGAAGAGTCCAGACCTCCCGATTGTAGACTTTCGCACACCACGTCCTTCCTCGCCGGAAAGTAGAGACGCAAACGTCTCCTAAAGGTCCTTTGCGGCGCAAGAAAAATCCGGCGTCTTATGCCCCTTGTTGAAGAGAACTATGCAGAGCAGAGCCTACAGCAGTTTCGATGACTTCCGGTCCGTGATGGGGCAATACGTGCAAATGGACATTTTACCCTGCAGGCTTCCGAGACGAGCTTTAGACGAAATCAGAGGCTTAAGCTGCAGTTTGAAATGCCGCTACGTGTGGGTTGTCTTTTGTAGAATTGGGTTTGCTCGCAGCTTAACCTTGAACACAAAGTTTAAATAGGCGGCTACTACCAATTTTCAAACAAAATTGGTCACTGAAGTTCGGTTCACCTGCACGGTTTACGGTGATTTCACATGAGGTTTCAAATGCATGTGAAAGCATTTTAGTTGCGTGACAATCACATTTGCATTAGCAGGAGGGTCTCAGTCTACTCCGACTTCCGGTGGTTAGGGGATAACCAAGAAGTGTATCTGCTGAACCCAACGCAGAAGATGCGGTCCTCAGCGGGATATTTTAAGCGATGTGGTCTGATTTTATTTAAAACAAAGACAAGATGCGGAGACCTGCTTTACGACGCTGGCTCCGCGGGCAATGTATACTGAGAATCCAAATCGTATGCAAATGACAGTAGTGTACTCTGCACCTTATAGCAGTAACTCATACGCACGGGCCTGAGTAGTCCATATTCCATCCGTTTGTAACTCCTAACAGTGCCCTTTGCGTGCGATGCGCAGTCAGTAAATTCAAGGAAAAGCCGGAGTCTGCAATCAATAACTAACGCATGGTGTCTGTACATAAGGACGCAAGAGAACTGAATGACTGCAAATTTGTCACCGAAAAAAGGGTTTTGATTCTTATCTACGATTACTATTTTTAGATTAGCGATGCGAAGCATAAGGGAATGTTTTGCCGACTCCTGGCCGTAAAAAAAGCTACTGCTGTTAGAGGGGACGTCCATGGGCCAACTATGCACGATGAAGACTAGCAGCGCACGGAGAAATACTATCAATAAAATTCGGAATGTAGATAACGTCTGTAAGCAGTAGTGCAGACTGCGTCCTTTACGGCTGAGATTCTCGTCAGTAGCAGAGGGATGCACTTAACAGAGGCCTATGAGCATAAGGTAGTCACGAGCCATGTGTGGCTTATTGTGCATAAGTTAAAGGATTGTGTACTTCAACTATTCGAAGTGCTGTTGCGGGAGATCGAGGTACAGTAGTCGCCGGCTATTAAGCCCATCTCGGGCCCAGACCAAATTGGGCTTAATAAGTGGCGGGCGCATTTAGCGGAGAGCCCTAGTTCTTGATTAGCAAACGCAGAATAAGCACTATACACTACATACGTACTGTATTATGTGAAGAGCTTTGTTATGTACAAGGAAAGAGTGCGCTTTGTCTGCATTTTACGTAATAACAAAAACAAAAAAATGATTTGCGACACGTTTAAAAAAGCGGTCTAGTGTCAGTTGTTTTGGAGGAAGCTTCACTCGCAAGTGCTCTTTGATGTCCTTCCCCAGGCACCAGAAATCGTCGAAATCGTCAAAATCTGATGCCTGTAGACCGCGTTGCAGAGTTTAGAGTGCAGGTCTCATCTGTGCAACACTGGGAACTGGCTCTTTGTCCTCCTCCTCCTCCTCCTCCTCCTACTCATCATCATCATCATCATCATCATCATCATCATCATCATTATCAACAAATTCCTCATTTGTTTCTCCTCCATTCTTCACTTCTTCCTTCTGAATGCTTTTATTGGCCAAGTTCTGCTCAAAATCTTCTTCGCTTGTTTTATCAGTGACTTCAACATCTGCATCGATGGTCAGCCACGCAAGAAAATCTTTCTCATCGATTCCTGGCGGAGAAGGCACCACATCGGCAGCACCAACATCAGGAGCAGCAACAACATCAGGGGTTTGAAAACCGCCTTTTCGCCAGCAGTTTTCTACTGTGCTCTTCTTCACCTGCTTACATGCATCTCCCAACATGTCCAGTGCTTGGAGCAAATTGATCTTCTTTGCATTATCAGCGCCAGTTGCTTGCTCGTTTTCATCAATTGCATCAACAATAGCCTGGCGAGTCAAATGTCGAAAACAAGCTTTTAGCGTCCGAATTATGCCCCAATCGCACGGTTGTAGGACTGACGTCGTGTTTGCTGGCAAAAAATTAAAAATTATGTTCTTCAACCCACGGACCTCAACATTCGCAGAGCAATTGTCAGCGAAAAGCAGAAATTTCCTGTTTTCCTTGCCCATTTTCAAGTCAAGATGGCGAAGCCACCGCTCCCAGATCAACCCCGTCATCCATGCATTCCCAGAGTAATCATAAGTTACAGGTAGATCCTTGACATTTTTGAAGCACCTGAGGTTTTTGTTCTTCCCAGTAACCAACAAATCTTCTTTTTTCCATCCATGGCACAAATGACTAGTGCAGTGATGCGGTCTTTGGCCGTTTTGAAACCTTTGCAGTCATTTTTCGTCTTTTTTAACGAACGTAGTAGACGGCAAAGCTTGACAATAAATTCCATTTTCGTCTGCATTCAGAATGTCTTTGTGATGATAAGTTTTCAAAATGTTGGGGAGCACGTCTTTGATGAAGTTGGCGACAGCTGGAAGATTGGCTTCAGCAGCTTCGCCAGCCAACTTTGTGAACACGACCCCATTGCGAACTTTCCAACGGGAAAACCAACCGTCTGTGGCGTGAAAATCTTGGTGTCCGGCTTTTTCGGCAAAAGACTGAGCTTTCGCACTCAAGATCCTCCCATTCAACGGAATATTTCGCACAGTTGCGAATTGCTACGACTCGTACAGAGACTTTTCTACTTCCACATCTTTTCCATTACAGTGTCTCTTTATGTTGCCATTCTCCTTGGCTTCCTCGCGAATGAGAGCCTCTTTGTCCAGCAAGTTTCGTTGACCTCCGCGTGAAATTCAAAGCTTCTCAGCAGCAGTTCGTTGGCTCTGCTTGAAATCAGGCGTCAATGCATGGTAGGCGTCGAGTTTTGCCACTTTCTGGACGATCTACAAGTCGACACGTGATGATGGCTTTCGTTTGGCCCTGGTGCAAAGCCTGTGAATGAAACCAGCTTTTGTATTACTAGCAAACGTTAGGACCGCGAGTTACGCGTATTTCTGGGTAATTTCCCTTTGTCAGTCGCGGACACCTGACTTCAGCATAGCCGCAGAAACTGCTGCAACACTCGATTTTTGAACTCGGGACCAGTGAGCTAGAGACGACCGTCCTATTCGCTGAGCCACTGGGTCGACGTCTTGCCAGTTGTCGATCGGGACATAGATTAGTACATGGTTCTACTCTGAGACCTTGGGAGGCTAGCCAGACGACCTTGGTATGCTTTGGGGTCACGCCTGTCGGCATCGTCTAGCGTGGGCCTAAACGCGTTGTTCCCTTTGTGTGTGTAGGTGTGTGTCCTCAGCGCTGCGGTTCGGGCGTGTAAGCCTTTTGCGTGTGTGGCTTTCTCGTGTTGGAGATTTGTCCTCCTGACCCTTCATGTCTGCTGCCGTCCGAACAGCGTGTCGCAAAATTTAACTTGAAAAATGAAAACAAATCACATCCGGCATCTTGTTTTGCGTAAGACTGGCCAAAATTAGGTAACCAGTTGCGCACGCAGAGAGATAAGAATCTCACTCTATCCTGTTAACGAACTGGGCTTATTAGCCGGCGGATTTTACCATATAAAATTCCATCCTGAGCTGATTTGGGCTTAATATGCGGCTGGACCTGTTAACCGTGGGCTTAATAACCAGCGACTATTGTTTTCGCAAACTGGATCATAAATGTACTCTCTAGTTGTCTACAATGGTCACTTGTCTTCTCACACTCACAGCCAAGCGAGGGTGAAATGAAAAATGAGACAAGGAACGACGTCCTTCGTCCTGTGCTAAGGGAAGTAGGGAGTGTTTTTTTCGCACAACCATATCCTAACCAAGACCATCTGTATGTGTTCTGCACGACGAGAGGCTGCTCTCCAACTTCCGCGGTCGTGGTCGGTCCTGCACTCAACGTCCGTCGACGGATCGAAACCTCTGAGCAGTCGTCCGACGAACAGGATTGTTTTCATGAACAGTGCGGACCTTAGTTGAGATCGCCTGGATGCCCAGGTTCATTCAGTTAAAAGCGATATTTACCAAAAACTATGGACGTTAACCCCCCAGACAATACATATAATAAAAATTTTGCGTATTTTTCTATAAAAACACAATATGTGAACTTGCTCAAAATTCGATTGATAAAAGATACTCTCCTGCGTGACCGTTGTAATAGGAGGTGCTCCGGGTGAGGCATATTGCAGAAGTATAAAAAAACTGAAGGAAACGACGTAAAGGTGATCGTGCACGCATTGTAGATCTATGCTATTCACATGAGCACGTAAGTGGTAGCCTAGAGCCCGCAAGATTAAAAACGCGTAATGGAAACCAATGGTAGAAGGCCGACCGAAAAGTTGACTGTGATTCACGGAAGGATAGTGCAACTTGAATCGCCCAAAGACCAATCAGTGAGAAGCCGTATGTAACAAGGGGATAAAATGACCCCATCGCCGTCAATGCAGATCCAATATACAGGTAAATGCAGCTGCAAAATGAAAAAAAGTTATTTGTTAATACATCGCTGTGGGAAGAAGCCCTTAATTTGCATGAGTTTAAACATTTGTAGGAAAGAAGAAGAAGACTAGATCGCTGGGAAAAGTGCAACGATTTGCCCAATTCATATTCAGTGCTGAGACTGAAGTTGGCCAAAGCAAGTCGTCACTTGGGGGACGGGCAGGCCACCGCCTTATCTTACGCCAACACCGGAGAGCCAGACGGCCGAGCAATTATCACGCCTGAGCCCACCGCCTACGATGAAAGTTCAACAGGTCAGAGCCCGCGTTCCATCCAACAAACTATCCAAGCGCTGTTTGTTTGCAGTAATGACTGTATCTTATCAATACTGCAAACTTCTGTGCATGCATTACCCGTTTCTGCTACTGTTTCCTACTCATGTCTCTGATAATGAATCCGCAACAGATGTCAAAACATCAGGCGAATAAATGCATTTTCCTAGCGATCGAGTCTTCTTCTTTTTCTTCTCACTTGCTTCCTGGGACTCGCATGTTCGCTTTTATTAGGAATTTGTAGGAAAAGTATGTGTGCATAATTCACGATACCAAAGGAAAAGATTAAACGGTAAAATGATCGATTACAGTGCACCGGCGCGAAGCCGCGCACCTTGGCACACAGTCCTATGGTAAGTTAAAACGTAAGGAAAGCTAGGATGCTATACTGTGCCCTATCTCTAATCCTATCGGCAGACTTAAATCTATGCATAACCCGAAAAATAACCATTAACCTAAAACTAACACGAACAGCACAACTAAAAATAACCCATATCCTAAAATCAACCAAAACCCTAGAGCTAACGCTAACCATACGTCAAAATGTTTACCCGAACCGTAAAACTAACCTCAGTACTTAAACTGTTCCAGCACTACCGAGGCCCTAAGCACAAAACTTCGGTCCCGTCTTACGATCCGAGCTGACGACGAAGGCAGTAGCAAGTGGTCATCACTGAAGACATCCGTCTATGGGGCAGCTGAGAAAATTCTCGGATGTACTCAGCAGCGCCGCAGTGACTGGATCAGTGGAAGAACCCTGCAGCTGTCTAACAACCTGACTTGAGGCAGGTCCCGCAACGATGCTCCTTTCCGTCAACACCAAAAGCTGATATCACAGTCAGCTAGAGATGACCAGCAGAAGCATTGTTCCGAAACGGCAACTCCTATTGAACAGGCTTCAAATATTTGTGACACGCGAAAATTGTACCAAATAATCCGCCAAGTTAGTGGTAAGCCCCTACACCCTGTGATTCGGTTCGCGATGTGAATGGTGGTTTTATTGCTGACAAATCGGCCAAAGTTGATCGCTGGCGTGAACGCTTTCAGCCCCTCCTCCACTTTGATGAGCAACCCATCACACCCTCTCTCCCTACGCAGCAGAGTTTCAACCCTCTCCAGCATACGCGGTGTCGTGCCACCTCCCTTCCGAAAACGAAACTGCCGATGCAATGCAGAAGCTGTGCAATAAGAAGGCGCCCGGAGTGGACAGTATTTCCGCAGAAATCTACAAGTCTGGTGTCGACATTCTGGCTCTTCGGCTTCATGAGGTGATTGGACAAGCGTGGCGAGATGAGGCCGTTCCCGATAACTGAGGCTCAAGCATCCTTGTACCTGTCAAAAGAAGTGAGATAAGACAAGATGAGAGAACTACGGCGGCATAAATCTTATCGACGTTGCTAAAAAGATCTTTGCTATTGTTCTTCTCGAAGGCGGTTCCAGTCTGTACGTGACTCCAGGACGCAGTCCAGCCAAGTTGGATTCTGCGCTAGGCTTGGATGTGCGGGCCAGATTTTTACGCTGAGGCGCATTCTGGAATTCCGCCATATCTACCAGCAACCGACGATCGTCTGATTTGTCGACTTCACGCCGCTTTCGATAGCACTCAAAGTGAGTCCCTGTGGCAGACAATGGAACGAGATACAGTACCGACCAAACTCATTGTAATGAGTAGGGCTTACTATCGCTCCACAACCACACGAGTTCTGGTCCACAATACTCTCTCTCTCTCTCTCTCAAGATCGGGTCTGTTTTCCGACAAGGCAGCGACCTGTCACCCATTCTATTTAACTACATCATTAACTGGATTCTCGGGAAGGTCTTATATGAAGAAGTTGGTGTTGAGCTTGCACCCGAACGGCAGCTGACTGATCTTGACCGTTGCTAGCCTCAAGCTTTGGTAGTCTACAATCTATAATTTCGCGGGTGCATGAGACTGTTATGTCGGTTTGCATGTTCATAAATACCGGAAAGACTCAGTTATTCTCGAGCTGCATTCCTTACCAGGAGAAGGCACACCTACGGATTAATGGGCATCAACTCGAAGAAGTGCACAGCTTTAAATACAGCGGGGCGAAGCTGCTACCGAATGGGTAGAGCAAGGACGGCATTTTTTCCTGCATCGACGCTGCTCTCTGGGTCTTCTCAATCCTTCGAAAGCGCCTATGGATCCGACGTGAAATCTCCATCGCCACGAAGATTCGTATATACCGTGCAGCCATCTTGTCAGTCCTCCTCGATGGATATGAATGCTGGGCTGTGCGCACTGAAGATGAGCGAAGACTGGTCTTTGACCACCTCTGCCTGCGGACGACCCTGCGAGTTGAGTATATCGAATTCATCTCGAATAAGACATTTCACCCTCGCTGCGATTGTACCGCGAGGATATCTCAGGCCATTCAAGAAAGGCGACTGAGATGATTTATACACGTTCTTCGTCGTCTGCCCCACGAGCTTGGCTATGCTGCCCTCGATCTGGCGCCGCTGCCCACCTGGATGCGTCGAATAGGAGGGCAGCTGAAGACTTCACTTGACACCGTCCGTCAAGACATGAAAGCAGTTCTTGGAACTTCTCTATTCGGTGTCCGTCATTGGAGGAGAGACTGGGTAGAGCCTTGCAGACCCGCTGCCGCCAATCGTCACGCGTGAAGAGGTAGCGTCCGGGACATCACTGAGGCCGGCTAAATCAGGCATGATCACAGCCGTAACAAATGCAGGTACTAACCCCAACCCTAGTCGATTGCGAGAACCTCGAACCTGTCATGTATTCCGGAGTGTTCTGCCCGTATCTGCTGATCTGCAACCCGTTTCGATGAGACCGCATGCTCGCAGGAAATCCTAAGTGTCCTACAGAATCGTTACGTGAAGACGAGCAATTAGCCAAGCTCATATTTCCATCAGTTATGCTGATTGCTTATTACTCACCTACTGACACAGTTATAGGAAATAGCAATATTAGTTGATTATGGAACAGGTTGCTCCCCTACCAGCACAAAATGTTACTGTAGCACTATGAGACACTGCAATAAGTTAAAATGTTGGCCTGACAACGGCAAGTAGCATCATGTGACATAAAGGCATGAAAGAACCCGCGATATTACTTCATTAAGTCTCGTTAACCAATAAGATTACACAGGTTGAAGGTAAGAACTAATGGGCTAGTATCACCATTATCGCTTATGCTACCAGCATCACTGATATTGCCCTATTCCTGTCCTACTATACCAACTTGATAATGTATTTTCAGACGGCTGTCTTTTAGGGTAGTACTTGTAGTGTGCTTTCACCTTAATGTATTCATCAATCCTGCTGTCAGTTAAATAGAAATAACACTGCCTTTACCAGTATCTAGCAATATAAAAACCAAGAAGTAGAAGCGCGAGTTGTAGCAGTTACAATTTAAAGCTAAATAAAAAAATCTCACCTCAGCTGAAGTGCTCATATTCTTCACCTATCATACTTACTTGAGAAAAATTGTATGCATGTCATATTTATGGACTATTAACACTGTTACAGGAATTTTCTAAGTTTCGATGACTAGCTGACTGCTGAAGAAGCTTGTTTCCTACTAGGCAGATGATGCTCTGCAATCTCTGATCTAAAACTAGATATTGTATATGCTGCAAAGTCTGAAATTAGTGGGCGCCAAGCAGTGAGACCCAAATAAAAAATTTATCTGGCCTATCTACCTACCATAGGAAGCCCAATGTGTACTATGTCCACATAGGCGTACGCAAAGCAAGCTAAACCCAAATTGAGTAAAAACAGGGCTCCCATTTAGTGAACTGTCTCTATTGAACTTGCAGTACAATATACTTTACTACTACAAGTAGGTTCGGAAACTAGTATTAGCCACCCCAGCATTCACATACTACATCAAACAGCAGTTCTTAGTCCTCGTAGTCGGAAACTAGCAGAAATCCAGGTTAACATGAATCTGAGCGCTGACTCAAATCAGCATCCACTCTGACTTATACATTCGACAGATATAGTTCAGTACTACTGGCAATCACCTAAATTGCCAGTTAATACCAGCATAACAAGACGATACCCCGCGAGTATGCTTAGTCTATCGCAAGCTTGGCGTTGTAGTAGGCATGCGGATAGCCTATATACGACAAAAGTCAATGTGTAAGTCATAAAAGCATGATAGAACTTCGGGCGTCTTGTTATTAACGCTCCGTCTAAACCCATAAACTGCTACTCTCATTTAGCCCGTACAGATTGGCAGTGCATACTGGATTCCGGTTTCCTACAGACACCTACAGGCCATATCATAATAAACGAGTTACTAGTTTCAGCAACTATGGTACCTAGAATTAGCACTTTATCATAGGCCATTACTTACAGCAACATTACCTTAGTCCTCGTAGTCCAACTTCTAGTTAAAATGGACACAGCCTGGGAGGATAGAGTTGAGAGGACGAAAAACATGGCAAGCCCCTTTGTTCTCAGGGCCTCAAATCTGTATTTACTCGAAAAAATATAAACGCAAATTCCCCATTCCTTGCTGAGGACAAAGGAGGTATGAGCTCCAGCGTTTATTTTCAACTCAACGTCACTTCTGACAAATGTTAGCGTCAGAAATAGTACCAGTATTACTAAGACTCGGCTACATTAATTGTCAAGTGCAGTAGAAACAGTTGTTACCGTATCAGTCTCGGTCTCCTTGGACCTGTCTTCGCACCTACTAGGCGTGAGCTTAGGGTAGGTAGTACAGCAGTACCCGCGCAAAGACTACTGCCACTTTAGTCTAAGTTAGGCAGGGTTTCGGCTTGCGCTGGTGAAAGTAGCCTACGTTGGAACCCGTTAAGTTTTCGAGGCTCCAGGAGAAGGTGAAGAATGCGGAGCCGCTAACTACGTCATCTATCACTTTAAACCTAACCCCCGAGGCTGTCACCTTCTGTACCAACCTGTTGGTGCACTTGGTGGCTTACATCCAAATCGATGGTCGAACACTGACTTACTCTAACCACCACCTGATGCGCAAGCTCACCCAACATCTAGGCCTGCAACAACCCTTAAACTCAAAACTCACCCCAGTTCTGAAGCTAACCTTAATCCTAAAACTAAACTAAAATATAGGTATAAAACTAATCCGAACAAGAAAACTAACCTTAGCAATAAAATTAGTTATCCGCTAAACCAAGCACCATCCCCCAGCCCGGATAGCTGGAAATCGTATGCCAAACACCGCAAGATGCAACGAATGCTGTAATCGAACCCCCTATAGACTGCTATCCTGCCCAAAGCGAAAACAACAAAATCGGATACCCGTCCTTCCTATAGCCACCGCGGTTAATCTACAGCAATTTAGTCATTTTACAAAAGTCAAAATGCCTACTGAAAATAATTTCAGCAGTAGCAAAAAATTTCCCTAGTTGGTTAAAATACTGTGCTCGCACCCCATTTCTCTAATAACTGCCCGTACTTTTCTATGATTTATTAGGTAAAGGTAAATTGTCCGATGTTCTGTTCAACTGTATTCCAAACACAGTTTTAGTCTAGGCCTAGGGCCATTCCCCTCGCCCTAAAATTAAGCTTAACCCTAAAAGTAAACCTCACCGCAAACCTAAAGCACCGGGCAAGGACCTAGCAATATAAATCTCGAAATTTAAAGCATCTTTCCCCCGGTATGAATTTAAAGCAAGCCAAAACAGCAGAATATATTTGCGCAAATAGATTTCGAGAGCGCTTATCAACTGCGTCCGCTCTATGCATGAATAACGAAACAATTAGAGAACACATCATTTTGAATTTTCACAAAATCGATAAAAGCAAGGTCATGTTAACGTGGCAAAGAGTCAATATTTATGCCAACTTTAAACTTGGGACGAAAATTAGGGAGGGGAATTAACAAAAATAAAACTGTGGTATGTATCTACCAGGGCAATTGACGATTAACTACATGGTCTAGTTGCTTACATAGGTCGGGTTTCTCCCGCCGCATGTAGGATGCTTCCATGTAACGTAAAGTCCGGTTTGTTCGTGCTCGAACAAGAACGCGGAAAGATGTGTAAGTGTCAACAGAGTGATCACTGTATCATAGGTGTTTTGTAATAGATGACGGTAGTACTTTGTTAACAGATCGGACGCAGTTGATATGCGCTCTCAAAATTTATTAGCGCAAATAAAATCTGTTGTTTTGGCTTGCTTCAAAATAAATCTCGAAATATCTGAAAACCGTTGCTCATGATTACTGACACTATAGCCAAAGCCAGCATTGACTTGCCTGGCGTCCTTGTTCAATGTTACCGATACCATGCTAGACCTATGCGGTTGACAGCCTCTCGCCATTGACTGCGGCCAAAGTGCTCTCGTACAATCTGATTGGTCCATATCTGCAAGAAGTTGCTCAGCTCTTTTATAACTTTATTTTGCTGCTGAGTGGACACAATAATAGTCAACCTGTACTGGATGTCACAAATACACGCAGCTTTTCAGTAAGAACAACTTGAAGGTTTTTATTACTTTTTTCCCATAGCGAATCCTTTTCTCTTTCTCTGTCGTGTTGTTGTTATTTTTGTTTGTGACAAGAGTCGATCAAGCATCCGCTTCGTTTGCATCCTACTTTAAGGGCAGGCCATAACAATATAAATCTAATAATGTCTAAACCGCCTTGCGCATAATTACTCACACGGTAGCCGATAGTCGACACTGACATGTCCTGCGCTTGCGTTCAAGGACAGCTATCTCAAGGTCATTCATATTCGCAGTGAGCCCTTTAAGACTCACTGACCTGCAACCACTTGACCGACACATGCGTCCACATAGTCGCGGCTGCCCAATCCCACTTCAGCACGCTTCCACCTTTGGCCGATGCAGCAAGGTCCACCATTCATGACACCTCTCAGATAATGTCACAGGCACCAATTGGAGAACACTTTAACCTGCTCTACGATCCTACTAAAGCAGCTGCCACCACTGTCGCACCTTTTCTGCGGCCTGACTGGGAGCAGTCAACACCAACCCTGTCTTCGTCAGTGGCCACCGCTGCCTGGGACAGCAAATCAAAGTTGTTTGCACAACTAACCCCTCGTTCTGGTGCCTAGGGTTCATTACTAATAACCGGTGATTCGCCTTGATGATTGTAAGTCTTAGAGCTCACCCACAATTTAGACACTGCAACATTTGTGTTGGTACTTGTATGCAGTAAGCAACGTACTATATGCTTTCTAGTAGTAATAAATCAAGTCAAGTCAAGTTTATCAAGGAAAATATAGGCAAACGGCTTTGAACTCCCTATTGGTACACAGTAGTTAGAAATGCATCGGCACAGCCGAGCATTCCAAAGAAGGTCCTTTACATAATTGTAGGTGGCTACTCACTTTTAAGAAGTACTAAGTAATAATTAAATATATTTATTATGAGCATCCAAGGAAAAGTTAATGCAAAGTTAGACCTCGGGTAAGACTGACAATGGAGGTAAGGATGCAACATCGCAACAACCAGAGTGCAATCCTGCAGATAGTGAGTGGCAATTAATAGTCCCCTGGTAAGTGGACTATGGAAGACCTCGAGTGCGTACTGAAAAAATCAGGATATCCGCTGAGGGTCCGTGAAAAGCGAAGCCCCACGCGGAGAGAGGGAAGTACGATCGGGCAGAGTCATTTGGAGCTGGTTTGTTTAAGTCCCCTTTCTGGGAGACTTCGATAAAACGGCTCGGAAAAATGACAAGAAGAAATATTTATCGGGCCAAATTTGTGTTAAATGCTCGGTCTTCGCTTGAAGGCAAATATACCATTTCACAACCTACTATAAATAGACAGGTTATTCTACAGAGAGATGTGTCTGGAGAAGCGAGGAGAAAGCTGTCAGCGGTGGCGGATTCGGCAGGAAGTACATTCTGGGAGGCGTACTTAGGTTTTATGCACAAGTATAAGGGGTAAGGATTGAAATTCTGGGAGGATTATAATTATTATTAGTGCGGAAAGGGAGACGGCAGCCAGCTTCCAGTTTCCGACTTCATAAGATGTTTACGTAAGTCAGGTGGCTCCTATTCAATGAGGACATTTTCAAAGTATCAGGTATACAAGTTTGCTGATAAACTTTCTTTGTACAATTTCAATCTGAGAAAGCCTAGACAAATTCAGTAATTCAAACAACGTGCAGCTAGATTTATGGAAAGGAAGGACAACTATGCGGTAAAGTCTTAATTTAATTCGAGAAAGGTAGAATTCATAAGAAACAAAACCGCAAACCTGGGTAGCTTTGGACGTAACTCTATCAACGTGAGATCTAAGTTATTACTGTAGTTTAAATATAAGTTCTGTCAGCTCAAATTACGTAGGTGTTGTGTTTAGAAACGGCGTATATTGATGGAGATTATCGTTTGCAAATAGAAGGTCTGGGACATGTTTCGTTTAATAGAAATATGAGTATTTCCAGGATGGCTTTATTCACTTAACATACAATTAACAATAGCCGAGCAATCCACAACTCACTAGGCCACTTAGAACATTTGCTGAATTTGAGTTGACCAAATTGTGAAAGAACTCGAGGCCTAGTAGACATTCTAATGGACTCTATATGATTGCTTAGGAAATCCTGCTTGGGCAGTCAGCTTGCTGTGCCATATTGGTGGATTTTATACAAGCGGTAAAGTTGAACAAATAAAATCGACCCAAGTGTGATTAAATTCTTGGCTCGAGGTGAGGCGTTTGTAGCTCATTTGGATGGAGCGTTGGCTTCCGGTAAAGGGCTTCTCTACTATGCGGGTTCAAACCCCGCCGAACACCTCTAATTTTTTTCACAGATGGGTCAACTCAAATCCACAAACTAACCAGTCAACAAACCTTTTTTCGTTTTGCACGCAAATTCCCGAAAACAAAGTGGGTTCAAGTTCCACATTGAAATTCCCTCGAAAGAACAGGATGAACACAAATATTCACTTTCGAAAGATGATGCAAAAGCGCTCTCAACCAGAAAACGCATCATGGAAGGTTTTTATTTACTCAAGAGTATAGTCTTGAGTGATATATTTTTAAAAGTCACAGTTTAGCGACCATGAGTTTTCATGTACCGGTCGGCCTATAAATGCAATTAAAACAGTCATCTACCGACGAAGTAAACTCTGATAGGTCGCGCGGCTGCTGAGAGCACCGCTGCTATTCTTTCGCTGATCAGGTGTATTTTGTGGTTCAAGGTTCATGATGTGACGCTTTAGCGCGGGTGTTGTTATGCCCATCACCCGTCCCCGTTCTTTTTGATTCTGTTATCGCAAATGCGTTAAGGCTACGAGGGTTTAACCCTAACGGCTGCGATCTTCCAGGCCCGGTTCCTTAGAAGAGGAGTGACGTTTTTGAAAGCCAGGGAGTAGGAACAATATATTGTTTAGAGAATGAGTTGAAGAATAGATCATAGGAAGGTTGACTCGGTCTGACGTGGTGTTTGACGATGAGGAGCGGAAGAGAGAGCGAGAGAGCGCCGCAGCCTCGCGTCCGCCGCGCACCTGGGCGGAAGTCCGAGTGAGTTGCGCCTTGCCTGCCGGGCCGTGGAAGCGTAATCAAAAATCTGTCGCCAATTAGACGAGCGGAATTATCGATTGCCTCTGAGTGTAGGCGCCAGCGGGTCGATAATACGCGGGGTAGATGACTAATCCTGGGTGTAAGCTCTGGCAGGGCGAAAGCGGAATCAGTGGCAGGCTCCTACACTGTCTTGACGCTGGATGAGAGAGGAGAGAGTGCGGTAGCTACACCATCTGCCTCATATTACTTAAAACTAAGCCACACGTAAGGCAGCGACTGTGTAGTGACTAGCTCGCGTCGAAGTGAACTCCGCTAGAATCTCACGACTGCGGACCTCGACGTCTGCGAACAGCCAATCACAAATGCCGCAAACCTGGTCCTTAGCACGGTGACGAATAACATGCCTCTACGCGTTCCCGACGTGATCTCTCTGTCTGGCCAAAAACCTCCAGGGCAGACCCAGCCAATGAACGCTCTCTCTCTCTGCCCACTGGCCTGACTGCTGTCAAGCGGCACTTGGACGCGGCTGGCCTTCCTGGCTTGTCGTACGCTTTCAAGTTAAATCCCTTTTCATCTACTTTCCATTCCTCTGTGTACACAATATACTGTTCTTACTACTCTGGCGTCAATCGACTTCTCCGCTAAGTAACCATGGTCTGAATATCGCAGTTGCTAGGATTCAACTCACTTAACCCCTGCGTATGTGGCGATAGCTGTGAAGTACCACAATGAGGAACACATGACGGATATAGACCGCTGGGCTGACCACAACCTTGATTTTCAAATTTCACCCCATCAAAATACAGCAAATTAAGCATAGATCAGGAGAGTCCATTAACGCATCATTGGATACATTTGAACAGTGATTGAATTGAAGGGTTTGCGTGACTCTCATAGCTGAGAAAATTCAGTTTTTGAAATAAAATTCGACCAATGAGCAGCATCCAAAGAGATTACAGACCGTCCTTCCTACTACCACTGTGGACGCCTTCGGTCGTACACTTCGTCTGCCTCTGGTCTGGTTTAAGGAAAATTTTGAAAACACTAACAAACTGCTTTCAGAGAAGAACAATTGACTCGTGATCTACATCAATAACGGAACCAACGCCAATACGCAAACATTACCTTTGGCCAAAGCAAATCTCCGGACGGAGAACAGAATTGCCAATACATAATCTTATGCCAACGCCGCAAGGCCAGATGGTCATGGCTGACGCGACGGATCAGAACACACTCAGCGAATTTATCGATTTTTTCTGTATGTTTAAATTTAACGGTGGAACCCTGTGCACACGCAAACTGCTTCTGCTACTGTTCTGTGAGTATGTCTCTGAAGATGAATCCACGACGGATTTCGAAACGTAAGGTAAATAAACATAGTGTCCCAGCGATCGAGTTGTCTTCTTCATTTTCTTTGTGTTGAAATCTATTGGAGCATCCGCTGAGATGAATGCGAAAGGTTTGCAGCATTGTCCGAGTTGAGCAAGTCCAACGGTACGCCGACAGCAATCCAATAAATAACTTATTCGCGATTATCAAAGGAGTCCGCGGCCTCTAGATCAAGGGAATCAAGATTGTCAGTTCGGGCTGCAGGAGACTGTCCGATCTGCCCATGACTTAAACAAATCCAAAACGCATGCGTGCATAATACTTGTGGTATCGCGCTACGTATCGCTGCCGCAGCATATGTGTACTCCGCGGTGACAGCGCCGGTATGACTGATGAACCGTCGTATGTTCGAGCATGTATATTTTTAACTCAAGTGGGCGTCACGTTATTTAAGATAAATTGATGTACGAAGAGGCAAAATATGGCGCGTGGCGAGTTTAAATAAACTGTCTACAGTTCCCGTACTCAATCCTATTCCATAGAGACCATACCCGTGGGACGAACCACTTGTTCATGGAAGGGAAAGCGTGAGCAAGGCTGTCAGTAAGGACTGCATTTTCATAGGAACTCTGCGCATTCGCACCATAGTATGTTTGGCTCGTTTAAATATATCACGACGCGCAATCAGTCATGGTTTGAACTTCGTACAACTTATTAGGTACGTGTAAAATCTGCAAGCCAGTTTATATTGGTTTATCCCTAATTTGGCATTTATATGATTATCAGCTGCGTTATATTCATCGCCCCCAATAAATGTAGCCCAATGCCTACGTAGCGAGGGCCAGGTTTTGTGTTTAGAACTCATTTATTGTACTTAGGTATTCAATACGTACTTTCAAGACTAGACTTTAACTGCTCTCACCTTCCTATTGAATTCCGAAAAATACTTTCTTCAAAAAAGCTTACTTCAAGACCTTTCCATGTTGTAATTTTATTGAAGAACTCTGGTGTTTCTGTGCTTCAATGTCCTTTGTGCCAATTTTCAACCGATTGACGGTGGTAAGCATTTTTACATACAGTGCACATTTTTTTATTGTACCTTGTTTTCTGTACTTGATTGTTTACAGTCTCCTTTGGTTGATAGCTAGTTAATTATATAGGACTGTTCTTCTCTCCACTCTGGCAAACCATCATCACTAGTTCTTATTCTGGTATGTCTTCGGATGTTTGTTGGTGCAGTTGGTCTTCAAAATTAGTACCGGTGCCCTTTTTGGACAATACGCTGATGCGGTTTCGGCATATTCCATAGACTGACTAAAGCTGATTGCTAAACCATCGATAAAAGTGCAGGCAAATTTACGTGAACTAAGCTGTGCTTGCAACGCTTATGCACCTTTAAGATTAGACTTTTAACTACCTCAATATTCCTAGCAACCGCTTTCAAAACAATCTTTTTTTAGTTTATTCACAAAGGCTAGCCTTTCTTTGCTTCGATGCCCATTGTGCCCTGCTCCGAGAAAGCTGGGGCTTTCTACAGCTTTAAATAATCGGTGTCAACCTTGCATTATACCATATTTCCCATCTTCAGAAATGACTTTAATCTGAACATAAGACTGTAACATAACGCTAACTCAGTTTCCAAGTTTCCATTTTAAAAACCGTTGAGGGGATGGAGGCGGGCACATGCACGTTTTGCACGTTTTATTGTTGCTGAAGCAATATTTTCAAAGGAATTTGCATAGATTTTATTTGGCAGTAAACACGTCTTAAAGCTTTGCACTTTCCAGGTGAATTTGAGTCTAAAAGAAAAGTGCGCGGGTATTGGCCACGAATTACTTCATTATAAGTGAGTAGCTAGAGTTGGGCCTCTCTTCCTACCCCTCATCTGCAGTTTCCGAAGTCCAGCGTACCAAGTTGTCGCGAATGAGTTGCATAACAAGCATCGTCTCCGCACGTTCATCTTCCGAAATTTGTTCTATATCGCAAATTGCTAAATCAAAAGCCTCCTTTCCAACGTGGCAAGCTTGTTCAGGCAACTTGGCTACTTCATAGTAAAACGTCGACAATTTCAGAGCGATTTTAAGTCTGAGTGGACTTGTCGTCGAAGGTAAGGTCCAAGCAACTTCGTAGGCATCTTGTTAGGCGCTAATGCTCCGTCCCAATGCAACCTTGTAATCCTCGCCTGTTTCGATTTCGGCGAGATATCCGAGACAATCAGCTTTCCTATAACAGTAAACTGTTAACATAAAGAAATTACAGTTTTAGGAAAAGAGCTTTTTGTTCGACCTCCAGTTCCGCCTTTAAGAATGATGCATCAATCAAATGAATAAACTTTTAAGCCAGTTGGCGCATCTCTTCTGCAATAACAGAAGAGTTACCACCATGTTGTGCCTCAAGTCAACTCAATCTAATAAAAAACAACCTCAAATACGTGTTGAATCCTCCCAACCCCCAACCTTGTATCAGATATGTAATCTACTGTACATTGTCTAGGTAGACATGTAGGCTTTCGTGGACCACGTCATTCCTCGCCGTGAAGAAAGGAGGTGGAAACGTATCCTAAAAGTCCTTTGCAGCGCCTGAGAAATCCAGCGTCTTGAGCCCCTTGTTGAAGAGAACTATGCAGAGCAGAGCCTACGACGGATTCGATGACTTCCTGTCTGTGTTGGGTCAATACGTTCTACTCGACCTGTTACCCTGCAGGCTTCCGAAACGAGTTCCAGAAGAAATTGGAGACTGAAGCTGCAGGCGAGATATATCTAGGTTGATATTTTGAAGTATCTTTATGCGTTGGTGGTCTGTTGTGAAGTCAGGGTTGTTCGCAACTTTACTTTGAACACAAAGTCGATGCAGGCGGCTAATGCTGATCTTCAAAAAATGTAGGTCTATAAATTTCGGTTCGCCTGCACATTTTACGGCATTTGCATATGAGGCTCAAACGCCCGTGAAAGCTCTTTGGTTATGCCACAATCGTATTTACAATAGCAAGATGGTGGAAAGCTATCGCAAATTCTGGCGGCTAGCAGATGACCAATAAAAATATCGCCCGACGTTCTTAAATCCCTCGTGGATCCATTTATCTCAGACATGACCAACTCCAGCTCCTGAAGTTCTGTCTCTGGATGTACTTCACGTTTGACGGAACGGCAGCGATTCCTTATAAGGAACGCCATAGTAACGCACAGCCCCAGATTTCTGTCTTACGGTACCGATAGCTATATGGGTTGGGTGTGCCAGGTAAAAAAAGTTATTAAAATAGAAGAGTGAACAAAAGAAGATAATAATGGCAAAATATTTTTAAAAACTAATGTTTTGCTACAAAAGCGTGCGGTAAAATGTGAAATACATCCAATTAAAAACAGTATAAATCCGCAAATTACGGAACTATGCAACGAAATGCGAATATTCCAAATTAAGTTAAAATCATGAAAATTGAATTTTTCCCATTTTTAAAATCAAAAGCAACTGCATTTCGCAAATAAAACAGACTTAACATACATAAGTAAGATAAACTTCAGGAATTGTACTAAACTTAGGTAAAATAAGTAAACGTAAATGTAATCTAAACAAAAGCATTACTATTAAAAGTACATAAAAAACTTAACTGAAAATCAATCTTAACTAACAAACCTAAGATAGATTCAAGGAAAATAATTGAACTGAAAAATTAATCCAAACTTATAATAAACTAAAACTAAATTTAAATGATTTAACTAAAAAACTATACAAAGACCAGTAAAACTAAAAGCAACCGTATGGAAGAAAAGCCGTAGAAAAATAATGAAGTAGAGCACTGTAATACAGGACTATTCAAAATAATAATGTACAAAAGGCTTACAATACCGAAATAAGTAGACAGTTATGCATAGATAACTAGAGAGTGTTCCTTTCAGTGTATCATTTCCGACAAGACCCTCTACGAGCAGGTTAAAGGAACGCCAATAGATTCACCAATTTTGGGATTCGTAGCCGAGGCGATCTTAAAACGGTTAGAGTCAATGTGGTATGTGGATGATACCTTTTTCGTCACTGAACGAATCAGAAGATCACGTTCAAAGAACAGCGCAGCAGCGTCTTCCAAGACATTTAATTTACGATGGAGGAAGAAGAAAACAACCAGCTGGCCTTCCTTGGTATCCTTGTCTGCTGCAATGATTGTGGTGGCCTAAAGCGACCAATACGATGTAAGTAATGCAATTCACCAGCAACAACCCAATTAGCCGCAAAAAAAGTTATATCAGGAGGCTTTATTGGCCTATTGAGACGTACTGCAGTGAACCAAAAGAACCGATGTATGCGAAGGCGATATGAGCAACGAAATAGCTCCGATCCAAAATTATGGCGAGCCATTCCGCACATCAGAAACATCCTGGAGGCTGTCGACCACCTCTTCGCACAATTTTGAATTAGCGTCACACACAGTCCGAAGGCAACCATAAGGTGTCAGCTAATTAAACCAAACGACCCACTGCTACGGCAAGAAACACTTGGAATCGTCTATAGAATCTGGTGCAGTTGCGGACAAAGCAACTACATCAAAGAGCCTGGAAGACTTTTCGAGATGCGAATTGCCGAACCCGTGGCAGCAATGCGGATAAATTACGCCAGTTCTCGAGTTGCGGCTAATTGAACGAGATCCGGTCAGACATTCAAATTTAATGAGAAGGAAATTGTCGCGAAAGGTGAC
The DNA here is from genome assembly GCA_036362985.1 of Ligula intestinalis. Classification (NCBI taxonomy): domain Eukaryota; kingdom Metazoa; phylum Platyhelminthes; class Cestoda; order Diphyllobothriidea; family Diphyllobothriidae; genus Ligula; species Ligula intestinalis. The sequence goes on from JAYGXS010000001.1 coordinate 66,938,550, forward strand.
AGTCGTGCGAGTCGCGATTAACTTGTGTCATGGTTCACGGTTCCCCAGTCTATAAACAAGTGCAGCTGTGCACCCAGTCCATATTTGGTGTTGCGACTCCATTTGGCCAAAATAAGTCAGCACTTGGGGAACGCATTGGCCAATGCATCGTCTAATGCCAGCGCTGGGGAGCCAGATAGCCGAACAATCATCACGCCCATTTCCAACATGCATGATGAAAGTTCATAACCCTAAACCGTAACCCTAAATCCTCAACCTAAACCCTAACCATAACACTAACCCTAACCCTAACCATAACCCAAACCCTTACCCTTATCCTAGCCCTAACCCTTACCCTAGCAGTGCAGTAAATGCGTCCTTAATAAAACCAACGACAAATAAATAACGCAAACCAAAAGTTCACACATAAGGCATGTTTTTAATAGCAAATGGAACAGTTGCTTCTTTATTAGCGAGATAAGAGAGCTAAGTGTAATAAAAAGACTGAATAGACGACGAATAGGAACGGTTTATTCAAATGAGCAGACGTAAATATGCCTACTGAAGCGAATAAGTAATAATTTTAGTGTGTCTTTCAAAATGGGCCTACGAATGCGATGGTTACCATTGATCATCAACCGAGTAGCAGAAAGAAACTGTGTGTTCAGTTTATCCACGAAATATATCTAAATTGAAGAGGGCAACGAAATCAAAAGAGGAAATGATATTGCGTAAGTAGTAGTGTTTACATTATGTGGTTTTCCGTGTGATTAGAAGGACGCCCGTCCAAACGCTGGCATCCTGACATGTCTGAAATATATTAATAAGCAGACGTTCAGGTAACAGTAGATAGCATGCCCATTACTGATATTTGCTCGATTCGTACATCAGATTCCAGGAACACACAAGCGTATCCTAGGAGTCTTTCTTTCTCCAAACATAAAGTACCGCTGTTTAGTTTCCATTAGTGTGTTAAGTAAACGATGGTAGTTTCAGATTCATCTAAGCCACAATAGGACGTTAACTACTCAAGGACATTTTCTGGCGAATGTAGCTTATGGAGCCCCAATCGTATACCTCTAGTCCCAGAATTTTGTCCTGCAAAGACGGTGTTTAAAGCGTTTTCTAGGGTGGAGAAATAGTGTCAAGTGAAAAATGCAGTCGAAGTTGCTTCCCGCGGCTGCTGGGAGTAAGTTATTCCGCATGTTAATTGAAGGTGTGTACGGCGCTTCGCGCTGCGGACTATACTTATCTAACTCCAGAACGCTAAGTTGAAGTAGACGACTTCCTAGCTATCATTTCCATTTTTCAGGAAACTCAAGAAACCTGCAGTTTGATAATCGGTTTTTTCTGCAATACGTTCAATGATAATACAGGTAAAGAAAAACTACAGATTTAAATCAACAACACTTCTAAATACAGTAAAATAAAAATGCATTCAGAATTTATTAAAGTATATTCCACTGCGTGTCCTAATTTACCGCCCATAAGACCCGATAGACACCGTTTTTGCAGGATAACATGCAGGTTGTAGATATTAGTGAGTGAAGCTACATAAGCTACGGCTGCCCATTTTCTTATTATTATAATTTGAAATACCAAATTGTTTCTGCTTAAAATCAAAGTCTGGATAGTTGTCATTTGATTTATATAAGAGTGAAATTTAAAGACCAAATTGACGCCAAAAAGCTTTCATGTGGTCTGGTGGGAATCAACAAAATACTCTAAAGTCATAGACGAGTGCAAGCATCAGCTAGACTCGTGAATATTCCGTTAGCAAATCCAGCGCTATGTTGTCAGAAACGCTAGTAAAAGTGCTCCACTTTCCATGGCCCGATGGTGATCAGACGCCACGCCAGCTCCCTAACTGCAGTCAGGCGTAGTAAGTGTACTCGACTTAAAAACATGGTTCACGTCCCACCTCCTACCCTGTCCCATGATCCGAATGATCACCACACGCCGACATCGTCATGCAGTTCCTGGAAGAACGATGATATTGACCAACCAAAGCGACATGTATCAACCCTGCCAACGTTTAATAATTTTATGGTTTCTGTAACTGTGGAGGCTTGCAGATGAACTGTCGAAACCTCCTGTTTGCCAAATTTACTTTTCAAACGTAGCACAAGTCTATTCAGATACCTGCGAACAGAAGGGCTTTCCTGAAAACTGACATGCTTTTATTTGTAAATGATTTCATAGATAAAGGAGTATTGAGACAACATGCGTGTTTTGGAAAAACAGGACGCATGGGAAAATGAATGATGAAATAAATAAAAATTCAGCAACTTGAAAATTAACGCTTTAACCGAACAGTAAATGGCAATTTTGAGGTTGAAATGTTGTCAACGCACCTTCCGCGCATGAATCCAATTCATCGGACATCTTCGGACGCATTGCAACAACACTCTGACAACATTAATATATAAATCGACGAACATCCATTCTGCCATGCCTGTTTGAAACCCCATGGCGACGACGACCACCCCTTTAGTGGTAGTCATGCTGAGGATGCACCACTGCCATAGATCACCAGACCATACTCCCTACCGCAACAACCCCCCGCGTCGATGAATGCGACAATCATCACTGATACAACTGCCTCCACTCCCACTGCCACTGATATCACATCCAACTTTTTCCAGCGGCAATGCCTCTTCCGCCAGCAGTGGGAACTCGATACTACCTTGGCGTCGTTACGATCGTGCATTCACCTCTGTGACAGAGGCCTGCAAACCAATTCCATGAGTACCAAAATACTCTCATCGCACCCGCCTCAACAGTCGGCAATGTCCACGCACACAAATACACCGAAGGCGGTATTAGGCTACATACACCTCAATGAAAACCTGTGGGAGAACAACCTCGACTATACCACATTCTCACATCCCTTCGCCAGCACTTACATCACACATAGCCACGTGCAACACCAGAAAACACGAATTGGCAACCACCACCTCTCACAGGGTAGAAAATTATCATTCTCAGTTACTTTTCTATGTGGCTTCTCTGCTGCATGTGTAATCCGAGCCAGAGACCATCACGGTGAGCTGATCGCCGTGGTTTAGAACGTTCACAACTGACAGTTCTGTTCTGACCTTGTATCAGTCTAAGGTGTATTTGTGAGAAGTTACTGACTGTTAGTTTGAGAGTCAGGCTGCAATAGCTCCCTCTTAATGTTACCTATGACAATTCCATTCAGAGCCACTCAACCCCCATTGATGGGATATCCTGATGCCAGATCGTGTACGTAATACACGCGGACGGGGTCATTAAGTAGATCAGCGGCTGCGCCCACTACCTGCACCAGTTCACTAACCGGCTCGGACAGTGGCTGGGATACGCGAATGGAAATAGCCAGTGAGGTCGACTGTCCAGCACACTTTCCTCACTATCAACAATCTCATGCGCTTGAAGCTATTACAATGCGCTAAAAGCCGTGGCTTGGAAGGCTACTCTTATAACCTTGTGTGTTCCTGCGTCAACGCTGGTTATGTCCCCCAGCTACGTGTTAGGAATAGAAGGCAGGACAGGATAGCAGATAGTACTTTACTGTTAATAGTTCTGCTTGTACACCAGCGTTGTCTTCTGTATGTCCGTTAGCAACGTGTTTTCTGCGGTCGGTCTCGTCGCGGCAGCTTGTCCCGTATCCATGGCAGCAGAATTTCAGGTCATCGGTACCACGTCTCGGCAAAAGACTGCGCCTTCTATTCATGGTGTCGAATTTAAGGAGCATCAGCTTTTGTTCACTACTGGCCCCTGTGCATGCAGTCATCATGGGCTGTCCACAGGATGACAAGTCGCGCCCTTAGTGACGCGCGCACGTGCATATGTTCTGTCGTGGCTCTTGTCATGCGTGACCTCAGAATCTGGCCGGCGACTGTTCTTATGTCTCCGGGTGTCGGCCATTGAAGGTCGCTCTCTTTGCCCGCTCTGCATGCACCTGTAGTCTGTTCGAGTCCTTTGTTCTCTTGTCCTCACGACGACCCGAGTTATGTCTGGGCCATCCTAACAGTTACTAAAGGACAGGATAAATTGGACGGCGCAGTCAGCGCAGTGTGTGTCTGTTTGCATCGGCTGACTGACACAATGAGTCATGCTGCAATGGTTTCTGCTTTCAGTGCCTTTAATGGCACTCCCACTCTGTGGGATCTGAGCCGGGCACGGCGACACACGCCGGGGCGGCTCCGGGCGTATCAGCAACCCGCACCCCCTCCCACCTCTGGCCTTCTTGGCCATGACAACGGTCCCAATTGGTGGATGAAAAGAGGGTGCAGTAGATGCAGCGCAAGTCTACTCTCACTATTATATAATCCACGCACAAGTCACCGCGCTTATGTCCGGACTGCAGTGCGGAAAGCGGGGGACGTACTCAAAACCGACGTCTGAACTGTCGTGTCCTGATGATGAATGTGGTTAAGTGCAATGGAATTAGAATCACCAAACACTTACTCACTCCTATGCACTAATCAGCTGACAGAACCACTTGGTAATCTAGTGCTCAGGTCGTCCCAGTGTTGTTTAACTGCATCTCCCGCCTGATTCATCATAGGAACTCAGAGTAGCGTCCAAACATTCACTCAAATAATACGGGAATTTAGTGCGTGATACTTGTTTTGATATTCAGCAACATAGAATGACGGCCGCTAACTATCAATACGCAACTTCTTTCGGCGTGGACCTCATCGGTTTCCACACACGATCAGCACACGACGATCAGCAGCATTCACAGCACCAGAAGAGTTCTGTAGATAACTGGTTTTGGGTTTAATGGTTTATCTGAGGTTATCGTCTATTAAACGAGTGTATCCTTTAAGGGTTCGAGCAGCTTGTAGACGCACCATCAACCATTTATGCAGGCGTACATCTGAAAAGAAAGCGCTCTTCACCGCTCATATGATTTCCCAAAGCCTATACATTGCCGGCTCAGCCACAATTTTCACTTTCAGTATTTTCTCTCAGCCTATACTTCGAATATAGTTTGAGTGTTTGCGAAAATGTTCACAAAATAGTTCTGTAAATCACCCCTATGAACAGAAGGTTAAGTTTAGTCAAGCGGAGGTAAGCACAGCATTCGAAATGTAGTCACAAATAAATGTCAAACGTATCTAGGTTAAAAAATTTATTTTCTAGTCGTGGGTAAAAGACGGCAGTAGTAAACAATCTGAGAGTAACTGATGATCGACCTCGCAGTCTGACGCTGTCCGCGGACATACTTCCAAGTTCACCTTTGGGTAGCCTACAAGAACCTGAGATCTCTGAGTCCCCATTACAGGATCGTGCCAAGAACGTATCGATAAATATCCACGATAAGCAATTAGGGCCTTGGCCTAGCTCTAGGAATACGGCTTTTGTATAATCTTTGTAGCTATTCTAATGCTTACAATTTCTATTGCAGTGAAGAAGCTCATCTGTTATGATCATTTTTAAAAAAATACGAGTGTAAAGTGTTCGGTAGTAAAACTTTATTTGGTGTTTAATCTGAATATTTGACTTCCAATTAACTTTGACTAAGTTGCCAATTTTACACTTTAAAAACCGCTCAGGAGAGGAGAGCGGCCAGAGGCAGTTGCTCACCTACACGCAACATCTGGTAAAATTGGATGAGTATGGAAGGCGAATTCTTGTCGGTGTTTGCGAAGCTGCCACAAAATTTTCTAAACAGGCAGAGACAAACTATTCTTTATGAATAAAAATGAAGTTTTCTTTAATTTAGGGCTCGTTTATTAGGTCGGACTGTTCTCAAGTCTAACCAAACTTTATAGGTTTTGATTATCCCAGTTTCTCTAAAAACAGTTTGTATTCTGAGAAATTGGTGTTGGCACCCTATCATAGACAATATAATTTTGTACTTGCCGCATACTTCATAGGCGACCTCTATCTGATTTTTTAAAAATGCATGTAAAATTAACGTGATATATGTTTTGTTCAACGAGAAATTGTGCCCCTTCTTCATTTCGGCTGCATTCCAAAAATATTTTCGTTCCCATTTGAAAGGTAGATATCGATCCAAGCCAACAGCTTGCGAAATACTATGCGACCAGTCGAAAATGACCTAGAGACTTTCGTGCGGCGGTGGTTCACTTGAAGATTTCCCTTTTCCTGTGTACTTATGATTTTTGACGATGCCCGTCAGTATTTGTTTATCACTGACGACCATAATATCAGGATGTCAAGCTTAATAAATGATCTGGGTAAATTGTACTCCATGTGCATTCTTCTTCTTGGAGCACTGCGTATTCATAATTTTCAAAGCACTGGAACGGTTTTTTCTCCCAATTTTAAGAATGCCATCAACAGTGCCTGTCACCGTAAAAATAACGTTATATCTAGACTAGAATGGTGTTTATTTGTATTTATTATGCCACGTTACGATGAGGCAAATACACGTTAAATTGTTTTTTTTTCAAATGAATTTAAACGAAGAAATATCTCAATCATGCTTATGAAGACAGTTGTATCATCCCAAACCTTAATCCTTAGTGGTTGCAAAGATTATAAAAGGACACTTTCCCTGCTTATATTACACCACGTTTAAACTTAAACCGCATAACTACTTTGAAGCATCTTGTTTACTCACAAAGTAGTAGCTATCACGGAGTCTTGTTATTTCTTCCAAAACTTTAAGTAAAATATCACAATCGCTGCGAAAGTTTAGCCTAATTATTCGTAAAATCTTTCAGATAAAGCCTAGAAATGTTTATTCTGAGAGATTAACTCTAAAGTAACGCGTTACTTTTCGAGGACATCAAGGAGATTGGAATTAAAATCTTGATCATAAACCACAACGCAAACTACAAATCTGAGGACCCACTGATAAGCCAAACATCGCGCAGCAACCTAATGCAGCAACCAGAATTGACAAAACATGTGCCTGATGTTTTGCTGGTACGTATGCTATCCGTTTGGTGCAAAATTGGAGTTTCAGAAGATTTTTCACCTTTTGATCAATTACTCATGCCTACTTATGCCGTCGACGATTTTTAAAAGGGCACTCTTTATAATAAAAGTAATTCAACTTGCAGCTGCTGGTCGCAATCAAAACGGCGTATGTCCTAGAAATTAAATGATTGCATGGCGTACAAATTCTTATGATTTCGAATATGAAAGACGCTTTTGGAGTAAACATGAAAGTTCCAAGGTGTACTATCCTGGTAATGTTTTACCATAAAGGAGAATCTACAGCAGCGATGGCTGGTAATAAATTATTTTTCTGACAAATCTGTTAATTTGAGTGCCTTCCATGAGAATTCGCAACTATTTCGAGATCAAAGATTGTGTGACAAATTAACTAGCCAACAAACGTAGCATTCATCAAAATTATAATGATTTATAGACTGCACAGTAATAAAGAAGAGAGCTTGAACCCTTTCAGAAAAATTGATAACTACGAGCTCAACCAGACCATAGATAATTCTAAAATAAGAGCTTTTTATTTTTATGCACTTGAAAATTGCTCACAGATCATATCAGATCGCAAATGCACAGACAGAAAACTGATACAGTTAAATGAGCCAAGATAAGCTAATTTTACGACTTATAGGTCTGCGGTTGTCCAGGTTTATATAATAGCCACGCTTTTAAGATTATCACAGACTGGAAAGAGAACACGCTCCAAAGGCCGTTTTAACGCTACATATTTGAGATGAAATTAAATCTGTCAAGTCTGAAACGTTTTTTTGTTGACTCCGGACTTTCACTAAAATTTCTGCCGCAAATGGAACTGAAATGAACCGGCCCCGGATTTAGGAGGAAATGTTAGAAACTCCCCAAAGTGCCAAATCTGTTTGCTGACAAGTACTAAGACTGTTTACAGACCCCCAATGACTGCTAGTTAAGGATTTTGTTATTTGAGTGATGCATGATTACCTCAAACGTTGAACACCGTTAAGACAAAAACCAACATAATCAAGGAATCAATGACTTGAAGTATAGTTCTTGGCTCGACCGGCGGCAGTTTGCTGACCTCAAGTTTCATAAGAAATTGATATTAATGTATTATCTTGATTCGTTTACGAAGTTCATAGCCAACGCAAAGACTACAGCGCAAGTTAAGTCCATTTACATCTCTTCGCGTATAACAACACATCAAGTTTCCGTTTTGATCATTTTAATTGCGCGTTAAGCTGGCTTTTACGTCCGCCAGATCAAGGGCTTAGTGAATATGTATACAGTATATACTATAATTTCGCACTGTTGCTACCCACAAAGAATTTTAAGTACTTTGATTATAATTGATGGCGCATGTATCCGTAGACATTTCTACACGTTTAGTATATTGAGAGAGTCTAAATAATTTGAGATGCCCATCCGACAAAACTAGACACAGCAATATGAATGGTATGAAAAAAATTATAAAAAGATTCCCAAATTAAAACAAAGAGAAAAGCCAAAAGCACATATTGTATTTTGTGTCGAGCTTTGGACAAAACACTGTGCAAAAGCAAAAAATAACGCTCAGCCTAAGTGGATATTATTTTTGAGTTAATTTGTGACTATGCACATTTTAGAATTATCAAACCAACTACTAACATCTTTAGTTGAATTTACAAAAGCATACATTGCAACAAATTGCATAAGCGTTAAATTTGAGCACCTAGCATACCTTTACCATCTACATTTTCATAGTCACTCCGAGTCCTGAGGACTCACTCGGTGGTACCAGCCATCGAACAATTCGTTTGCCGAGAGCCGCGAAAAAAGGACGCTTATCGTACTGGTCTCTTCTCTTCTTGTGCAGTGGCGGACGCCATATCTGTAGTCCAGAGTGTCAAATTGTCACGAATGAGCTGCATAACAAGCGTCGCATCCTTATAGTTGTCCTCAGAGATATTGTCCAATTCGGCAATTGCATCATCAAAGGCTTGTTTTGCAAGCTTACAAGCTCGGTCAGCTGAATTCGCGATTTCATAGTAGAATACAGAAAAGTTCAGAGCAATTCCCAGTCTTATTGGATGTGTTGGTGGAAGTAAGTTCGTAGCAACTTCGTAGGCATCTTTGTAGGCACTAAGACTGCATTCGGCTGCGTCCTTTTTATCGTTGCCTGTTTCGATTTCAGCGAGATATCTGAAATAATCCGCTTTCCTTAAAAATAATAAACATTGAAGATGGGAAATTACAATTTTAGGTAAAAAGCCTTTGGTTCGCCTTCTAGTTCTGGCTTGAATAATGACGTATCAATTAAATGAATAAGCTTGTGAGCAAGTTGGCGCATTTCTTCTTCAATTACATCTTTGAAACGTCTTAAGCAAGGAACTTCACGAGCAGCCCTCCTCTCTGCTTGCTCAACATCTAGAGCGATTGCACGCCACGCAAGCCGCTTTGCGCCCATGAAATTTTTGTAACCTATCGAAAACAAATTCCTTTCTTCAGAGGTGAGTTCAACTCCTAATTTTGAAATGGAATCCATAAATCCAACCATCTCTAGCTTTGTCATTGAATATTATGATAATACCTTCGTATCTTTCAGCTTGTTCTGCCAATTTCGCATTGTATAAGAGTACTTCGCGGTTTGCCATCAGATCGCGATATCACCTTCTTAATTTTGTAATTGTGCTTTTCGAATAGTTGCTAAGGCAGATCAATCTCCACTTTCTGAAGTCGAAGATAGCTATGAACACTAATTATTATATATATCAAAAATACTAATATTTAATGCTTATTTTTAAAGATGAGATGTTGCAGAATATTGCAGCAACCTCAACAAATCATGCATATTGAAATATACCCTAATAGCAATGTTCTAGTACCAACTGAGAGAATGGTCCTAGATTGGACCTAAGCGTAGAGGCGAATAGGCCCCTATATCCTTTGGTACATGCGCGTCGTGATTGCGTACATTGGCAATATAACATGTGTCGTCTGGGGGAGGTTACAAGCCGTCATCGAAATCGATGGTCAAACGCACACACAAGCCCCCCTCCCCCACCCAAGGAACACCATACGCGCACGTTTGCCACTCCCCCTCCCTCCCAAACACGATATCCCTTGATCGGTGTCTTGTTTTGGCAACTTTTGCCGGCTAATACCTTGGGCGAAGAACCAGTGCTCAGATCACACTTAATGCATTTTAATAGGGGAGGAGGTAGTGTGTATGGGGCGACTATATGCATCAAGTGCCCTCTGAGCAGGCTCGGTTAAGACGAATGTGAAGACGTAGTTTTTTATTTGCTGTCTGACTGCTTTCTCAAACAGTGAACTAAAATCTCTCTGAAACCATATTTGGGGGGTGGAGGGCAAACGTACGAGGCGTGCGTGCGCGTAGGTTTTTTCTTGGATGGGGGAGGGCTTGTGTGTGTGTGTGTTCAACCATCGATTTCGATGATGACTTGTAACTTCCCTTAGTCAACGCACGGAATACGGCCCGGATACGCAATCACGCCGCACTAGTACCAAAGGATATACGGTCTATTCGCCTCTACCCTTTGGTCCGATCTAGGACAATTCTATCCTTTGGTAATAGAACATTGCTATTAGGGTCGTTAAAATATGTTATCCGTACGCCTTCCTGAAGTAAAATTTGAATGCAGGCGTTACACTGAGACAAATAAGATTTTCTTCACTTCAATATTTTTGATCATTTATGCCACAATTAAATATCCACTTACACTCAGTGACCAAGAATTAAATATTTGACCATAAAACATGTTAGACAGTTAGGCGTGGTAACTATATATTTAGGGGGCGCCACAAGGCAGTTTTGCAAAAACAGGCTTGAAATTTGGCTGGCTTTTTTCCTGCTTTTCTTGATATTCAACCATTCTTTAAACGTCAGAACGGGCTGAGCCTACAATACGGACGCAAACAAGGAGAAAATCGTGTAGTGTTTCCACGGTAAGACCAATAGATAATCCTTCGAAACCGGCGAAAGCCTTTGACAGCGTCCCTCATTAACGCCTTTTACATAAACTGAGCGTTCTTGGCATCAAGAGAAAATTTTGGACTGGATTAGGTCATTTTAGTCAGCCGGAAACAACGTGTTTGCATCGGGGAGGATGAATCGGACTGGGTTGAGGTAGTTAGTGGGGTACCTCAAGGCTCCATTCCCGGTCCTCTACTCTTTCTTCTCTATGTTAATGACAGCATTCAAGAACTGGACTGCGGTACAATCATGCTTGCCGATGATGACACCCAAGCGACCGAGACGCTCCACCAAATTAATCTTTGCAAACTGCAGACGTGGTCCGAGAGATGGCTGCTGGATTTAAATGTGCAAAAGTGTGCCGTCCTCCATTGCGTCCAATAAACTAACCTATCCCCCAGAACAGCAGGAAATAGCACCTGAAAAACATCCCGATTCCCGTAGCATCTACGCAAAAAGATTTCGGCATTTGAATAAAGAGTAATCTGAAGCCCTCATTACAATGTGTCAAAGCTGCAAATGAAGCCACAAATAAAGCCACGCTATCAAAAGGGCGTTTTTAGCCTTCGACAAAGCTCTCTTTGGCAAAGTTTACGGTACATTTGTTCGACCACACCTAGAATATGGCATACAGGTGTGGCGACCATGGCTAGCAAAGGACTTAACATTTCTGGAGAAAGTGCAGCGTCGGGCAACAAAGCTAGTAAAAGGTCTAAAGAACCACACTTACATAGACAGACTGACATGCCCTAAATGTATTCCCTCTGCATTACAAGATAATAAACGGTCTTGAGATAGGATTGCGCTTTGGGGACATGTTTCATTGGCACCTCTCGCCTCATCTCCGTGGGCAAACAACAAGGCTGCGCACGAAGATATCCAGGCTAAACCTCCGCTCTGAATTCTTCACGCAACGTTACATACAACAGTGGAACAACCTTCCACAGTCAGTTGTGGAGGCTTGTTCCCTTTAGATGTACAAACAACGCCTGGATAATTGCATTCGTCACCTCGCTTCCCCCCAAGTCTGATTTCTAACAGCCAGACATATATTGTAAAAACAATGCTACTAACTGTTTGCCAGTACTATGTTAGGCGTGGGAATTTTTTATATGTGCTGGTACACCTGCTAAATAGAGTTTGCCTATTATCCTCACCAAATAAACTGAAATGGAAACTGAGTCCTGGTTCAATTCGAATGAATGCGTTCGCCAGCACCCAAAATTTATGCATTTTTCTAAAATATAGTAGACGTATGTCATATGTGCCAGATAATGCAGAAGATTTTGCTGAAAGTGCCTGTGAAGCCCCGAGCCTGGACAGACTCTAACGGTAAGAGTGCGGACATCGACTATTTTGGGTCTTTATTGGGACTTCTGCCCTTGATGCTGGTAGATACCCGCTCGAAATCGATTGAAGCTATTCCGACCAGTAACTCCAATCCTTTAGCTACCCAAATAAATGAAAAAAACCATCAAGTTCTTCTGCTTGTGAAGAACGTGGAATATTCGCTTCGCACAGTGACGCGGCCTGTACTAGTCCAGAATTTAAAGAATTAATTGAGAGAAACGGAATGACAAATACGGTCAGCCAACAGCTCCAGATCTAATAGAACGAATGGCGCATTGCCTTAAGGCGTTCTTAACATTCGAAGGAAGCACGTATGAGCAAAATAAAAGGAACCCTCACGGGGCCCCAATCTTTGGGCGCATCGCTGAGGTTGTACTATCAGAACGAAAAAAGGATGGTTGTTCGAAAAGGTTAAAACCCACACTTTCGGCACGCTAGGTTGATAACACGTTCGGGGTCATAAGTCAGAATAGAATCAAGAATTACAAACAGCGATTTAACTCGGACTATCCCGATTTACAGTTCACGATGGAAGACGCAGTGCAGCCCAGACTACGGTTCCTTCACACTCTCCTCTGTCACCAACCAAACGGAAAAATTTCGACATTTGTCTACCGTAAACCGACAAGAACGTTCTAACCAGTGATTTACAGTAGCAGCCACCTCCTACAACACAATTTAAATTGTACACGCATGCTATACCGACATATAAAAACACACTGCAGCACCTCAGCCGCCAAACAGGACAAAATAAAGCTCCTCTGAGCACTCTTCAGAGCTAGCAGCTATCGACGAGCGTTCATTGAGCGGAATACAATGCCACTAAATACACGGACCGAGATGCCCGTACCTAAAAAGGGTCTCCGAAATCATGGGAGTTTTCCACATGCCTACCTTCAAAATCTGGCAAAAATGAATGCGGTCGAAAGATCAATCGAGAAACAGGAGAAATCAGGAGTTTTCTCCCGATTTCTCTGAAGTTGCGGGATATGCAGTTATGTTGGAAGAAATGGTCGACAGCCACAGATGCGAATACGTGAGCATTAACAGCCTTTAAGGTTGAACCCATAGTCGGAGGTAATATCCCATGCCGCAAAAATGAGCAACATCCTTGGGTCTGATGCCTTTAAAAATGAAGGCAGATTAAAGAAGCCTACATTCCGACCTAATGCTCGGTAAAACGCCATACAATTTGCCTGTCCCTATGCTTCGATAATAAATTAATAACAAATAAATTGTATATTTAAGTCCAAACTTAGTGCTGTGTTGATAATCACAGCTGCACGTAAGCAAATGTATAACAGCAGGAACAAGCAGTTTGTTAATAATATTAAGTCAGCTCCGATTTAGAGCGCACCCCCACTTAAAATAACCCTCAATATTAGGTAAATATAAGGAACTGCGAAAACAAAAATGAAAAAATATAGGACGGATATCGGTGGCAAAGTGCAGTGAGACAACGAATTCGTAAAAAGGTAAAGGAGTAAAAACTGCTAAAATTGGTAATGAGAGTGATATGGCAAGATATGATGCAGCGAGATGGGATCGTTATAAATAAAAAAATCAATAAATTTTATATTTTAGGCCCGGAGGGCCTCGTCATTGTGTTTAGGGTTCGGAATTTTCCTTGTCGTGAGAAAGATCACATAGCATCATAGGGGTGAGACAAGAGCAGCTCGTCGGGGATAACGGGGTCGAAGCGTGGAGGGGAAAGTAGAAGTCACGAGAACTTTACCGAGATACCGGAGATGCGGCCAAAAGGTCTGCAGACTGCAGAATGCAGTGACGAGGCTGCCCGGGCCTAAAATATAAAATTTATTATTATTTTTATAAAGGCTCTTTGAAAACCGGTAGTGTTGACGACAACTTAATTTCCAGTGGAAGATTGTTCCAGATGAAAGAATATTTTGAGACAAATAACGATAACTGTGTGACTAATTAACCTTGAAACACCACTGCACCATGTGACTGTCTAGATTTTCCTGACTTAAAACTTGTTAAACTTGTTTATAATTCTTGAGATTTTGATGTGCCAAATAGGGAGTTCAAGGGCGCAAGCCTATTTTCCCCTCGAATATACTGACTGACTGACTGACTGATAACGGTTGGCTGGGAGCTAAGGGGTGGTGAAATTATAATAGCGGTGCTATGAGTGCCGTAATGTCAGTTCACGAGAGAAAAGGCATCAATTTTTAGGAGAATGGCTATGCTTTAAGTGAAACAGGAAGCACATACCGGCTCTTAGTCTTCTTACCTACAGAAATGTAATGTTCGCAAACTGAAATCTAACCGCACACGAAATACAGTATCCAGAATGTAAAAATAATTTCGAGTGAAAACTCGCAGAAAATTCTCAATCTTACTGCGGTCAGACGCATTCATCAAAGTATGAAGAGACTTTTTATAAAGGAAAGCCAGGGCGTGTAAAATCGGGGCCGCCAATTAGCTCTATGTTCAACGAATATGCACCGGAAACAAGCTGGGGCAAGACTGGGGCTGACGCGACAAAAACACGCCACTCATTGACAGAAAGAAAGTTAAAGAAGGCCGACAGCGATAACCGAGACAAACACAGCGGTTAAGTCGGGGTTGGCAGAACACAGACGCGGAAAACTGAGCGACATCAAGACGGTATCCCTACGCCAGTGTTAATTCTATTAAGAAGGGTAGGCGAGACAACTACCCAAAATGGTAGATAAAAAGTATTATCATCACTATTGCATACACTGGTGCATCCACATTACCTGTTTGGATATTATATCAAAGATCAACGTACTGATTTGTTTACCCATACTGTTATTTTGGCAGCAATCCGAAGTTTTCATTCTGTTCGTCGCGACGTGTGTAACTATCACAGACTAAGGCTGCATTTAGCATAGTGAAAATAACAAACGTTTACTTTTTTTCCTGGCTACACTTAACCGCTCCAGCTTTTTGTGAACTGAACTTACCACATCGTTATTTTCGTGAAGGAACGTTAATTTTTCTGTCTTGAAATATCTTTGAAGAGGCTCCTCCGGGCCTTAGGCATCTTGTCTTAAATATATTGAAATTAAAATTGAAATCAATTTTTTGCAGTTGAACAATGTTTTTCAACTGCACAACACAGTGCGCTAGCTCCGACAGAATCCAATCAAGCATATAACGCCGCGAAAGTCTCGCTTGCTTTTATATTGATGAATATCAACGTAATCCGATATCAATTACACGATGTTGAATCAAATTTGTAACTCAACTAGTATATGATTGGAGTTGCTACTCCAATGGTTACCTTGGACATTGGACGTGCATATTATATACAGCATGTAATTCATACGGAAACCGAAAAACCTATTTGGCAACCACGACGCCCAATTACGGGTCGCACATAGAAAACAATCCTGAAATAGCAAATACTCGATATTTGTCCATCTAGTTAGCCTCTGGGTATGATTGTGTTTGGATGACACTTATCAATCGTCTCTGCAGGCAAAACCAGCTCAATAGTACCTCCACTTGACTGATATCAGTGGTGGCGAGGAGCAATCGGATAACCAGCTGCACACAAACTGTGGGCAGATAATGCAGGGCTAGACCGAAGCTAAGACGGCGTTATGAAGTCAAATAAGAAACATGCAAATTGCCATTTAATTCCCAGTTCTATTACTCTTTATTCACGTTTTTTATACTTTTAATGCAATCATCTATCTGTTTCGATGTTCTAATTTCTGTTTTATATACAACACCAATTTATGTTACTGCTTCCTCATTTATTTTTTCATCCCGCTGATTTGTGATGCATCGCCCTAAAGAGGACTTACACTTCCCTTGTAGAAGTGAAAATTCCCCAAGGCTTCTGACTGTCATCGAATCGCAAGCCCCTGTTGAGTGTAGACATCCACCGTGGCAACTCAAGCCTTTAATCGAATGACCTAGTAGACATGGTCCTCATCAGTGTTCCTCGGCTGCGGCTTTCATTGTCTGTGATCCTCTATCTTATCCTGTTTTACTCGATTTTCGACATTTATTACACATCTCCACTCGTGCACGGGATAAAACTGGTCCGACCAAATGCACCCCCTCTAGTGAAAAACGTCATATTCATCGTTGCTGACGGGCTGCGTACTGACAAACTGTTTACTGAAAATATGGAAGATACTCCAACACTCAGGTACTTTTGGACTTTGGGTGATATTTTTCTGGATGCACCCTAGAGGTTTAAGGAATGATTTAAAATTGCGTTATGACTACCACATTTTAATAGGCGTTCTCCGATATATTTGGCCTCGTAAGGCAAACGAGCCCTGTATATTGCTGCAGGAACCACAATTTGCCGTTTACTGCACTGCAAGGATACTAATTACTAAGTTACAATTTGAGACCAATCTAGGCCTTCCGGACCACAGCAACCTACTTATCGGGCCTCTTCGTGCTCCTTCCGGCCAGTATTACTTCAGAAAAAATGCCTTAACTCGAAAAAACATAAAAGGCACACAATCCAGATGGTATATAATTGTCAGTCTTAGCCAGTGCTCGATGTAAACACACTTTTTAACGAACCATACTCGATTTTGCAAAGGCTTGCTTGTGTGGGGCGCTACCTGAAACTTCGTTTCGATGCTGCTGCCGATTCGTCGCTGAAGACCTCTCCCTGAACGATCGGCGTATTTTGTGCTCCTTTATGTTTTTCTTGAATATCACAAGCGTTGCTCGGAAACCCGTCCGTTTGGAGAAACGATCAAGCCCGAAACACGTGCTCTTATTGTCTTCTCTGTTTGTCAGCCTGGCTTTATGCGTATGCTTTTTAATTGGATTATATACGTGTCGCCTGCGCCAGCTTTATGGTTTTTCGGACAAAACTGGTCATCAAACGTTATTTCCTTGGAGGTCTAAAATTTGTGCAAAATTAAAATAGTGAAAACGCATTCTTGTGGGTTTCTAATTGTCACTTTCTCTTGACTAAAAGCGTCCTAGGGCGCGTCCTTAGTTTACCTTCAGCCTCATTTTTTTGTCCGACTAGGGTGCTTTAAACTTTTCACCGCTCCATGATGTTTAACCGTTACTTACCATTATCAAATTATTCACTCTTTACAGAAACATAATTCTGAACAAAGGTAGTTGGGGTCTGTCTCATACTCGCGTGCCAACGGAATCTAGACCTGGTCATGTTGCTCTCTTTGCTGGATTTTACGAGGACGTCGCATCAGTAACAAAGGGTACGACATTTACGTGTTTGAAATGGAAGATTTTTATCCATTAATAATAATGGGATACTTACGGTTGTAATTATAAAAAATAGAATTATTGGTGAACGTTCCCATAATAACCATTGAATTATTCATAAATGCAGTAAAATGAAATAATAATATGCGCTTTCTAATATATCTTCTTCTGTATAATCTGGTTATTGAGGTCAGCCAGAAATAGTTTGTAGAAACGTTAGGTTCTCAGTCCTTTCCAGTAACTTCGTACATTAATTGCCCCACTTATTTTCTCTATATCATGACGGGTTTGTCTCAGCGCAGTTAGCTGTTTCGTTGCGTAATGGAAAAGACCACCTCTGTCACAAAGTCTGTTCATGAGGTCTTCTGTGTCCAGTTTGTCATCTAGCACCGGTGACAGAATTCAACACTTCTTACAGGCATTTATGTTTGCGACATTTTTTCTGAGTAACACTATTCTGTTAGGATTAATACAGAGCAAAAATCTATTAGTTCTATTTGGCATCTTCCTTGTTGCTGTGACACCTTTACTTTCTGAGCCCCCCTGTACGGCTTTTGGATCAGTTTATGTAAGTTGTGACTTGGAAAATGCCAGCCGTATTATTTCGACTCACATACTTCTGCTTTTGCGCGATTAGAATTGAAATGTACTTCCGTGTCACGCAGACTGCTTCTACCAGCGAACTGGCTTCTACCATCTAGCAATTTTCCATTTATCCGAATGGCTACTTTACTCATATCCCTGACAACTCAGCAGAAGGATTTCTGTCGTGATGGTCTATCTTTTGTACTTGTAACTGCACCAGATACTTACACCGGAGATTTATACGATTCTTTTTCCAAATTTTGTTTAAAAATATCTGCTACCCTCCTGAAATTTAGATTCCTGGACATTCATCGATTTTAATTGGCTGTAAAACGCGTTTTATTTAGACAGCACCCCACTGCTTTCCTATAATACGCCTGCATGCGCTGATTATGTTCCTTTAGGTCATAACTTTCAGGTTGTAGTTTGATGGATATTTGGGCCGTCATTAGCGAGGAACTCACATTGCAGTTGCATGATTACACATTACTCCACTTGGTGGGTTCGCCAAAAGGCATGTGCACTTGATGAATGCTTTGGCATCACACCTGTCCCATAGCTCTCATCAGTAACTCAACAGGTGGCATGCTCTGCACACTTGACACATTGCGACAGCTGCCCTTGACCAGCTGGATGCACCAGATTTTTATATCCGATTTGCATGGCTCTACGCACCCGGTAAATGCTTTTCTATTTTCAGTCTGTCGTGATTGGGAGATAGTCGAGTTATTCAGTACGCAATAGCCGAACAGTCGAGTACCCTAGAATTGGGCTTTACTCATCTTATAATTGTCGTACACGAACTAAAAAGGAATAAAGAGCGGTAAGGACTATATAGGTAAACATCAAGCGTTCGTAGGGAGGCAGGGGTGAATGTTAATCAACAAGAATGAGCGAAAAGGGGGTGAACGAGTGTCAGATTAGTATTAACACCACATTCTCCCCGCCCAACAAAAAAGTGCATAATGTTCACAAATCTACTCTAGAGTTTGAGCGGGATAAATCCTAAGCATCTCGGTTGCGAAGACAGTATGGATGGACACGTTGTTGTTTTATTAACGTCTCCAGGTTATGCTCATGTGGGTCGTCTTCATCATGGCCATGATCAGGCGTTGCTACACCTTGGTTGTCAGTACAGCCGGTGTTGTTTTCCAGTTCGGCCTTGGGTGATTGGTGAGGCGGAGGTGGAACGGAATTTTCGACTAAGGGAGTGGCCGTCTCCTGATGATGATCACTGGGATCCTTTTCACCTCTAGGAGCAAGTAGTCGAACAGATACTGTCTCATCTCTGCCATCGTCGAATCGTATATGAGCGTACTGAGGGTTGCACTGGAGTAGATCAACTTCCTCACTGAACGGGTCATATTTGGACTGTTGGTTACTCTTCTTCAATAGGACTCGACCAGGGGAAGAGAGCCACAAAGGAAGAGTGGTTCCAGTGGTTGATATCCGATTATAGGCAAACATTCTTTCATGTGGCGTCGCGTTAGTGGCGGTACATAAAAGTGATCTGATGGAGTGAAGAGCGCCAAGAGGACGGATTCCCAGTGTGTTACAGGCAAATTTATAGATTTCAAAGCAAGCAAAATGGTCTTCCACAAAGTTTGGTTCAGACGTTCAACTTGTCCGGTTCCTTGGGGATCATACGGAGTTGTCCTACTCGTCGCCACCCCCCCTATTATGGAGAAATTGTTGTACGTCGTTCGACATAAATGAGGATCCTCGATCGGTGTGTACGTATGAAGGAGTTTCGAAGATGGCAAAGAGTTGGCATAAACATTTAATAATGGTTTCTGCAGATTGATCGGAACAGGCGAATCCAAACGGGAAACGGGAGTATTCATCAATAATCGTCAGCAGATAACGATTGCGGGTCACAGACGGAAGTGGACCCTTAAAGTCGAGTGACAGCCGCTCGAAGGGTTGAGTGGCCTTTATTAGCTGACCTTGTGCTTTGAAGAAACGGGGTTTGACTTCACAACACGTTGGACATCTTGTAACAACATTACGAATCTCTTCCATCGAAAAGGGTAGATTTCTAGCCCGGACAAAGTTTGATAACCGAGAGATCCCAGGATGGCACAGAGATGCGTGTAGTTCCTTCAGATTGACATCCGTTAGCATGGCGCCACAACAACTACGGGAAAGGGTATCAGCTGCACGGTTTTCTTTGCCAGGTCTGCGAATAATTTCAAACTTGAATGGCGATAATTCCAATCTCCAGCGTTCAATCTTTTCATTCTTCACCTTCCCTTTTTGTTGATTACCATAGATAAAAGCAACAGAACGTTGATCTGTAATTAGTTTAAAATGATTGCAGAGAAGAAAATGTTTCCATTTACGTATGGATTCCACTACGGCATACGCTTCTTTCTCGATCGCAGAATGGTGTTGCTCGTTTGGTGATAAATTACGCGAAAAAATGCGACTGGTTGACCATTCTGATTCAGTCTGGCAGCAATGGCGACGTCTGATGCGTCAGTCTCAACAACCAATGGGATATTATATTGGACGGTAGCGATCGTGGCTTTCGCAAGTTCTTCCTTAAGTGCTTCAAATGTTTTAAGTACTTCTGGTGGTAGAGGAAAAGTTTTGTTGTGGATAAGCAGATGGATCTTATCTGAAAAGTGGGATATCCATTGCGAATAGTAAACGAACAATCCAACGGCTCGTTGCTGTGACTTTATGTCGTTTGGAGCAGCCATCTCACGCAAGGGTTTCAGACGATCTGGATCCGGTCTGATGTTACCTTTGGACACTTCGTAACCAAGAAGCTTTATTTTATGAGAAGCGATGACGCTTTTTGCTTCATTAAAAGTGAGTCCATATTTTGCGGCAACGTCGAGGAATTTTTGAAGGTTTGAAATGTGTTCTGTGATGCCGTTTCCACAAATGGTGATATTGTCCACATAAACAAATATATCCTTAAGGTGTTCGCGTGTAATTATATCATCAGTGGTTCGTTGGAAACAGGCAACTCCGTTGGTGACGCCAAACGGGATTCGACAAAATTGATACAAACGTCCACAAGCTTCGAAGGCAGTGTATGGTCTTTCGTCTGCCCGGATAGGTATCTGGTGATACGCGCTCTTGAGATCAAGAGTGCTATAGGTGTCGTAGTTGGCAATATTTTAAATCATTTCGTCTATCTTGGGAGATGGATAGGCATCGATTAGAGTGTATTTGTTGATCGTCTGGCTATAATCAACAACCCTTCGCCTTTTGTGATTTTCAGTGGCTACCACCAGGACTTGGGCTCGCCAGGGGGAGGAAGAAGGCTCAATTACTCCATCAGCCAAAAAATGACGAATTTCTTCCTGAATAAACCTTTCATCAACGTTAGTGTGTCGACGAGATTTTGTTGTGATAGGCTTACAGTCCGGGGTTAGATTAGGAAATAAGCAGGGAGGTTCGACGCAGGCGGAAGCAACAGAACAGGGTGAGAATGTAGGTTTAGGTCCACCAAAAGGAATTTCGACGCTTCTATGTAAGCGAAGAAAGTCATGGCCAAGTAATATGTCGGCACATAAATTTGGCAAGATCGATAGTCTGAACTTTTCGTAGACGACACCTTTGTATTTAATGGAGACGAAAACGTGTCCCTGTGTGGCGCTCGTTAGAGCGGTAGTAGCCATAGATATTTTGGTGCGAGAGTGGTGGATTTTCCAATTATTTTTGAGTACTACCGAGGACGAGACGTAGCTCTCCGAGCTACCTGTGTCTATTAAGGCTTCGAAGTTAGCCCCATTGATCTGTAGTACAACTACTGCGCTTGAAAGGCAGTCTGGTGCAGTAGCCGATGCGATGGCGGAAATAGTGGGGTGGGTAGAGGAAAGGATCCTTCTGTTTCGCGATGTCATACAAACCTTTTGGAAGTGTCCCTGTTTGCCGCATCCTTTACACAACACGTCGCGTGCGGGGCACTTCGAACGATGGTGTTTGTCATACCCACAAGAGAAACATTTATAGTACGACGAACTGGAAGCCGTGATGTCCGCAGATTTGTTAGGACTGCGCGGAGTTTCGCACACCTCAGTGGTGGCAGTGAATGAGGTTGTTGGAGGATTTTGATAGGATAAAGACTGTTTTTCGGCCAATTCCAGAGATCTTGCTCGATCGAACGCTGTTTGAAAATCCAGGGTTTTCTGTTCCAGCAGTCTTTGTCGAATTTGGTTAGATAAGAGACCACTAATAAAGGCATCTCTTATTGCGTCATCCCGGTTTTGTTGTGCAGTAACTGCTTTGAACTCACAGTCTTTAGCCAGAGACTTCAGTTTCTGAGCAAACTGATCGAGAGTTTGTCCACCCTCTTGTTTACAGGTCGCCAGAAGGTGGCGGGCGAAGACCTCGTTTTTAGGTGTTGAATATAACTCCTTCAGCGCCTTAATTGCATCTTCGTAAGCGGTGCATTCGCTGATGTACTCCCAAACGGTTGGAGAGACGTAGTTGGTCAGGACACTCAATTTGTTTGGCTTGAAGTTTTCGATAGTTGTCATAAAGTTCTCGAATGTGCAGAACCAGTGATTCCATTGTTTGGAAGCGTCGGGAGCATTCGGATCCACATCAAATCGTTCTGGTTTGAGGAGTCGGTCCATTCTGAATTATAAGATGAGTAAATTGTCGTGATTGGGAGATAGTCGAGTTATTCAGTACGCAATAGCCGAACAGTCGAGAAGAATGAGAAGTCGAGTACCCTAGAATTGGGCTTTCCTCATCTTATAATTGTCGTGCACGAACTAAAAAGGAATAAAGAGCGGTAAGGATTATATAGGCAAACATCAAGCGTTCGTAGGGAGGCAGGGGTGAATGTTAATCAACAAGAATGAGCGAAAAAGGGGTGAACGAGTGTCAGATTAGTATTAACACCGCACACTTGTTCCACGTCATTTCAAACCATCATACGGCGAAGGTAACATGAACTCTCTGGCGGCGTAAACGAGTTCAGACCTTTTGCTCACTACACTGACTCCGCGCCATAGTCGAATTCGGTAACCCTATTCAGGGATATACTGCTTTCCAAAAAAGTCCTAGATAAATTCTGGTTCCCAACTCCTGAATTGAGCACAGTCAGTCGGGCATTTGAAGGTGTCTGACCTCTTCTAAACCATTCAATGACCAATCCAACAGAGAGGAGAATAGCTCTGGTCGTGCACGATTTAAATTATTACACCGCCAGTCGCGGTCATCCGCTCCTTCGAGCAAACAGGACCAAAGTGGATGCGAATATACTTTCTTCCGAAGCCTACGTTCAGGATAAGAATATCTTAAAGGTCTTGCATCTAGAAATGACCATGCTGTGTCATACTTACACAATCGATAGTCGTAGGTTACCTTTCTTCTCAGTATCCTTATTAGGCCCGGCTATTTGCCAGAAGCAACGTTTTCGCACTTTGACTGAAGGTTAGTCGTCACGCTGTGACCCCCAATTCCTCACTTGGGTACATTCGTTTTCATGGTGCATTTTTCTCTCCTCTCTGTAAAAAAGACACCCTGTATTTTATGGACTATATTCCCTAAGTGAATAGACTAAGGCATATGAAAAGTAACATAATATGGATATCTATAAAGATTTTAGCCCGTCAAGCTACTTCCCAACTTTGATTTTTTTCTTCCTTTTGGTAGGGTGGCAAGTCAATGCGGTGGAGTTTGACTCAGTCGTTAATCGGTCCAACAGAGCCTGGATTTGGGGCGGTCCCGACGTCGTCCCCATGCTCCAGCCGCCAGATCGCATTGGGGACGATCGCGTCTTTATCCACTCTTATCCACGTGACATGCTTGACTTTACTGCCGAAAACATCACCCAAATTGACGACTGGGTCGTGGATAAGTTCTCTGTAACTGGACCTTTCACTCATTCCGTTTTAATTCAAGCTTTGCTTGTTTATTTACTTGGATTTTAGTGTTTTTTGAAAACTTATTCCATAAAATGTTTATCTAGCTTAGCAATGCGCATCGGTTTGCTCAAATCAAATTTGCTTATTGTAATCAGTTTATATCTGCTGACCCTGTCAAGTAAAGTGACTTCGCGACCAATGTTACTTTCAGTTTACTCGCCAAGATAATTGGATTTTATCGGATACAATTAACTGAGTGTCCGTTTTTTGAAGCTGCTTGTCCTGCTTCTCTGAAATGTATTTGATTTCACTGTTACATTTTCTTATGAAGGCCTTTATGGTGAACAATTCACACTTGCTACTTACTCAAGAAGGTGTGCGGGAAGACTTTCGAAGAGGAAACTTTATCTTCCTGCACCTCAGTGCCGCCGATCAACTCGGACACACTGCTAAACCGAATTCACCGGAGTACGTAAAAATGATTCGCAACCTTGATTCCAACATTGGTCGCATCATGAAGCTGTTTTCAGACCTCCCCTTTGGAGAGGATATTCTCCTTGAAACTGCCTTTATTTTGACTGCGGATCATGGAATGACTGATTGGGGTAAGATATTTCCATATTGCCTTCGAATTCTTCGCGGCAGTTTCCCTGTGACGATGTTCAGTACTTTTCTTCCAGAAAGGCTTTAGACCGGTTTCAGGTTTAGTCAGTGTTTAACTAAGTTAGCCATGTGACAAACTTCCTTTTTATCCAGCTTTTTTTGCAAAAAAATATTTTTTCTGCAGGCAGTCATGGAGCCGGATCTCCACAAGAAACCATCACGCCACTGATTCTTTGGGGTAGTGGCATTTCTCCACCGAAGATTCTTAAAAACCAGTCAGTTGGAGTCGGCGAAACAGAATTGCTAAAATATCATTATAACCGCAAGATCCACAACATCCGTCAAGCGGACATATGTCCACTCATCGCCGCCTTGTTGGGTATTCCCATTCCAGCTAACTCTGTAGTAAGTTCTCCGCTGTTCACCCTGTTTTCTGCAGGTGTCCGTGAAACGCTTTTTTTATTCAAAGAAACTGCACACCTTTGAAAATCATTTGTTTGCTTAGGTACAGGTTATCCATAATCTGGACCTCTGGCATATACGCATGTATACGTATTCTTTCTTATACCATCCTCCCTCAACTGTGGCGCCATAGTCAACAGTCAGGGGACATGCAAGACAAATAGATACGAAAGACAGGAAACTCATTGGCAGGCTTAAAACGCAATAACTGACTTATCATTTATCAGTTTATTATGAGTGCTGCAAGGTCTAGGTGCCCCCGAAACTGGATGCTACCGTGGCACAAATACGTGTTCCACCCCCCTCCCGTAAACTGTGGTTCAAGGCTCATCTTTAATACGAAAGTGTTTGTAGTGGGAACCTGCTAGGAAATGAAAGCTGGCGGTCTCAAAGGTTTTGAGAAGAAGAAGCTTTATCGAACACCGAAAGTATGATTTTATTGGTCTGGGGTTTCGGGCTCCTGCAGGAGTCCATCTTCAGAGATGGGAAAACAGCAACGAATGGGGTGGCTAGTTGTGGCTCAGACTAATAAAACCATAATTCCGGTGTTTGATAAAGCTTCCTCTTCTCAAAATATGCACGCTCCTGGAATGCGAACATTTGCGTCAGTTCTTAAATGTTTAATCAGGGAACCAGCCATATTGGCGCTGCCTGCCTATTTTAATTGATGCGTTATAAAAGGCACTTTGTGGGAAGATAGTTAAGGAGAGACACGCATGTCCGTGGCTTTTTATGCCACAGTGACCTGTCTCTATGGAAATATGTCCGTTCGGAATGTGCATTCAACAGCTTATCGTGTCATGCTTATAATTGTCCACCAAGTAGCTGCACCTGGCCGCATCTTAATTCGTCAAGATTTGTACTTGACAAGAGCCTCATCCATCTACTTAATATGACCGTCTTTGATGATCAACTTTTATTTTCCCGGTTGTCAGAATGCTAAGTCAATTCGAGCGAGGATTGGAAAAATACGTAGGTAAGTATCCAAGGGTTGATAATTGATGGGGCTGCAAATGAGAGGGTCATACAACTACTGGTGAACCTAGCTGGATGATCTGATTGACCAACTTTCGAATCAAACGGTTTTTCTGTTACGATGGGTTATTGCGATTTATTTGTATACTTTATGTATACTTAAAGGCTAGGTAGAATCGGCTAAACATCTCCTGTAGCTTTGTTTACCAGAGCTAATTCGGCTTCCATAAACAGAACTGCGTATGGCAGATGCTTTGCAGGAATATACATAGCATTTGAAAGCAACATTGTAAAAGCGTTATCTCCGTGACTGCTTTTCAAATGCTTTCCGGTACGCTTCCAGTATTATGAGGTCAGCCAACTCCTATAATTTGTCTAGGATGGCAAATATTTGCCATCTTACACTGTTAGCGGTCGATTTTTCTGCTCAAATAATGGCACTTGAAATAAAAATGACCGGCCTGTACGTCCATTCTGATCCATGAGGTGACTGGGCTTGGATCGCACTTTACTTTGTTAATAGTGAGAACGACTTTCGTAGCATCACCCCGCCCCCTCTCTCCCCACAAACACACTTTTCAGGAGCAAGGCAGTTTCAACTTGTAAAGCCATTTTGCCAGTTTCTGTAATGAAAGACAAGGTGGTTACTGTAAAGCTGTACTAAAATTAGTGTCAACTGCGTTGCCTGAAGTGAACTCAGGCCAAGTAAACCGCTGGTAGTACGGGCGGTAGAGGTGAACTGTGCCGGATGCCCAGAATTGCCTGTCCCTGTCGGCAAACCGCAGGCCTGCACCAGTTTTTATCGCGCTTTGACCCTTCCGTAGCCTTCATTCTTAAATTTTTTCAGAAAAGATTATATGCTGCTGTTGACTTACAAATACGGCCAGCGTAGCCTTTTAGTCATGTCTTCTAACGTATTTACTTTTAACTTGAAACCTCAGTACACACATCTGGTTTTCTATTCATAGGGAGAAGTTCCTCTAGATTTCCTAGAGATTGGACAGCAACTAAAAACGGAGCTTATTCGTTCTAACACTTTGCAGATAATCGCCCAGTTCCAGGTGAGTGTCCATTTTCTTCGTTCATGCGTCACGCGTGGTCATAGGCTAAGTACACTGAACAGAAGGCTTCGCATTACAGAGCATTCTTTCAAGAATTCAGGTGGGTGATAAGGTCACCGTTTATCTCTTGCAATCAGCTCTCTTACACAGGCGGACATATCACAGTTAATGAGCACTGCCGCCCAACAGACATCCGACGGGGACTATGCTTCTGCCGTAAGATTGTACTTTTCTAGATGACTGTTGTGTATTATTTTTTTAGATTTCAACTTATCGCCTAATCATCCGCCGTGGACTCGAGGGCCTGACATATTACCACAAATACGATCGATTCTTTATGGGGTAACTTATTGACTTTTACATTTTGGTTAACCTTCGGGTATGTGGCTGTTCGTCTGGGTCCTAATTGACGGTGATCAGTTCCATAAGTTTGTAGGGCGGAGTGTGATGATTTCGGGTTAAAGGTTAATGCAAGGGTAGTTTACGCACGAATTACTTTAAAGGCAGTTGGGCTTGCATGGCATCAGTTTTGTCCTCTCTTCCCCTAACTATCGGATTTCGCTGACGGAGCAAAGTCAAGACGATTAAATGGGAGTTTTGGCGCACCAACTGACCAGGCAGTAAGCCACTTCACAAAATCGCACCACAGCTGCTCTCCGCCCAGGATGAAACCGGATTATACGCACGGAACATCACCGGATTGGCAGCCAATCTGCAGAGCCATCTTTCGAGTTTGCTTGCCAGTCATTGGGTGTGGTCGCGGCTCTCATAGCTTTGTAGAGCTGCTGATGAGAGTTGGTTAGCAGGCAGCGCTCAGAGTTTAATGACTATCTAATGTGAATAGGCATTTCTGGTGACTTTTAATCCGCAAATGTGAATAACCCTTTCGTTGCACCCGGAGCATTACGATCACAACGGATGTGATCACATTTCAGGCAGGGACACAAAGACTGAGGTCGTAGATGTGCAAGTAAATTAAGGTTAATGTGAAGATGTATCTATTGGCTGTGTCCCCTTGCAAAATTGTCCACCGATAGGACATGAACCATAAAAACAAGCAGGACATAATTCCGACACGGGCAAGCCTAGGAGAAGGAAGGAATTAATTCTGAATAATTTTCCTGCATTATGAGTGAGTTCAGCCAGACCTCCAAACTCACTGTTCCTGGGAGTCCTTGTAGTCTATGACGGGAAATCTAATGTACACCCTCCTCATCAGGGCCAGTTTGTCTACGTTTAGGTTATCTGCCCCATGCATTAATGCCTGAATTCGTACAGACTTGAAGGGAAAGTCGTAGACATTTTGTCTGCTCAAAGTGATAGGTTTAATTAATTTAAAACTCACAATATTTAGATGCATTAACAAGTAGTCGCGTGATTCTGTTTTTCGGCATCTTAGTCATTGTTTCTTTCCTCCCCCTAGTCTGTGCTCTGGCTTTGCTTAGAGCAACTGCCCAGCTTACATTCTGCAGGTTCTCACCGCGCTTTAGTGATCGTCGAACTATACCTTCGTTAGTGGCTTCTATTTTAGTTTCCGTGTTTTCTTCGACAGTGGCAAGCTAGATCTACTTCAGTATCAGTATTAGTTTGTTGAAGGTAAGATAGGCGAACAAATTTGAATTCTCTATTGGTAACAAGGTGGTAGGAAATATATGGATACGAAGAAAAATTGAAAAAAACGTATCTCAACTACATGCTTACGGATGAAAACACAGCAGGTGTTGGTTAGTCGAAATAGTAATAATACATGACTACTCGCTTATCACGAATAATATGAGGTAGCGTCTATGTATGTACGTCCCTCGGTTAGCAGATAGCTGTGTAATGATGTGTTTGGTGCATGCCCATTTTGCTCTTAAATGAATTAACACAGGTGGAGAGGACAACCTCTTCGGGAAGGGCGTTCCACCCTGCAACCACTCTGTTACTGGAGCAGATCCTTGCTTTGCCGGGGCGTAGTTTAAGGGGAAGACCGCGCAAAGTGGGCGTATCAGCCTGGGTAAAAAATATTCTGGGTTGTTAGTCATAGGTAATCGTAAACAGGTCTGAGACATGCGCAAGTCTGGGTTGTCTACATTTGGCCTTTGATTGGTTCGAATTCATTAAAAGAGATCAACTAGCGAGCCAAGTAATTGATATAGCTTGCCTTATCTATTAAATAGAAACTGCATTGTTACTGCGGGCTGAAATGCGTGCCCTGGAAAGGAACGTAAGAACAAAGATTATTTGTATTCCCGATAGGCTTACAGTTCGTAGGCCGGACGGTAAAGTATCTGGCACGGAATTGAGCGTCATCGGTTTTCTGAGGACACCTTTTTCCTATCCAACTTGGTTTCTGTCTTTCATGGACTCCGGTGACTCTTGTTTATATTTCTAAAATAAAATGCTACTCACAATATATCAATAGGTAGTAATTATACATAACATTTTACCCCGAAAGAATGTTAGAGTTGGTCGTCTCTTGGAACTTTGAGAGATTTATTCCAAGTTTGCGCATTCATTTCCTCGGAATTAAAAAAAAGACAGGAGAAAAATTGAAGTTCATAGACTAGAAACCACACAGGAACGCTGGGGAACCGCTGCTGAGCGGAACCCCTCGCAGTTGCGTCATAGAGGGGCGCAAGATTGGTGAAACACGTGTGTTTGGGTTTTTAGTTAGTACCCGTAGTGTTGTTAATGTTAATAATGACGTAATTTTATGCAGCTGGATACTTTTTGGAAGCATTTGAATAGAACGTGGTTATTATATAGCAGTTGATTGTTCTTAATTTAAATATTCATATAAATCCGACCCGGCATAAAAAGGTTTGTTCCGAATGATTTGCTCTACGTTTTCGCATTAATTCTATCAGGAAATTAAACAAATCTCATTGGAGGATCGTATTAACAACAAATCCGGCAATGTTGACGGGCGTCTAGCCTTCTTCCATTAAAAACGAATCTCTTAGCATCTGTCGCACGGACTGGAAATGTTGCCACTGTGGGCTTGGATTCCAAAACAATTCTCGCGCTCATGCCAGATTTGCATTTCCACTCATTTCTACGCCTCTCTCTCTCAGCCCATGACTTGTTCGCTGCCTCGCGGTCATGTGCTAGTATGTCACGCCGACGCTCGCAAATTTGCATAACGTAAAGTGCTCACCGTTCTGTCTTGCTATCGGCAAACTGCCATGTGCGCCGACTTTTCTCATGCATAGTTTTTTTCGAAGCTGTGACAGGATTGAGGGTTTTCTTTTTCCCAATTCTCGCAGTTTTCGTCCGCAGAAGCTTTCAAAAGCTTTCACACAGGGGGTGAAATATCAACTTTGCGCAGTGGCTGGGGAGATTTTCTACATTTTTTGAGAAGATAATAGTAAATCCGATGCTTTACTATCACATCATGGCAGTTCACTCCTTGCTATGTAGTCGGGCTTGGTTTGCTGCGGAATTTCCTCCCACTTTGTGTCTAAATATTGAACAAGCTCCTGCTACTTCAGGTAGAATTAGAAGTATCGCGTTCATCATCTACCAAAGGTAAGAAAGAAGAAGAGGGGCGGGTCATAGACCAGTATTATATAATTTGGTCAATTAACTCGCCCCCTCTTCTGAACGCGATGAACGCGATGGACGCGATAACATATCTGAACCCCGAATCTTTTGGCATTTAACTAAGAAGTATTTGTAAGTCTTTTCTTTTACCATTTCAGCATTTAGCACATTTGGCACCTTTTGAATAACGTCCGGTTTAATAATAAAGTCTGACCCCGCAACCTTTTGTCGTACGTTGGCTCGATCTTCTATGTAATACGTGGTCTTCTCTGGGACATTGATTTTATACAAACAGCAGGCAATTCACACAGTCAGAAAACATATACCATGTAATCGACATGAGTTGCAATCCTCAAAAAAGCACCGACCACTCCATCTCTAAGTTGCCTTATGCATGCCTGACAACTATGTACGCTAGCTAACGTTCTCTTCTTTCTGAGGCAGAAGGTTAAACTATTTCTTGTTGTCTTGTCGTGACTCTCAACCAGACATTTTTGTGCGGACAACGGGTTTATGTGATGGACACTACGTATGGCGCTAAATAATCGATATTTTCTAATAAATCGAGCGCATTTAGGGCAGACTATGGTAAAGAAAATAATGCAAACAGCCAAAATCTCTTGTTGTGCGATCTTCCCGCGCTAACCTTTTGTTTAATAGTACAATATTTCTTAGTAGTCCCAGACTGTGGCAACCGAGAGAACTAGAAACTTGCACCAATGCACGGCAACGAACTGCCGACTCTGGATTTCGAGCCGGGTGCCCTGCCTGTGAGCTTCAGTGGAGGTTTCAATGTGCTTTTCGTGTAATCGATATTCCTTTGTTGCAAAACGAGCCTATCCTTCTACACTTCATATGTGCGAGCAAAATGCAGTTGCGTGTGCCACAGTGTCAACGTAAGGTGGTCTGTTTTAATTTCGAATGCAGGCTGGAATTTGAGCAAACTTCTGCAACTGAGTTTTCGCACAGTGACGAAAAGAGGTTTGCTTTCCAATCCAGAAGAATAACTGACCTAGGTTATAAGTGCGAGCCCGAAATAAAAAGGATGTGAATTACTTGTATAAATAAGAGGGCGACTCTGTGCTTAAAATCAGGGAACAGTTCGAATTCGTCTGCGGATACGTTTTATCTGTCTGTATAACTCTTTCTATTCCTGGCTGCTTTCTACGACTGAAGAATATTTTGATTTTTGGAAATAATACAGATGGTCGTTTTCGGACACAGGAAGGCAACAAATAGTATTGCCGGCAAAGTCAAGGGAGACTAAAGTGGCCATTTCTGGCTTATTAGACGTCGTCGGCCAGTCATACCCAGACCCAAGCGATGCCCCACTCGAGCCTCGAAATCGAAATTTTTTGATCAGAGTCAAACGGTCTAACTATTGAGCCACGGTTTCACTAGGGGACAGTCTGTCTTTAGGTCACATCCCACTGCGACGAATTTTTGTCTCCGACCAGTGGTCTGTGCCTGCTCCGGCGGGTTCTAACAGTAGAGAGAATACCTTCAAGACTCCTAAATGTACGGAATGGTCTTCTAGACTTCGAGTTGCTGTTCTCTTGACTGTCATCTGTTTACTCAGCGTTTTCTTTGTTTTATGAACTACCTTGGATACTCGTTAGTTCAGCAGAGGTCATGAAGGTATTGTCGTTCAGTTCTTTTATCAGGTGCACCTACGTTTCTGAGACGTAGAGTGATTAGTGTTGAAGTTGGAGAGATCCCATGGGTGTACCTTTAATTTGTTCATACATTTGTCCACCAAATATGAAATCAGTTTTCAGGCAATTCCGTAGAAGTTCGGGCAGATGTTCAAACTTTAGGGGCTTCTCCCTCTCGTCATAACTTTCTGCTAGAAGTTGTCTCACAACTTCTGCTAATTCCTGTGAAATGGAGGTGAAGGTTGAAACGAGAGCAAAGGATGCCATGGATTAATCTGGCTCCAACTTCAGACGTTTTATAATGGGGCTGGGCAAGGGTTGGCAGATTTGAATGATTCAATTGGCTCAAGTGTGAAAAATGTGTGGCCTCGGTGGGACTCTAACTCACATCAACAGGGAAGGCTTTAATACAGCGTTAGAGCGTTGGCTGTACTAAAGCCTTCCCTGTTGAATTGAGTTTGAGTCCAATTGAGGCCACACATTTTTCAAAGATGGGTCATTTGACTTATTAATGGAACTGATTGGCAGCTGCTATGGTTATTGTGGAGTCTTGTGGTGACCGAGCATCCATTTCGCCCAATTGCATGTAGGAGTACTATGAAGGTAGAAGATGGGCCTAAGTGGCATGTATTCCTTGTATACTTTTGGCAGATCGTACAATAGCACCTTGACTGTGTCAGTTCGTTTCATAAAAAAACAATCTCTGGGTGTAGCCTTACTATTTTCGTAGAATTTTGTTCATATTGGTAAGCAGATTTTTCAGTTCACTGTAGAACGACCTTTGTCCGCCTGCAGAGTGCTTCTGTCTTTATCCACTTTCAGACTTTGTAATGCTTTCTGTTCTTCTCTGCCAAGATTTTTGCACCTTTTGTGTCGCATGAGTGATGACTGTTTTCTTTTGGCGGATTAACTCTTTCGTCTTTTGCGATGCATTTTCTTTAAATTGAAAAACTGATTCAAAATTAGCGATGAACTATGTGGGTGTGAAATTAGCCGTTTTGAAAGTGGCTCCATGTTCTAGGCCTGCAAGTTGCGTGCTAGTAAAAGGTTTAGGGGAAGGATTATGAACAGGGTCGGCCGGTAAGTTGGTTTGGTGAGGCGATCTTAGTTTGGCCAACTTTTTCGATAATTATGTCGCGCATGCATGTGAACGGTCCCCTCAGTATCCCT
Source organism: Ligula intestinalis (assembly GCA_036362985.1). Classification (NCBI taxonomy): domain Eukaryota; kingdom Metazoa; phylum Platyhelminthes; class Cestoda; order Diphyllobothriidea; family Diphyllobothriidae; genus Ligula; species Ligula intestinalis. Next base: position 66,971,815 of record JAYGXS010000001.1, read on the forward strand.
AGCTTTTCACCTTCAATTTTAAAAAATATGGGTTGGTTGATTTCTATGTAGTAACGTTGCAGCGTTCAGTCGCAGTAAAATGGAAAAGCCCGCTATCAGATTTTATTGGCTTCGACACAACTTGTGCTACGAAGTGCCTTTTTGCAGGTGATTAGTGTATCGACCTTCTCTTTATGGTTAATTTTGCCATATGTACTCCTACCAGGTTTCTATTTTTTACTTTCTGTCTTCGTTTACTGTAGCTTGTGCATCATGGTTTCGTACTTTCTTTGGTCGGTCATCCTATGCTCGGACATAGTAAGCCACCCTAGCTATCGACGGCATGGCTTTGCGCCGGGCTCTTTGTCCTGGAACATATGTGCATTTTGCGTCGCGTCTTGCATCCTTTTGACCTTTTCCAGTGGTACGTTTGACTGTCGATGCTCATTTTTTGCTGCAATTTTACGTGTGCTTGTGACATCTCACTTGTAACTCTTTTTCAAACAGCTTCCGATCAGTCCTGGCTTCGAACGCTATACCAGCTGCTTCCCCTGGCACTTTCCCTGCTGCTACTTGCCATACCAGCCTTCCGCGATGTCCTTTTCCACATGGCTTCTCTCGCCTCAGAAACTCCCTCGAATGCAAAAACGAAGGCTGATTCTCGATCACCGACGGCTTTCACAGTTTTGCTGCTTGTTGTACTCCTGGAATTGGCTGTAAGTAACGGTGAAGCCTCCTTGTTTACTAAGGCGTTCCTCTGCCACCTGTTACTGGTCGGTGTGGTAGTTCATAGATGGTAATTTGGTCTGTTCTTGTTTCCCCTGCCCTCTAAACGGGCTGCATGGTAGATGCACTGGAACCTCATGGAGGCGCTAGGTGTTATCAGAGATGCGTTCTCGTAACAAATGCCGGACACTGGGGGAGGGGAGGGGGGTACATGAAGGTGCAGGTTAATGTCGCGACAGCCTCAGGCGTCCAATTTTCTCGACTCTGTCTTGATATCCGGGCACAAGTGATGGAAGATAAGGTGAGGTAGATGCATCGCAAGTCCGCTATCACTTGAAACTAGTTCACACGCAACTCACCGTCCCTTCGTCAGATTGCTGTAGAGCACATGGTCGACCTCGTTGAAATCGGTGGTCAAACTGTCATTTACACTTTCCTTCTAGTGTCCAACTCAGACCTCTTTGGGTTCCCTAACATATTTTGAGTGGCTTATAACTTCTTTCACTTAACAAGTTTTTTTGTCTCTGGCATATGTGCTAGTATCCATTCCTGTATACCTTTCAGCTCTGGGGTTTCATACATCGTTTTCTCCTCTCTTTTGGTGCTGTTTTGCTCGGATTATGGCCTTTTGTGGACTCTTCCTTCATCGGACAACGAGGCGTAAGTGCTTGGTGTTCCATTGTCTAATTTGGTTTTGCTCTATCCTAGCTGCTTTTTTCTAAAGGTGTGCAAAATTATAGTACACTTCCATAACCTGGTCTTATTTTCTACCAAAAAACGGATACCTACTGATTTCACTATTATGACGAAGAAGTTAGAGCCTACTGCTTCTGTACCGTTTCTCACCATCGATGTTGATATTTCTAAAAAATTCATCTCTAACTACTGGATTGGTAGGGTCTTTTTTTAAAGGACTTTACTGGGAGTATTGATTTGTGCATGCAATTACATACATTTGAACCTCCAAATCCAGCAGGAAGAGGTCTACACCGAAGCCGGTCTATGCACTTATGTACTGTTGTAACTCCAGTGTTGTACCCACTGTCCTTAATTCATTCTAGTAGTTTCGTGTTTATGTACTTCGAAAATTGTCAGGACGTGGGGATATGTTCAGCCTATGAGAAATTTTGTCTCAAAATGGAGGGAGTGTTGCTTGTTGCCTAGTACAAAATGCATCGGCATATCTTTGCAGCACTACGTTCTTTCCTGGTCATTTTGTAGTTCCATACTGCAGCTCTAAAACCCGTATCATTCAAGCCTACTAACCGTGGCTCTTTTCCCCTCAAAATAATAAACATTTTTGCGTTGTCACACTTTCGCATTTTAAAAGAACAATGCTTCCACTTTAATCACATCTCAGTGAATTTTTAAATTTTTTCAGTGACTTAACTTCTTTTTTGGAAGGTTGAGTTTCATACCACCATCACATCTATTAAATATCAGAAACGTTTATGCCCACTGCTTCGCACTATTGACTAGGCAACTTTGTCTGAGGGGTTGCGATGAGTAGCTTTACTTTTATAGTTAGCACTGAATTTGGGCAGGCAACAGACCGTTGAAAACCAAACTACTGAGGATGTTAGTTAAATCTGAATTTACGCCCTGGAAAAGTATGCTGTTCTTTATGATTCTTTTTTCACCTCGATCACCACCTCGTGACCTGTTTTTCTTCGTCTAGAAACGATTGCAACTAGTCTGGCTGTTAGCTTGCCTAGCATTGGCTTGTTTTCCTCTCATGCCATTAGTGGGTTCGTTCGCCTCCCCGCTCCTTGTGTGAGTTATCAGCGTTGTTTTTCGATTTTTTTTTACCTGTTACCCCACCGCTTTCGTTTCTATTTTAAATTTCTTAGCTTAAGTCCATTTACTTCTAGTGCTCGCATTGCATTTGCGTTAGCCGTAGTTATTCGCACTGTATGGCGAATGTGTGCTTGAGACCCGTTTTCTTTTGCCTTCAGACTTCTCGCGGGCTTATGCGTTTCGGTGGTTTCCGCAGCATTTTCTCGGGTATTTGCAACCCCTTCTGGCTCGCAGTGGAGCTTGACTCAACCCCAAAACTATCTGGTGAGTGATCACAAATTTTAACTTTTACTGATTACCTCCTTTTTGTCTGGTTTTTGGATCTGCAATAGTTGCCAAAGCCATCCAAGCGCATATCTAGTTAAAATTTTTTACCGAATTCGTATTCTTCTTCCAACAGGAAATTGTTATGCTGATTTTTCATACACCACTGGGGAGTACAAAGTTGTTAGGCTTACGGCGAATTTCAAATTCCACCAAGGACGCCTGTACGGTATCGTGTCAAGTCGTCCTTTTAAGACGCTCCAACGTCTTCAGAGCCTATCGCTGTTACGGCTTTCGTGTTGCCGGCGACCTGCGTTCTGTGTTTGCTTGTTTGCTTGCCTGCTCTGCCACATTGACGTCTCCGCCTCTGTGTGCTTGCATGATTCAGACTGATTGTCAAAACAGACGCGCTGACTCACTCTTTCTGCCTACTGTGCGTGACTGTTCACGCAAGTACATTTGTACGCCGAGCCCCATTCTCTCGCAAACGATCTTTGCGCCTATATGACCAGCTGTATCTTCGGTGTCACATACGCGTACAAAAAGAAATTTTCCAGAAGTTGCGTCTGCCTACCTGAAAGGACGTCTTCACTGGTAAGATTGAAGTCCGGCTGTATCACGCTTGGAAACTCTGGGTCATGCACTCGGTTTGCGACTCCTGCCCTTACCCGATTTATTACGGAGTATCGAAACCGCATCAAATCGATGGATTTGGCAAACTAAGCCTTCTCTAGACATTAGCAATCTCAGTAAATATATTTGAATACCCCTTATACGTTGTCAGAAATGTTAATTTGTTTCATGTTTGAAACTCTTTGATAGCAGACTGGTCTATCTAGACTTTTGTACACTTGTATTTCGATTTGCAGTCTTTTTGGTTGAGGTAAACTTTTCAGGTAATTGAACACAACAGTAGATCCGTATAAATTAACAATTTCATGCTGGGTGGGTCGCAACGACCTAGAATTTCACTCATATGAGAGTCCAAAACAGCTGTTTCGAGTTAGACCCAAACTGCCATTGTGCGACACAGTACGCCTCGACGCCAAAACAATTCACTCATTGGTAGCTATGTCGCCCAAGATTTGGCTCTAAGTGTTTGTGTGGGCAGCGATCCAACTGTCATCTTTGGTGGGCAGAACCCTCGTGACGTGATGAACATCGGTACTTGTCAAGTGGCTTAAAGCAGTTCCATCGGCTTGCCTTATAAGCCTTTTGCTCACCTGCCCTGTCATCTTCCCCGCACACGAAATCGCAGGACCATACTTGAAGATAACGACGCAAGTGGTAGTTGACAGTTGCTAGATCAATCCTTTTCCTCTTCTGTGGCAGCTTTCTGTTCCACAATTCTCATGAATAGTGTCCACGGTCGTCTTCAATTCAGGGTACACCAGCGTGCGTCTTCCTGTTGCATTCGCCATCTTCGCATCGCTCAAAAGCGAGTGAATCCGGTGGGATATTTATGTTGCCGAACTTATCGCAGTGCATTCGCGTGCCAGACCGTTTAATGGAACAGGTTTCCACTTTTCCGGTCGTGTACTTGTGAACACCGTTATTTTGCGGGCTGGTTTTTGCAAAAGTACACCGGCTTGTTTTGCCACCTTTATTCACCCTGACCTTTCTACCGAGTCTCCGATTTCTTAGCGGATTTCTCTTAAAATGCCCCTTCCTGCATCTCTTTGTATCGTGACTTAGGCCCTTTGTGCGACTCTGACCGGCGTACTGGTCTATCTGGTCCGCTTTTTGGTTGCGGAATCTCTCCCGGTGCCCCTTCCGGTCCACTTCCTTAGCTGGCTGCTCTTCTGTGAGTTTTATATCTCGTTCTCTTCTCTATTTCGACTATCTACGCGCCTGATTTCATGTCTTTTGTTTCTGCCAGTACTCGATACGTTGACTGCATTACATTTTGATGTAGTTAGTGCTTACGTTACTTCTCACAAACACCCCACTATGTGACATAAGCCGTTACACGATTGCCGCTTACAGGATTGTCCGTCGCGGCCGCAACAAAGGCGGAGGTTTTGCCTTCCTGGTGGACAAATCCATTGCCCATTACCAGCTACCCCTGCTCGGAGCCGATTCGATGGAAGTACTGGCGATTTCCCTTGACATTAGCCCGGCGCCGCTTACAGTCGTGAACGTGTACATCCCTCCAACTTCCAGCTGTCCTCCCGGTTTCACCGCCTCAATCGCCCCCTACTTACCTTCTGGAGACAGTTTGGTGCTAGGTTACTTCAACGCCCACCATGACCTGTGGTGCTCTAACTTGGCAGCCGACCCCCGAGGAGAAGCTCTGGCTGATGAAATTGAACATGCCCCCTTTGCCGTGCTCAACGAGAACAGCCAAACGCGGATCCCAGCCAACGGCGCCTGCAGCTCGTCCGATGTTTCCCTCGCCAGTCTCAGCCTGGTAGCCTCCACCATGCGGAAAGCGGAAATTAGCCTGGGTAGCGACCACCTCCCCATTGTGCTCGAATTGGCCACCGCCGAGCGTATCAAGGCCCCCAACCGGCACTTCATTAATTTCAAGAAAGCCAATTGGGCAGCGTTCACGACCGAATGCGAAGCCGAGATCGGTGGCCTACCGCCTCCTACCTGTGTCCACACGGCGGAGCGCGCCCTTCGTCGACTACTGGCAGCAGAAAGTCACCACATCCCTAACGGCCGCATTCCCCTTCTCCGTCCTAATTACCCGCCCGTCTGGAACGAGAGAGAGACGAAATACGAGTGCGTGATGTCAGTGACCCGCGCGTTGGCGAACTGAATGGCTTAATCATTAAGACTATCAACGATGGCAAACGCCAACGCTGGCATGACCTAGTTTCAGATTGCAATTTCAGCGGCAGCTCAGCTGCCACTTGGAAACTTTTACGCAACCTGACCAAGCTCCGGGCTGATACATCTAACCAGTTTATTAGCTTCGGGGACGGCAAGTTCATTTCCAACAACGGTAAGATCGCCGTGAAGATGGTCAAGTTGTTCTCGCTCCGCTCGGCGCCCAGTCCCAAAAGCCAGCGCTCCCTTCTTCGTCTCCTCCATAAAGCCCCGCCCCAGACATTTCTTTTTCAGCTGATGCCATCCTCACCGCCGTCAGGAAAAACGAGAGCTTTGAAAGCCTTGTGCGCGCCAAAATCGGCCCGAAAATGGCTGCCTACTTTGCCGCCCTCTTCAACCTTTCACTGAAAACTTCAATCATCCCCCATTGCTGGCGCCAGTCGATCATTATCCCCCTGGTGAAAGCGGGCAAGGACCCCAGCCTAGCGACCCCTGATCGTCCAATTGCCCTCCTCAGTCCATTGGCTAAGATCCTGGAACGGCTCATCCACCCAATTCTGACGTCTGTGGCGGAACTATCTTGCCACCAACATAGTTTCCGATCGGGTCGTGGGACTACAACGGAGCTTTTCGAGCTCAGCGACGCTATCCTCGAGGGCGTCAATCAAAAGACGCCAGCTTTGCGGACCCTGGCCGTCACGATCGTGTCCTCTTCCGGGGCGCTCTCTCTAAGCCCCGTAAGTAGACCTGTGGCGTCCCTCAAGGCTCTGTGCTCAGCCCGACGCTCTTTAGCATCTACATGCGAGAGCTCCCACTCCTTCGGGCACCTGTGCATGTGGTATCCTACGCGGACGATGTTACGTTCTTTTGCCGGCACCATGACATCGATCAGGCTGCACAACTCCTCACGGAGTTCATGCCTGTTGTCGAAAACTTCTTCACCCAGTGCGGAATGACGATCTCCGCAGCCAAGTCGTCCGTAACTGTTTTCACGCTTTATCCGAAGGAGTTTAATCGTCACCCGGTCATCACCGTCAATGGGGCGTCCTTACCGCTCGTCCGCAAGCCCAAACTCCTTGGTGTGCGTTTTGATCCGCTTTTCACGTTCGCAGACCATGCCAGGGAGACCGCAAGCAAAGTAAGCCGCTGCAACAAGGTCCTCAATGCTCTAGCAGGCACATCCTGGGGCTGCGCGAAAGAGATTTTTTCGACTGCTTTCAAGGCGCTGGCCAAGTCGCACCTCACTTACGCGGCATCAATCTGGTCTCCTACGATGAGATCTTTCAACCTTCGTCGCCTCCAATCAGCACAGAACGCTGCCCTCCGCACGATCATGGGTTGCTGTAAAATGTCGCCTATAGATAATCGTCATGCGGAGGCTTCTGTTCTACCGGTCGCCCATCACAACACTCTCCTTAGCCAGCAGTTCTGGTGGAGTTGTTCACAACCCGGCCATCCCAGTCATCACCGTTGCTGCGCTCCCGAGCCCTGCCGCAACGTCCGGCCATCTATTCGAGCACTCCACAAGGAAGCTGTTGCCCCGTCTCTCGCGGATCTACCTGTTGATAGCTCTGCCACCAAGACAGGCTTCCAGCGTCTCCACCAGAAAGTCGTTGTAGAGGAGAAACGAGGTTACCATCCCCCGGTCCTTTTGGGTGGCTATCCACCTCCGACTGCGGCCTCAGAACGACATCTCCCGAGGGTCACTCGCTGTACCCTGGCGCAGCTACGCAGTGGCTACTGCATGTTCCTTCGCCAGTACCCACACCGGCTCGACCCATCCATACCCGACTGTTGTCCCGACTGCGGCGTCTCGCCGCATGACTGCCGTCTGTTTGCCTGCAGTTCTCGGCCATGCACCCACCTCACTCCCGCGGACCTTTGGCTGAAGCCGGTCGAGGTCGCGGCTTTTCTCCGTCTCCCAACTACTCCCAGTTTGGATTCCGACGGGGATTCCTGATCCAACTCTGGGCTACGACACACACACACACACACACATTAGCGGTAGAAACGGCCAAGTACACAGTCAACACCTTTCATGTCCTCGACTGAGTTGATGTTTACTGTTGCTTTTCTTTTAGTTGTTTCTCCATTCTTGGCAATATACTGCGCCGAGGACACGGCGAGCACCAAGCTGACGAGCCTGGCTCTGGCATTCTTCGTACCGTTCAACTTGATGAACTTATTGTATCCTTTGACGACATATCGCCTATCTCATCCATCTGTCCTGAAGTGACGGGCTTTGACCACACTGTTGACGGGGCTCTATACTATTGTACTTACTGTAATTGCATTGGGCTCAATTGTGAAAAATTTGTGGCAGCTTGGCGACTCATAGCTTATGCGTTAAGCAGTCATGGGTGTGTGTTTTCGACCGTCGTTTTCGATACAATCCACCAAGTACACCAACGGGTTATTGCGGAAGGTGACAGGCCTCCGGGACTAGATTATAGTTATAGGAGACGTAGCTGGCGCCAAATGCACTCTTCACCTTCGCCCGGGGTCCAGAAGACTAAACGGGACCCGGTGTTGGCCACTTTCTCCAATGCGAGCCAGAAGCACCGCCTTTCTTAGTCTTAAGTCACAGTAGACTTTTCGCGGCTACTACCGAACTATCTATCCTTTCTCATCCTCAATCGTGGGTAAGAATCCTATCGAGGCCACCGAATTTTTAAAAATTGTGTCAGATAAACTATTTAACTCTACCAGTGTGATTTGTCCATATATTTATTTACCTATGAGGAATTTTATTTCGTGCTTTTTCGGAATAATCGAAAGCCACAGTTGGACTTCTTTTTGCCTTCGTACTTTATATATGTGTTTTTGTCGGTTTGAAGTACTTCTGATATACTTACTTGGATTTATCAGTTGCCGTTTAGCGTCAACATTTGTTGATAGACAGGGATAATATGACCGAATTCCTTGCTTTGCGAAGTTTAAACGAGTTTCTTCTAAAACGGTGTCGCCCATTTGGGACGATGGTCCCCTGTGACTTGGACGTTTAGTAGGACTCACTGTCATTGATAATTCCATGGAATCTTCGTCAAATCCATTACTCTACCCTCTGTTCATTATTATGTCTAGTCACTTCCGTACAGCTTCCTTAACTCAACGACAAAAGCTATGAGGGATTTTTCTTCCTGGTCCTCGCTGTCGTAACGTTTCTTTGGATCTGGTGTGAATGTGGATTGTCCTTCCACGATGTAAGCACTTTCACACTTTACTTATTCATGTGTCTTGGGCTTTCTATATGACTAGGCCATATTAATCAGTCGGTGGGAGTGTTTACTGGCTTAGCGTGCCACTAATGAATCCTCAGCACCGAAACATATGACTGAATTATTAAAAATGCTCAATTCAGTTAAAATGTTTTCGTTGACGGTTTTTTAGCCATTTTGGCAGTGCCTTGGACCTAATGAATGACGGGATTAGACCTTAGCCTCTGATTGGTCTCATCACTTTATCTAAATGTCGCTGAATGTTTGCCAATTGGATAGATACTGCCCAAAGGGTATGCAATACCTTCATTTTGTACGTCGTCCCCATTCAGACACCCATATCCGTTTGTCACAAGGATTTGTGGCATGCTGAGAGTGCCTATTCCATACCGGGGTTCATCGATAACCTTTTTTGCTGAGGAGATTGGATCTCAGATGCCTCTGGTATTACCTAGTCTCAATTCCAGAACGTGGTTTTGAGGTTAACTGTAATTTTTATTGAATACTTTCACAAAGCAATTTCATCGAGAATTGTTATGAAGGAATCAAGCTTAAATGGCTACCACATTTCAGTGTAACTTCCAACTCAGCCATGGATGACTGTCAGGCTGGCCTTTTGAGGATAGGACAACAGGCACAGACCTGTTTTTATGTGCCATCGATAACTGACCCAGTTGGGGTCGCAGTTTCTTACGGAAAATGTTGCTACCAGGGGAATGCAGGGAAACGTAAGTGATCCAAGGCGTACAGGACCGACATTTGTATCCTAAGAGGTCGGTACTGACGAAATTTGGATTTGCGAAAATTCCTCCGGTAAATATCAAAAGATAAATTGACGAGCATACGTTTGCTTTCAATAAATTCTCCTCAGGCCTGTAAATATTTATATGGTCATGAAATGAGTAAACTCTGCTGGTTGCTGGAAATATGTACTGCCATCAGGCTACACATGCCGGGACTATGCGCTCGAAAAAACTTTGTAGCAGCGCCGCAGTAACCGTGGCCAAAATTCGCTAACACAATCTCACATTGCTTATCACCGGCCTCGGAAACGGGCGCCCCGGAGACGGTCAAGCCCCCAATTCAACCGCGCGCACTTTATCACCCGTCTTGGCCGCCGGTCCGCCTAGACACTGACATTTTGACCTCAATTCCCTCCACCCCCTCCACTGACCCTGACAACAACAACACTACATGTTTCCACCAACCAACATAGTTTATTTATTTCAGTACCATATAAATGTACAGGCCTGAAGAGAATTTATCGAAAGCAAACCTATGCTCGTCAATTTATCTTTTGAAATTCGGATTATTCTTTCATTTCTGCCCGCGTTCAGTTTCATCGTTCCCCTACTTGCTTCATATATTCCCACTGATAAATACAGATAAATAGGTGGTCTTTTTGGTGAATAGGTCAAGAAATATGAATATCGGCGGATTTTGTTTCTGGGATTCTGCGAAAGAGTATTTGATGGGTAGTCAAAAACGAAGTAGGTGGTGCTCATCCGCCGTTGTCGGTCAGGATGTTGCCATCTGTGGCTTCTAAGCACCTCATTTGAAAGGGAAAATATAAGAGAGCTTAAAATACTGCCGTCAGACTTATGTTTCTTGTAAGGAGCCTACATTGCGAAATTCTTGCTAATAACCTGCCTTTACCTTGCTTCAGACATTTCGTTCTCATCTACTCTTGGACTTGATGCAGACAGAACGGGATCCGTCAAAGCTGCCCTCAATCAGTTTGGTTCACATAAGGAGGCCAGTATTCTATGTATGTTTTTCAGCTTATTATTTTACTTCGCAACACACATCAGTTTCCTATGCCTGCATTTCAAAGACACCTACGTTTTATTACTGCATAAATAAGTGACAAGTGTAGAAATAGGAAGATTTAAATGTCTTATCCTATCCTATCTTGGAGAATTTAACCCTTCTGTGGGAATCCAATCTTTAAAAACTATTTCATTAGGGTTGGCCCTCAAACGAGCGAAATGTTCTCTCATCAACACTCATGTTTAATTGTACATGCCATTTTAAAGCGTTTTGACAGAAATTCACCCCTATTCAGAGATGTTTCTCATAATAACAGTTCTGTAAATTGGTTAGTTGAACAAGAAATAAATGGTTTTCCCCAAGAGACAAGAGTTTTCAACCAATTATTTTTCGTTGGATATAGAAATTGATGGTCGGAAGTCAAGTCCTGTCGTAGTGTCATCTTCACGCTTCGCTCTTTCATGCTGCTTTTTCAGGTATTCCTTCTGATCTTTTCTTTCTTTGGAACGGGAAACATTGCCAGCATTAATACGTAAGTCCCAGGCAGTATTAACATTCAATTAAAAAGTGGCATGTTCTTCGGTTTTGGAATGTCCTCGACTTCTATGCTGGTTTGCATCCAACGCGTCTTTTCTCCCATAGATTCGACCCCCTCTCAATTTACTGTTTCATGACCGTGCTTAATCCGGCTACCATGGGCCCTATGATGATACTTAAGGTACAGTAACTCGCTTTTTATCCCTCAAGCTAATTTCCTCTCATTTGCGCTTACCGGTCTGACTGTTTACTTTGCTGATGACACTTTTCTGTTCGTGGCCAGGCCTGGTTATTTGGCCTTGATCAGGTCCTTCTTCAGCTAACTGTGATCTTGCTGCTTTGCCTTATCTCAGTTTTCGTATTTCAGACGTTGCTGTTAATGTGCATCCTTTTAAGAGTCCTATAGCAGGACATTACCTGCTATCTTTACAAATCATCCACTCAATGCTATAAATGCTTCTGAATTTCACCATCAGCTGCTTTGTCCGATGGCAATGGTTGGAACTGGTTATGCAGCGATGCATCGCATTTGTGCCGCGCACGTCAACACTACTGCCTCTCGTGCCTCGGTGAACACAACCCAGGAGCATAAAATCCATACCACGGTGTTGCTGATTATTGCCAACTTTCTGGCTGTCCACTTCTTCCTCATGCTGAGAGATGAAGGCAGTTGGCTGGACATCGGCGCCAGCATCAGTCATTACGTGATCGCGATGGCTATTGGTTTGGCTAGCCTTTTGCTCGCCCTGGCTGGTGGCTGGATGATGGGCAGCTCCACTACGGTGCATCTCGGTCGACCGGAAGGTCGAGGCAAGTTCGAGTAAACAAGCGCCCAAACCTCCCCCCCACCATTCCCTCTTTTGTTCCACTTGTTTAGTTGTCTTTCATGCGAGTATTCTTTTTACAAAAATATATTTTCCAATCAAACCTGTAGCACTGTTCCACTTGGTTACCCTCGATTTTTTTCGCAGACGAAATCCCGGAGCTGATAGTGTTACCTGAGAAACATAAATGTTCGACTACCTAGGAATAACTTACGTGTAAACGATAAGGCTCATCTGAATGATATCCTGGGGAGTACTTCTCACACAGTGACCGTCAGTAAGACGTGTCTGGAGATTCACCCACCACACCGTTGCAAAGAACGAGTACTGAACCTTCACAGTAGCCACCTGTCAGTCTCGATAGACTGCATCGAGGCACGTTTTGAGCCTAAGTCTGATACTGACATCAGCTTAAGGGTGGTAGCACTGAGATTACATGGCCATCGGCAGGGAACGCGTCAAAATCAACTCATTTGCCTTTCTTGGATAGTCCTAGGCACCATCGTGATGCTTTCACGGCGAATCCAACGTGTCTCTCTCGAAGGATGTTCCTGGGCCAACATTGGTCTTCGCTTGTCCACGCGCACCACCTAGTGTCCGTACCTGTACAGAACAGACCCACAGATGTCTGACGATCCTGACTGAAATATCCATAAGTCCGTAAATCAAAATCCTGTGATTATTCGGACTGGGGCACCGTCCTTGCTGCACTTTTTTTTGCAATGTCGTCTTGAGATATATGTTGTCTGCTCCAGGCGAGAGTCATTCGTCACAAGGGTTAAGTTCTTCGGATCACAGACATGGTTCGAGAATACTTTGCCTTTTACATTGGTGATAGGTAGGACAAGGGATTTAGCGCTGTGGCTCATGAGACACTAATTTTCGTAGAATATGCTAGCTTGACGTCAGTGAGACTACAGAGTCCGCGGTTGGAAGCGGAGGAGGAAGAGTTCTGCCGATTTGAGATTGCAATGCCGCCTCCCACGTCTCGCACTACTTGCTTCGCTCCTATAGGTTGCAAAATGAACCGCAGTAGTCGGAGTCAGGCGTCTTGTGGACAAAAGTACCAGTAGGGATGGGCTTCACAACCAAGGTAGAAAAAGCCAATCGCCTGCTAACTGAAAGTCAGCTTTTGCTCTTAAGGTGTCGAGAAGGCTGACTTCTAGAGAAAAACTGGCCGCATTTGCCCATTCTCGTCTTAAACTGAACGAATAAATGTTCATTGCAGTACCCGATATGAAGGCATTAAAATCTTAATCAGGAAAGTACGCCTATCCAAAGGGCCTCTGCGTACACAGTGCCCCTTCAAAGCCAGTCCCATATACCTAAATGGGACTCCACTGCACAGAGGTTCTACGTTTTACGATGACGAATACTCAGTGCCTATATAAGTTCTTTGCTAACCAATCCAATTTGCCTTCATTCATATTCACGCAGTGATGCGGTAGATGGGAATCGAATCGAGTCCCGGAAGGGGATGTGTTTCTTTCGATACATCACCATAGTCGGACATCTTTTCAATTATAGGAAAGGAGAACCCGGATGGGAGAGGCCTGTCTATTGACACAAATGCTGGATATTCAACGGGCCCATAGGTTAGAAACCAAGTTAACAGAAATATAAGCGTAGCCGGTAAACAGTCATGGGATGATGTGACCTTGCGACACTGCGGAGGACTGATTTCGGCACGGGTTTGTACCTTACGATTTAAAGCAGAACCGATGTCCCTATTAGAAGACGGTGACGGTGGACAGCCACTAGATAACTTGATTACTGTCGTAAATTGCTATTAGTTTTCACTGGAAATAAACCCTTCTAAGATAGAGATGGTCGTCCCGGACCGTGCAGCATTGGATGTCTGCACGGACACCTCTGATAAAAAAACACTCGAATTAATGGATAGTTTTGGTTGCTTTCGGCCAAACGGACATATATTAATCGGGTTATATGACTAGACATCTGAGCATGACCTCTTAGAAATCCATCGGAATTGACATGAGATCAATGTGATGATACAGCTTCGAATAGGCAAGGCTTCAGTCAAATTCTCATTCTTCTACGGACATAAGGCATCGTTCGCATACCTGGAGGATATAAACCACTTGCAGGTATTCGACCGATAACGCTCACTGTGCATTCCTCGGAGTTGCCACCGATCGTGTCTACAACAACGCCTGCTGTCGACTCTGCTATACTTATCTGCCGAATGGCATCAACAGAATATACTATGTTGAGCGTGAAATTGTTGATGATTTCGGGTCGCCAAGCCCAGCTATAGTTGCCGACGGATTCGATGCGGCCAATCGGGGACTTGGTTGGTGTATAAACCGGTTCAATTTAGCCTGAGGAATCGTTGACAGGCTGAACCCGGAACGAGTAGACTACTGATTTGGTAATGATAAATAACGTCACAAAGGCAAGGACGAAATTCAGTTCGGTACAACACAACCAACTGGCTCTAAATTTTACATCTTAAGGAAATAATAACTAGGCTTGAAAGGAGTTTATTAACTTATAAGAGGATTGTGATTGTTTCAGTAGCAGTATACCACTACTTAAACCGTTGTGAATATGGATAAGGTAAGAATCTCGTGCTACCCGGCATTGAATCTTAAGCGCCACAACAAGCAGGAATAAACTGGCTTTCAAAAGAAGCTTCATAACTTTATTTCGGAAAAACGAAATTACATGTTTCGTTTTTGTAATTAATTAAAGAAGAAAAGAGTCTAAGAACGGTTCGAAGCCGATTGTGGACAGGAATGAAGGAATTTCTCAAGGAGGATCGGGGAGATCAGCTCATAATACGTCGGACGAAAGCTATAATGAAGATTCAAAGAAAAAATAACTCAACAATCAAGAGGGGAAACAAACATGAAACTCGAAGGACTTATTGCAGGGGTTTTAAAAAACCAAAAAGTGCCACGGTAAAGCTTTGAGTACTTATTTACCACCTAGTTCTAGCTCAAATTATACAACGTGACACTGGTAATTTTCGCGAACTATGAAGGCGAGGAAGATCCCTAGAGGAAACCCTTTTGACAGGAACATAAGTAATGGCTAGTCAAATGTGATATATCTTTTGCGTTTCAGAGGACATTATAGAACTTAATCGTATCTTCATCATCCGTTTCAGAGGACAGTATAGAACTTAATCGTATCTTCATCTTCTGCAGTCCATATGGAGACATTGAGGCAATATAAAAGGAAGGAGTCAAACCCTCAAAGACAGAGACGAGACATTTTCACTCGATTTTAAAAAGGTTAAAGATTGAGGGAAAACCCACAGTTAAGTTAACACCAAGAAGACTGCATCTGCGTGTTGCTTTACCTTCGAATTACCGAGCACATTTACAAACAACGAATATCGGAACAGTTTTTGACGGACTTGTCATTGAACATATAGTTAGTCGGGTACTATGAATAAACGGCCGCACACTACTCAATAGTAATAACCGTAGGAGTGACCGAACATTGATGTCGAAGTTTGGTTACCGATGGAAAGGTGATAAACAATGAAAAAAAGATTAGAAAAGGCACATTTTCGACGGCGCCCGGCAACGCTTCATTGTTATCCAAATAAATCGCCGAAATATAAACTGGCCGAATGGACGAAGATGTACAACCTTAAATGAAGAAACTCGAGGAATCCGTATTTCGTCAAGCTCCCCCGCGTAACCACAGTCCAGAAGGTCATAGTTTTATCATGTTTCGGGACGATCGCAGTTATGCTCTTTAAGCTTCGTGTTGATACATCAACGAAAATAGGTCAGGCAACTCGGACATCGTGTTTTAACAAATCCGAAAATTTGCCGCACTAAATGCTCTGCTCAAAGTTTATAATCATCCCTGACTGAATTCTACTGAAGCTACTAAAGGAGGGATCGGTCAGCAATTCAAAGAACAAGGGTAATCTAATGATGCCTCAAATTATTTTCAACATTATTTTAACAAAAAATGTCCGCTGCTATCAAACCGGGGAACATTGAACATTCGGAACTAAGGAAATTCTACCATTTGAGGCAAAACATTTAAGTTGAAACCAACAAAAGTGGGACTGGGGAAAGCAATAAATTATCGAAGTTAAGTAAAATGTAAAAGTCACAAGTGAAAGTCTATTGCTTTGACGGATCAATCTGTGAAAGATTGTATGATTTACGCTTCAAATGACCGATCTTGCCATTGATACTTTGCTTTTTTACCATAAGTGCTTCCTATTGTTAAGTAGACGGCATAACCTATTATTTAACTGGAGTCTAAGCGACTGGAAGTATAGCGATTTTTGAAAATATCGGTGTTTAACCAGGTGCCTTACTTGGTAGAGGAACTTGAACGAGAGAGCGATGATATTAAGCCGCATCCATAGATACGATATCTTTCCTTAACGAAACAATTTGACAACAACCAATGATACGCCTCTCTTTTCACGGGTGACATATTCGTAACATTTTGTAATCTGCCTACTTATTAAGGAAGCTCGCTAATTCTGCAAAGCATCCAAAATAGTCCGTCCTGGGGGGGGGAGACTAAACAAATTAAACGTCAAACATTTACAGTATAAAGCAATAAAAATTATCGTTTAGGACGGGAATGCTGACGAAAACGCCATAATGTAACGAATTTTGTGTACATACCTTCGTATGGAACTTGTCCCTGGCTATCTTCAATGCCTGAAAGAAGCACGTCAACTTCTTCGTTTCGCAGTCTTTCGCCAAGCTGAGTTAAAAGATGTCGGAGCTCCGCAGAACTGATAAAACCATTTGCTTCTTTGTCGAAAACCCTGAAACCTTCAATAAACTCTTCCGCATTGTTAGGCTTCTTCTCCTTAAGCAATCCTTGGTAGATCGGAAGAAATGTCTCAAAAGTGATCCTCTGGTCTATAACGGAAGACCATTTGAGATTTAAAATTAAGGCAACAAGAAAAATTTAGCCCCTGATATTCCTCAAGAAGTACTTGCAGCATAAAATATATGGATCAACCAGGTCACTGAAAGCGAGATAATGCGTAGAACAGTATTCGACGATGGGTTACGAAGAAAAAAATTCATTTTCATTCTAAATCACTTTCATATAAAACACAGAGCATATAATTTTCATACCTTAAAATTCGTGGCAAAGGTATTTTGAAAAACTACCGTCGGATATTTTGCAGTTACGCAAAGTCAACGATAAAAACAACAATTTTCGTACATTATAAAAAAGCAACGATAAAAAATGCATTTGTTTGATTATAAAAACTCAGGATATGAAAGCAGTGTATAGATGTCACCTGGGGAATCCGTATAAGTACATTTCTTGAGATCCGCTTCAGTTGGTGTCAGTCCGAGGGCTCTAACTATTTCTGATATATATTTCGCTTCAATCTTCTCATCTTCCCCGTTTGTATACAACATAAACAATTCTCTGGCATCTATGGGAGTTCAAAAGACTAAAAAATACTAACCCTGCAACTCTTTTTCCGGCAAGTCTGACATATTGCAACCAAACCTTTGTGCGCAATTAGGCTTTCTGGAAGTAAAATGCTCAAGTCAAGAAAGATCACATATTGAACCTTGACCTCGCCTAAGTTTGCTTTGAAAATAAGGATGTGATTCTTCAAGAGTTACTTAGATAATTTAACATTAGTTGCGTACGAATTGATAAATAAAAGAAGGAATTTGAGATGGTACAGAATGAGTCAACCAGGTGATCAAATTTGGACTTCTATGACCGGCGAAAATACGCCAGCACTCAAAGATTCAAGACTATTTCCCGCAATGAGTTGGCCTGGTGGGAACAAGAGAAGTATAAGAGCGTTGTTGGAGACCCACCAGGTAAAATTTAAGTAAAACACCGTTAAAGGTAAATATATTTTGCATTATATGCAGAATCGCCACTTCTGGATCGCTTGGCGGAATCCAAAATAGCGACAGTACTATGCCACTTCGTTTTGTCATTTATATTAGAGTTGTTCTTGGAAGACGTACTGGCCTCCCTTAAAAATTGGCTGGTGTAAGCCAAAGATGTACTGAGTGTGGAAGATGGCTCAAGTCTGTAATCTTAAGCAGCTGTAACCTATAAATTGTGCAATAACAACTTTGACCAATCACTTGTCCCGCGTACGCCTCGTGATATCGTACTGATGAAATGTATCCCTTACAGTTATATGATTTCTTTTCAAGCCATAAAGTGTTTCAAACTAATACAGGCTCTCATCAGCACGATGGCTCTATTACACTCTTATATATTATTCTCATACGCGGTGGTTGGTTATTTTCTCCTTAAAACCCCTAAATCCTAGACAACTTTAAGATGTCCCGAAAAGCGAGGATAATTTTTTTTCGCTCTACTGTCCATCTTCACCTTTAGCTTTTATGTATTTTCAAAAAGCAGTATTTTTCTCGGTAAAGAAGAAAGAGAGTCGAACACCAAACGATTTCTTTACTATTTTGAGCTATCGCACACCTAAAAGTGCCCATCATCTGAAATAAAAAGCAGAGGCCCCATTTTTGCTTTTTCTTTCTCTGACGATGGACTCTTGTGGTAGTCCGAAAGGCCAGAATAACAAAAAAATCGTTCCACCGTTCGACTCTCTTTCTTCGTTGCAGATGCAAATACCTGGAACGCGAACGTTTTTCTTGCATTCATGAGTATTTTTTTCGTACGGTTTTCTTTAAAAGTGGGTGGATCTTGGAATTCTGCTCCTAATTTTATTGTAGGAATTTTTCATCGCTTGTTTCTTAGTATGCCACATTTTTTAATTTAAACAAGCCAAATCGCTGTTGGATGTGTAAACTGACTATTATACTCTGTGGTTCTATTGTCATTTCTGCCACATATTCACCTAGAGTTAAGTTCAATAAAATATTTAGAGGTGACTTTTATTTCTTTCTTACTGTGCCCGTGTTCTCACAATTCAAGCATTAACAATTTTACATTGAAATTCGTAAGACATTGGCGATTTCGCCCCTGAACGGACAAAGGATTAGTTCACGACTGCATGAAAACGTTTGCATTTCAGGTATATGTATGAATGACGAAGATGCGTTGTCGAGCACGAGATCAATTTGTTTATTGTTCTGACCTTTCGGGCTCTTGCGGAAGTCCGTCGTCAGATATAAAGAAATCCACGATAAACAAGCAACAGTTTTAAGGGGCAGGTGCCAATCAACCGTTTTACGTGGAGGAAAGGGGAGTAAACCCAATTGTCATCAGTGTCGGCCGCGCTGATATGCGTGCGGAGCGTGATGTATGCCAGCACCCGCTCGAAAGATCGATTGGCTGTAATTGGTCGAGGACCCACGCCCTGGGAGCAGAAATCAACGCCGGACACAAGCACACACAGCCACAGACAATTCATGAACTGCTACTCAAAGCTTCTCAATCGAAAAAATGTGCTCTGCGAGTGCTGTGCTCGTTACATGAAGTCTTCTTACGTGTGTTTGTTCGTCACCCGGCGTTCCACTCTAAGCGCAACCCAAACGCTCACCTTTATCTATCAGATATGTAAACGCAATACAGATTTATAAATCGCAAGTCTTAAAGGTAGTGCACATTGTTTACCTCGGATCCGGAAAATAAGTACAGGAAAATCTCAAAAATGCATCCTTATTCTAATAACACTTAAGACTAAGCAAATATGGACTTCGCGAAAGCTAATGCGACCGGAGGAGATAAGAGCATAGCGAAAAGCGACAATCTTTATTGAAAAAACGTAAAAGAATAGTGGAATTTTTGCAAATCTTCCTGCGTTTTATCGATAGAAACCGTTCAGTAGCACGAGGACGACAAACCGCAAACCCGTGTGTTATCTATATACAAAAGTACAGTAGTTTGCTTACCTGATAAATAAAATAAACAAATAAATTTTATATTTAAGGCCCGGAGGTCTTCGTCATTGCAAACTTAGTGCTGTGGAAAAATAAATTCAAAATTGGTAAATGCTGCTCTCCGTGAAACAACCACATTGGCATCGGGAGCGTTTAGTAGTGTTGGTTGATTAATTCATGCCCAGCAACGCATCGTCGTTTTAAAATAGTAGTCAACACTCTCTGAAACGCATGGTGAAATAAGGAGGACGTAGTGAAATAAAACTCGTACCATTAAAGGTGGGGCAGAATTCAGCGAACCCCCGCTTTAAAAAACCAAACGTAGGAGAAAAAACTGCTTCAACAAAATTAAAGGGGTCGGTTGAGTGGATTGATCGAAGTGCAAGTGAGACAGGACTGTTGCCTAGAGCGTATGAGGGTTGGAAACGCTTCTTGTAATTGGAGAAATCATATGACAGCAAAGGCTGTCGTTCACCACTGTAACACTGTCAAACTGGCTTTATGATCAACCATCAGGAGGTAAGAACGGAGGAGGCCAACGCGGACAACAGGGCCGACAAGATAGTGAACAGCAGAGGTCACCTGATCATCAACGAAACGCCGGAGATATGACCTTGTAGACTGCGGAATCCAGCGACGAGCTGGCGAAAATAGCAGAACCACCATGAGCATGACTAAAGACCATGAAGCCTATCGTCAGGGTTGTAAAACGGAGAATGGAGAAACGGCAATGATGACTGGACAGAGAAGTGGATGAAACGTCGTTGCAAATATCACTCAGAAGGAGAAGAAATAGACATATATGGAAAACCTTTTTGCATAAACATAACCACCTCAGATACCAGGGGGACCCTTTTCAAAGTCCAAAAGTTGTGTGTTTGGGAAGGAGACGGATCACAAAGACTGTAAAACTTCCGAAGTTAAGTGTTTACGTAATTTGACTTTAAAAACTGCTAAGTTAGACGACAGCCTAATTTCTAGGCGAATATTATATCAGAGGAAGGCATATTCGGAGGCAAAGAAGTGAGAATGGTTCGAAGTGGAGCTTAAGGGGGGTGCAATTATCCTGGAGGAATTACGAGTGGCATAAGGTCTATCTGCGGGAATGAGAGCGTTGATTCGTGGTAGGTTAGGGGTAAAATTAACGCTAGAGAGGAAACAGAGGCCCGCTTCGAGTCTTCTGACCCAAATAAATGTCATGTTTGCTAACTGACATCTCTCCGTATAAGAAAGCGTGGATCGAGGAAGAGTGAATATTTTGCGAGTAAATACCCTCTGATCATTTTCAACCTTACCGCGGTCAGAAGCATTCATTAGACCAAAGAGAGGACAGCAGTATTATAGGATGGGTAGAACATACATTTGATAAAGTTTTAACTGTATTTCCAGCAGGAAGGAATTGTTTGTTATTAAACCACATATCTGTGCAGCCTTCGCAGATCTTCGATCCGCATGAGGTGACAATGCTAGTTTATATGTGCAGCTTAGACCTAAATATTTTATGGTGGATCGTGCTGAAAGTGGAATATTTTGAAAGACTAGGGGACAGGGAAGCTTGGCGGGACCGAAACACATGAAACTACACTTGGATGGAGAGAATACCATCTGCCAGGTAGCACTCCAACGTGAAAATGCAAGCAGGTCCACATATACTTCCCGTGTCCTTGGAAAATGAGTATATGCATTTGAGGATCTATGCATAAATGAGATTGTGTGAATTTTTCAGAACTGTCGAAATTTCGTTTATGTATAGAATGAAAAGTAAAGGACCCAAGACAGTGCTTTGAAAAACGCCCATCGTGATCAGCTGAGCAGTGGAGTAACTCTCACCTACTAGGACCTTCTGGCTGCGGTTAGATAAGTAGGAACCGATGAAGTCGAGGAGAGGGGGACGGATGCCAATTGCCTCCAATTTTACCAGAAGCCGTCCGTGCGGTACCTTTTCGAATGCTTTGCTCAGGTCAAAGTAGATAACCACGGATTGCTGCTCGTTACGGAGGGAAGTGAAGTTGTTAAGAAAGGCTAAGTCACACGTTTCGCATGATCTTTCGGGTAGAAATAAAGCCAAGAAAATTAAAAGTAATCACGGGAATCTTAAGATTTCGGAGTTTTAGCGTACAGTAGTTAACATAACTACGTCTACTAAATTACATAAAGTAGGTATATATGTACAGTAGATTGCATATGTGATGCATTATGGGGATTGGAGGATTAAACGCACACTTGAGGTTGTCTAGTTAGTTCACTGGGTTTAATTGGGTCGCAAAATATTTTTACTAGAATTTACTTACGTTCAGATCAGAACACTGGGAGAAAATAGAGACGAAAATGGGCAAAATCCTGCGTTTGTTGATATCCGAGGAAGTTCCTTTGCTGCGGAAAAGCATGTCTTGCGTGTGCATGTTGTACTCTAAAAGAACATTCATGAAGAGCAGAAACATTTTAATTATATCGGTTCACAAAACGTAAAAATTATGTTTTGCATTCATGAAATTGAGGTTAATGTAATGAGGAGATATCGCATTACTTTTGGGAAAAGAAGAGCAAAATAAGTTTGAAAAATTATATGAAGCAAATGTACTAAGTTTTGTGCCATACAATTAAGAAATAAACTTTTGAAGTTGTTCTTTGCATTACTCCATATTAAATTTATATTTTATATTTGAGGGGTTACTTGTAAAAATCGTAGGAGTGCATGAGATAGTCCATCCACTGCAAGCATGCCCTAAAAGATCATTCTGCATCGAATTCTGAAAAAATACGATAAGGGAGTTGTTTTTTCCACTTTACTCATTGCCGTCAACCAGATATACTCAAAACCATTTTGGAATGGCCAGGGATATGAAGTCGTATTCTTTGCTGATGCAAGGATTGCAACCTTAACTTTATATCATCCAGACCTAGGTCCACTGTTCTGTAATTTGAGAACAGTGAACTAATTAAGGTGAAGGATTTTAACGAACAGGCAGATCGTGCCCAGCCATTCGTGCCCTAAGGGCTAATCCAGATCCTAATGCCAGCTGCTACCCCTTGAAACTGTACAAGCAAGCTTGCCATAAGCTATATAGATCATACAGAAAACAGTTTAGGATGGTACGGAAAAATAGCAAGACTTGAAGCTTTGTAAATCTGCAAATATGTGCTAATAGGTGTGTGATAGTGTAGAAATAATTAATACGTCCTAACTGATTGGGTTAGGATGGTAGCCTCACCAAAGGCTAGCAACCTTGTCGGCTCTCCTTAGGCGTCGAGCCTGTCGCTGACCACCACAATGATTCCTTTGTTCAATAGCGTTCGCTGGACAGGCCTCACGAGATCACCTTAGACCGCATGCATGCACGCACGCACTCACAAGAGCCTGCGCAAGGCACAAGGGTCAACTGGTCGCGTGACGTTATCCGAATGCGGCCAACCAGGTCACAAGAGAACGCGCAGACAATCTCTTATAAGCCACTGTCACCCCCTGACAAAGACAGGGTTGCAACAGCGGACGCGTGGCAACGCCAGTCCAACCCCGATTCCGGGCTAGCCCCGAGGCGGGACACAAAGAGTTACAGCCACACCAGATAGCGAGGACGCTGGAGAATAACCCAGCGAGGCAACAGCCACCCGAGACAAATCCTCCGGGTTTTGTACACAATAAACCTTCATCCGGGTGGATTCCATAATTATGCCTTTATTATTGTGTTCTTCCTTAGGAATTCCAAAGGGCGTAATTCAACTTTGACACACGTCAGATGTCATCGTTATAACACTAGCGACGCTGAACGCGTCGTTATAACCTATTGTTGGAACATTTCAGTCGGATATAAACAGAAAGTTAGATAATGGCCAGAATAGTCTAGACTAAGCGTTGTCTGGCATAGAGACATTTAACAAAATTCATTCAAAATAGTTATTGAAATAGTATGAGTAGCATGTGAATTTCCGGGAGATGGTCTATGGGAAAAATTAAGTTAGATCATTATAACTTGCTGGCGTTTAATGATTACGTCCCTACTAAAAGTGCCTGCGAATTGTTACATGATTACGTTCACATGAGAATTACTCTATACCCACTCGATCGGTCGGAGACGGACAATCTATTTGTTTTCTAAAGTCAGATTAGCAAAACTATGTTTTTAGACATTCATCGCCAGGCCACTACAGTGACATAGGAAATTAGCTCATGAGTAATATAAAGTGGTTGTATGGTTCTCGGGAGGTCATTAGCCATACTATTAATCTCCACGCCTCATGTATGACGGGGTCAACTTTGAGAAGGTTAGGTTTCGTCTCGCCTCAGTCACACGTATTCTGATGGGTCACCTTTACAATGTATTAGTGGTAGCTAGCACGAGGATGTCATCAAATTTGCGGTCACAATTCTGGTCCAAAAGTATGTGAAAAGCTCACGTACCGGGACATCATAATGGTCTGTACTATAAAGGAAAGCAGTTGTGATTGAACATTCTTTTTTTAGAATACGGTATCTTGCTTACGCAATGCTTGACATTTTTGTAAATTTAGCGGTCGTTGACAGCTTTAAGCTTCCAGGTTTGAATGGCAAGTTCTCATTGCAGTAGCACGAACGTCCTGAAGACATAGTCAGGACATTACGGCAGACGTAGCGTTGGTAGCGGTTGATTTAAAAAAAATACTGAAGTGCCTACTAAATGCATTTCAGCAGGCCGACATTAAAAATGTCCGCTTAATATTGTGGATTTGATAAATTTTGGGCAGTGGAGTGATGACTTTAGTGAGCAAGTGATCCACACATCCTAAATATATCCTACTTCGTGAAGAAGTGTGTCGTTTAACTATTACGCTGTTTGCGTCAGTGTGCTATTTCAGCTGATCCGCAGAAGATGCACTTGTTAAAATCTTACGGGAGGAATCAGAGAACTGACCATTCCTCGAGTTCATGCAAATTTGCTTGTAGGGGCATTTCATCAGCATCATTGTGTATAAGGTTCTTAAGCTTTATCTTGCCGGAAAATAGGTCAGTGTGGTAGTCCAACCCATGGATGCAACCATCAGTATATTTATATTAGGAAAAGAATAGGGCCAAGTACGTTACCCTGGAGAATTCTAAAATAAGTCGCTGCCTTAACTGACTGTTTGTCGCCAGCTTAGAAACAGAGGGATCAACCGATCAAGGGGGTTTTCATTTTCTGCCAAAGCTTGCCCCTACTCCGTCACTCTAAGGCATTTTTCTAAACGGTAGAGCAAATTAGGCGCACAGGATCTTTATTTCCGGAAAAAGTTTCGGAATTTGGAAGGCAGATGGAGTCATCCTAGAAAGTACATCAAATTCCATTCAATTATTTTTGCGTAAATATTGTGGCAAATGGAGGCAAGGCTGCTTAGTCTGCTGTCATTTACGGAGGCCCGACTTCTGTCATTATATAGTGTTTAAATTTTTGCAGATTTCAAATGGCTGATACATCTCCTGCCTCAAAAAAGCTTATGAAGGTCTAGGGGTTTTGCAAACTCACTGACGAGCTCCTCCATCATCTTCGGCAATACCTCATCGGCACTCGGCGGTCTTTAGTTCATTTCGCAACACAAGCTCCTTTAAACTGGACTGAATTGTCTCGCTTACTGTGGCCTCTTTGAAGTCAATCTCCAGAGGATCAAAGCCAGTCCGCTTATTGAAATACAAACTAGAAAATTCTAAAGATGAACAATATAAGCACAATCTATACTGAGTTCTATGATTTCAGCGGTGTACTGTACCTATATTTTTGCTTGGGCTTGCCAATGTAACTGAAGACTAAATTTAGTTTCGTCACACCGACGTATCAAAACTGGCTTGGACATTTACGAGCGAAGTCACGATGAAAAAGCTAACCGACTGAAAGATATAAATGGCCACTAGATCACCTGCTGCGCTTATAACAGCTTAAACACCCTATTTTCTCCCAGAGATGAATTAAAATTACGTCCAGTGAAGTTGTACCGGATGGTAACTCAGTGTGAAAATGAGTGTGCAGACGGATATTGAAGGTTATTTGAGATAAGCCGAAATTCAGAATTTGTGGGTATACTACGATAAAGTCATGAGAGGCCAATACGGTAACTGCCTGGGAAGCTTCCTCGAAAATTACCTTGCTCTGCAACGTAATAGTACAGTATAACGGCCCTTGACACGCTTTGCCTCAAAAAATCCCACATATTGAGTCAGATCCTGTGGCTATGGCAGACAACGATTCACAAGAATGCTTTTACTTCCATGCCGGCGGATCTCAAAGTAGCACGGCGGATCACCAGCAAGGTGACTCGGAGTATCACGACGAAGCCAGACTAAAGCTGGGTGGTATGCAGGATTTGGTGATGAGGCAGTCAAATGGATTTAAGCATTGAGACGTTAGGATGGACAATCATGAGGCTATGATTATAACGTGCCTCAGCATAGTGAAAATTAGTAGCTGCACATTTAAAACCAATTATAATCTTAAAAGGCTGACTTATGTATACCTATCATGCCATTGAGAACACAATCAAATGGCATCCCGAATATTTAATCCTAATACGAATCCTCTTCTCTTTAGGGATTTTGTGAAAAAAACGAATAAACTGTCCCGGTTGTAGTCTACATTAAGGTTTCAAAGGTGGCCCACAGCGATACAGATCAGGTGACATTTAAAGGAAATCCCAGTGAAGTCGAAGCGTATTCTCGTCCTTAAGTCCCCAACGTTATTGCAACCAAATGTAGTTAATATCTCCCACTCCCTCCGTGGAAATCGAAGCTAAGCTACATTCCCTAGCTAGGTGGGAGTTATGCCTCTCAAACACACGAAAACATCAAATGACCTGCTGTTTTTGATAACGAATTCAACAACACGCAATTTTCAAGCCTGGTCCCCATTAAGTAGGTTTTGCATAAATTGGAAGGCAGGCGAAGTAAACGTGCCACCAGCCCACAGGCACCTTTCGAAGGACATACAGAGGCATGCAAACGAGCCGATGTAGCCTACTGTCGCAGAGCATTTTCTAACCCTTGCCTACACCCGCTGGTAGTTCACCACAAGCATAGCTGAAAGGTGAAACCATCACCACCACGCCAACTCGAGCATAATTATGAGTGGGTGAGGGATGCCGCGAGAAGTACGGTCCCACCTACACCGACAGACACAATCAGCCGAGGACTGGCAGGCGACAGTGATACCGAGATCCAACTTCTATATTTTAACTGGAGCAACTTTAATATACGCTATTGAAGCTGGAGTTACCGCAGCTGTCGGCACCAGATACACCTTCCAACTGGTCCTCGTTAAAGGATTTACAGTTCGATTATGGAGCCTCAATAGGAGTCCACATCGGTATTTTCTTTTCGTACTAGTTCTCCCGCAGGTTTTCACAGGTTGAGGAGTGTCTGTCTAGTCCTTCTGGTATTTGCCTAGCTGCATCTTGATTGTCTAATCCAGGCTTGCAGGCCACGGGTGCAGTAAAATAACCATCTGCGAAAGGGCCAATGTATAAAATTAATCATCTAACATGCAACATTTCCACTCCTGCTCCACCTTAACAGAAAAAATGCATCTTCTGAATTACAAATCAACGCGTAGTGACCTCGTACGGACATTCTATATTGTGTTTAGGCTTGGCTGCGACCTGCGCATGCAGTGGCCCCTTGCAGCGCAGCACTTTAATAAACCTCTGGTGACCTTTGTCCAAATAACATGTGTGCTCAAATGCAGGTTGGAGGCAATAAATTCTATGCGAAAAAATTCGAGGTCCCGATAAAATATTCCTTGGTCCCAGAAATCGTCTCTTCTTCTTCTTCCTCGTCCGGGGATGATGAAAGGCATGTAATAAATCATGTTTGTCAGAAGGAATGGTGCAAATGTGACATGGTCTGTTTGCAGAGATGCCGACGAGTCTGTCATTTGAAATTTCAATGATAATCATGAACGAAGCATGTTACAGCGCCTAAGAAACACTGTTGTCAAGTGTTATGTATTGAAAACGGGAAGCAGTTTGTAGGCAGGACGCATGTGATGCAGGTAAAACAGAAGGCTGCCTGTAGGCAGAATGTCAGGTAGGCAAAACAGAAGACTGTCTGTAGGCATGACGTGCACTGGGGACGAATGCACAGCTCAAGTCACGAGTCATACTGACACCGCTGTGTATATGGTGTGGGATAAATGTAATAGGCCGAACGCTGGCCAATCAGAATAAGGACAGGGGTGAGCCCGCTAGCCAGGAGTGACGACTGGGCAGTCAGAACAAAGAAAGGGCTGAACGCGTGTCCGTGACCTTGAGCAGCGTTTGACGCGCGCCTCGCGTCATGATGTCCCGACACTACGGACGGGCATTCATAGCACAAAGTGAGCCATGTCCTTCCCTACATATGAAGGGCTATGTTTAATCTCAGAAAGGGCTTTCATTATCTTCAACATCCGCAGTTTGCATACTGTCAAAATCAAATTTTTCTGCGCATGAATATTTGTCCTGGATTGAACAAATCGACCAAGAATCATCTGGCACTGCCGGCTGATACCTAAATATTGTCTTTGAAAAAAACTGTCAACATAGTCGAAATAGGCAGACTGCCTTTGAAAACAGCTCCGTCCATCGGCATTTGGATTGCGTAATGCGTAAAATCGCTACTCTGCTTTCAATATGGAGTCACACTTCATTCCGTGGGTCGGGCATGGATGACAAACAACCTCACGATGATGTCCATTTGGACACGAGAATAGATGCCCTCCAGCATACGCGGTAACCTTTGGCTAAATTCCATTAAGGTACGTAGTCCCACGTCCTAACCCCATGGAATTTAGCGCGGAACCACATGCTGTACACGACAACCTATTTTTGTGTCCCATCAAATGCTCAAGCATGGGTCAATCATTCGTGTTGCAACATGAAACGAACGTCCAAAGAATAGATAAGCGAATTCGGTACACAGCAGTTAAATAGATGCCTACCGATGTTGCAGGATTCCGAATCGCGCTAAAACAGTTTCAGATGCTCATCTACAAAAAGCACGGTCAACAGTAGTTTATAAAGTGCACCTCATTAATCCTTATTTCCAGTATTTGTCCTACGAAAACGGTGGTTATAGAGTTTCTTGGGTGGGGAATTAGGATAGCCAGTGGAATATACTTTACTAACTGCTAAATAATCTGGAGTTAGATTAGTATAGTCCGCTGCGCAAAGCGCCGCGCACACCTTCAATTTACATGCAAAACAACTTACTATCAGCAGCCGCGGGAAACAGATTAGACTAAATTTTTTCACTTAACACTTCTAAAAATTCCTTTCCCTGCCTATCCTATTTCCCCACCCCAAAAAACTCTATAACCACTGCTTCCGCAGGAAAAATGCTGGGACTAGGGGTATATGAGGTGCACTATAAAAACTACTTTCGCCAAAGCACTATACTGGCAACTGTCAACGGAAATTGTCGCAGCGACGCTGCCGGAAGAAGTGAATACCCATGTGCTGCAATTAGTGAGAGAGCACTACGAGGCCGCCGGATAATGATAACATGAACATGGGCGCCAATTATGTCTAGCGTAAGTTCACTGTGAAAACATGTTTGCAAGCAGACTAAACAATGAAACTCGCATAGGAAAATCTTTTATCATCAAGCCCTAATTTCCCCCCCCCCCGTGTTGATTCAGCGCATCTACCAAGCGGCCCAATTAAAGTGAGTCAGTCCAACAGAATATACAGTTGGCATCTACCAATTTATTCATGTTGCTGGGGATGCACCAAGACAGAATTTCCTACTTGCAAGTATTGACCTCTAATCAACTAGGAAGTCGTGAGAGCCGATCGCGAGACGGCCTACTCAGCAAAAGATCTAGGACCAGGTAGATAAGATGGAATACGCATATGATTCAAATCAGGAAGGCAACTAAGGCAAGAGCAACAACTAGTAGACAAAGGAAAAGGAAAAAAATAGATGATTAAACGCTGACTGAGGCCAAAAGGCAGAGAGCAGAGGGGTAGTGCAATTGGGATCATGCAAGAAAAAGGGAATCATTGATGTCCAGCTTAGTAAAAGCTGAATCAAAACCCATCACAGGTGGACGCTGCATTAACGTCCAAGGAATGTTGGCTAGTGCCACACAAATATGTGGCGCAGACAGGATGGTTATGAATACAGGTAAGAGTTCATGACGTCTCAAAAATGAGCATGAAAAAGGTCACTTTAGAAGAGGCTGCGCGTACTAGCCTCAAGTATTGGAAGAGACAGGGGACCGTAACCCCAATGTTAAGGGGAAACATGAAGAAGTCAGAGTACATACAGAGAAGTGAGTGATCAAGAACTGCGATCTGAGAATTGGAGCACTGAAGCAGACTACGATGCAAGATTTTTGTATGTCCAACCAGTAGCTGAGGCCTGAAAATATTTGGGATGATGAGACAGACGCAAACGTGTTCTAGCGTTTTCACTTACGCGCTGTACGTCTTCAAGCTAGAAAAGATGACGAAAAAATGGAGATGATAACAAAAATTGGCATAAGTAACATTCTGCATTATTAGAACGTGGTAATATGGGGTCTTATGGGTAAGGAAACAGGATGGGAAACCAACGAGTTGTAGAAAACTAATGCGAAATGTCACAGAATTTAGGCGAATTTGTTGAACCTCAGTCGCTATATAGCGACCGCGTATATCGAAAAAACAAGGAAGAAGACAGAACCGAAGAAATAAGAGGTATTTGAGCGGTAACTAAGTTGAAGCAACCCGTCTTTCACTGCTAACTCCCTGAGCTAAAATAGGTGTACCTATCGCTTCTGCAACTACAACCTTTTTCTAATGAAATGGTAGACGATGATGTTATAGCAGCCTTGCCAAAGCACTCAAGTTTGAAATCAATAAGCAAAAAGCCCTGAATGCCTTGGGAAGATAACTAGCCGAATACAGACAAGGGCTATTGGACCGAGTCAAGCCAAGATGAGCACATCAAAATTACGCCTACTGAAATGCATTTAGTAAGCACTGAGGTATATTTTAAAATTCATCCGCTACCTTTGTTACTTCTGCCAAAACATTAGTACAAGCTTCACAGTTGTAGTTGTTGGTTACAAGATGTCAGATAAACGAACCTTGAACTTCTCTTCTGATGCTCTATTTATGTCCCCAACACGTAGGGCCTCAGTAACCTTCTCCCACAGCCGTTGTGATTCTTCGGGCGCCTGTAGACGAAGTGGGCGCACATATTTTGGATAAACTGCAATACTCCCGACGTCAATTGTCTCTTCAACCTGCTAGAAATGGGAATATAAATAAATAAAAAACACATGCACTACAAAACTGTGAAATTCCGTGGAACACTGCATTTAGCATGTGACGCATCTCATTGAAAGTGCCGAAAGGTATGAATCATTCGCAAACCGGCATCAAAAAATGAACCAAAGCTTTTGAATATAAATAATAAACGAACTTCATTAAAAACAAAAGATCGAGTAAAAGAAAAATCATGTTTTTAGGAATGCTAACTTTTTCCAGGGAAAGCAGAATATTTGGAAAAATTCAAAATCGCTGTAACTGAGTAAATCTCAATTTTAAATGCACTTAAATATACCTCAAGAATAAATTCAATGTCGAGCATAGCTTATAGCAGGCAACCTACAGCGTGAGTATGGATTCCAACACAGTTTTATGAAAATTAACTGCTCTTTTTCGTTTTTCGATTGCTTGAGATGCGGCCGGCTAGGGCAAACAAGTCCATGCGACCGTCTTGAAGTCGACCAATCTGCGCTCAAGTCCGTGTCAAACTTTCCAAAGAGAATTTTAGCTTTAAAGCTGCGAAAATTCCCGTCAGAGAATTCAGAAGAGAGCCAAATATTCTTCATAATGCTAGTTGCAAATTAAATTATAGAAGCTCCCACTAAGAGCGACTGAAGAGACCGATACCATAAGACGAGTGTTTACAAACGTTGGATAAACAAACCAAGTACGGTACGCGAAGTAAGCCAGATTTTTGAAGCACTGTCAGTTATGCGAAGACACGTTAATAGTAAGAAAAGCAAATTGCCGTTTGAGTAGTACAGTACGGATCAACCAACGAAGATAAGCAGAGAACGAAATTCTCCTTCAGATAGTACCACAGTTATCCATTTATTAATGCTTTTTTGTGGAGTACACAAAATGGTTCATATTCATTATGACGATTTATGGAGCCTAGGTGGTAGCGGCTTCATAGCATAGAGGAATTTGGAGTCATGTGTAAGTTAAAAGCGTACAGAATGTAGTATGAAGACAGTAAATGGAAGTGCAAGAACAGGGGATTAAGCAACATGTTTACAACCGAGATATGATTTTTGTTCGAGTAGAAAGTTTGAAGAAGACGCACCTTTCTGCTAAAGCAGCACAGTAAAGGATAGCTCTACTAACGCTTTCTAACAAGTGGGTTGGAACTAATGTATGAAAACGTGCATACGCAAGTAGTCATTTTTTGATGAGCGTGATTTTCACAGACGACCGTATAACTGTGCATTTACAAGTCGGCATCTACGGACGACGGAAATGCTCTAGGAGTATGTTGCATCATAGTTTATGCTGAAACTGTACCCAAGGACTCCATTGTAACCCAATAAACATCGCCAAGCTTTGATTAACATTTTGAGAATTAAGTCATGTAACGCAATCTTATTTGAATTAAACGTGCGATTAAACGCGAGGATGGTAAAAAGTTGCCGCGGGCAGAAATTGCCTGAGGAGGCACTTTGAAACGCCTTTAAAGTCAACAAAAGCTGGGAGGAGAGGGAGAGTTTTAAATAAATCAGGTCGTGGGTCTATCACACGGAAAGAAAACGAGGGGAGGGGGACAAACTTACCGTGGAAAGATCATGCAGACGGAATGAGGAGTTCCACTCACCCACAGCACGGTAGACGGGGCACGGGCCATCGGCGCTTGGAGAGGAGGCTGTGCGGGCATCTGGCGCATAAATTTCAGCGGTCACGTGATGCAGCTTGTTGGTCGGCTTCGACTACAAGGAATATTTTTGCGGCATTTTAGATGCAGTACGCGTACGCACAGTGCATAAGAGAAAGAGAGGGATAAATGGGAACTGTCTTGAAAAATCCATCAAAACAACCATCAGTGACGTGGATATTAGAAGTGGATAATTCCTTCCAATGCTCCCGGTAATAAAAAACTGCCAAGACAGGCAACAAGCTAGGACATGACGCAAAAACAATTAATAACGGGAAAATCAGGGATTAAGTCCAACGAAAAATGTGGTATGAACGTAACACCTACTTAGCAACGTTACACGCAAGCAATCTTCCGATGAATAGAGGTGCTTAAGGCCGCCTGACGGCACCAATGACTGCAACTTTGTAGACTGAATTTATCCTCTGCCTGCACAGTGGTTTGCATGGATAGGTTCATCTACACAATTGTTTGTTGGCTCAAGTTACCCATCTTAATCAAGTTCTAGAATGAGGCAAGAAGGATTAGTTGGTCGATTCTGCTTCATTGAATTTCCGAGGAAGTTAACGAGCGGACTTGGAGTAAATGCTTCGAAGAAAACCTTTTCCGGCTAGGCCGGAGATTTGACATAAAAATGACAGTCGAAACTCATTAGATTAAAGGCCCGAATATGTGTTCCAACAAGTTTGCGCCGCTACGAGGGGTTTGACTCACCAGTAAAACCCGCAGCGCCCAAGGAAATTAAACAAGACAGGGTGGAGACTGGGGTTTGCATACCAGAAAACACACGGGGAACGCCGGGGGATACACTCATGAACCGAACCCCTCGCAGCGGCACAAGACCGGTGAAGCACGCGTATCTGTGCATTCAGCTAGTATCTGCATCCTCAGTATGGTAAATCAATATTTGGG
This sequence comes from Ligula intestinalis, assembly GCA_036362985.1. Taxonomy (NCBI): domain Eukaryota; kingdom Metazoa; phylum Platyhelminthes; class Cestoda; order Diphyllobothriidea; family Diphyllobothriidae; genus Ligula; species Ligula intestinalis. The sequence goes on from JAYGXS010000001.1 coordinate 67,005,302, forward strand.
TTGGCCAATCATTTAACTGCATGCTTGTGACGACACGTCTGTTGACAGTAGCTCATATGGAGGGACTGACTGAAAAACGTACACGCCTAAAGGACGTTGATGAGCGAAAACCGCAACAGAAGGAAAGACTGTACTAGCAAAAGATACAATGGGAAGAAGCAAAATGAATACTTCAGTAGAAACCACTTCCAAATGGGCCTGAAGACGAGACTAAAGAGGGTGCATTTGGTAAAAGGGATAACTTAAGTCGTATGCATCTTGTTTCCCATCGATTATTGATGCTCTTCTAAATAAAAATGAATTTTATTAGACGCTTTCATAAAACTTCATTCCTGTTCCCATTTAATGGTCAAACATGCCTGCCTGTTTATCTATTTACGTCTCTCATTAATTACACGACAGAGTCCGCAGCCATTGCACATTTTTCTGAGATCTTCATCGTGCATTCCTAATGAAACTACAGGCATAGATGATAGTCCTTCAACGGAAAGTATCAGGTTGTAGACTAACGCCCTTTAAAGAAAATTTAGAGAAAGCTTAAAAACACTTGGGAATCAAAAGCTTTTCAAAACCAAAGCATGCGCTCCTTTGAGTATAAGAAATTTGAAGAAGAAGAAGAAGAAGCGATTTGCAATCAAAAATAGCCTTTTTATAAAATATAATTTAACTTATAAGGTTGTCTAAAATGCATGGAAAAATGCACCCTATGTAAGAAGTCACTTTGTACCGACTGCGATTATTACAGGCAGACAAAAAGACGTGCGCCCTAAACCTGGCATCCTGGCGTGGCCGAAACAGCTTGGAGTTATGCTTCAGGATACGAAATATTACAGTGCCATTTGAATTATCCTATCTAATCGAAAACGCATTTTAGATTTTTTGTTAAAATTTCATGAGATCAATCAATGACCGCATGTTGCCTAAAACAGAAAATATTTAACCCATGCCAAAACTTTATCATACGCAGATGCTTAAATTAGGATAAGTGGTGGGAAATAATACTTCGAGCATCAAAATTCTGCAGCATGTCTCTCGCGACGATAACAAACGAGTCGTCAACGTAACGGCACCAAAAGATCGGCTCCTACCGGTTGAAGACGATCTTCGTAGAGACCAGTTTGGCAAAAGTCTTGGAGGAATTTCAGTCTTGAACACGTCCATTTTGAAAAATTATAGGTGAGACTGCCTTTAAGAGCAGCGATTTGCCGCAATGGAAAATTTAGTATGTGGATCTTCGGCAGACCATAACAGCAAACCAGAGCAGTATCGGTTGATTTAATCTGGCGCCATTCGCTCTTCGTGATCACATTTTGGTGTTTCAATTTGCCTAGTAAGTTATTCAATCGACCTGCTATGGCTTTGGAGTCTGAGTTTTTGCTTGTCTGTAAAATCTCCTGTTATAAAAGAGCACTCTGGTTTTCTTATTGCCGTCTTCTCAATTTAGTAGGACTGTTGAGGGGTAACGAAGTTCACTTCATAGTCATAAAGATAATCGTTCCCGCCAGAAGCAAGGCAAGACGGGAACGGATTAGAATCTGGCCCTCCTATGAGAACCGAGTCAATTGATCGGGTGCCGGCATACAGGACCCTGCGCAGTCACCATCGGACTGTCATCATTGGTGTTTGATTGGCCCCTGTCCCCTATAAATGTTGTTCGTTCTGTTTGTTCTCACTCTGATCTCTAAAAATTACCCCCAGTAAGAGTCCGAGAGCTCAGGCAAATGAAACCGTATTTCCGGCAAGCGATGAACAGTCTTCTTTTTCTTCTTCTTTACTAATCATTTTTTCCTCAGAACAAATGCTCGGGAGAAGTTTATAGAGCGGGCGGCAAGACGTGTACTCGGAAGCCAGCTCCCAGGTTCGACAGAAATGTCCTAGTGTTATGCTGCAGGTAATCAATAGTATAACCCCATTCAAGTAAGCCTTCCAAATCGAAAACGTATTCTAGAATTTCGGCTAGTTTCATGAGACTGGTTGTTGACTTTATCTACTGAATTATTGGCAAACTTAGGAAATTTGGCATAACTGAAAGGTCTTCTTCCGAGAGGCAGATCATGTCCTATTGGACGTACTAGTTCTTCTTTGTACAGAGTCTCGGGATTATGAAGTACTCTCCCCAGTACAATCAAGGAAACTCGCACTGGCGATAGAGAGCAACAGAAACACACCTTGACGTGAAAATTTATGCTAGCGGTGTATCCAGTTTGCGGACAAGTTACTGATACACTGTCTCCGACTTCAATCCAAGGTACAGTCAAAATAGCGCGAGCGTAGGCGGAAGGAAGGGAGAATATGTAGTCTTCTTTGTGCTCTCGTAGGTGAAGAATAACTGAAATTTAAAAGAATAAGGGCATATGGTATGAGTGATACATAGAAATCACTGAGCCATTTCCACAACTCATTCATCAGTGAGAGAACTCCAGGTGCGATGACTTGTCAGTATGAAAACGTTAAGTTTCCTGTTGGTTAGGAAAAAAACAACGCAACCATCAACCAGTTCTCGCACAGCTCTTGATAGTGGACACACTCATGGAGCGGGGGGGGGCGCGGGTTCGTGACGGCACCCACACACGTCTGGCACTGCAGACGCATAGGCTATGAACACCAATACGTTTCCGCTGTAATAAGGAATAATTTAAGCGGGTCATAGTGTAAGGTAAGTGACGACAAAACAGTGCGCGATGTGGGTGGCGGTTTTCAGCAGCCAAATGTTAACGTTAAAAGCATAAGGACTGGGTAGTTACATGTGCTTTGCTTTCTCCTTAACCTAAAAAGAAAAATTCATTGCAAAAGACAAAGCGCACCACAGACCTTTATGCGAACTCGAGCAGTGAGGAACCCATGCGCTGGCAAGTACGACAGTAACTTCTAGAGGCCTAAACAGACACAGACAGCCCGGTGAATTTGTCCTGGACAAAGCGTTAATAAAAACAGAGAACTGTAGAACAGAGAAGCGCACAAGGGCGCGGGCGTTGCCAAAAAGGGGGGAGAGGATTGGGGGGGGGGGGGGATTTGAGCAGGCGAGGATCGTGGGCGGTCTTTATAATTGGCATTGATACATTGAAACAAGGCCGGGAATTTGTGGAGTCGAGAGCGACGAGGGGCAGAATACTAATTGTGATGGTCAAACGCATTTAAAACGCAAAAGGTACACAGCGGAAATTTTTTAAGCATGAAAAGCTCAAGCAGTTGGCTGTAGAGGAGTGGTAGTTGAAGCTCACAAGACGTACAAAAAACATGGAAACCATTAGATTTTAGATTTTTTTGGAAAATACGGGCCGATTTTGACTCGCATTTTAAAACTGAGAGCGACTGCTATTTTCGTATTGTTCTATATGAAATTTACATGACTAAAAATTGATGTGTACTCTTTAGTAATTGTCCTATGATTTTTCTCCAAGTACAATTTTGAAGCGCATAGGCCCTTAATAACGAAAAAGAAGAAATACGTTAAAATTTCTTGCACGAGTTCATTGTCGGTCTTGGTATTTCCCAAACAGCTGCTAATATCAACAGAACGTGGGAAGAAGGGACCAGAAGCGGTCAGCCAGTACGAAGGTGGTAGTAGAAATGTCTTAGTGGTTATGAAAGCTTTTAAGATTAAGAAGGTGACGGACGGCCACACAGTTTTGAAAATGAACTCTTGAAATTATTTGTTGAATGAAACCGACGTAGGTGTCCGAGATATTTTATGTCAGTATTTCAACCAACTAATGCATATTGGAAAGGTGCAAAATCTCAATAAATGGTGTCACAAGAGCTCAATGGAAATCTATATCTCTCTAGTTCTCTGCGAATCTCAAATAATCCGTTTCTTGACTGAATAGTGACGTGTGATAAAAGTGGATACTTTATGATGACGCAAAGCGATCGGGGTGAATGGCTTGATTGTAACGAGGCATCCAAAAATCTTCCGAAACAGAGGTTAAAGCACAAATTCGTGGGACGTTCTCCGAACCTTAGCTGAGAGGGAGAGATACTGGGCTCAGACGGATGAGGGAAGATACAGAGAGTGTGGTTGATGCAACAGGAAGTCGACTATTACGTAGAACCCAACACGCGCAAGTAACTGCATCAACCTGTTTGGAGCATAAGCCGGGCATCATCAAAATTCATGGCCAAACTGCTGCGTGCAAAACCGAGAGTTATTGCTTGCTTACAAACCAATCTCGGCGCTCGACCGACGAAAAGCTTTACCAAGTGACTTTCAACGGCTACATCACACGTAAGTGCATTTATGCTGATGTCTTACCATTAAGATATTTTTACACTATAGGAAATGCCACGCTGTCATGCTTAGCAAATTCTGGAACATGTTGTGCCCTTATTTATATAGGAGAGCTTTTGTAAGTTCCAAACTATAGCTGGTTACGGTAGTAATTCTATAGTTAGCTTGAAAACGGCAAATGCCACTACCTTTCGAGATAAAGGCGTGGTTAAAGTTGTGCAAATCATGCAAAAAGACGATACTACAAAAATGATTCTCCTTTGATGCGGACAGACGAAACCCTAGATGTTATGTCGGCTAATCGGGCTCTCTCGGCATCAGGCTTAGTCGCCGAATATTGACAGGCGTTAGTCAGGCTGTCTCCATTGTCGTCTCTATTTGGAGCCGACTTCCTACCTCTAAATTTACATGCTCATCAGATCTGATACGGTAACAGTTTCCTCTGATCTATACGAACTAAATCAGCGGCATCACAATCACTAATATGGCATCATTCATTTTGTACTGTATTGTCATAGCGTCGTCCGTACTTGTAGTGTACCTATTTAGAAAGATGAAGTTCTGTAAATTCTGAGCTAGAGCTAGGTACTACAGACGATCAAAGATGGCCTGTAAAAACGGCAAATGCCTCTTTGTTACGACCTGAATGCAGTTATTATTAAAAATACGTTTCTTTAACCCTTCAATTTACTAAAACCCCGATATAGGTTACGACTGCATATTAGGATAAAATTTCCTACATGCACGTACAGGCCGCATTAGAGCATACCAGATGCTGGACTTAGCAAGTATGATTCATACAACTAGCACTCCTGTCATTTGCATACTACTTCTAGCATCAGTGTCCTAGCCCTCGTAGTCTACGCTTTAGGAAAAAAAACAGGGCAAGCATGGATGTGCTCCAGGCTACAAACAGGTACTTACTGGAAATAGCATAAATCCAAGTCCCCACTTTAAGTGTGAGATTGAGGGCATATTTTTCCAGCGCTGACTTTAATCAGCATCACTTCTGACTAATAATATCCAGAAATACTACCAGTAACATTAGAAATAATCTACACCCCTAGTTAGTAGTGTAAGAAATAGGAATAGCAGAAGTATCAGTCTTGGTTCCTTGAGTCTGGCTTGACACTTACTGCAGATGAGTGAGGGTAAATAGTGCAGTAGTACCAGCGCTTAAGACTACTGCCATTTAAGACGAAGTACGCGGTGTTCTGACCTGCACTGGAGAAAGCGGTCTACGCCTGATTCCTGCTCGGTCATCTTGATTGGTGTCTTGCCACCGGTTCAAGCGGGGGGAGGGTTTAGAGTAAGGTAGAAAGCTGCACGCCTATTTCACTTAAATCTCGTCTCTATCTCCAGTGACCGTCTCTGCTCCTGGCCGTATGGTGAACTTCATCGAAATCGATGGTCGAACTATCATTATCATAGCTTTATCGTGACGAATAAGCGCAGCATGGCAGAGATTTACTGTAAGCAACTCGAGGAAATGCATGCGCACTTGCGAAAAATGAAACTTGCCCTAGTGAATCTACGTGGCCCAACTCTGTTCAACGACAATTTACAGCCACATGGTTCAAGGATGGCAGAGTAGAAACTCCCTGACGTCGGATGAGACTTTACCACATCCGTGATATTCCCCAACTGACAACAATTCTTTCCAGCATCGAGGCAATTTTTAAGCAGCAAAACTTTAAAGGACAAAACTGAGTTGGAAGTTGAAGTTAAATAGTTCCACAATCAAAACCAGCGAGTTTTTTTATCGACAAGGCATAGAGGGTTTTGCTGATCGATAGCAGAAAGATGCATCAATGTTCAAAGAGCATACTCTGACCAACTTTCACAAACTTAGTGTTAAATGTTTCAAGTATAACTGTTGAGTTCGGAAATCGGTCAATAATTCTCATACAGCGTAATAACTCAACAAGTTTGATAGCAAATTCAGAGGTCGAGAACCTTTTTGACTCAGAGAGTCAAGATACCAAATATTTGGAAGTATATATTATGTATATAATGTATTTAGAGATTGAATTTACTGAAATATATCGGCGGTGACGCGTCATTGGAAGAACCAAAATCACAAAAGCTGAAGTTTCTAATTCTAATGCTATCTCAGAGAGCCAGAGACAATCGTCAAAAGAGCCACACTTGGCTCGTGAGCCATTCGTTCCCGATCCCTGCTCTAGATGGTTCGTAGATAAAAAGTAAATAAACGTTGTACAAATGCAAAATCTATCAGGAACACAATGAAAAATTAAGGCACCTTTTACTGCACACAGAAGTTACGATACCACCGCTGAGCTGCTGAATGCAGAAACAGGCTCACCTTTCCCCAGCATGGAAACACAAACGCTGATGCCCTGAAACCTGGACTGAGTGTGAATAGAGGCCGTCAGTTCCATGTCCGCTTCGGGGCAGACGAACCTGAAGGCTGAAACCGGCGGATGGTGAGACACCTGCTCTGCACAGTACGACATGGTGTAGTGGTCGGCGTCGACAGCAGTGTCAGTGGAGGTGGTCTGAGGCTCGGGCACATCGCAGGCACTCTTGGGAATCCGCCAGCTACAGTGGAAGACCTCGCCTATTATGGGGTTGTAGGGCTTTTTGGCTATTTTGTCCTGGAAGGAAAAGAATGAAGTAAAGGGTAAGGTTATGACAAAAATTCCTTTTCTATGCGATGATGAATCTACGCGTGAACATAATATATTGTATGACATCAGTGTGGATAAGATGACTACGTGCAATAACAGTAGTGAGAAAGACAAATGAGACTGGAATGGTCATTACTACCTTACTGGTCGCCATCAGCCAGCCATACCCAAAATCAGGTGTTGCATCATCCCTAAGGCTCGAACCGTGACCAGTTGGTTCAAAGTCCAATAACTTAACCACTGAGCCACAGGCTCGCTGTCTTAGCGGCTGCGATTGAGTATACTGGCAGTGGGGCACTTGTAGTGGGTCGTTGCCTGCCCGATGCCTGGACTTCCTGTCTTGACCTCAATTCGTCTAGACCTCAAGGTCGTTGCGACCGCCGAACTTACTGGCGCGAGACACAGGCCACCTACGTTGATTTTCTACCCACACGCTGTCCAACCAATCACAGGCCGACCTAGCCAATGAAAGCGCTCTCTCTGTCTACTGGCCTGACTGCCTTCATACTGGCACTTGGGACCCGGTCAATCTCCTTGGCGGTTGGGTTCTTCCTGCTTAATCTCCATTCCTCTGGGTACACAATATACTCTTCCTACTATTCTGGCTTCCACCGACTTCTCCTCTCCTAAGGAACCATGGTCTGAAGATCGCAGTTGCTGGGTTTGACTTACTTAACCCCCTGCGATGCACTCACCGATCGCGTCTCGCTGTGCCTTAGGGTTACCTCTCGAGTCCCGTCAGCATACGCAAAATGGCTTATTAGCTGTCGTCAGCCAGCCATATCTAACCTGAGGCAGTATAATACCTGAGGACTACGTACGCTGTAATCTGGCGAAGACTAGAAGATTTTTGCTTTGAATAACAGCCCAGCTTATTCATCGTTGTCGAGCTATAGAAACAAGCTCCCACTTAAAATGTATTCCATTTTGCCTTTAAAGTTGCAGAAATTCTAAGCTTGGATTGCAAAATCGATTTTCGAAGGACTGAAGCGGCGCTGATAGGTTTCCTGCAGCATTTGATGAGCAGAGAAGGGAGATTCTTTGGAGACGGAAAGCAACCCCTTGGTGGAAACGTCCCTTCTCCAGAGACAGTCCTATACAGCACCTATAGCTGATATTTTAAACATTGTTTATGGATAGAATGTGAAGAATTCGTTTAGAAGCAACCATTATCTGCATGCCATTATTCGAGTTCTTCTCATACCAAAATGAGCAGTTGGTGAAGTCTGTCCTATGCACTAAATGTAGTGCAGTCAGATTACGAAAGCGGTAGATGTATCGCGGTTTTGCAGACGTAACAATGCATCTTAAGACGTACAATATGCAGCCACCTCACAACAACTGAGTTCAAGCAAACCAGCTGACGGAAAAACGAGCTAACGTAATCAGAGCTCACAGGATAGCTGCGTAACCAGGCTATTTAAGTAGGCCTCGCCTGTCGTTCCCCAATCAATTGGCGAGCTTTTTAAATCGAGACGCCATGCTTTTCTGCTCTCCGTTCGCATGGATTTTTTATATATACACTGTTTAGCCCCCCCCCCTTACCCCCCTTGTTTATTTAAACTACAACAATGAGGTCATTTGCACACGATGCTAGGACCGTTTTGAAGGGTGTCTAATTTGGCCTACATTTTGTGACCCTATTCAAGGACGATTCTTCTCGATACCCACAGTTACAGTCTTCGGCCATTAAGCATCATCTGTGATTTTCCGAGGTTATGTTTTTTTTGTGCCTAATTTTTATTCACGATAAAGGAAGTAATTTTTGAAATGATACTTCCAAAATAAAGCATATCTCGTTTTCTTTAAGTCAACCTTCACCGATGTGTAAAAAGGCCTCGTTAGAAGTAATGTTTTGTGCGAGGCAAGACTGCTTTCTTAGATAGTAATGGTAATCGTCCAGGTGCATAAACGAAACATTGCGTTGGCACGTACACAACTGTCGGATGCATTATTTCGTATTAATCGGTTAGTAACAAAGAAAGTCCGGGATTCAGATATTCTTGTGCGAAAAAACAGCACACTTCCCTACTGCTTTGGCTTAATTTTCGAGTAAAACTTGCATAATACAGACGGGCCGGGTGGTCGGAAGGGTTAAATGACTGTTTAGGATGGATTACATCGCATTTGGAGAAGTGGCTGGCAATGAGCAGCTTTGGTTATCCTAGCCTGATACTGGGTGCCATTTAGATGAAAGGCAAATGAGAGTTGCCGCATGGGAGGAAGTTTGCCATAGTGTGAGGAATGTCAACCTTTCCCATTAGAGCTGAAATGCGAGAGAGGGACGACAAAGGCCGCTGATCAATGTCGGGCTCAGGGCAAGTGAAGAAAATGAATGAATGGCCAGGTAAGTCACGTACAAAGGAAAAAAAACACGAATAAATCGTTCACTTAAAAACTAGTGAATGCAAGTTGAACATCCACAAATCGGGAGAAGACTATAAGAAAACACCGCTACAAGGGGTGGCGGGCCTGCAAAGCAAAAAAGAATAAAAACAAATGGCAATGCGCACCTTTTTACCCGCGTGGAAGAAGGTAAGATACCACTTGACAAAGCGAAACATTCTATCGAGCGGAGTTGTGCCCTTGGTAATCCTGTTAACAGAAACAGTCGAGACGATGAGTCAATGTGTACATATGTTGAAGCAAAAGTGTCAAAAACAATGCGAGACCGTAATAGAAATTTCTGGCTTATTAACCGTCATCAGCCCGTTATACTAAATTCCAACTGTGGAGCATCAGCAATTCTGAAGCGGGACTTTGACCATGGAATACAACACGCTACCACTGCACCACGGGCTCATGGCTTTTGTCAGTTTGTGTACATACAAAACGTGAAAAAGAGGTGTCGGTGATGATTGCGTCTGTTAGTCAAGTTGCTGATCATCCATCAAATCCAGTAGTTTCAGATGGTGGCAGGGCCTTCAGTGAAAGCCATCTGTAAAACAAGAAAACCTATACCTGACGAATAAATAGTCGTGGCAATCGAGGGCCATCTTGCTTCTCCGATTTCGCTGCAGCGTTTGATTCCAATAATACAAACAAACAATGGCGGTTAATCGAGGTGAGTGTGACGGCAAAAAGTATCACTGCAATCAAGGGTTGCTCTCATTCTACCATTGATTGAGTTCGCGTCCACAAATAATCATCATAACCATTCGAGATTGGCTCCGGCGCTCATCAAAGTTTTACTTCGTCACACATTAGGCTAACAACTTGACTTATTGCAATCCGGGAAGGGCTGATAGCCTTAAGGACAAAGTCCAATTTGAATTAAATCACTTTCTGATCTCAACGAAACAGGCGACATAGTCCCAACAGAGCTTCAACATTTAATCACATGCGAGGAAGGCCGCTAAATCAACCGGTTTATTTATGCACGCTGCCATGAGGAAATTATCCTCAGGCTGTAGCTCAGGTCAGGAGAAGGCACATCTCATGATTAAGAGTTTCCGGCTTGAATAAAAAAGTTATTAATATCCCAGGGGCGACCTTACCACCAAGGAACGAAGTTATGATGAAACTGTCACCTGAATCAGCTGTGTTTACTTTATTTTCAGCCTGCAAAGGTTTCTATGTCTTGTCATGATTTAGCGACCCCAATAAAGATCCGCAGCAGTCCGGCCAATCACTTTTCGTGGGTGTAAGTACTGGACTTTGTGCAGGAAGGCCGAACTGCGGTTGTTGATCATTTGGGATTCATAACGACCATCCGAGTGAAATACACCAATTTCGCATCCAGTAACACAGAACACAGTAAGTGTAACAAAAATTCGAAGGTTTCAGGCTATCTAAAAAAAGGCGCATTAGGCGGTAGCGGCATGTTCTTCATCGTCTGTTACGTAAGCTGATTGCTGCCATCCTAAATCGGTCGGCGCTGCCAGAGTAGCAAACAAAGTCACATCGAAATCTGCCTTGGTAGTCTGGTAAGTGGAGTTATGGTATCTGGTTTTTGCCCTTCGATATATAAAGATATATATATAGGTATAAAGAGCATACCATGCGGAGGCAGTACATCAGGTATAGTGGGGGTTAGCTATACTAGACACATAAAAGGCCGAATAAAGTGCAATTCCTGCATCATCGTATGACAATTATGAGACTTGCCCGATAAAGAGGTGAGGATGTGCCATATAGTCGGCAAACATTTCGAGGAGGGAGCGACGTTCGAGAATAAATGTGGGAAGAACAACCTTGAAGGAAGTGCATGTAAACCAGAAGACGGTGAGAAAACGTCAAATAAGCAAACGAAGAAGTGTCAGTGATTGAAAAAAGAACAACAGGGGGAATAGAATTGTAGTCTGTAGCATGGGAAATAATTAGATGAAAGGTTCTTGCAGTGGTAAAAATTGTCGTAGAGCTGCGCGCCACGGCCATAATTTTTAAAACGCTGCTACCATTACTAGAAAGTTAAATGCCTAACCAAAACGAACTTAGATTGATCAGGAGTAAGAATCCTAAATATACAGCGGTCATTCATGCATTGAAACAAATCTGAGAACATTTGTTGTCAAGTAAATCGATGAGACAAAACAGCAGTCTCGAGATGCTTTCCTTCAAATAGGCCTCCGCTTGACCTGTTGTCATTCGCTGGCTATAGTTTTTTTTCAAACAAATTAGTCAAATTTTCATTGAAGTTTATAGGAGAGCAGTCGAATAGCACGATCACGAAAGGTACATGGACATGTTGATTGAAACAGCGTTACCTACTGATTTAATAAATTCTACCTGCTGGGAGGTTCCCGCGACAGCGTTTTTCTGTAACACTTTCTGCCTACATCAAAAACACCAGGACGCTGAAGAGAGCCCAAAACCGAAGCCTGAAATCTCTCCAGTATTGTACAGCATCGTCAAAACTTCAGGGTTCACTTATCCTAAGATCTATCAGTGTGGTTGTTGGATATCGTCCCAAAGTAACGACCTATAACCTATTGCAGTTCATGGACTTAATAACAGATGCTCATATGTCATAGAAGTCAATCACATTACCTCCAAAGACTGGCCTGCTAACAATTGTGACGAACGGCTGACGGCCAGAATACACGAAAAAAAGTCAAAAGTGGACGAAAGCATGAGTACTAGCCCCAACTCGGACATGCACAACCCCCACAATGATCATTAATTGGTCTCTAAGAATGCAGTTTCCAGAAACTTACCCGATAAACCATGGATGGATCAGAATGAAAAGCCTTAACGACATATTGCAAATTCGGCCTAACGCCGATCCACAGAATTGTGTGTCGTAACTTGGAGAAACAGACTATAAAAATATGCCACAGGATGACGCCCGACGCTTATACGAGCAAGTAAGAAAACAATGCACTAGATGAATATATGAGGTTTCCTAGACCGCATGTAGGCTGATTGCCCTACATTGAAAACGTGAATTAATTGAGAGTGAAGCTGACTTTCATTGCATCTAGTACACTCTCGCCTTCCTCACACACACACACACACACACACCTTGTTGTTTCAGTAGCAAAAGAAACGAAATAGGTGACTCGGCAAGTAGCCAACAGAGTTCAAAGCCCGTCTAGGTGTGGTACATACGACCTGTTCTTCGCTTTATGCTTACCGAGCTACAATAAGGGCATCTTGCATCTCACAGAAGTGACAGTGTCACGAAGGTCACAGTATGAGGGAGGCATTGCACCATAATCCTGTCCTTAGAAGGAACGAGTGACCTCGTAGGCCACGACTGATAACGAGTCGTGATAGATATAGACAGGTGCATGTGGAAGAATTTCCCAGTGCTAATGGAGGCGAACAGGCCGCTTCCAAGAAGCAGTTCAGGAGAAAATGCGATAACTGGAACAAGAAATGACCCGACATGTCAGATTCTAGCTCGAATTCACCCCTAGAGACAGTCGCAGGTAAAGGTAATAGCGGCACACGGTGCATAGTATTTATATTCCGTTGTGGCTACGCGACCACATACGCACAACAATTAGCAGCTCTCTGGGTTACCGTTGAGGGCCGTCACGTATGCGATGATAGCTTTGTAGTCCGCATCCGAGTCGTTAATGGCCGCGATATCATCAGCGCTGTTGGATGCTGGCGTTATAAGTACGCGGAAATTTGGCTCACTGTCCTTTGATGGGTTGGTCGCCCGCGTCCTCCCCCCCCCCCTATCTCTGCCGCATGCTCGACCATTCGCGTTCAATGTACCCTTCCAGTTTTACCAACGTAGTTGCTTTGTCCTGAACTGCACCAGATCTGGTAAACATCTCCAGACGTTCAGCTTTTTAATTTTTGTCCGCGGTAAACATGAGTTTATTTAAGGTTTATAGGCGTAAACCGAAATTGTAAGTGCATATTTGGGTTGAAACCCGTCAACCACTGCGAAATATCCACTTGCTGCTGACAGACAGACTTTAGTAATATAAATTATTGTTGTAACTTACAGTACAAACAGCCTAGGTACCAGATAAAAGGCCCAGACATGTGTTTCACTAGTGTTCTGCCGGTATTCTCAGGAGCTTAAAAGGCGGAACTTTCAAAACCGATATATCAACCAGAAACCGGACAGGGAAGGTTGAGGAACCCACTGATTAGCTGGACCCCTCGCAGCTGTGTCAAGCAGCGACAGAATACCGGCGAAACACGTGTCTGGGTCTTTTAGCTAGTGATTAGGGTGTTAGTATGGTACGTCTCCGGAGGTTTTGCGTCCCCGGCGACTGATAGTTCGCTCTAGTCTTTGTACAAACTAAAGTCCAAATGGAGTGAGAAAGCAGCTGAGGCTTGCGAGACGTTTTTCACGTACGGAAGAATGACTCTGATGAGGGTTTCGAGCGGGAATCCCAGACGGCAGGTCGATAAGCTTCTTGTTTTAGCAATCACATCAACTCCTGGATTCTCCAGTGTCAAGCAAATTCTACCTCTGACCGCTCCCATACAGATATTGGTTGTTCATGTTCATCAAACAACCAGTTATTATATAAGTGCAGTGGGTGACGGGCGGGATGGCTTACATCTAAGGCATATGAAACACATGTACAACAGTAGGTTAGTGCTCGTGGGGACTCAACACAACCCATCTAATGACGTGTCGTGAGTAACTGTGGATTCCGTTCAGGTAAAATTATCCGATAACGTTAAGCACAATGCTTATAAGGATTGCAGTAGGCAGTCTGCACGCATAACAGATTGCGATAAGCAAATAATTCAGGAAATAAAAAAAATATGCTGCAGTCTATAAAAATGCATGTATGCCGAATGGGATCAAATTTAAAATCGAAGAGAGCAATTCCTATTAAAAAATTATTCGTTATAGGTTAGACAAAATTGTCTGGGAGGTTAATTGTGCAATATGGAGAATCGTAGTCATAAACACGTTACTGTTCTGCGCAGTCACCTCCGAACTGTAGCAAATGATGATAATGCGCCTCTAACACCTAAAACTGCCGCTAGTTAGGTTGCCGCTTTTGTCTCTGACGATAGACTACAGTAAGAGTTCGAAAGCTCAGATGAATAATGAACACGCTACTAACTCAGGCAGGTTGAGTATGCAAGAATTAATACCACTTGAAGCGCACGCTTGTTTTAATTGGGACGAACGTATATAAACATAGAAAGATACTTAGGGAAATAGTTCTGAATTAGACATATAGAATAGACGCATGAGGCAAGCACCTTCGTGAGATCTCGACCTTGCTTGAGTTGGGAGAGGATGTGCAATATAACCGTCTTCTGAGATTCAACTGAGCCCAGTTCTTGCTCACATTCGAACACGGGAACAGGTTCTTCATCGTTGGGGTCAACGACGAAAGGAGTTGTAGTCATATTGTTGATCGGAGGTGGGACACCCTGACTGGTGGATTCAGGCCTATACGAAAGAAATGTACGCAAAAAATCAAAATCGAAAGACTATGCAGTCGGTTTCCCACAAGAAACATCATTTTTTATCTCGTGTATAGAGATTTGGGTCAATTCGAAGCACCAAACAAATGTCTTCTCAAATACAACTTGGTTGAAGAGTCCATTAATTATAAGTACACAACAAGCACAAACACTCAATGGGTGCAAAATAATAAATTTAGCAGTCCCAGTTGATTACGGTACAAACGCACCACCAATTCTACAGAATAAACAGGTACTCTGGACTCAGACTCAAAACGTTTAAGTAGTTCTGGCCATACAGTTTAAGGTGATATGTGAAGAGGCGCTTGTTTGCACGCTGACGATGTCTAACGACATGGATTTCAATGGAGAAGGTGTGAAAAGCTAATGTCAAGTCTAAATCACCTCCGCTATATTTTACAACAGAGGAAGGAAAAATTAAAGCCTAAGAATGCTTTGCGCTTGTTAGTTGCTCAGGGTCCTTGTTTGGCCAACAAATTGTATCACATTTTAATGAACCTGTAAGTCAATGCCAATGCGCATAATTCTGCGGAATGTACTCTCTTCGATGGTCTGTTAATATGAGCGGTGGATAGTGCGCAGAAAATGACGAATCGATCCAGCACCGTGAGTAAACAAGAAGCCCACCACATATATTTTTTTCGACGACACAGAGAATGCCTCCACTTGGATTCCATATTGATTTGTTATTTCTAACGATGACATTGCAATGAAAACTTAACAATCGACATTATGCGCCTAACTTCACATGGTGCCAGTGACTATTAGACACTATTGCCCTTCAAGCTGCCTCACACCCTTGAACTCGACACACATTTTTATAAGACAGGTACGTTCAAAAATATTTTTACTGTAGGAGAAAGGAAGGTCAGTCTTTAGGCACAATGACTGAAAAGTTATATTCAGTGTTTCTAATCAATTTGCAAGCCATAAATCGCAAAACTGAAATAGGATTTTGCGTAGTAACTGGGTGCACGATGCTTTAAATTATCGTATATAATCTAATCAACGCCTTGGCTGGGGGGGGGGGGGGGGAAAAACCAACGTTACATCACTTTAAAAGTTTGCAAAAGGCGAGACTTGGATTTCTCGGCCCTTGTAAAATGAACAGCGCGATAGCCACTTACTTGGTGCCTCTGCTGCTCAGATTTGAGCATGATGGCGTTCGTACTGATCCTGTAGGAGCATGCGAGCCCAAGGAGGCGAGGAGAGAATTGGAGGAATTCTTTTTGAAACAGCGGTTTGGGCGCAAGAAAGAGGGAAGGGGCATTAGGAGAGCCGCTACAGCAGTTGCGACGGTAACTGAACACACGAAATGAGTCAGAAGCAAGCGCAAACAACGCAGCACCAGAGCCTAGTGCGGTGGTGGGGGAGAAAGGAGAGAGTTGCCGCGAGAAAACGGGACAGCAACATTGCCCTTAAACGATTGGACGACATATGAGCCGGAGCCGGCGGGGGGGGGGGGGGGACAGCGTGGCTTGGTGGCGAGAGTAGACGACGAGGCAGCAAAACAGAAACGGAAGTGAGCTATCAGCACGCGGTGCATGCGTGGGTGGGGAGAAAGGGCTAAACGCGGCCAGAAATACTTCCCAAGGTCACCACGCACGCGCGGGTGCGCAAGGTTGTGCAGATCTAGACAATAGAGAAGCTGGCACCAGATGAGCGCGCGGAGTCAGAGTGGGGCGCAA
This sequence comes from Ligula intestinalis, assembly GCA_036362985.1. Taxonomy (NCBI): domain Eukaryota; kingdom Metazoa; phylum Platyhelminthes; class Cestoda; order Diphyllobothriidea; family Diphyllobothriidae; genus Ligula; species Ligula intestinalis. Next base: position 67,021,729 of record JAYGXS010000001.1, read on the forward strand.
GACGTGAAGCGAAGGAGGATCTCGCTTAGCTTTCGGAAGGACTTAACTTTGCAAACTAAAATGCGACAACTACAGTCAACATACGCGTATCCACGTGGCCTGCTTTGTCAGCACAAATGAAATACGACAGGAGGCTTTTTGGTGACTTTAAATCGAAAAAAACGGAAGCTTCTTGTAGGACAGTCCTTTAGTCCTTCGGAACACGCAATTTCTTTCAGCAAGGCTATTTTACTATAAGGCGTTCCTACAGTTGATAAGTTTTTGCGAGCGGCTCGAAACCCGGCCTAGTCGGAGTGCCATAGAGACTAAATTCAGACGTAATTATTGCATCCTGACTCTCGATCCTAAGAGCAACGAGTTAATCTGCCAATTGACGACCCTCTCACCCATGACTTTGCATGCATCTCAATAGCTTCACACGCGTCAGAATTTATTATAATAAGTAATGCGCTCAAGGTGCCGTGGAAATGGCTTCCGCAGTATCGACCTTCCTGTCTCTTCCATCAGTCCTGCACAAATCAGCTGTTTGAGTCAGTCAGCTATCTGACGAGAGAATTGGGGGCAAGTTACTGACGCAGTGAGAAGCCTGTGTCTAGGCATGCCGCCATATCTCCACTCCGTTAGTGGTATTTGTTATGCGGTGTGCGAATTCGGCGTAGCCCGGTTAATGCGTGCGATGCCCTAACCTGACCCCTGTGTTGGTCCACAGCATCTGCCGTGGAACCCATTAAAGATCACGCATGAAGTCTGCTTACCGAAAGGAGAGAACAAAATGCAAATCCTGTTTCAATTAGCTAATAAACGGACGGTAAGTTACGTTTAGAAAATATAAAGAGAGCTGCGTGCAGTGGAGATTAGACTTGATTGTACACAAGGAAAACGTGATTTACAAGAAATCGCACAATTTTGGCAAATGTGTTTTCAAAAATGAGCCTATGAAAACAAGTTTGCCTTTCAGTACACTGACGTCAGTGGCGTGGTTCGAAAGAAACCAAACAAAATGCCCTTAAGTTTGTAGACAACTGCGGCTTCACCTGACAGTTGACGAAAAACAAAGACTACATTGCGCAGAACTGTTGTGCTAGACAAAATAAGAGTACACCTTTTTTCAATCGGGACAGTTTGCCACTCTTTGACGCAAGCAAACAAAACTGATCACCTCACGACCAAACAAACGACCACACGGCCCGAGTCAGGTGCGGTATTGACGATTCTTTCCGCGAACTAAGAAGGATGACGGCAAAATCGGCTATGGAGGGCTGAAAAAATACTGGGCTGAAATAGCGACCTCAAAGGAGCGGACTTCCAACCTTGGTGACACTCGAAAAAAACTACCAACCTATTCGCAAAGTCGGTGGTAGGCTCTCTTCACCGAGTCACTCAGTGATGTGAATGGCGGCTTTGTTGCACCCAGACGCCAGTTGACTGATTTCCAATTTACCGATGATGATGCCTTACTAACTCCAAGCGTTGGCAATCTACAGTCTACAGTGTCGAGGGTGAACGAAGTGGCTAAATCGATCGGTTTTTCTATGACTGCTAGGAATGCCAGTGTTCTCATGTTGCACTCCTTCTCAAGAAAAGGCACACCTCTACATTAATGGTTATCATCCAGAAGAAGTAGACTGTTTCAAATACCTCGGAGGGAGGTCGCTGCTGAATGAACAGAGTAAGGATGACATCGTCTTCCGAACAGATGCAGCTCCACGAGTTTTCTCCAGTCTTAGAAGTTGCCTACGAACAAGAGGCGATATTTAAATAGCCATGAAGGTTTGTATGTACCGTTCACCTACGCGGCCTGTTCTTTTCTAAGAGTGTGAATGCTGGGCTATGCGCTTGGAAGATGAATGGAAGCTGGAGGCAATTGACCACTCCTACTTAAAGACCATTCTTCGAGTAAAGTAAATTGGCTTCGTCTCAAATGAGACAGTCTGCAGTCGCAGCGACAACAACGCAAGGATATCCCAGGCCATCTAAGCAAGACGACTGTGGTGGTTACTGCCGTCGCCCCAAAACCATTTACCGAGTGGAAACGTCAAAGAGGGAGTCAGCTCAAATACTGGTTCGACTCAGTCCGTCAGGACATGGAAGTGATTCTTGGACCTTCGGTGTTCGGTCTCCGGCGCTGGCGATGAGAATGGATTTGATTGCCCAGGTCTGCTGCAACGGATCTTCACACGTTTAAAGTACCGTCTGGGACATCATCGATGCCAGTTAGATCAGCCACGATCGCAGTCGCAACAAGTACAAGTACCACACCTAAACCAAGCGGGCACATGTGAGCTTGTACTGGTTTGGTGTGACGCTGTCTATCGATCATTCAAACTGACAGTTAGGCTGTCAATTTAAACGAGGTACAAATAGAGAAGGCCTTTTGATCACCGCAATCATAATTTTACGCGTCTGAGCTTTCATGCTCTTCTGGAGTCTATCGTGGGAGATAAAAAGCGTCAACGAAGAACAAGCAACAGTTATAGGAGGCAGGAGCCAATCAACCATTATGGGGGGGGAGCGAGTCAACCACCAGTGCCATCAGTCCGGAGATGCCTGCGCAGGGCGATGTATGCCGGCGCCAGAACGATAAATCGATTGGCTAAGATCTCATTCGAGGCCCAGGCTTCAAGCAACCCACAGCCTGTCTTGTTTACTGCGTGTGCGATTATCCAGCAGCCACCTGCGATAATGCGTCACCCCATCGCACAGCCATCTTATGTTCGTGTATGCGCAAACTAAGCATGTGTTCTGTCTGTCCTGTGTAATTTCGAGGACAGTTAAGACATGGTATGCGATACACTACTGCCCACACCTATGAAAGCGGTCACGAGTCTAACTTTGCAACTGATTGTAGACTTGCAATGCATCCACCGCACCCACCCTCTTCCCTCACCCATCCGGGTCCGGTATTCAAACAGAATCAAGAGGACCGGAGACGAGAGACGGGGGAAAGTGATTGTTACGGCGTCAGCCTGATCCTACGCGTGCCACCAACACCTACCCCTCCCTCTGTTCGACATTTGTTATGGGAGCGCAACCCGAATAACGCCTGCGGAGTACTGATCTAGTCACCGTATTGGTCGAGCGCATCTATCAGGCGGCCCATTTAGAGGGTACGGCAATTCCAACCACCTACCAAGAACAACGGCAAGGCCAGCAATTACATCAACGATTGTGTCAACTCGACCAACGTAAATTATATAAAATTAACTGCACCACACCAACAAGAAATCGCGACAACGAGCTTCCAACACAGCGCACAATATCTAGCCAGAATGTTAGCGGTCCTGATAATTTAATGGCCGACTAACCCGTGTGCTCCTGCTTACCGCAATCTACGCACCCCCTCTAACAGACGCCGCCTACCCTGCCTCGTTGTACAACTGCTTATTGACAAAAGGTGATCGGGTATACACTCCCCGTCTATCGCCATTTGCTGGAGACTGATACTTTAAGGGGCACTAGCATAGTGCTAACAGCTACGGTAGGCCAGACGCCTTTGACCGATAAATCAGTCGCTAAGCGTCGCGTGCAATATACCAATAAAACCCCCAAAAGCAAGCGCCGATTTTAGTGCTCTATGAACTACGCGGGTATTGCTGTTGCATGAGAAGGCGGGCCGAAATATATTAGAAACAATCGTCACGTAACTGCCTCAAGTAAAGCCTTGGATACAGAAGAAGGGGAACTGAACTTATAAGGTTCCTAGTGTGAATGATAAAATTTAAATGGTAACCCGGCAAATCCCATTGCTAAAGCGTGCATGCATAAACTGATAGGCGGGCTAAGCAAAGTCGAGCAAATTTTAAAAAAAACACACAGACGGGTTATTTTGGGGAGAGAAAAAATCGGATTGCGGCCATAACAGGACAGACAGGCCGTTTCGGCACATGACTGAGGTACAGAATCAGGGCTTAATGGTAGCGATGTGCTCGGAGAGAGAGAGAGAGAGTTAGCGGAAATTTTTCACTGAAATTATGCGGACAGCAGGCCATAAAGCACCTTAGCCCGAACCCCAGCAGCGCTCATCCGTCGAGGGCTTGGGGAGGAAGTCTGTCCACGCATGACCCGCAGTCGATGTCTCGGCTTCAAAAAGCCCAGCAGAAAAGAAAAGGAAAACTTGCTAATCGAAACTTGGCTTTGTTATAAAGGCAAGTAGCCTGGAGGTGTTAGAATGAACGCCCTGAATGCATTCCGATGCAGACGCCACGTAAAACACTAGAAGATCGAAGGACCTTCCTAGACTGGTTCTTTTGGCATAAATAAGACTGCGCCACGAAGTCAAAAACCTTTACCAGACTAAGCGAAACTGCTGATTTGAGCTGCAGGAAAAGACAGTGTCCAAATAAAGGTTGAGTATCAGCGTTAAGTGCCTCAAAACGGTAATTGAGTACGTTAATAATAAAGCCACCTTTTCCAAAAGGTTGACCAAGCAAGTTCAAATCGAAAGCACGGCCAAAAAGAGCGATGGAGACTGAGATGACAATTTCTGGCTCACCAGTTGCAGTCAGCTAGTCAAACACCAACCCAAAGCTCGGACAAACTGTGGCTTGAAGCTGGATTTCCCAAAATCATTCAGTGTTACATCGAACGCTTGATTACAGCACCATTCAGGCCTCTTTTTTAGCATTCTCTTTACGATATTACTTGTTAAGGTATGCACCTGTCAGTGAGTGTTTTATACCAGATGTAGTTTGGTTCGTGCGGCAGCCAGATCGGTTAGCAATACCCCTCTAAGTATTAATAGGAACTTAAAAAATCGGCTGCCGCCGGAAGTATTACTGTGGCGGACGCCCATAATGCTTGTCCACCCTTCGTTCTTCAATGCGCATTGCCCCAAAGTTATGCTTCGTCACAAACAACTGTACCAATGCTTTCTTTCACTAGCGACCTCACCCTCCGAGGCTTGAACTTGCAGCTGTTAACCAGCTGACCTTGAGGCTAACCAATAATAGCTGCGCCAGCGTCCTCTGTCCTGTGCTTTTCCGGCGGCACCCACAGTTGACCTCAGCTTATTCAGTCACGCACACACCCGCGCGTCCAAATAAGTACGCCTTCCTAATGGCCACTTACCCCGCCATATCTTTGACCAACACAGCAGAGGGCCTTCGCAGGCGACATCCCCTCGGGCAAGTGCAACACACCAATAACAGAACACTTGAACCTGCTCCGCAATTCTACTTAAGCAGCTGCCACCACTGTCTCATACACTCTCAGGCCTGGCTGGACGCAGGCAACACTAGCTCTGCCTTCACCAGTGGCTACTGCCGCCTGGGACGGCAAAAGGGAATTCCGGTGACTTGCGCCTTTTAACTTCACCTGGGATTCGACCTGATGATTGTAGTTATTCGAGTACACCCACTTCTTAGGTCGCTACAGTACCACTCAGGGTTAGTCGAAAAGATCGTAATGGAGCCTTACTTATAAAGACACGTTGCAGAAATAACACCAGTGCAAAATAAGGACAAATAGAGCCCTAATAGAGCAGTCGCTGGCTATTAAGCCCATGGTTAATAAGCGCAGCCGCGTATGAAGCCCACATCAGCTTGAGACGGAATTTTACATAGCGAAATCCACCGCCTAATAAGCCCAATCACCGGCTAATAAGCCCAGTTTGCCGGATGTGATTTGTTTTTATTTTTCAAGTTAAATTTGGCGACACCCGTTTCGGATGGCAGCAGACATGAGGGGTCAAAAGGACAAATTCCCAGCACGAGAAAGCAACAAGCACAAAAGGCTAACGCACCCGAACCGCAGCACTGAACACACACACACACACATACACACACAAAAAGGGAACAACGCGTTCAGGGCCACGCTAGACGATGCCGACAGGCGTGACCCCAAAGCATACCAAGGTCATCTGGCTAGCCTCCATAGGTCTCGAAACATTTCTCACTGCTGCACAGATGAGAACTGCACTCTACACTCTGCAACGTGGTCTACAGGCATCAGATTTCACAAAATTCGACGATTTCTGGTGCCTGGAGAAGGACATCAAAGAGCACTTGCGAGTGAAGTTTCCTCCAAAACAACTGACACTAGACCGCTTTTTTAACGTGTTGCAAATTATTTTTTGTTTTGGGTGTTACGTAAAACACAGACAAACACCATTCTTTTCTGGTACATAACTAAGTTCTTCACATAATACAGTACGTTTTTAATGTATAGCACCTACCCTGCGTTTGCTAATCAAGAACTAGGACTCTAAAGTTAATGCGCCCGCCGCTTATTAAGACCGATTTGGTCTGTGCCCGAGGTGGGCTTAATAGCCGGCGACTACGGTAGTCTAGAATACATAGACGAATATAGCCTAAAAGTTACGGTGTAAGCAAACGCAAGAAACAAGGAAACATGCCATGCTATTATCAGAAAATTCAGACTATGCTTCCGGTTTTGTGCCAAAATAATAGCTTTAAGCTTCGACTTGTTTTTTCTTTGGCATACTTGCAAATACGTCTTACCCATGAACACCATAACCATCCACGCAACACTAAAGCCACAAGAAGGATATTATATCCGTGGAAATGATGTCCACATTAAAAGCACTTTCCTGATAAAGCTTTGAAACATTCACATAGTACAACAATTGGGGGAGGGAGGCGGTGTTTTGAGGAAGAGTGGGTTACTTTAATGAAAAATCTTGGGCGGATACTTCAATAGGAAAATAAAAACTTACGTCAGTTGCTGCGACGTTTAGGCTGTTAGACTGAATACTAGGCAAACATCTCTTCAGGGACTTTATAGCAGCCTGGCTTGTGGCTTTCAAAATCAGTAGATTCTAAAACGCAAAAATCACTTTAAAAACAGAGACTCGTAGTTTACTCTAATAGCTGCAGACTACTAGATGACAAGATCATTTAGTCCTGGCCGAATTCGGCGAGGTCACTACAAGACGTCGGAGGCCTAAGGGAATAAACCTACGCTATACCATTAGCACGAGACTAGACGATAGGATACTGAATGAAGTTGGAATTGCCAAACCAACTAAACACGTGAGTCCCAGGAAGCAATTGAAAAGAGGAAGAGGCAATCGCTCGGACAGGAATTTTTATTCGCCCGACTTTTCAACATCCGTCGCAGAAAACAGTAGCAGAAACGGATTATACGTGCACAGGAAGTTACAGTATATATAGGATACAGTCGTTACTGCAGACTTGTGACAATTAACGATAATTGCCCTTTTGTGCGTTAATTGCTTGATGATCGGCATGCCGGCCGTGAACTAGTGAATGTGCATTCTGCGTGGTGGAATTGGACGTGATTATTGCTCGGCCGTCTGGTTCTCCGATGTTGGCGCAAGACGACGCGGTAGCCTGTGCGTCCCCCAAGTGGCGACTTACTTTGGCCAAATTGAGCCTCAGCACCGAATATGGATTGGATTGGCCGTTGCACTTGTTTATGGACTGGGGGCCCGTGAAACTTGCATCAAGGAACTCTCGACTCACGATTGTCACCTATTGCAAGAATTTCGGACTCATAAAATGTTAATGTGTGGTCGGGTCCCGTCGAATGAGCTACAACTTTAGAAATGACATCATCACGCCGCACTGTTGACGCCTGTTCGGCGGTTCGCGTCGTGAGAATTCCTTCAGTTTTTCAGACGTAGTTGCTTTGTCCGCAACTACATCATATCCTAAAGACTAGACTAGTGGATCTTTCGGTTTCATTATCTGATGCTTAATGGTTGCCTCCGGCCAGTATGCGACTTCAACTCCAAGTGGTGCGAGAAGGCGGCCGACAACCTCCGATAATTTTTATCACGTATGGGGTCGCTCGCCACACTTGTGACTCAGCCGCTCGACCAGCTTTCTCTTTATTTACAACAACATGTGCGATAATGTATCGAGTGTTCTATGGGAGGGTTATATTATTTGGGGAAGATGAGAAGCGCATGCATTAGATATACTAAGATATATCTGTTAGACATAAATGGCAGCCTTGAGACTTGGACTGTCGCGAGCGACAGCGTCCACCACGTGTCCCATTGGGTGGACGCCACACCAGCCTTTCTCCCTCGTTCCTGTCAGGTAGAAGCGTCCAGGCTGAGTCAAAATGGCGGGAGATGATGCTAGGCACATAGACTGTGCCGAGATTTTGCTTACATATGAGAGTAGCATAGCGCATGGTTGATTTGACTTCTCAACCGGATCATACGTCACACATTAGCTTAGCTCCAGCTGAGGAAAAATTGCCCGGTTGCTCTTACGGGCTGCAGAAATAGAACTTTTACGACCCCTAAGATGTGACTATACGGTTATCCCTCCTCAATCACAGCGGTTGAGTTCCAGAATTCTCCACGAAGAGTGAAAATGCGCAAAGTAAAACGCATACGTGTATCTGGTTATTTTTCTAAATTTGTAACCCTTATAAACCCTTTCACATTCTCGTTAACTTTTTCTACAGTTATACAACATAAACCTTTTTATATTTTCTTAGACATCAGGAAAAATTCGTCAAACTTATTTACCTCAACAAATTATTGATACAATAAGCACGAATATACGTAACCTATACGACCGAAGTTTTTTAAACAATAATGCACATTTCCACAAACATGTTTTCACTTTTACCGCAATATACAGTAATGCCCTCATTTTTCGAACTTATCTAATTACCCTAGATATTGTATAAAAACCCGCGACGAAGGGAAGCCGCGAAAGTCAAAGCGCAATATCGCGAGGGGTTACTGTATTTGTTGTTCTTCTTCATCATCCTCTTGTTGGATTATATTTTCCTCCTCTACTGTCAGTTATGTGATGCGTTTTTGACTTGAGAGTTCACGATAATACACATTAGTTCTTACTTCAATAAACATTTCTAAATCAATGCCATTTGTTGAAGAACAATCGTTTTCTTTAACATAATATAACTTTCGTAGATGCAGGATGAGCGACTTGTGTGTCACAAGGGTGTTTTGCGAATTTTGTGACTTTTTTCCGAATGGACCACAAATTGTGATTGGAAAATGCTGAATTGCTAGCTTGCAGGCATTTGGATAAACTGCCGTTACCTCGGAGGGTCAAATACACTTCATCGGCATTGGATAGACCTGAAGGTTCAATGATACAAGTGATCTGCGTGTAAATTTAGTTAAAGAATAGAAGGGCTCGCTGACATGAAACTCCTGTGTAGTATGTTGAAAAGAACGAGGCCGTCGCGGATAAAACAAATGTTGAAAGAGCAATAATAACAATGACATACTAAAGGAAATAGGACAGTGTTGAAACAAAACCGCGAGTTTGTCATAAAATTGAGTAGAGTTCGAGAGTTTAACTTGGGAAAAACCTACTCGATAGACTTCTGTGACTTCAGGATTTCGGTGAGCAAAAGTTAGTGCTGGGGAGGTGTAGAGATTCTAAAAAACACAAAATCGAAAAGTAGGACAGCAAAAAAAAACCGCGAACGGCGAAAAATTAGCTAATTAAACAGATTCCCAAAGAAACCACTAGTAAGGACTGATATAATTTCAGTGTAATTACATCAATATCGTTGGACAGGTTCATCCCTTCCTGTTCCAGCATTCGAAAGAGTTCATGTAATTGTACGACGGGATCGAGAAAGACTGGGGAGGTAGACGCACTGTTCGGTTCACTAAAACAAAACACATTGAGAAGGACGTTGAAATACCTCGGGGTAAAAGTCGGCATGCAAGTACTCTAGGAGACAATGAATGGCAGAAGTCCGACAGAGCCAAAGCAGAATACTAGGGGATAAGCAATCAGACAGCAAGAGGCTGGTATGAAAGCATCTTATAGTACAGAAATAAAACGAGATACACGCACGACCCGTTTAGAGATAAACGCCTCACCAGGCAAGATGAATTACTTAAACATATAACACCGTTCCAGGTCTGGTATCATGACCAATTCAAGAAGACCAGAAGCTGGAGAGAGCATGTGACTGGCGTGGCCAGAGCCGCACTGAAGCATGCCGCCACTCATAGAGTAGGAGTGCCTGAGAGGCCACATCTACCTCATACTCGTTGTCTTCTCACACCGCTGCCATCGTCCAGTAGCAAGATAAGGCCAAGAAGACTGGATGTGGACACACTAACTGACGCGACCGGAGCCACGATTACACCGTTACGTGCGTGCTCAGCTTTAATTCTCCTCGAATCAGTCGTCAGTGGGGGAGGAGGTCTCTGAGTCCACATAAGTTAGTATCGTCAATGTTACAGTAAGGCACCATTGCAGCCTACAAAAAGCAGTATTACGCCGCGAAGGTTTCTGCCGCGAGGGTTTCTGCCGCAACGAAAAATAAACAAGAACTGGCGGACGATGTAGTTGGAAGAAGTTAGGAAAGCACCCCCGACGGAATAATCCATACCGTTATAGGAGAAAATGTTCACGTACTGACCAAACACAACAGTCTTTAAGTCTAGAAATCGCAAAAGAAAACAGAAACTCCAGATTCGAATCCATTCTGTCAAACTTTATTTCAAGCGAGTAAACTTTATCTAGTAAGTCTATTATAGAGATTATCACTGAAACCGAACCCTAAAAATTCTGTAATAGACGACCGGTGGTAACAGAGGCTGTACTGGTGGGACAATATGGGGACGCCGGAGAAGAATTAAGAGAAATGTACCGAACAAAAACAGGAAATAAAATTACGATAAAAAGCTAATATAAAGTAACGAAAAAAGCGCGATCATTGAAAAAATAAATAAAAATTATAAACTGGAAACAAAAATAGATTACCATTATCACTGGTCACGTATTATATAATTCAGGGTCTCTTGGTTTCCCTTGTAGTCCCTATAATAGTCTTCTACCCCTTAGCTAAGTGGTTAATTATAAGATTATTCATTTCAAACATTGGCAAGCCATTCGAGTGACTTAGGAAACATTTCAGACGCGCCGCAATCCAATCTCTACAATAAGCTTTCCAACGTCACAGAAGAAAGAGACACTTGATAGAGCTTTTGATTTTGGCTGAAAGTTTACCCAGGGCATGTCAAAAAAGTACACGATCCATCGAGAGCAGTTCATTTGTCTTGACGATGGAAGGGTGCGAGGTGTTATAAAGAAAGGCTCAAGCTAAAAAAACATACTCTTGATGCTAAAAAAAAAGCAGAATAAACAAGGGGGCAAGGCAGAAATGCAAGACAAACAAATCAAGAGTTGACTCTGGGAGAATGGATAAAACTGGTAGGTCTGTCACAAGGGAAAAATTACAAAGAGATTCATTGAGGAATCTGGTTCCCGGACTCATATAGGGCAAAAGGAAATTAAGAAATTACGAAAGAGTGTGTCCAATAGCGATGGTTGAATAAACTCTTACGCAGCGGGAAATGGTGAACTGGTTTCGGACCGTTTTTCCTGACGACGGGAACTACTTTCGCTACTTTTTCCAGATTTTGGGTAACTCGGAGTTGAAGGCGGTCGAACCAAAGTGCGTGGGACTTGGTCTAAAACAAAGGGGAATGGTTGGTAGGTAGAAAATCTGAAAAGTTGAGATATCTCTGCACACAATTTATTGTGTCGTCCTGATTATTGGCATTGACGTTTACATAAAAGCGACAGACTTAATGTCCCAGTGTGTCAAAAAGGTCGCTCGGCAAACCGGTACCAAAATTATTGGAGGACGCAAATGTATTGAATTTATAACTCAGTGAAACGTGAAAGTAATTCAAAAAGATCGCCCATAAGGCATCCTAGTTAACTTTCCTACAACCCTTCTGAATCGAAACCGCTATAGCGATGAGCACGGGTAATGGTTTGGATATGCAAATAGACGTAAGCGGTGATGCTTTTTGCGCATTTTTGGCACAGGTGGCTTCTCAATGGAGAGCTATTAGTCGTTGAAATGGATAATTATTATGAAACTATAGAATAAAACGCTGGATTATGAGGGTGGTAAATGCTCTCCGGTCAGGCGAAGAGAGCAACTGGGCACTGCCGTAGCCCTAATACGGCGACTGAACGATCGCCCGAGCGCTTACCAAACGTTGTGGCTTAACAAGAAGCCGATTATAATTAAGCCTGAGCCGCTCCCAAAAGTGCGTGTTGGCCTCATTTAAGGAATTTGGTATTTGCGCTTAAGGGCGTGGGCGTGACGAGGCCTGGTGTTGGAAGTGACTGTGTGGTTTGTGCAGAGTATACGCAGAGTAAGGAGGAGTACTTGCCCACTCACTTGGCCCCGCCCATCTTTCTCATTCAGTAGCAAGACTGCAGCATGTGACTGGTAAAAAAGTTTGGCGCAGAGGCTAGCGTGGCACTTACGCATATCATCGCACGGTTAATTCGTTCATACTACCCAAACCAGGCTGTATACAGCATCATCCAATGAGGACACATGTAAACTACCTGGCTTGCCCGATCAGTTGAAGTAACTACTGCAATGAGGACACGGCTCCGAATGGAGTTTCATGGAGCCATAAGTGAGTGCTGGTTACACGATGCGGACAGCATAAAGTGCTCGGAGATACGGAAAATATGACAGAGTGCACCTCTACCTAGGCACATTTTTACCGCGTCTGATGTTAAATTTTGCATAGGTAGGGAGTCTGCCCGGACAAATTCCCGAAACTGTTGTTTTTTTGCAAACCCGAGCACATTTAAATTAATGAATCACTAATAAGCGCGCAATCAGCTGTGACTAAAAGAGCCAGTTGATACGGCTTAATGCTGGAACTTCCACTGAAAAGGCTAGGAACATCGTATTATCACTGAGCACTTTTTGAACTGCACAGCATTGTGCCAAATCCATAATTTAATTTTAAAAATGCTAACTAGTGCTACCTAAGGCACAAATTAAAATTTGGTAATATCCAAGGGTGACAATTCAGAAAGTTGATGAATGTATGAAACATGGACAGATTACTTTATGGACGACAGACCCGGAAACAGCCATCGGTCTTTAAAAACGGATATGCACAAGCCTTCAGGGTTTTCTGCGCCTGCTTTGCTCATCCAGTTTTGCATGCAAAGGGAAGAATAAATGACCCATTAATCAAGTTCTTCGCAACATGAAAAATATTCTTCGTAGACTTAATATTGAGTAAAAAATCACTTCGATTTACCAGACAAATGGCCTACTAATCGTAGGTGCTGACCCAAATCTACTAAAATACGTCCAGAAGAGAAAAAAGGTAAGTGTTAACTGTTAATTTTGCTGAAGCTTATCAGTTTATATAAAGATTAATGATGCGACGTCTCAATAAAAGTAAAGGGTTTGATCACGCAAGGTGGCTACCATCCTCTGGAGCAGCCAAACCTATCGCCATGCCATACACGTGCCAATTATTACTACTGACAAACATTCAGTAGTAAGGTATTTTACGTTATATGCAAGTGGTTGGAAAAGGAAGGAAAATGCCGAAAATGTATGTCGAACTTACCGCTGGCGGTTCCATTGAGTGCGGACGAGCTTCGTTCCTTCACGGGTAACAGGGAAGGCAGTTGGGCGGGCGGGGAAAACGTAGACTAGGGACGATAAAGCAAGTTAAAAATACGATAGTGTTACGGTCGAATCATCTAGATTTTGAAGGGGTAAAGCTCGCGGATTTATGTTGATTGCAAGACGAAGAACGGGGAGATTCCATGTTGCGTTAGGGCCCACTTAAGCGATCACTTAGGTGTTATAATTCAACAATCAATCATCTGTGGCCATTTGTCCATTCATTGCTGTCAGTGCATTAGAGATTTAAATACTGGATCCAGGTACAAAGCCTCAGAGTGGGAATATAATATGCTAAAGGGAATAACTAAGTTAGGAATAGGAATCGAAAGCGATTATAGGTTGTGGGAAATACTTATTGACGATGTCGAGCATGTCTGTCTAAAAATAAAGAATCATAAAAAACAGGAGCATTCACGCACACATTCGCCAGCGTGCAAAAACATACTTCAAATAAGCACCTATGACAGGCTCGTAAGTCAGGGCTTATCTGTTAAATAATCGTCTAAATGGTTTTTCACTTGGAAATGCAGACGCTACAATGCTTGGTTCTTCTGCTGTTATTACGGTACAGGCAGAACCAACGCTGCATTCGAAGAATCCATAGAAAATAAAAAACTTAGGCCAAACAAATCATGCGGATCGTCAGAAGACTATAAAGTTATGTGTAAGATCTAGGGAACACTGTGCATGATGTTGCTGCAAAGACCATTCCGATTGAAACTTGTGAGATTAACACGACTGACCGCACAGAAAATCCTTTGTTATCAGCATGAAAGGGGAGAAACTAAACTTACTTGTACAGATTCGGTAGCCTGTTCTGTTAGATACTCGGCAACAGCGCGAATTCCGTTTACCCAAAGTTGTCGTTCCTTTGCGTCCGCAGCTGCAATTTAATTTCATTTCCTTTAGTAAGTAGGATCCGGGAAACTTGAGACAGTTTAAGTAAAATCCAAGGTGTTATGACGAATACAGTCAGCCATTAAAACGGTATGCAGAGGTGTGGCATGTCAGGAAAGCAAGTTAACTACCAAGGGCTTCATAAAATTGCCAGAGCTGTGGTCCTGACCTACAATGGCCGCCAGGAACAGGCTCAGACAGAAGTAATCATGGATACTAACACGAAAGTTTTGACGTCTTTCATGTGCTATAAAGAGGCAACAAAGATTTCGACAAGTCATAAATTGAGTCTAAACCTGCCCCCATAAAAATAAGAGCATAAGAACATACAATTACAAGGGGATAGGAATAAATTGTTTAGATTGCGAATTTGAACAGATCAAACAGAAAACTACAACCTTTAATAGGATAACCATTGGGGCGTCTAGGATTTGACATCGAGGACCGCTTGCTATGGAGATAACTTGTAGATGTACAACTTGCGTTATCAATTTTATAATTATGAATTTACATGATTAATATAGCAAGTAATTTTATAGAGGATATTGTTAATGTCATAATGCTTTTAGAGATTACGCGACACCTAGTCTGAAAAAGTGCTATTATCCCGGATTGAACCTCTGGAAACGAAAAAGGTTAAGGTCGCAGGTTGTGCAGATTAGAGTGCATGACCAAGTTTAATATACCGCTCGAGGCATTAAACGGCAACTGTTTATCCCCGTAGTGTGTTCATTGAGGTTTGGGATCCAAAAATTAAATATTAGTAGTCTGTAACTAGTCAATAGTGAATTACAATTTGGCCCGGAGCTACCAGAAGCATATTAACCAACCACATTAAGTCACGAATTAAAAAGCAATGACACATACGAAGAACGCTGACTAATGAGCACGTCATTAACAGTAGGTGTAATAATTTGGAGCAACAGGAATCCCTCATCCTATATTGAAATTCTCGAAGATGGTACACAAAACTTTATTTTGGAGGCAATCGAGGTGTTCACTTGGCCAACTTAGAAAACACTCGGGGACATTGGTGGGACTCGAAAGCATGTCAACAAGGGGAAGCTCTAGTACAGTACACATTATAGTCAACTGATTTATAGAGCAGCCGTGAGTTTTATCATACTGGGGCCAATTTACCTGCCCAGTCTAAGGCGACACCTTCACCTTGCTGGTATGAGTCCGAATCCCACAAAGACCCCCGCGTTTTCCATAGTGGGTCAAATGAATTATTCAGATCTGTCAAAACCCTCTATGAAATAAAGGTATACCCTTACAAAAACTGATTACCGGGCGCCAGGTGATCACGGCACCACGGGCTCGTTGCTTTGTCGGTTGAGATTGGAGATATGATGAATTTTTGTGCCTCGCCGATCTAGTAGAGGAACAATTAAGCCCCGCTTTGTCCAGGAGCTAACAATTAGAGCACGCGCAGACAGTCACATATGATATAGGATATAATGATGACGGCTAATAAGCCAGAAATGGCCATTCCGGTTGTCCTTTACTTTTTCGGATCAAGTCATCAAAAATAAAAGGGGCGATTTTGGCAAAAGAGCTCAGACCGGTGGAAGATGACACACTGTTCGCAATGAAACTAAACGGTATTTAAAAAGGAGTACTCTGCTCATATAGACCTAATTTGGCAAAACGAGTGATCAGTAAACAAAACGATTGTGCTCGAAAATGCATAGATACGAGGATACAAAATCACGCATACTCTATACAGCAATTGGGTACCTCTTAGACGCAGAGTCTCCCCGCTGGAGGCGTTTACGACAAAGGTCTGTGAGTCCTCATCGGACGGCCAAACGGTTGCATACTACATTGGTGAAAAACGGAAGAGAATGGTCAGGTGGATGCTTGGAATCAAGAAAAGAGGAGTTTCGCTTTACGAAATACATGGGGGCACCAGAAGAGGCACTCTATAAATACGCAACGAAGCTCATTCAAAGCTAACAATAAATAGGGCATCTAAGTTCTCCGAGAGTCCTTGCTACGGAGACACAAAGTCTGCTAGCAATAAAAAATGAATCAGCTTGCGCCCTCAAAACAGAAATGGACTTAATCGATTTCGTGGTAGGATTAGCACACTTCTACGCGCACAATCTTTTGTCCGAAGCCATCATGAGCTGCTCGATAAACCAAGTACCTGATGAGTATTACTGCACACAATCAATTTGTTAACACAATTACTTAACAACAGAAAACGGGGGTTGGGCAGCTTTTGTGGTATCTACGGATCCAGTGTGGGTAGAGTCAATGGAGCATTCGGCATTCCAGCTGTGAAATCTGCGGCCAAAGGCACTGTTGTCTCTTATCGCACTATCCGTCTCTTATATACATTATCGTCCTGTCTATCACGTATTTAGGATAACCTCACTAAAAAACAATCGTCTTCTGCTCAACTAATACAGTAAGCATGTGGTTGTGTACGCAACTTAATCTTCGCTGCAAACGAGTACCCATGCACCTTTCGTAGGCTTGAGTTTAAGTGGAATTTTTTGGAGCACCTAGAAGAACTGGACGGCCAGTGTGTCTGCTTCTGAACCACGCTCCTAGATCCACCCCACGCTGGATTCTTTCCTTGCAGCTGCATTTTGAGCAAAGAGCCTGCCGACTAGTGCACTATGAATCCCAAGAAGAAGTGGTACAGGTAGATTTATTCGAAAGATACGCCCGCGTTTGAAGAAAATTAAATAAATCGAGAAGGAACTTTGATGACGCTTTACTGGAAGGGAATTCGAGTAGACACTTTACGTTATTGATGCTGCATGTTATAAGAGGAGCGCACAGAGTAACATCTTGCCAGTTAAAATTTCATTTTTTCTTTTTGGAAAAACCTGAATTATGAATTGACATTGCTGGTGTTGCTGAAGAGAAGTGGGTTCACAGGCGAGCTTTGTTGCAAAGGACACTAAAACCGAAACTGCTTAAAATGTATCATGATAAATCAGAGAAATATGATTGGATCCTTCGAAGATAAGAAAATCATGCCCGCGAAGTAGGCGTTTTTTCGTTCTGTTAAAGCTATAGATGAGTCTCCTGTGTTTTAACTTTCGTAGTTTGAAGGACTGGATAACCTTTATCATTCTGACATTAAGATAATGTCAAAACACCATTATAGCGAATTTTTCCCTAGTAGCAGAACGGCTCACGTTCAACAACAAGCAGCAAACGCATGCCCATAGAAATGCATGACTTCTAGTTCTGAAGAGAATGAACAGGGATTTATATTACTGTCGGCCATGCATTCATAAAAAAAACGATGTACTTGCGTAGAAAAATTGCACTTAACCGAATTTTCACTATACAACAGCTTACTGGTTTTGCGGTGCTATTTGAAACCTCGTCGGTTGGTTCAATGTGACTGCAAATAGTTTGCGGTTCTATATGATATGTCGCTTGTACCCGTAAGTCACCAGAGCTCTCACAAAAACTGGACGGTCCAGGCACTAGGTCTACTCAAAGACAAGAGTATCGTTTGTGTGACAGAGCGAAAGGCAGCTCTCAGGTTCAGTCAAAAAGGGATGCACTCAGGAGCGCTCGCCAATAACAACAAAAAAACTTGGCGAATAAAAGACTGGTGGGAATGCGCTTACGATTAGGCGTATAGAAGCCCGGGGCTTAGACAGACGTTTTTGTTCCTCCTTCTGTAAGTGAAAAGCATTATATATTAGGTGTTGACCTAGCTTGAGCGAAAGGCAAATACATTGAAAGGGCAGTAAATAAGATCATGCAGAGGCAAAAAAGGGAGAAAGTAGTTATATGCTGCAAACATCTGACCGTGTTAATTTGCAAAAGCTCAGAAATTGTATTTACAACCCACAAAACAAGGAGTTCATGGGTGACATTCCGAAAACGCGTAAAGCTATTAGCCCACTCTGTCAGAAACCTTGGGGAAATCTACTTAGAGTGTGTCCACTGAGGAACATTGCCATAACAGAACTCGGTAACCAAACCTTGGTTGATAGCAAGCGCTGTCTTTTTGCTTGCTCCTCGACTGTCAATGCTAGCTGGCACGCATCAGTTGTTTTTTTTAGAGGATCAGCAGCCTGGGAGCTGTAGATGTGCAAAAAACGTTGCTGCTTGGCAGATTAGGCCAGCACGACCATGCGAGATAGGGCGCACCCTCGACTGTCATTAGTAGCTTTAAAAGCGAGTTGTTTCCTACGCTACCGTACACATGCGATTTTAGGACATAAAACTAACTCACATGCAGAAGGGCATGCACCTGCTTTATCGATGCGCAGACCAAGGACTTTGCAGACAATAACCCGACCCAATACTGGCAAATTACATTTCTACACATTGTCGCGGCCTATTAGAATATCAATGTTAGAGGAATTGTTTAGAAAAGCCGACTATCAGTGAATGACAATGAAAACAGAAACAGTACACAGACGACAATAGCTGCAACGTATCTACATAAGGAGGAAAAATATTGCGACTCCAAATGCGGGAGGATATCTACCTTCACGAGCGTATACATGATCCTCGGACTGACTTTGCTTGGTGACTGAATAGCGACTTTGATACACCTGCAGCTTGCTAATCCTCAGACACCTTGTCTCCTCCATCTTAGAGTTTTAAGAAACAAGGGCTCTATGTGGAAATGTGGATTGTAAAAGACAACCTTACCTACGGAAGTTTTGGAGATGGAGCATCTGATTGCCCAAAAGTATATTATTTTACTGTTGAAAAGCACCTCAACCGACTTTATTGCTGATTAACATAGGTTACTTTGGGTCTGTGATGTCACCTCGGCATTTAAAATGGAAGATAGGTGCCGCTTGTCCTCAGAACGCCGGGCACATAAGAGAATAAGTTGGAAGTAGGCGTGGCATAATATTTAGTTCAGCGACAGCGACAGTCAGTCATCGACCGATGTGATGATGAGCCAAACGGCCTACTATGACCACCAGCATCCTCGTAGCCATCATACTTTTTAAATAGCAGATGAGACCATGGCTATGATGCGGAAAAAAGCCACTTACTGCGGCGATTCCATTTGAAAAATGAGTTTATTGTGGAAGTGGTAAAGCTAAAAAGATAAGCATGCCAAAACTTATACTCATGACTGTTAGGTGCTCATTGGAGCACTATCATAACGACTATTAGCCTGCTAGTGTAGGCGGCTCCAAGGTTTAAAACAGTCTTCTCCAGGCTGCTCTTGGCCAAAAATCCGATAAAAACAGCAGCAAATAAGACAGCCCACTAGCTGGGCAGTACCTAATTCACGTCAGTTATCATAGGAAGTCTATATAGTCCTTCGAAAGTTCAAAATGAGAAGGGAGTTCGGGAGTGTAGCATACACGATCGGATGCAAAGTTATCTTTAAGTCACTCAAACTCCTTTTACAGTATGAGTCTCATGAAAACAGCGTGACCGCAGATAGGTCTAAATTAAACCAGGTTAGATCTTCTATGTCTTCTGAAAAGACCTGGTATCGCTCGACTACTATGCTAATTCGGGTCAACGATAATACCTCTCAACTGTTAGATAGTCAGTCTGACATGCAACAAGGTTTAATCCTGTCGCCCGTGCTGTTTTAACTACGTTATGGGCTGCATTAGTGTAAGGACCATACACAGCTTTCATTGCGTGGAATTAGCACGAGGGCATCGATAGACTGATATTTTCTCGGTTAAACATGTTACCTTGCTAGCACCTTTTGTGTGGCTAAATCTGTCACAAAACTGTTATCCAAACAGATGTGGTTTTGTAAGGCTTGGGTGGATAGCTACCTCAATACAAACAAGACTACCATTTCTTAGTGCATGTGCTATTTGTGTACAGGCCGTGGAAGGTACTGAAATACCGACTGATCCTAACGACAGAGAAATCCTAAGAATGACACAATTGCGGAAACATGAAGAACACTTTTGTGAATATCAGGGCATTTGTGTGGTTCTGTTCCCCACGAAGCCACGCACTGTTCGGTTCAAACGGGATCACTCAGTCGCCAAAATTCTCAGATTCCGGAGAATTGAGTCGAACACCTTAGGGATGTTTTGGATTAGCCATGTTCAGTCTGCGAAAGAGCCACTATCAGATGTCCTTGAATGGAAACCAAATGCCACCTTGATCTACGCTCACCCTAAGGGTATTTATTGGGAGAATTTAGAAAATGCCAGAGGTGTAACCCGGGCACCGATGCGGCCTCGTCGGAATTGTGCAAATGCGGTGGCCTTTAAATCCTACGTAAATGAACCTCAATAGTCAGACGCACATGGAAAAAGAACAAATAATGTAGGATTTTACAGATACCTCTATTTTTCACCCTTACATATGGAATAACAACTGACAAGCCTCCGACAATCAACGTTACAGCTCTGTTCTCAGCATCGTTATCAAGACCTTGATTTACATTGTTCTCTAACTTCGGACCGAAAACTTAAAGGAGACACCTTTTACAAGGACGCAATTTATACTCCAGAAACCAAATGATATAGCCGAGAGTAACATTGCTGATCGCCAATTACAGGACCGAAATCATCTCTTGGATGCCACACATCACGGAGTGTGGATTACTTCAGAGGGTTACCGTGAGGAATGAGAAAAACTATCGAGCGATTGTCCCTATAGCCTTTGCTTTCATGTTTTCTGCAAAGCTTATGGACACATAGCGATGGGCGATAGTAAATTGACATGAAATACCAAGTTGCATCCGTCATAGAAACGGAATCATGCAAAACGGTCATGCATTGACAATTTTACGTTGAAGACGACACCTGAAGCGGGACTGTAACGAAGCGTGTACCTCTTCATCGTGGGAATTTCAACTTCGCGGTTGAACACCAAGGTGTAGAAAACAGCTCGCACCCACAGTATCATCGATCATCAGCAGAGACAACTGTTTCACGACCATGAGGAAATTATCCTATCACAAAAGTAGCAACCCGAGAAACATAAGCGTTGACAAAACTGCAGTCCGGATCCCCAAAGTCAACCAAGCTGTCAAATGGCTCCAATCCACCGCATATAATTGTCGGGTCATACTCTCCAAAACCCAATGCAAAGCGCACAAAGACGTGGGTTTTGCAACGATCCCTACGGCACGGAGACAAAAATCCATCCAAAACACTATAATGGACTTTAACAATTTTAATTAAGCTTCCTGTTGATAACAATGAGAAGGGCAAAAAAACGGCTTTTAGATGTTTATTGTTTGGAGCCGACTGACATACCAGGGAGAAGCGTCAGGAAGGCAAACCTGAAACGCGGGGATAAAGGCTGCCAACAACCAAGTTCTTCTCACGCGTCCCTACCACCAACGCACAATCGGTACCGAGTACCGGTTTTGTGTGACATGCCCTAACATGGCGGCACCATAAACTACAACATGGATACTCGGTCAACGAAAGCAGCAAAATATTACCAAATTCTCTGCACCTGCCAACACTGTAACACATACCCCAAATCAAAATCACTGGGGCTGGATAACTCCGTATCCATTACAAAAAAGCAGCCCTACCTGCCAAAATAGCCCTGCCAGTGCTCATGAAAATTATCCAAAATGCGAACCAACGGAGACCTCAGACTCTAGAAGTTAATCCCATAAGAAGATTCCTCCAGATTACCTACCCCCGCGGCACCTGTAGTTTAAATGTAGGCTCCAATCCATGAAGCATCGGGTGCAACAGCATTGAAACTATGCCCCACAGTACTCCCAAATAAAAATCACCACTCTTTTCGCTCTGTTAAAGATTCACGCCTGCAACAATCTATTCTGCTGCAAATTTCACTAAACTGTCCATCCAAAGAACTTTCTTTGCCAAAAATAGTCAATGTCAGCATTTCAATTCATTCGTGTTTTAATATGTCCTAGGTAAAAAATCTACCTCCATATGCACTTTAGCACGGAGCTCCAGACATCGTCATGCAGTACCCAAAACACAAGCGTAATCTGGTGAATACGCTAGTTGTCGATTATGAAAGGCGGACTATTAAAAAAACACAGATGGCGCCAATGGGGAGATGCAGGGAAGGCTTGACCGATTCTGGTATTTGGAGACGAATTATGTTTACATTTGGATAAATCCCTATTCCAGTCCTCCAAGATCAGTAACAAGTCGATACACTTATGGCTATGCTTACCTCATAGTATTCGAGAACTCCATTATCTGGATCTAATACCACAAATCTGTATTGGTAGCCTTTCACCAAATTCGTGAACTTCAACAACTGGCCCTCCAAACGTTGCCTAAGGAATAGAATAGAGCATCATTTATACAGTCATGCATATGATTGTCACGTTAATATAAGCTGTTTTAGATATAAATATCGATAGGAATGCAAATGACATTTGAAAAGAAATGCGGTTTACCTGAAATTGGGGCGTTCCTCTTCCATCCCTTACTTGTGAGACGTTTAAAATGTTAAGATAAGGACCCTTGCATACAAGTAAGCTAAAACAGGCATAAAAAGGTGTTCTGTGAGGAATCCGTTGTAATGTCCAGAATATCTATGATTTCCCGGCAACTTAAAGACAAGTTAGACAATCGGTAGCATGCAAAACTCAGTGTATGAAAATGAAAAAGGACCCCATACCTCTTTCATTAAAAAGTAGCAGACCCAAGGTCTGGTAGAACTTGCAAAGGTTGCAAAATGAAATATAAAGAAACAGCGTGGTATAAATCCACAAAATAAAATAAGCCAAAGGTTCACGACAATGGGGCGAAGTTCCAGACGATATGATTATAGCATCGGCCAGAGTTATTTAGGTTTGACTCGAATAAAAAGGCTATCAAAACACATGACAACAGGATTTATAAGCCTAAGGCAGAGGGGAAAAAAGCAACACAAAATCGGCGCAAAGAACACTGGGACCCAGCATCGCCAAAGGAGTCAGAAAAGGGGAGTCGCAGCTACAACCTATGAACAGATTTGACAACGTTATGGAGCCATAAACATATGTACATTCTTGTTTTCCTACTGATGAGTAAGCAGTTTTCAGGAAAACGGTTCAAAAATTAAATAGCCAGTTTAGGTGAAATATGGCCCTTATATGCGGACATGAAGTAACTTTACATTTGCTTCACAGAGCATATTGATAATAATTCAAGTTTAAGCTTGCAAACATAGTATGGTTACAATCACTCCAGTGCATGGCGGGAAACGTATTAAATTTCTATCTATAGGAACCCAAAAGAAAACTGTGAGACACGATTAGACTAACATACAAGATAACACCAGAAGCTGTCCAAAATTTTCAAAAAATCGCTACTTATTACAGTTTAGTATATTTCATCGTTTGCCTATCCTAGGTTAGGTGCCAAGGTACTGACTTTTCTGACTTCCAAATATCATGCCACATGGCTGCGGCAGTTTTCATGTATGTTACCTAACCTAAGCAATGCAGTGCCCTGAAGACATGTACAAAAGTATTTGGCGATAAAAGATACAGACCATCATGCATCGACATGTTAAAAGGTTATTGCCTTTGGAGGAGGAAAGTTTCAAACAAGATGCCGGGAAGAGCCAGGCTCGAAATCGAACAATCTTGATAAAGTGATGAACACAATTACATTGCAATGAAAAGTGGCCTATATCAATCGCTTAGTTTTCGTTTTCAAAACGGCTCCTCATAAAGCATGTATCCCTGTCAGCACAACCCCCTGAGAGGACGGGCATTATCATAGTACAATATTTGAGACACTTGTTAAGAAAGTTGATCACATTGCCAGCGAGCACAGTGTGCTGCGCGGCAAGGTTGAGCAAGTTGGTGCTGCTGCCTTTGACAGCCTGCGTTCAGTGCCGACATGCTCCATAGCAGCACTAGGGCGTTTGCCACTTTGCTCACAAGAAAGCCTGAACCATTCCTTGGAACGCTTAAGGTTCAGCAAGGACTGCCTCCAAAAACGGTATGCTTGTGTTCCAATCCATTTCTATAAAAAGTGGTTACTTATAGGTTGGTTGTTTAATGAACGTTGGCGGACACAACGGAAAGGAGATAATCAGGAGCCTCCTCTTGAGAGCGTTAGGGCCGTCCTTTATTTTCCAATTTGCCTACCCAAGGTGCTCTAAAAAATGTCCTTTCCTTGGAATCCCGCTGTAAACAGTTTTCAGTGGAAGGTTTATATTATTATCATGACCTTCAGAGGCCGTCCGACAACATCCGCATTTACGGAAGGTTTACGATGATATCCTTCGAGAAACCGTCATAAAATTGTTCCAGGAGTCTTGTAACCGCTAGGGTGGGGTCCAAGAGAACCAGAAGGATGTTGTCCAGGGAGGCTTCCTAGACTTATTGAACGCCAAGGACATGGTAAGTGTCATCGTACTTGCATACGTTTTCCGTTTAGTTCATTTGCCTACTGCACACACTCACGATTAACTTGGGAGGCACACTAGGCGACCGGCATCAGGGCGAACATTCAGACTTTTTCCCACTTGGTGATTCACGACAAAAGACCAAAACAGACAAAATCGATACGACTCTACTCTGCGCCCGTGCGTGTATGTGTGTGTGTGTGCACACTCACTCACAGCGCCGGTGAGAATTCATATCGATTAAGTCTGGTTTTGCTCTTGGGCCACGGCTCACCCAGTAGTAACACGTCTGCACGGTCGCACTGACACCGGTGACTGAGAGGGGACATGAGCTTGGCAACTTCAGTACAACACACGTATATGCAAGTTGATATACTTACTAACAATTACTTGTTAGTAGAGCTTGTTTAATCAAATATTATCAATTATGACAGGCAGCCAGAAAATCACACGTACGTATGGGCGTATACGCTACATATACCACTGCCTGCTGCCACATGCCCTGCTCAAATTTAACTATTGTCACACGCTATTAAAGTGCAGTTGAGTAGCATGCAATTAATTCAGGTGCTTTTTCTATATTTTATACAGTATTTCTTTACATATCTAATATTGCATTTTCCATTACTGTAGGAACCCGCCGATAATGATGAACGTGAGGTGGTTACTGCGGAACATCAAGACCCTTCTCTATTTAAAAGAGCCTATAAACAATAGCAGGACCATTCACTGACTGAACAGTGATCACTGTTCGAACAATCCGAAAACTCTATGCACAGATTATTTTCTAATATTGTTTTTTTTCAATAAATGGTCCATATCCAAAACTGCACGCCTTGTGCTTTCACGAAAATACCAACAGAGCGGGGGGGGGGGGTGGAGGGAAATGGAACTAAAAAGGTTTAGAGTTAGGCGACACGCTGCACAAATTTTTCTCCATTTTTTTCCGTCCTGAGTCCCGTCCCAGGTGAGGGTATAGCCCCGTTTACCCTCGTTTTTTACCCACCCTAAGAGGGGGCAAACGGGGATTGTGCTGGCAGGGATTCCGTTCAGTTCGATTATGTTAAAGGAAGGATAGGCAAACGCCTTTGAGTTACATATTGGCGATATAGTGGCTAAAAAGACATTGGAACAGTAGAAAAATTCAAACAGTGGTCGTTTAGATGATTGCAGCATGAAAATCAGTGCAATCTTTGGGCTAAAACCATAGCAGTGTGCACGACGAAACGCATATAAGTAAATAAGGTCTTGATTGTGTAAAAATCACCGGCTTTATGGACTGCCTTTCAGACTGTAAAAGGAAGTCGTTTAACCACATTGCAAGTGGCGGCTTGAGCTAATGCTTCAACTGTATCACAAAAGTGACTAACAACAGATTTGAAATAGTTTTCCGGCACTCTCCCTCATGAATCGAATAGCATTTTCAGGTTTTAGTTTGATTTCCAGGTAAAAATTCATTCGAACCGTCCTTTAAATGCATTGAAGCTGTCATATATTTCCTATTGTCAGTGCGTTGCCGCGTTGCCGTTGGTAAGTAAATTTGGGTAGAATTATTTTATGAAGTGCACCCCACCGCGGCCGACATCACGGACGCAATGGAATCGCTTGCGCAGGGATGAGCGATTCTAACCGAGCGAACAATGGTAACGATCTAGGGGTGTCTACAAAACGTATCAAATCAAATTGTCTACAGCCGAACTCGGTCCGACGGAGGCCCTTGTTAAGTACGGACCTGCTCGTCTGCGTAAGCAAATGGTGTAAACTAAAGCTGCCGTCCGTGAGTTAGACGACAGAATGTAGGCTGTACTTGCAAAATCAGTTTGCATGATGAGCTATGATGGTGGAAAAAAGAAGAAAAGAGGGTAACATACCCCATTTGAAACGAAGTATATGGGATGGGGAGGTTTAAAATTCCCAATAAGAAGAATATAATTCAGTATATGATTCAGCATATATAAGAGAGAGAGGCAGAGCCTTTGAAAACCATATTGACAGATAGATGCTTTCAGATCATGCACATTGTTCAAAGTCATATATACATTATATAAATTGTTGTTGTCTTTCAAATGTATGACCAGCACGCACAGTAAGATCAAGCCTTCTTTTGAATGCGTCGACGCTTTCAGCAAGAACAACCGAGGAAGGAAGTTTATTCTAGTCTTCGATGACCCGCTGAGAGAAGAAGTGGGCCTGGTGTGCTGGCGTGCTGTTTTTTCAGTTTGTATAGATGACCCCGTAGATGTATTTTTTATGCAAATTCAAAGAAGTCGGTCATCTGAAGAGCACAGTCTACTCTCATGACGAGTTTAAACATCATGATCATATCTCCTCTGTATTGCCTATAATAGAGAGAAAAAAGATTGAGCCTATCTAGACGACCTTCATATGGGAGAACTCCTAAGCTGCTGACTAGCTAGGTCGCCCTTCTTTGGACTTTCTCTAGCATTGCGTAATCTTCATCCAAGGGCACCACGCCTGGACGCAGTACTCTTACATCGGCCGAACAAATGTTTTGAAGAATCGCCCAAAAAGCTCCTCATTAAAAAAGAGGAAGGACCTTCTGATCCCGCCGAGGATGCCCATAGCCATCTTTGCGGTTGTAGCACAGTGAGTTGAGGGTATGAGGTCGGGCGTCATGCGTTCACCTAGATCCCGTAGTTCGTTCACTAGCTCGAATTGATGACCTCCGATCGAGTAGTCATACTCTAATGGTATATCATTTTTGCGACTAGACCGTAAGCGGATTACTTGGCATTTGTTGAAGTTCAGCTGCAGTAGCCACTTTTCACACCACTTTTGCAAGCGATCCAAGTCATTTTGTAAGGTCTGTCCATCCTCTGAGCTTTCAATGGACTTCCAGATCTTTAGATCATCTGCAAACATGACTTTCTCACAGGTGAGGCCGTCAAAGCAGTCATCACACATACCAGAAATAAAATGGGACCCAGAACGCTTCCCTGCGGAACCCCACTGGATACGGTTTTCCATTCTGTTTTGGTGTCTCTAATACAAACATGCTGACGCCTGCCTGTTAGGAAGTCGGCTAACCATTTGAGTAGGTTTTCAGTCACACCCATTTGATACAGCTTTGATATTATTCGTCTGTGTGGAACCTTATCGAATGCCTTGCTGAAGTCAATGTAGACCGCATCGACCAACGAACCCATTTCCAGAGATTTCGTCCAGCTTTTCACGGATTTTAGCAGGTCTGTGAGACAAGAGTGGCCGATTCAGAATCCGTGTTGCACTGCCCTTAGCAAGTTGTTCTCCTCAATATGCCTCATTAGTTCCGTTTTGATTAGTTTCTCCATTAGTTTGCAACAAATGCTTGCGAGACGTACTGGTCTAAAGCTATTGGGTGAAGTTCTCTCTCATCCTTCATAAATAGGTGTTATGTTGGCCAGCTTCCAGTCAGTAGGCAGGGCTTCCTTTTCCATTGAACTAGCAAAGATCTTGGAAAGCGGCTAGGCCAGTTTTTCTGCGAGCTCATTTAGAAGTTTCACTGATAATCCATCCGGACCAGGCGATTTAGTGGGCTTTAAGTGTCTCAAGGCTTTTCTTACAGTTTCTGTTGCGAAAGATACCATGCTAATTGTATGCGCCGCTGGGACCATAAATTCTGTATATTCTCGTCAAAAGGCAGCTCCTCGGTATATACAGACATAAAGAAATTGAACAAGAGGTTCGCCTTATCTGAGTTATCCATACACTTGTTACCCTCGTTATCTTTCAGACAAGGGATCTCGATTCCGTTTGGCCTTATTGACATAAGAAAAAAATCTTTTTGGTTTATGAGCTATTCTCTTGACTAGTTCTGCCTGAAAAATCATTCGTTCTTTTCGAATTACTCTTCGACATAAATTTAGCTGTTTTTTTAAATTCTTAATGTTGGGGCTGTTGAAATCGGGCGTATTTCTTCCACAGTCTTCGTTTTTTCATGAAGTTTTTTGTGTTCGGTGTCACCCATTCCGGCCGGGAAATGTGCAAGCTTTTCGTAAGCGGGCAATAGTCCTCTACTAGTTGCTGAGCTAAGTTCCTGAAGAAGCGCCAGGCGTCGTTCGGGTTAGGTACGTATGCAGGGCTCCAGTCAGTCACGTTAAGTTTTCCTTTCATTTTCTTATAATCTCCTTTCCATGCATTCCTTTAGCTTATTGCGCGAGCGATGGGTACCGAGGAATGTCTGCACTCCCAGACAAGAACACAGTGATCACTTTGGCCAAAAGGAGTCTGAGTATTCAATCCAAGGATACAGTTTTTGGCTCTACTAATGACGAGACTCAGACAGCTTGATTGTTGGCCACCTCAAAACCACGTGTCCATTGTGACATGCTGGGAAAGAAATTCGTCATTTACCAAGTGAAGTTGTTTCTGTTCGAATGAGTTCTCTGATCGCGAGCTGTGCATTAAATCCCAATCTATGTTCGGAGCGTTATAATCTCCAAGTGTAAGGAAATTTTTGCTACGGCAGATCTCTGTTATCTCAGAGATAAGTATATCGTCCGCTTCCGTTCTTTGTCCTGGTGGGCTGTTTACCAGAGCAATATGGAGGTCAGTTTGATTAGGTACTCCCAGTTTACAACTGATTACTTCGCAGGAATTGTTTCTGTGTGATGACAGACTATCTGAGACGTAGTTGATACCAGCTCGTATGAACATCACGATTGCCCCACCCTTACGTCCCTTTCTGTCCATGCGGATAAGCTGAAATCCTTCCAGCTCGACTTCTGCATCTGCTATTTGCTCAGTTAACCATGTTTCAGTTAGCGTTATCAGGTCCGGTCGCACATGGTCCACGGCGAGTTTTAGTTCATCCAGTTTGTTAAATGGACTCAGTACATTTGTGTACATCATTGTCATGTTCTTGGCTTCGCTCGATCTCGCCTTGGTCACCTTTATTGCTGGTCGTGATGGCGAGATCCAGCCTTCATACATTTTGTGGAGATTTGCACGTTGGGTTGATTGCCCGGTCGTGTGACTTCTGGTTAGGACGACGGGCGTATTCCACAGAAGGGGCCTTTGACGTCGGACAATTACCCCATTGCGTATTTCCAAGCCCTTCTCTCCTTGTTCTTTCAAGATGGCTAAGTCTGCCTTTAAGGCCCTCCATTTCATCCTCTCCCTTACCGTGTACTCTTGTTGTAAAAAACGTCTAATGGCCGGGGATTCCTCCTGCTGTTTGCTCGAGCAGAAGATCTCTCTGAAGTTTACTCTCAAAATAAGTTTTAATGGCCTGGGTTTCCTCACATGACAATTGGAGTTTTCCTTACTGTTTATTCGGAAATGCTTGAGTATCAAAACTTAATCATCCTCAAGAATAACGTCCTTTCAGCACTCCCTTAAAGCCTTGGTGTCTTCATCTTTTCTGATATTTGGACTAACATTAGTTGATTCAGGGAGCCCATGTTGAACAATGCACTGTGTACTATCCACCTCAACTTTGTCTCGAGGTATTTGTTTGATAGTCTGGCTGATTCCAGCACGGGCCTCAGTGCTTTTGCCATGAGGATTTGCGAGGCCAAGTAGTTCCTCTTGGGCTGAAATTGGGCGCAGGGTATCAGTCCCGCAGACCGTTAGAGATGTTTCTGTAGGATCTCGATCATGGTGCTCCTCGTCGAGGACAACTTGACCATTTATGTTACTTGCCTGATCATTTTTGTGCGCAGACGTTTCGGCGAGAGATGCTGCTCCTGCGTACGTTAGGTCCCATCCGTCAAGTTAACACATCGGCAGCTTCTCCTCGTGAGGGAGGAATCGAGAAAATTTCTTCAGCTCCTCCATCTCCACTCTAAGACTATTAACCCCCTCCTCAAGTTTCGTAAATTTGTAAAGAAGTGTAAAATATGATATGCAGGCTTCATCTTGATGAGTTTCATCCCTTAAACTTTTATGACTTTTAGTTTGCTTGGCAGGAGGACTTTTCAATAAGCTTCGTTACCGATCTTTTGTATTTGATGACTAAATTTGATCCTTACAGCTGTGCGCTTCTATAGCTCCGTCGGTTAGCCATTCGACTTCCACCGGTGGCATCCGCGGTTCGATTCCCGGCCCCGATGGCAGCTTTGTAGAATTATCGAGAGCAATAGTTTCTACTTTCATTTTATTTGCAAATGAAACGATGAAATTCAAAATGTTAAATTTGAATTTGCGACTGTGACGTAGTGTGTTGACTGATGTTCAAAATAACGAAAATCTTCCAACGGTGTGAAGGTTATTGCAAATATTTGAAGCAGACTGAGTAAAAAATACGCCTAATTGCTTAGAAGCACTTTCAAATATGTATAACAATATGCAGGATATTCAGGAACGACTCAGCCGTTTGTAGATCTTTGAGGTCCTGAATAACTGCTTATCTTCAAGAAGGCTTGAGATCCTTGTAACTTAGTCTTTTCAGGCTGTTTTCGCTTGTTTGTTTGTAGGCTGCGACTTCAGTTCAACGACTTGAGCAACAAATTCCACTTTGATTCCGTCTTCTGATGAATTTCGACGCAATAAAAATTCCACAATGACGAGATTGTTTAATTGTATCCAATGCTTAATATATGGAGTCCGCGAGAGTGTCCAGAAGTGTGAAATCCCGAAACGGCTAAATCCCTTGGAGTCTAAAAAAGTCAAACCGATTTCGAAGGGCTTTACGTTAGGTGTTTTATATTTTGATATAATCGAAATGGCGAAAAGTTGACGGTCAACTGGGCGATGTGGACCTGTTGAAAACACAGGCAAACGGTAGGGGTGTGTGTAGGAAGACATGTGGCCGGGAATGAAGAAAATACCGGAAAGGTAAAGATGGGAGTTCACCGGATGACCGTAGCCAGTTTATCTTAGGGGTGGCCTTCGGCAAGACCCATAGGCTGGCCACGATGGAAAGAATGATTGAGAGACATTTGCATTAAGACCCGATGCGCTGAACTGAGAAGGGTAGAATGAACGGGAAGCCTGCTGCTCTCGGGCCCGAAGAGGTCTGTCAGTTAGTAAGATAGGAGACATACTGCGGAAACGAGGACAGCAACGGGAAAGGTGTATATTTTTCAAGAAAAGCTCATTTTAATTGATAGGTAACAGTTCATTATAAAAACCCGCTTTCGTGTGCTCAGTGGCTCTATTTACACCCTTATTCCAATTTATTTGCTAGCTTCAGACTTTTAGATCTGAAAATAATCCTGCCTTCTTTGAACACACGAACGTCGAGTTATGTTCTAGTTACTTTTCAAATTTTTTACATAGAGTTTTTAATATCGGCTCTTCCCTTTACACAGTTACGATTAGAAATGACAAAAATATTTTGTCCGTCTAAACTTTTTATGACGCGGAAATGAACGCCCTTACCTACTAGGTCTATGTGACAGAATAAAGGATGTTAACGTGCCTTTTAAAGTGGGAGCGTTCCAGACTGAAGGACCCGTTTGGTAGTCAGCTTTCTACTACTAATGCTAATATTTCTTCTTCTTCTTCTTCTTCTTCTTCTTCCTGTTCTTCTTCTTCTTCTTCTTCTTCTTCTTCTTCTTCTTCTTCTTCTTCTGCTTCTTCTTCTTCTTCTTCTTCTTCTTCTTCTTCTTCTTCTTCTTGTCTTCGTCTTCGTCTTCGTCTTCTTCTTCTTCTTCTTCTTCTTCTTCTTCTTCTTCTTCTTCTCCTTCTTCTTCTTCTTCTTCTTATTCTTCTTCTTATTCTTCTTCATTTCTCTCTCCTGAACTGAACTTTGGAAATCTTAATCGTCTTACTGGTCCATGTCGACGCTGAGTTAAATTGCTTGAATTCAACATTTCTCCTTAAATCCTATTTTTAGTTAGTCCCCGCCTTGCTACATATTATCCACTTGTTCGCCACGGAGTCCAGGATTCCATTCAGCAAGGATCACTCCCACGGCAGAAACTTATTTTTAGTCCCAAATCATTTATTTCAAGTGTCTGCTCCTCCGCACTTCTGACACTTGCCACCATCGTCGTTTGCCGCAAAGACGATGGTGGCCTGAAGACTAAAGTGTTCAGGAAAGCAACCAACACTATGCAAGTCCTAAACTAAAACAGCAACCACCCAATCGGTCACAAACGCAGCTGCGTAAGAGCGCGTCGAGACGCATTGCAGCGAAGCGGAAGACAAAATTGCTGAATTGCAATATGTTCGACGGGTACTGAGAGCGAATGGTTACCCGCACAATTTTGTCAGCCAGTGCATGCGCAAACGAGAGAAGAAGCCAAGTCCAGCTGGCCTAAACGTTTGGCGAGCTCTTCCGTACGTGAAGAATGCATCGTAAGCAGTCAGCCGTCTAATCACCCCACTTGGAGTTGGAGTTGCACACAGGCCGGAAGCAACCATCAGGCGCCGGGTCATGAGGCCAAAATACCCACTGCCACGGCAAAAAACGGCTGGAGTCGTTTACCGAATCTGGTGTAGTTGTGGACAAAGCAACTACGTCGGAGAAACTGGGAGATTACTCCGGACGCGAATGGCCGAGCATGCAGCGGCGGTGAGGAAGAAAAACGACAACTCCCAGGTTGCAGCTCACTCAACGGGACCTGACCATAGTTTCAAGTTTGCCGAGGCCGAAATCCTCGCAAGAGGGGACAACCGCGTGAGCCGCGAGCTGCTCGAGTCATGGTTTTCAGGCCCCCAGTCCATCAACAAGCGCGACGATTTGGCGTTCCCCTACGGTGTACTGAGACATTTCCTGAGCAAGAGAATCAGTCATCTGGGAAGGACTGGGTGCAACAACAACTCCGACGACAGCGGGCTTAATTGTCGCGCAATTACCAAACCCGCATCCGACGCGGACAATAACGCTGTGCCAATAAATGACAAATCACCGCACCAATTAAGACCTCAAGCGGTGACTACAAGAACTGACAATTATAGTACGCATGCGGGTGACCGCTGTGAACTATAAATACCGTGCAATCTGTGCATGTATCACCCCTTATCTGCGCATGTCTCAGACCTGTTTACGATTACCTATGACTAAGGATTCCCGACGGAATCCGAAACGTCAGGCAAATAAAACTCTTGTTCCAGTGATCGCATCTTCGTCTTCTGAAAATTCTCAATGTGATATGCAGTAGTCGCCGGTTATTAAGCCCACGGTTAATAGGCCCAGCCGCGTATTAAGCCCAAGTCAGCTTGGGACGGAATTATGCATAGCAAAATCCGCCGGCTAATAAGCCCAGTCGCCGGCTACAAAGCCCAGTTTGCCAACAGGATAGAGTGAAATTCTCATCTCTCTGCGTGCGCAACTGGGTACGTGTCGCAAATATTTTTTGTTTGTGTTATTACGTAAAATACAGACAAAAGTATTCTTATCTTGTATATAACCAAGCTCTACACACAAAACAGTACGTATGTAATGTGTAGAGCCTATCCTGTGTTTGCTAATCAAGAACTAGGACTCTCCGGTTAGTGCACCCGCCACTTATCAAGCCCAATTTGGTCTGGGCCCAAAATAGGCTTAATAACCGGGGACAAAAACTTCTTAACACGTCACTTTGAAACAATAAATGTTTGAAAGTATCGTTTTTTATTTCTTTGTATTCCTCTTCCTACTCAATTGTCAAAATATAATAAACTGTAAAAAAATTAATTTTTTTTTCTATGCCGGCATTCAGAGGGCAAGTATCCTCATTTAAAGCCTAAAGTAAGTACCCTTAGTTTAGATAAGTAACATGAAGCTAGTAATATGATCTAGGAAAGTGCTTCAATTACTTACCAACTTCGGTTAATCACTTCAAGCGACACTGGCATTGCATTTCGGGCTACACGCAATGTGTCATAACAAGTTCTATTTTTACGAAAATAAGATTTCGTACACACGAATAACTGCTCGGCTGAATGAATGAGCACCTGGCTGGCAATTTTGTAGATTATTTGCTGTACATATGGTCAGCAATTCTAGAAAAAATACTATAATTGCAATTTTTACTAAGAATTGATAAAAGAAGACACCGCATTACTGACGTTTTACACCTCGTTACAATGCGCCAGCCCATCATGATTATGAATTGAGGGCGAATATTCGCATTTCAATGCAAGCGAACATGCGAGTCCCAGGAAGCAATTGAGAAGAAGAAGAAGACTAGATCGCTGGGACAATGCGTTTTTTCGCCTGACGTTTGGACATCCGTCGCGGATTCAACATCAGAAACATGAGAAGGAAACAGTAGCAGAAAAGGGTAATGCATGCACAGAAGTTTGCAGTTTTTATAGGATACAGTCATTACTGCAAACATACAGCGACAATTAACGTTAATTGCCTTCTTGCGCGTGGATAGTTTGTTGGACGGCACGCGGGCTCTGACCTGTTGAACTCTCATCACGGGTGATGGGCTCTGGCGTGATGATTGCTCGGCCGTCTGACTCGCCGGTGTTGGCGTAAGAGGATGCGGTGGCCTGCCCGTTCCTCAAGTGATGAATTGCTTTGGGCAACTTCAGTCTCAGCACTGAATATGGATTAGGCAAGTCGTTGCACTTGCTTATGGATTGGGGGCCTGTGAACCATGACTCAAGTAGTTCTCGGCTCACCCGATTGTCACCCCTTGCGAGGATTTTGGCCTCATCTAATTGGAACGTGTGGCCGGATCTCATCAAATGAGGCGCAACATGAAAATTGACATCATAACGCCGCACTGCTGCCGCGTGTTCGGCAATTTGCGTCTTAAGAAGTCTGCCAGTTTATCCGACATAGTTGCTTTGACTGCGACTGCACCAGATCCTGTAGACGACCCCCAGATGTTTCTTGCCGTGGCAGTAGGTCTTTCGGCTTCATTATCTGACGCCTTATGGTCGCCTCCGGCCTGTGTACGACTCCAACTCCAAGTGGTGCTAGAAGGCGGCCGGCGGTTTCCGATACGTTTTTGACGGGACGTAGAGAGCGATCCCGTACGTCAAAGAGTAAATACAATATCAATGAAAGATTATAATTTAGATAGTGCTACTTCTGCTGGCGGCTCAGCTAGCTGTGGACAAATAACAAGATTGGCACTTATAGGCTCCTTATCAGTACAACATTAGCGCTACGAAACTGAATTAAAAAAGTAAGGATGAGTCATTAAACTGATACAAAAATGCTCATGTCATTGTAAAATATGCTGCATATGGCTTTTCGAACAATTAACTGGTAGCAGACAGACAGAATTTCAGAAAAGAATATTTATCACCTGACTGCACAAACACGGAGAGGGAATCGAAAGCTGGCTGTACTCGATTCACAGTTGACTAATAAAATGTCACCTTTATGATCCAAATTGAAAGAAAAGATAACTGCTGATAGCCCAACCTAGAATTGACGTGAAGTCAGATATTATCAGTTGTGCTTGTCGATCGTTAAAGGGTAACATCTTGTACAAACTTCGACAGAAGTAGTTCACAATGATTACGAATATTCGGGTAAAGTACGCTATGATTAATCATTAGATACACCTCCGATCGTTTATTTCCCCGCTACTTTGCTTTGACACTGGAAATATTCAAAAATATGATTCCCGAAACCGGGTGTTTTCATACGACCTCGTTTAAGTTAACCGTTAAATTTGGAATATGTAATATTTATCATCTCACAACCAACAAAAGTACAAATGAAAAATGAATACGTTTTCAGAGGACATATCTGGAATACACAAAAACAAATAATTCAGAGTCAACGAGCACTGTGATTTATTTTGAAGTACATCAGGTCTTGCTGTCTCCCTTAGATAACTGGTTTTCAACGCCTCGTTTAAAAAGTAGACTTTTGTATATGTCACTACGTATACCCAAATTCAACATTCGCTCTTCAGATTTCAAACAACCATTTTATTCTTAGAAAAACTTCAAGTAGGACAAAATTCCTGAGTATATTCATTTTTATCATCCCCGGAAGAGGAAAAAGAAGAAGAGACGATTTCTGGGACAAAGGTGTATTTTGGCTGACGTTGCAAAAGCATGCTCGCTTCCATCGTCAGAGCGTGGTGTCTGTATTCCTGCTCGCGACTATTAGTCTTGCTTAATGCCCATGTGTCAATCGATTGCACCAATCGATTTCTTTGGCTGTTTGAATTGCTCGTACACTCACGGGCGTCTTCATGAGCTGTGCCAAGTTTGTTTTTTGTCTCATGAGCGTTTCCACCCTCTTTACTCGCGGCTGCCGGCCCTGCTTATCTCTCTCTGCCCGACCTAGTTCTCCGTTCTGAGCCGATGTTAACCTTCTGTGCATATATTAGACAAAAACTTTGCGAAACGTACCGGCGGTGGTGACTGAATCAAGATAACTAACCTTCCATCATTGACCATTTCTATGTGAGTCCGTTCGTAAAAACGTGTGTCTTATTTGTTTGAAGGTCGCATCCTCTGCATAAAACAGGAAATTGCTAATATCACCTACTTTGAGTACAAACACGTATATTTTTGTTCTATGTTCCATTTAAATACGCAGATTCGCCTTCTATTGTGCAATCTATTTACCAGGCAAATAACAGTCGAACAAATACTCCACTGGTCACAGAGAACGCCTTGCGGTGAGCTAAGTAGCACGAACCTTGGCGGATGGATTAACCAATAAACGTGCAGCATGACCGCCCAATATATTAGCGGGCGTTTACTGCTTTTTGCTGTGAAGAGGTTCCGAAAACTGGAAGAAACACATTGAAGGCGCATGTAAATTTTTAATATCATCACTAACTCCTACTGGACCAAAGGCGAGTGAGTGTAAGTTCGAGCGTGTTGGCTGACCTTGGGCAAGGTCACTGAGGTAATTTTTTTTAAATCAGCACTAACCGCTACTAGACCAAAGGCGGGTGCGTGTAAGTTGAGGGGTTTTCGCTGACCTTGGGCGAGGCCACTGAGTTCCAAAACTTACTCCAGAACGGTAAGTTGGACCACAGGTTCTTTGAAGTAGACGACCTCCTAACCACAATTTCCTTTTTAATAATTAAAAAAACAATCTAAAATAATATAATAATAAATACAATACATAAAGACATTGAAACACTTTCTAGTCCATTCGTTGTTCCTCCTGCATTTTTATTGGCTGCCATATGTTTCAACTGGTCACTCACTCAAACACTGTAATTACCTTTAAATTTGAAATTTTCATGAAGGACCAGCAATCAGAAACCCAAAGTTATTTTGCACAAAGGAATGAAAAAGAGAGCAATCTTACCTATTTCCGTTGGATCTTACACAGATTTCAAAATAAACATCACACTGTAGGTCGGTGCACCAAAGAACGCATGGGAAACCATTTCAAAGACGATTGTCCCGGTTCGAGAACTTCAGCGTCAAGAGCAGCCTTAATGGCAATGTCCTAGGTGCAAAGGATCTACTGGTCCTACGGTCTAAGGGAGTAGACCCCTAGATCCTTTGGTTCGACCTGGGACCAGTAGATCTTTTGCACCTAGGACGTTGCCATCAGAGAGATCCGCAACAAACTACATGATGAATAAGCAGGAACGTGAGAAGCAAGGCCTGACTGGCAAGAACTCGCCCACCTCACTTTCACATAAATATGAACACTTCAGGACTTTAGTTCAAAATGCCTTCAGTAAAGAATTATATACAAACTAAGGTTCCCAGTAAAAAAAACCATATCCATTTTGAAAATGTCTAACCATTTGGATACCCAGTCACCAAAAGTATCGCTGAATTTGAATTTTCGGCGTTTACTTCAGAAGATCCTCACTTGAACGCTCCAGTCGATAAAAGTTAAATTGGCCGTCCAACAACACAACCCCTAGCCCCAGAATTCTGTCTCAGGGGCCTGGTGAGATAAGTGTAGTTAATTTCATTAGTTTATTTTTCGTTAATTCAGTTTGATATATAACAGTTATTTGGGTATATTTACCTAACGTTGGTGGTTTCTCACTAAACTAAAATTAAGCTGAAAAATTCAATAATAAACTAAAAACTAATCAAACTAGATGTAACCACAGGACTAAGGGCTTAGGGATATCTACAGTGGGCAACCAACTTAATCCTTTCCGTCCAATCCTAGGACGTTTGTTGTGTGAAGAATGCACAGATTCAAATCATTCATGCTTTGATTTTAATTATTCGCTTAATTTAAGCAAAGACACGCTCTTTAACCCAGCCGATCAAACTTCCTTAGGATTCCCAGTAATGTCCTGCTGAAAATCAGTGTGCACTCATTGCTCCTTTCCTAGATGTCATAGAAGGCTGAATGAACCTTCCTCGAAGACCCGTCGGCTTTTTGTTATTCTCTACTATTCAGCTGCTTCCGCGGGAAAAGAAGTCTACAATTTTTTTGAGTTGTCGTGTATTTTTAAAAATAAATCCGAGATATACGAAGCAAACTAGAAGTATTATATTTAGCTAGTTAATCGCAGTTGTTCAACTATACATCAAGCAGAATATGGGTGACTATCGCTTCTTACCCATGTTTACTACTAGGGACACGGAGCCGTCGTCTTGTCAGTTGTGGTACGGAAAAGTGTAGAGCGTACGCCGTCCGAGTACAGTAGGGAACGAAGTCGAGCATTACGCTGAAGAGCAAAACGCAATCACCAAAGAGTCAGTTTCATGCAACCCTGAATTTAGCGTATTCCCGACTGATAAATGCTACTAAATTGGAAGCAACATCAGTGCCTTCCTCTTTTTTTTCCGAACATACACTCTGCAGTAGTAATGGCTGCGCTGATGACCGAATATGTGGCCCTACTGAGAAGATGGGCCTCGAGGTCTCCTGTAAAATCAGAATGATAGCAATAAGAGTTTAATGGCTGGGGGTAAAAAAAGCCATTGCCGGTAGTTTTCTGTGGTTAAAAATAAAAGAAATTATATTAAAGTCATCAGATTGTTTAACAATACAAATGAGGCATAAATATAAGTGCCATTGAACATAGGAAATAGGAGCTATAGAGGGGTGGAAAACACCACAAGCGAGGACATTGGCTAGTAAGTGTAGGCGAAATGCTCTCAGTGCCTGGCAGTCAGCGACATTAAGAAAAAAAAGGATTGAGGGTCTACGCTAAAGTTCGACTATCGTAGTGGCCAAGAGCGGATATAGAAGTTAAGTTTATGACTTAAACAGCCAAACCCCTAGCCTTCAGTTCATTACCTTAGTTGGAAGCCTAAAAACTAGCCTCTTAGCCTAGCTGTTAGTATCAGTATTAGTTTATTGAGGGAAAGATAGGCAAATGCCTTTGAACTCCCTGTTGGTAACAGGATGATAGAAAATAAGTTGATAAAAAGAAAAATGTAAAATGTACGACCATCATAAGTGTGAATTTGAAGCATAATTTTCCCGGTGAGAACTTGAAAATAGTGAAAAATCTGTTCTGAGGATAATTTGGAAGCAGAATTAGGCTATATCAAAGAAACCTTACTGAAGCGCGGTTATCAACCTCAGTTTAAAGACAAATATAGCACATACTTGCGACCGAAAATGAACGAAAATTTAGCTCCTAAAAAGCCAGTGTTTGTATCCTTGCCCTTTAAGGGTGACAACATCTTAAACACTATCAAGAGGCGCCTACTCAAGGCCATAGAAAGAACCTACCACGCCGCTGAGTTTATATTCTGCTCTCAAACAACGTCCCTGCCAATTTCTTGTGTTAAGGATGCCTTACCCATGCACGCCACCTCCAACTGCGTTTATCAATTCACATGCACTTGCGGATGCAAGTACATAGGGCAAACGCAAAGGCAATTCAGTATCAGTTTATTGAGGAAAAGATAGGCGAATGCCTTTGAACTCCCTGTTGTTAACAGAATGATAGGAAATAAGTTGATACAAAGAAAAATTAAAAACTTACGACAGGTTCATGTTCCAGGAAGACATCAGAGTCAAATATTCACAAAATATGACAGAAAACTATATGACAACTCGCAAATCGGGAGTAGTATAATTTGATGCAGTGCATGTGATAAGCTCTGTGATTTATTGTAAAGTTATATATTGTAATCTGATGAAAGAGTTTTTACCTTTCATTTGGAATTTATATTTTTCAGCACCGGTACGGCACTATCTATAAAAAGTTAATTTCAAAAAAAATAAAAATTTAAAAATAATTTGTCAATATGTGCAAGTAGACGTAGAAGGTCGTAGTGATGTCAGCAGAAATTGTCCTTTTGGGGCAACATTTAGCAATGTTTTGCAGGTAATTTTGAAGTAAAAACGAAAACTTATGGCAGCTAAAGAAAACTCTTACAGTGAAAATGGAGACAGTGTTCAACGGGCCTCCATGTTCAAAAAGTGTGCAAGAGAAAAAAACTGCTTAGAAAGATAGTATTAGGAACATAGTAGTAGAGCAGAAATAGGTGTGGGTGGACTGATGAAGGTGAGTAGTCAACGAAACTGCAGCATTTTAGACTGAGTACTTCCGCGTGGCTTCGTTTGATTCAGCGGTGGTTAATAGAAACATCCAGGTTCTCGGGGGACACGAGGCAGAGAGAATAGTTTCAAGCAGATCTCCTAAATTCTCAATGGTCCTTTCTCGGAATCATGGAGAGAGCTGCTCGGAAAAGATGAGGCGAATAGAAGGTTAATAGAATCAGTGTTAAGATAAATGTGCAGTCTCCGTTTGAAAGCAAACAGTCTAGTTAACGACCTAATTTCGATTGGCAACTTATTCCAAAGAAAGCTATACCTGGAAGCAAAAACAAAGAACGTTTACATGAGGAAGATGCAGGAGGGGGTATAACAAGTGCCGAGTTTCTTAGGTTGTAGGGACGGCTGATGGGGGTAATGACAGAAGTCCTGGGTAAATTTGTGCTATTATTAAGCCGAAAAAGGAGACAAAAGCCTGCTTCCAATCTCCTGACCCAACTGAACCTTAGTTTCGTTAATTTACACCTATTCGAGTAACAAGTATAAAAAGCTGTCGGATACAGCAGTTTTCGTGTGAACTTTTTTTGAATTTGTTCAATTTTTGAACGGCTACTTTCATTCATGAGACCGAAAAAAAGGCAACAGTATTCTAAGATGGGAAGCACGAACATACGATAAAGTCTTAATTTCATTTCAGGAAGATAGAAATTATAAGAGATAAAGCCGCAAATCTGTGCGGCTTTGGCTGTAATTCTATCGGCGTGAGGAGAATGGTCTAATATATTGGTGTAGCTTAATCCTAGGTCCTTGATACTAGAACATTCAGTCATTGGGTAACCTTGAAAAATAACAGGTTGTGGCAGCCTTGCAGACCCAAAGCACATGCATCGGCACTTAGAAGGTGAGAACTCCATCTGCCATGTTGAGCTCCACGCCGAAAGAGCGTGCAGATCAGAATGAATTTGTTCTAAGCATCTCGCGGCCGTAGAGTTAGAGAAGGAGTAAACACACTTGAGATCATCTGCATAAATATAAGATTGGGAGTGTTTAACACTCAATGGGATATCATTTATGTAAAGCAAGAAGAGCAGAGGACCTAGCACGGTACCTTGAAGGACACCACTCAAAATTGTGGTAGGAGTAGAGTATGAGGATCCTACTAAAACCTTTTGTTGTCGATTTGAAAGATAAGATTTGATGAAGTTAGTAAGAGGACTACGAAATCCGATAGCCTCTAGTTTGGCTTGGAGCCTCCTGTGAGGAACTTTATCAAATGATTTACTAAGGTCAAACTAGATAACCACCACAGATAGATGATCATTATGAAGATCAGTAAGTAGATTTAGAAAAGACATGTGGCATGTTTCACAAGATCGGTCCGGTAAAAAGCCATGCTGTGAGGAGCTGAGAATGTTATTGTTTATGCAGAAATCTGTAATTTTTTTGGCAATTAGTTTTTCAAAGAGTTTAGCCAGAGAGGGCGTTTTATGAACACCGCGATAACTGTGAATATCTGATCGGGAACCAGATTTAAATACGGGAATTATAATAGAAGTTTTCCAGTAGTCCGGGAAAAAGCCATTCTCAAGAAACACTGAAAATAACTTACTCAGTAAGGGTGGGAAATCTCTTAGTTGTTTGATGAATGAGTTTGTAATGTTATCAGTTCCAACCAAATGTGAATTTTTAAGACGACTTATTTCTTTTTGAATACAAGCGGGTGAGAAATTAAGGGTACTGAGATTTGAATCACACAGCAGGGGAATTACAGGAGTGGGGCTAGTTTCCATGGTAAAGAACTTGGCAAAAAATGAATTTAGCAATGCTGCTTTCTCCAAATCCTCTGTAACAAAATGATTGTTGCCATTGAGTAAGGGTGGAATGACTTTCTGAAGCTTAGCCGACGACCGAAGACGGAAGACTTGAGCAACTGATCTGGAAGAATTTGCATCACTTAATGCTGTGGCCTCTCTACGCTTATCTCGTGCAAGCCTTATTTTAAGCGCTAATTCAAATATTTGCGGTATTCTTAAGTGAACTGATAAAGAGCTATTAGACGTATCCTTAAGTTTTTTTGTAATTTTTAAGTCTATTTTGGAGAAAATGTGGCACAGTAGAAGAAACTGAATTTGATTTAAAAGTCTTAAGTGGGGTAAGGGCCTGGATATTTTCTGTAAGGTTTTGCAATAGCTCCTGGAAGAAGTAGGGATCGTTAGTTGAAAATATGCTATGCCAATCTAGGGTTCTTACGAAATCATTTATTAATTCATGGTTCACGTTACCAAAGTCG
Source organism: Ligula intestinalis (assembly GCA_036362985.1). Taxonomy (NCBI): domain Eukaryota; kingdom Metazoa; phylum Platyhelminthes; class Cestoda; order Diphyllobothriidea; family Diphyllobothriidae; genus Ligula; species Ligula intestinalis. Next base: position 67,064,835 of record JAYGXS010000001.1, read on the forward strand.
AGGTTATTGCATTTTACATCGGGCTTTTTAGAAAGAGAGACTGGAAAACAACAGTGAATTAAGGCATGGTCACTTGTGAAAATATCACGATGAAAATTCATAAAAAGAGGGTGAACATCATTTGTAAAAATTAAATCTAATAAGTTGTCATTTCTGGTCAGTGCACTGACGAGTTGTGACATGTTTGAAAAGTTAATAGTGTCAACCAATTTCTGAAATCTTGGTGGACAGGTATTTGCATGCCAGTCAATGTCTGGCAGATTAAAATCACCTACAATTATTCTGACATCGAATTGAGTCTCTGCAACTTTTTCAAACATTTCACACAGCTGCATTACATTACTTGAGTTACAGGGAGGATTGCGTTTGCGCTTGATATATATCCAGTCTACTCTTAAATGCATTGACACAAGCGGAGAGGACAACTTCTTCTGGAAGAGCGTTCCACGCTGAAACTACTCTGTTGGTAAAGAAAAATTTTCTTCCGTCGATCCTCGCTTTGCCCGGGCGTAGTTTAAGGGAATGCCCGCGAAAAGTTGGCGTGTTAGCCTGGGCAAAGAAATCACCAGGAACGAAACAACAATGCAGGTTATTCATAATACGGAAGGTTAATATGAGGTCCCCTCGGAGTTGTCTGTAGGAAAGGGGAAATCGGTCGAGAATGGACAGTCTCTTTCATAGGGCAATGTTCCTAGACCTTTGACCACCTTTTTCGCTTGCCTCTGGACCTTCTCTAAGACAGTACACTCTTTGACAGCCCATTACTCCACGTTCTACTCTTACCTTAACAGCTACCCTTAATCTTCAACGCAAAGCCCTAACTACGACTGATAATCCCTAGCTCTAACCACATATCGAATGCAAATGTACAAAAGGGCCGGGAGTTTAATTAGATTCACTCGAATTGCATACGTCAAAGAGTCTGATAGGTGGGTCCATGCCGGTTGCATCACGACTACGTGCACGCAAATAATTTGTAGTGCAACCGGACCAGTGACTAACCGTCCCATTCCACCGTCTTCTCAAGTACTATACTGAAATATATATACCAAATAGGCATACGAAAGAGACCATGCATATAATTTAAAGGTATTTTTACTTTTTTTAGGACGACATACCAATCTATTGCAGGATCAGCATTAAAAGACTTGAACCTTCGGTCTGAAATTTTGGTTTACAGCAGCGGCTGCTAAGAAATGTCCTCGAGTCACAATAGCTAAGAAGCAATGTAATACATTAAAAGGCCTACCCTTCATGATAGTCGCAGAAAGCATTGAGTGCTAACAAATTAAGCCGACTATCAAAACCATACAAAGTATTTTGAGGTACTATCGTGACTAGCTCGCGTCGAAGTGAACTTTCCCGAAGGTCCACAGGCGTTGGTTTCGACGTTTGGGAGCAGCCAACCACAATTGCCGCAAAGCTTTCTCCTGGCCCGGCGACGAATAACAAGACTGCACGCGTGAACACTCTCTCTCTCTGGACCGCTGGGAATTCCTGCAACTAAGCCGCACTTCGGACCACGCCATTCCAGTGGAATGACGTGCGCTCCGAGCTCAGGCTTTTTCCGGCTTATTCTCCGTTGATCTCTTTACAGAATAAATTATTCCTTCTAGTCTGGCCTCCACCGACGTCTCGCCTAAGAAACCATGGTCTGCAGATCGCAGTTGCTAGGGTTTAACTTACTTTACCCCCTACGACAGTACCTCGTTTGAGGCAGTAGTACAGCAGAAGACCTCTGATCGGACGACTAGCAACAGTGCGTAGAGCAGTGCAATAACCCCTTTGAGAACATACGGACAGTATGACGGGTCCTGCAAGCAACTTGCCTAAGTTTGTAAATGTTTGATTATTTCTCCCATACCAACCAGAACGCATTTATGAAAACTTGTAAATAATAATGAGCAGCATTAGGCATATTGAGTACTTAAAAAAACTATAAGGAGTACTAAGTGTCAGTTAGGAAAAATAAAATTTTCTCTATAATCCCCAAGTTGTGGTACCGTCAACAATAGCTATAGATTAAAACAATAAATTTAAATATTTTGTTAATTATAAAACTTAAAGTAACCACTTTATTTATATAAAAAGAACTTGCCTTTAGTCAAAATATCTTGTACATATGGTAATAAGTGGATAACTAGTTCTTGAATATCTTGGAATAAAGTCCCCCATTATTCGCTCGTTTTAGGTGTCTTCATTGATAAGTTGATAAATTGTGCTTCTGTTCAAAGTTTGCATCAAAACATTTAAAATAAGATATAAATGAACAGCACTTACCGAAAGAACGAGCATTTGTATAGTATTTCTTATGCAGATGGCCAGTTTGGTCAAATGTAAAATGCTTCAAAACAGCAAACCACATTGTCAAGCATAAAAAATGTCTGCTAGATACCACGCATATTGTTATTCCTATGATTCATAAAGAAACCTTCCATAATAGGTTACCTCTTTAAAAAGTGCTTTTATTGGATATTTAACTGACAAACTTCTGTGTATATCAACTTTGCCCAAGGTAATGTCACAGTTAAATTGGAAACTTTTGACAATTTCTTTAACTTACCTGAAGAAAAACGATTAAATTTGATTGGAAATGAAAGAGCATACTTTGTCTTTATAACGGGGTTTTTTCCACTTAAGAGGATAAATTCTACGATCCTTAATAAGCGTGCGAAAGCAAAAAACAGGCCATATATGAAAATTTTTTGAAATACTTATTATTCTTCTGCCTTTTGCGTTTCTGAATAACGCTTGAGCGGAGCCTATTGTTTACAAAAAACTATATTTTTACATAACTAACATTCAATAAGGCCTCCTTTAGGTTGCCTCCACGGTAATATATGGACACTTTGCTTACGTACAAGGCCAGCTGTGAGGTAAAAATGCTCTTCCAAAAACCTTGGTTACTGCATTATTTGCAAAAAATCACAGAATAACTAAATATAATTTTAAAAACTTCTATCACTGCTTCTTTCTGAAATAAAATGCGATTCCTTAAACTTCGCTTAACTTCCATTTGGTCAACACTTTCCAGTTTTGGAAGGGATTATTATTCCATCTTTTTTTTACTAATTAAGGAATTCTTCCACAGTACAATGTATATAAGAAAACGTTTGGTCCTATCTTTCCTTATAGCATAGGGAATTTCTTCCATCTAAACTTACTCAGGATTTAGCCAAAATGAACGCCTACTTCCCTCAATAACTTTAATGAAGTGAGCAGTTTTAAAAACCAAAGCCCTTCTTATTATTAAATCCACTCAGTTGATCAAGATAACCTGTCCACATATACGCCAAACTACCAAGTTTAATTTTGTAATGAAATTTGTTTGCAGGACTCGTTATACTGGATATTATTTAGTGCACTGTAGATTTACTTTTCAATATGTCAGATTTTGACTTTACCGTAGGTGCACAGTCGGGTGAATGAGCAACACCAGCAGCGTTGCCAGCATATTTAGGCAGACGTTGCTATAAATCCACAAACGAGGTTCATTTTCTGTCCATCCGTTTTTTTACTGACACCGTTTGGATTGCGCGTAAACGCACATGCGCACTGCATTAGCTGATACTGTTTACACAAAGCACACCTACGTACTTGCGCCATCGTTCGCGGGGTCTCCTACGCATCTTCCTAACACGTAAACATAAAGTAGGTGAATGTTACAGAAGGCTGTGTTTTTGTCAGCGTAGAAAGGTGAAAATACTACCCATGATGGTTGTAAATGAGGCATAAATGACACACAAATTCAACGCAAAACGGATATCTTTATCATACTTTACAGTTACTTATATGATAAAACAAGGACAACTGAGCAACTTTACCTAACCATTACATGGTTCAGATTCCGCAAAATGCCTATTTCAAAGATAAGGAGTCATAAACCGAAAGGCAGGCATCCCAAGAAATGTATTTTCATGGAAAGGCATCCTTTCCATGAAGATTTTGAGTCAATTACTGAACTACGGAGGCATGCATCCGGTGCCAACACACAACACTGTGGCAGATGAATGGTACCGCATCATCATGCAGAACTGAAATCGTCTACATCCACGTCCACGTATTCGAACTGTGGTTCATGATAAATAGGAAGCATTCAGTCGAGCTACTTAGATGCCTGTTAGCCACGAAAGCGGATAGTCAGCATCGATGATGTCTCGAAGATCCTGTTCGGACGGGAAGCTGGAAAGATATGCGAACAATCTTCTCCTTACAGAGACCGCACGTTTATCAGTACTGAATGATGGAGACGTCTTACCTTTGCAGCATACATTGGCTGAGGGGATTGATCAATTGCCAGTGCGAACCGAACTTCTCGCGCAAATGTGCTTGTCGTTTGGCCTCTGCTCTTCAGCGCTAGTTTGCACCCACTGCTCACGCAGTCCTGGACCGATGCGGAGCGTCACTTTGGCGGTAGCAGCCGTTTGGGTGGGTGGGTTGGCTTTTCTTCCCTCTCTCTCCTTTTATTCTTTTTCTCCTTGTGAAGCCTGTTTTACGAAGGCCACATCCAGCTTGTTTTCTTTTCAGCAATGCTAACTAACACATTTAGAGGACACACTATCAGCTCAGTGTCCATCGTGCGTAAAGTGGCTGATGAGTGGACTGGGAGTCAAGCGGTGCCGGCTCCTTCTAATCTGCCGGTTATGTGGACCCTGGTAGGTATTTAAAGGAGGCAGGTCGTGCTTTCGCAAGTCCAGACGGTTTCATCGAGCCTGTCAGCCACTGCGCTCATCCTACTTCAGACGACCAATGAGCTAGGTGGTGGCTTGATGTGGGCGGTGGGAAAGAGATTGAGGTCGATCCCAGCACATTTCTTACCTGACTATAATCAATCTGAGGCACTTGAAGCTAGACCGATTTGCTAAAAATCGTGGCATGAAGGGTTACCAACTGACGAGATCCTTCGAATCGCGCAGTTAGCCCAGTGTGTGTCTTATTGTGTGAGGTGGCCGACTGGTGGAATGAGAGTTGAGCTGCAATGGCGCCTTAATGTGACCTCTATGGCACCCCTACGCACGGACTAGCCTACCTATTAATGTGCGCTTTTGGTATACGAAGTGGAGCGATTGCCGTACCAGCCACCTCCGCCCTTCCCCATCTCCAGTTTTCTCGACTTTTGTCTTGAAATCGGGTAAAGCTGTGGGAGAGATGAGTGAGTGGGTAGAATCTCTGCGATTCTTCTTTCACCATAATCCAGCTTTATTCACCACGTTTGCATTTAGCTTGCTAAAGTTCGTCGAAAACGATGGTGAAACTGTCGTGTGGGTTTGAGTCGGAGCAGCAATTCTATATGAAGCTTCTAATACTAGCAAAGCTGCAAGTCCCAGAAAGTAATTGAGAAGAGGCAGATAGGATAGCTGAGACAAGAACCTTATTCACTTACCGTGTCGGATTCCTTATCAGTGGCCAAATGGTCAAATAATCCTCAGACTGAATCCCAGTACGAGTGATTAAAGTTCAGCCGATCACGGCCTACACGCAGGCAATCGCGCCGCTAGCTCACAAGCGCGTAGTTACTCCCGGTAAAGAGGGACCTGGTAATTGATATAGTTATCCAGTTGTATGGCGAAGGCACCTTCCAAATGCTGTACCGCTCATTGAACGAACAACCCCTTTTCTGATGCTGTCCTTATAAATGGATGGCAGTGTAGAAAGGAAGCGCAGTCCACAATGGGAGGTTCCGCCGAATCAAAAGTCAGGGAAGACCGATAAAGTTGTACAGTATTTACTGTGGAATAGAGGCTTACAAGAGTAGGTGTTACTCGCAGTCACCTCAAGCCAGTTGTGGTTGAGCAGGCACCCAGGACATATCCTCTGTTGCCTGCAGCCAGCTGACGCATTAACCAGACACATAATCAGCCTCGTCTCTGGTGTTAGTGTAGTGGCTGATAAGAGGACTGGGAGTCAGGTGGTGATGGCTCCTTTTAAGTCTTCGGTTGTTTAAATCCTAAGGTGTGAGTCAAAGGGACCAGGTTCTGCAGTGACAAGCGTAGACGGGGTTGTAGTGAAGTCACTTGATTGCATTTTAGACGATATAAATGTTTAAGTATCCATGTGCATATATTCATTTACCTGTTCCTGTGGGGCGGGATACATTGGTCGCACGAGTCGGCGTTTGTCCAAAAGAGTCCGAGAACACATCCCAGCATGGTTAGGAAAGGGTCAAATAAAGGGTGTTAACAGTTCCATTCTAGCGCATCTGGTAGACTCTGACCATCGCGTGGATGCCAAAGAGGCCTTCCGAGTTATCTACAAGGTACCCTCAAGCTACTCAAAATTTCTTGAACAGCGTCTCTTGGCTACGGCAGAAGCGGCCGCAATCAGGCTACGCCGACCCATCCTTTGCGCCCAAAACAATGTCGTCGCGGCACCACAGTTACCATGGTCAAAAGCTGCTAATCCAACAGCCAGTGGCTTAACACCTCAACCGACTACCAGCTCCCCCTAACGCTGATCAAATGTTGACCCCCTTTCGACCCCCCAGTCCCCCTGTCCTGACAACCGTCCTTCGTTTTCTTATGACCCGCATGGTCCATTTACTTAATTACCCTATAAATGTAAAGGCCTGATGGGAATTATCGAAAACAAACGTATGTTTGCCAATTCATCTTCTGAATTTTCAATGGGAATTTTCGCAAAAATCCCAGGAAATTAATGATTCAAATTCAAATTTGGCATGCCTGGTTGGTTTTTACAAGTTATTGTGTTACTAATATTTGAGCTCAAGACGTGTTTACAAACCATTTTGTGGCATGTGTCGTGGGAGATGCAATTATTTTAAAACAAATCAATCATCTATAATGTGATCTGGATAAACAATCCGGATTTTTATATCAATGCAAACCACGAAGTCAAGTTATTACAGAGTACTTATTGGCTAGCCCTTTTGACTGTCTAGTTCGACGATGTCCACCACAAGCGTCAGCATGCCGAAGGCAAAAGCGGTTACTTGCTCTGGATTATTGTGAAAGTAGACTTGCACAGGATCTACTTCAGCCCCTCCTCACTTGTGCTCGTAATCAAAATGAGAGTCGAGAAGACCAGAGATAGGGGAGGGCGCAGACGGCTGGCGTGGCCGAGGCGACCCCTATGCATGCTGCCACGCTCAAACGTGGGCATGCACACAGTAGTAATGTCTGCATAGGCGAACACAAACACATTTCGTTGGGTCCAGCACCATCAGCAGCTCTGACTAACACACATACGCACGAAGAGCTGCCACCGCCAATCTACCGTTCGGCATCCTTCCAGGACTGTGTGAACAGCATACACCCACAAAAACACACACACGATTTAAAACACGCATATACGGCAGAATTTATTGGCATCAATAAATTTCTTGACAGCTCTTCAGCTGCGTCTTGTCGCTGCATAAGTATGTAAGCAGCTTGACCACGTGGTCAACCTCCAATTACTCTGGTAATTGGTCACTTAGTTTTAATCTCCAAGTGATTTTCATTTACATCCCCTCAATCCCCCACCCCCTTCCTTCCCATACGTTGACTAGTGCACTGTCCTTTACCTGATCATTATTTAAACCAAACTATGAGCCTTGGTTTTATGTCATCCATTCAGAGAAATATCAAACGCTTGCATGTCCTCTTCGTTACCATACTTATACAGCGACAAGACGCAGCTAAAGAGCTGTCAAGAAATTTATTGATGCCAATAAATTCCACCGTATATGCATGTTTTAAATTTGTACTGGGAAACAAATGCTTCACACACACGATTGGCCGCTCCATTGCACGCCACAACAACACCTGACTAGATTACCGCTTACGTGGGAATACCACGAAGTTCATATTATGAAGGAACCATTGCAGTCGGTCTCTCACCCCCCCCCCCCCCCCCCCCCCACACACAACAAGACACACACTGGACTGACCACGCGGTCCGAGTTATCTCGTCAGCTGGCAACCCTCAAAGCTAGTAAGGCTGTTTTTTAAAATAAAAGAACACTCGACGTATTTTTGCACTAATGACAGCAACTTCCTAAAGTTCATTTTCAGAATTCCACCACCGCTTGGAAGATCCTGAAAGCAACTTATCCAGATGAGCTAAGGTAGTAAAAAAAGGACAAATGCACCCTGCATGTTACTACCACAGCAATTCTGAAAATATTTGCCCTGAGGCCCTGAGCTCTGCATTACCACCACATGATCGATTGAGCTTGCGGTGGATAAGACGTTCGAAGATATTGTAAGTAACCGTTCCTTCCGAACTAAACTGATCAATTGTAACGGTGTTCACTGGTTAAGAGTTGGTATTAAATACACAAACCCAAATAAAAGCTGATGTAGCAAGTGAACACGCTGATTAGGCAAACCAATAAAAATGTCCCAGCAGACATTTAATCTAATCGTGTTTGCTGCAGTCAAAAACTAACATGTACTGAACAACACTTCGATCAATTTAATCGTTGAATTTTTTGTTTGTCAAACCATCCGCGAAAACCCTAATGCATTTACGGGACGACAGGTGTACCACTCACTTGCAAAACGGATCTTTTGTTCGTGTAAACCGAAGACGCACATCGAAAGACATCTGACGAAGTCTGCGTAGCACTTCAAAGAATCCTACCCCTAGCCTTTAATACGACCCCGCACCATCTTCTTCGTTATAAAACTTCTGTATGCGGCTCTCCCGGCTGGGTTGTCTCTTGGCTTGGGGACTATTTTACTTCCCGCACTCAATTCATTCAGTGCAGCAAGCGAAAATTCACAATCCTCTCAAACAAATATGGAGTTCTCCAAGGGCCTATATTATCTCCTCAAATCTTGTTCCTTCACACTGATGACCTATGATCGCCAAACGAATCTTTGTTTGTTAAATATGCTGCTGATAGTTGTTGTCCATCCTCTAAAAAGTCAGATACATCTGCAAGTGCTGAAGGATGGCCTGGACCACGTCTCAGCATGGTCGTCAGCAAGTGGCCTTCCACTTAATGAGCGGAAGTCAGTTCTGTGTGTTTTTCGACTACGAACGTCTCCCAGTCCTGAAACTATTGACATTTTGCCCATTGGGGTGTTCTCTTTCCGGCAGCTTGATGTTACTTAGGCCTCTAACCTTTCAATTTCCCTTCATATTGAAGGTCTGTTTATTAAAATCCGTAAATGTTTATATAATATCCGCCGCTTGCGTTCATATGACACACAGAAAACCCTAATCTGGCTATTAATAGATGCCTATCTTCTCTCCCTCCTTCTTTACTGCTGTCCAGTTATTTTCCCAGTCTATCTAAAAAATACCTGGTCATTTTTAAACAGTTCCACCGAATACCTCCTCCAGCTGCCAGTTTTTCCTGTGTTTTAAGCTGTCATTATAAAACAGCGACATTTTAAAACGTTCAAATAATTTATTGATTGCATCCTTAGTGAGTTTCATTAACCTCTTCACTCTAAACTAATGGCTGCGAAGTCTACCCGTACTATGCGCCGAAGCCTCCGTCATATATCTTGTCGTACATCGGCATATCAGCACTCTGTACTCCCATTCCTAACACGTTACCTCACGTGTAAAGAAACGGAAATGGAGAAGTTGAAAGACAAAATGTTTCCATAACAGATGTGGATACCGTGTAAACCTAAACTTTGCCTATTCTATGACATTTTACCTTATGCTTTGTCTTACTTATCCCTGGTTCCCCGTGCATGAAGCCATTTTTTTGCTGAAAATGTTGGATATTACCTTCAAAATAAAGCATTCTCTCTCTCTTTTTCTCTTTCTCTAGGCTTCTCCACTTTGGCTTGTCACTTGTGCGCAAAAAAGGGGGTGGGGCAAAGGAAGACGGGAGGGGGGATGAGTAGTTCAGATTGGAATCCACCATTTTTCTCCCACCTATAAGACATTTTCACACGCTTAAATTTGTTTGACGCATTGCAAATTGTGGAATAGACTACTGTTAATGGACAGGATAACACTACCTTTCTCAGATAGAGAATTATACTGCCTTAATGTCTTACCCTGTTCTTTTGACACATCTATTTGAGAAGCGATAAAAGAGCTCTTTTGAATGGGGTTCTGTCACAAGCATGGTTCAGCCCTGGAGTGATACCCGTTCTTGAACTGCGAGCTGATGCACCCGCGTCTACGAAGTATACATCAGCAGATCTCCAGGAGTAAGAGATAATGCAGACGCAATTAAACCAATGCAAGAACCATTGACTCAGGAACACCCAAGCAACAAACTATTGGTGCGTACGAGCAACTCAATGTAGCTGTCTGCAGGTAAGGACTGCCGTCTCTGGGACCGATTTTCATGCTAGAGGGTGTGATCTGCTGGAACCTTTCACCTCTCTATACCACAGGCTTGCATGCATTCACACACCTACCAGCAGCCTACAGCTACGACATATTCTGCCTCTTGTCTCCAGGGAATATCACATTCTCTACGGACGTCGGTTTTCTCATATAACAGACCTGGTGCGAGCGATGCATTGGTTAGTGTCTGCCATACTCCTAACGCCTGCGACACCCACAAAACTTGGGAAGTCCAAGCAATAAGGAGGCTTACTTTCACACTGTTCTTTTAAATTTCCATTGATAAAAAATTGCGAGAGGTCGTAGTTATAGTAAATAGTTCACTTGATGCCGCAGGATTCTGCGCTTGATTCCGAGCCAATGGGCACTGCACGGGTTTCATTACCAACAGTTTGTACGATGTCTAGGGGTAGAAGAAATGTGTTTATTTGGTGCCATCTCCTACTGTGATATTCTCGGGGGAATGGCTAGAGGAGAATCCGAGGCTGTATTTTGTTCTGGAGAGTGCGATGGCGCAAAATCATGTGCAGTATTTAGGCCACGACTGTCAGGTAGCACATATGGATCGCCGATCTGTGCATATGCATGTATGGAGGGTTGGCCATAGTTAGCAGAATTTACACCAGCTGGCATTGCTGTGGGTCTTTGCCCGCCATCTGTATGATACATAAATGCACATTTGTAACGCCTAAGGGTGGAAAAGGTTTATATTTTAAAGCTGAGTATGATAATGTTATGAATGTTTGTAAAACCGTACGGTTCTTTACGTAAAACTCTGGTGCATTATTTAGAGGATTTTGTATGCTTAAAAACAATTCTGAAGAAGTATGTGAGGATGCAATAAATGTTTGTTAAAAAACGTCGACTGCGGATCTGCAGGCCAAGACCGTTCGCCTAAGAGATAGAAAATAGTGCTAACAACAGGCCTCAGCATGGGTAGAGGGAGATAAAAAGGGGTAAACACATTGGTGAAATGAACCAATAAAAGTGTTTGAATAGAATTTTAATTTGATTTTATTATTTGCCAGCCCGGTCTTTGCTCTTAACTTTGCCGCAGTGAAACATAGAAACATACTGTACAGTTTTTTGATTAAAAATGTTTTTGGATTTTTTGTATTTAAGTCACCTGCTAAAACCCTTATGCATGTACAGTATGCATGTACACCAACACTTTGATTACCAATCATAAGACAATCATCCACTTTTTCTGTTTGACGCGTTGAAAATCGTGAAATGGAATATTGCTAACGGACAAAATAACGTTAACCGGTAAAATGCTATTTTGGGTCCCAGCTCAGCACACGAAAGCTTCATCCTTCTGTAATACTGGATTAAGTGTAAAAAAGGTATGCAGTCTGTGGATCACAAACGGAAGGTAGCATAATTAAAAATACCGTTGATAAAAATAGAAAAACATGAATTATTATTTAAACTATATTATGTTTGTCAACAAAAAAGCACGTCATAATTAAAATTTGCAATCATGCAATTATTTATTGGTAAATACACAAATTTGAATGCTAACTAAAAGAAAAATCAACTTACTCAAAAACCCAAACTAAAGCTAAACTCATTTAACCCAAAAATATAAAGCTAAGATAAAAATATTAAATAAAATAGTAAACAGAAAAATAAACTTAAATATAAATATGTTTAATACACCAAAAAATAAACTTGCGTGAAGTTGTTGCGCATATAAATTGGGGATGTGCGCGGCTCGGCGCTTCGCGCTGCAATCTATATTAATCTATAGATTACTATAGTTCCCAGTTCGAAGTTATAACTTCAGAACGGTACGTTGGACAGCAAGTAAGTTCAAGTTGATGACCCCCTAACCAACAATTTATTTCAGGAAGATTAAGAAACGAAATAAATTTTAGGTAAAAAGTAGGAACACAAATGTCCAAATTTGTCACACTCAATCAATTATAAGTACGTAAGAAACGTAAGTAAATTTCTGTGTTTGCTCATGGCGCGCTATTATGGTGCGAAAACGTTGGATTATTTACACAATTTCTGGAACTCAAAGTAGGATTCCATAAATTAGTTTTCGTAGATAAGGTGTTAGACTGCGTTAATTTCATGCTGTGCCCTTTTTGGCACATCTCCTTGAGAAGAGATAAAAGAAATCCTTTGACTGTGGTTTTTTCAAAAGCATGGTTCAACACTTGCGCAGAACGCGTAGAACTATGTCCGTTTATGCTGGTCAGTAGACCCATACTCATTCCTAGTCGTTTTGGCACTGTCTTGCCAGCCAACGAATTGTGGATTCGGGAAAAGAGAACCTGCACTGCAAAGAAGCTTCTTTAAACATAAACAGATTTTCGCGCACTTCGCTATTGCTCCCTTGACATGGTGATAATTTGCATCTTACGGCAGACAAATAGATTGTGATTGCATTTTATGCATGTGAAATTGTATGGTGAATCTCTATGAAAAGCTGCTAAGGCCCTATGCATTAACTGGTTCCGAAATGGTTATCTGATTATAGAAAATTAATTAATTAACACCATAAATGATGGCATTGATAACGGCAGATGACTGAGTGGCATTATGTGTGCCTCAGTTTTCAGAGCCAAAATCGAAAACCTTTTCTGTTGATCCACGTTCTTATTATTTTTAGATATGATAAATATTAGTCAATACATTACAATATATCAAACTACTCTAAGTTCTTACCGTTTTCTCGCGGAGACCTCTCTAGCTACGAGGATTGCAACAACAACAACGAACACCACCGAGAAAACCAAGACGGCAATGGAACTTGAAATTGAGACTGCCAGTTTCTGTGATAAAGGACAATAAAACTTTGTTTCATAAGGTTTAATTGTGTTGATTTAGCTAAAACAAATTAATAAAACACTGCTTCTACATAGTTTGGCAGGAAACCACATTAATTCAAACAAATGTGCTAAATTCTAGAATTATCAAACACAGCAAGAGCGTGCCTAAAACAATATGCAGTTATCCATCTCCCCTTCGAAATTTACTTTTCATGGACCTGCTACAGTTCTGCGAATCCTGCAAACAAATTTCATGAGGAAATTTAAGTGGGTAATTTAGCACCTATCTGGACAGGTTATTTTGATGAATTGAGTGGATTGAATAAAAAGAAGGGCCTTAGTTTGGAAAACTGCCCTCTTATTTAAAGTTATTGGGGGAATAGGCCCTCACTTTTTCTAAATGATTATTATGTTTATATAAAAGGAATTCCGTATGCTATAAGGAGAGACAGGACAAAACTCTCTTCTAATATACATTGTTCTGTGGAAGAATTCCATAATTAGTAAAAAAGGTTGAATAATAATCTCTTCCAATTCTGGAAAATTTCATGTGAAGTTGAGCAAATAGAACTAAAATGAAGGTTAAGGAATAGCATTTATTTTCAGAAACAAGCAGCAATAGAAATTTAAAAAATCACATTTAGCTATTCTGTGAAGGTTTTTTGCAAAAAATGCAGAAAAAAATGTTCTCGGTAGAACATTTTATTTATCCACACAGCTGGCCCTGCGCATAAATAACGTTTCTACATGTAACCACGCATAGAGCCAATCGAACGCCTTATTGAATGTAAGTCATGTAGAAATATAGTTTTTTCTAAACAATAGGTTCCGCTCAAGCGTTATTAAGAAACGGAACTGACAGAAGAATAATAAGCATGTCAAAAAATGGTCATATACTTGGCCTGTTTTTTTGCAGTTGCATTATATTACGGATCTTGTAATAAATATCCTTAAGCGAAAAATAATACGTTGCAAAGAGAAAAGTATGGTCTTTCATCTCAAGTCAAATTTAATCGTTTCCCTTCAGATAATTTGAAGACATTGTCAAACGTCCCCAATTACCCTGTGAGATTATCTTGAAAAAAGTTAATATATGCAGAATTTCGTCAACTAAATATCCAATAAAGGCACTTTCAAAAGAGGTTACCTTTTGTGGAATTTTTTTATTTATCATAGGAATAACAATATGCGTGGTATCTAGCATACTTGTTGTATGCTCAAAAATGTGGTTTGCTGTTTTGAAGCATTTCCAAATTTGACCGACATGGCCATCTGCATAGAAAATAATCTCTAAAAGCTCGTTTTTTCGGTAGGTGCTGTTTATTTATACCTTATTTTAAAAGGTTTGATTTAAACGTCAAGCAAACGTACAATAAAAAAGTGATCCACGAATACACCAAAAAATACTAAAATGAAGAGAGAATTTATTAAACGATATTCAATAATTACGAATGATATCATTCTTAAATATACAAAAAATATTTCGAATAAAGGCAAGTTCTTTTCGTAAAAAGAAAGTGGTTGCTTTAAGTTTTAGACTTAACAAACTATTTAAATTTATTGTTCTTATTTCTAGCTATTTTTGACGTCACCAGAAGCTGGGAATTAGCGAGAAAATTGTATTTTTCTTCAAAAACACTAAGTACTTCTTATAGTTCTTTGAAGTTATTTCGATGCCTAATGTTGTTCATTAGTAGTTATAAGTTTTCGTGCATGCGTTCCTGCTGGTATGGGAGATATAATCAAACATTTCCAAATTTCGGAAATGTGCTTGCAGCACTCGCAGAACTGTACTTCGTGGGTTTCTTTTCTTCAGGATTTTCCACAGAAAAGTAATTTCTCTCTGTTAATATTTTTTGTACGTATAATTTAGAGTGTGAAGTTGAGTGCCTGAGAGTATAGGAAGAAAAATAAACTTATAGGAGATTGTAAATGGTTTATTAAGATTTAAATGCGTATGAAAGTGTTTACTGGAGTATAAAGCTTCAATTTATTTGTATATTCTACTTCAAGCAAAGGTGAATTTCGCGGGGGAGGTCTCAGGAGGTAACTTGCGCGAAATTCGAAGGATTTATGTATTGTTCCATTATTTTTCTTATTCGTTTTTAGTTTATGCTTATGTGTTTCACGAAGGCTAAGTTTGTGCTGCATAAATAGTTAAAAAACGTGATTCAAATTTCAAGTGTTTTTTGCTGTGGTGTCAATTTTAAATGCGCTTTCATAAAAATGACAATACATAATCCCCCATAACATTTTCTCCGATGCACTGATCCACAGGCTTTGCGTTTGCTTAGTGTTGAAAACAGTAACAATCAGTTGGCTCTTTTTACTTGTCATAATTTCCGTTTATCCTGTTTTAGGCCATTCTGTACAATTTTTCTGAATGAAACACTTACCCCAACGAATGCAAATATTTATCCACATGGTATGTACTTGCCTAAGCAAACTTTGAAGAGTAAGCAGTTCAAGCGGACGTACCGATTCTTATTTGTGCGCATCACCTATTGCATAAAATTATGAGTAACTTTTTATATTTACTGAAATGAGCAGACTGTTCCTTTAGATCAGCTCTCCAATCTTGAAACATACTATTGAAAGGCCATAGTCCTTTGTCAGTAAGGAGGCTTTTCTTGGCGTCCTAGTGTGAGGGATCTATTTGTTATCGGACAGCTCACGTAGGAACTTTAGCTTTTAATCTAAGTTAATCGACTTTCACAGGACATTGGTAGCATCCTAGGGCGCCTTTCATCAAGTCGTTAAGAGTGGCACGAATGCAACACGTGACTTCTAACTGCCGTGTCCATCGTCATCATGGATTTCGTTGTCTGTTGTGCGGACCATGCATGAATTATTCAACTTAGTCTAGTTATTAGAAGGAATGTTGGCATAGAAATTGACCGTAAACTAGGTTGGCCAGTCTGTACTGAATATGATGGTCACTTTGGCCTCCAGCTTCGATGTCAAATCTCACAGTTCTTTCTCTTTTAAGCCGTAGAGGATGGTGTCTGAAACAGCACACAAAAAGCTACTTCGCTATTTGTGCAAGTGCGTCTTGGTCGGCAGTTGTCAGCCGTAATACCAATGCAAGAAAGTCAGTAGACAACAAGTTGCAGCTGCTCATTCAGAAGGAAGTTAGTTAGGTACATCGCCTGCCAATGGAAGATTATGCCAAGGCTTTAGATGACTCCTGTTCAACATAGAGCACGAGTTTTGACCTTTCATTTGACATCGCATATGAAATACCTCGCCATTGTCCTGACTTGTAGGTTCCTTCATTCTGATTCCTTCATTCCACTCGGCTTGTCCTAACCGAATTCCCTTAGGTACGCTTAAATCACGAAGTCTCCTACGA
Organism: Ligula intestinalis; assembly: GCA_036362985.1. NCBI lineage: Eukaryota > Metazoa > Platyhelminthes > Cestoda > Diphyllobothriidea > Diphyllobothriidae > Ligula > Ligula intestinalis. The sequence continues at coordinate 67,081,233 of JAYGXS010000001.1, forward strand.
CTGATACCTTCTGTTAAAGTATTTTGGCGTTATCGTACAGCAGCGAGTGTGCACTCGTCAAACTAGCTTGCTTTTGATGGTAACGGCAGCATAAAAGTTGCTTTCCTATAAATTGGCTGTCGAGTGAGGAACGGAATAGGGCCTCTGTGAAGATAAATTGATACACCTAGCCTCATTAATTGTGTAGTGCTAGAAGCTGTTGCTCGAAATCTATCGTATCAGTTTCAACAGCCACAAGCGTTCGTATTCAAAAGGTAAACTGCAGGAGCGCGATTGAGTGTCTCTACATACGATCACTCGCGAATCTGCAAATTATATTCAAAAATCAGTCAGAAACGCGGCTAATTGGTTGATGTGCAGTTTTGGTACTTATATTTGCCTTCTTTGAAGGCGAAAATCGCCTTAACGCAGTTACTCCCGCATAATATGACAGCGTGATTTCTGTGCAAGAATCCTCACCAGAGTTCCCACATTCGGCCTGCCAGTGTCTGTGACGTAGACGTAATATCGAATTCCCTTCCAATCATTTCTAACATCATTCGGTAGAATTTAAAAGTATACATAAAGTAACATTTGGTCGTAACGAGTGTGCCTTAGATTACTTATTCTGTACTGACCCTCACCTCTAAAGATGGGTAGTTGAATTCAATAGTTGAAAAGTCAGACAGCAAATAAACCTTTCGAAGTAAACTTGCAAGAGTATTTCTAACTAATGTGCCCTGCTGTGTAGTTCACATTGGATGCCTTTCTTCCATGATTACAATTTGCTCTCTTACACGAAGTCCTCTTGCCAATAGGTGTATTAGACCAAAATCTGCGGTCACCGCTTGACTACCCTAGACTCATTCCTTAATGAACCACCAGTCCTATAAAGGTGAACTAACCTTCACCAGTAAATAATTTTTAATGAAATATTTACGTTCTGTATGCTTTGCCACCATTCGCTTGTTAAGTCAAGTAATCTGGCAAAAAAGGCCTGTAGCTAAGTTCTGTTTTACCCTAATGACACTGAACAGGACTTACTTCATACAATAGCACTCAAAATTAAATGCTATACGTATTCACTAAAAATTCCATAAAGCTACCAGTACGATGTTGTGGAAACGTATTTAAAATACGAAACGAACAAAGTACGAAGCCCGTTCAGGGATAACATGAAATTGGAGTTTTGTGGCTCACAAAAACGGGATATAGAGGAAAAACAAAGGGTTGGAACACTATCTCATACGTGATGGGTATTTTTCTCGCATCGACTGCCCTCCCAAGCTGGGGTACACTGACAATGGAAGTCAAGGCCATTGGGATTTTTGACACAGGTTCCATTGTTTAGGCAAATCGCGGTTTCTTCCACATTCAACTCTTGAAGCCTCTTTTGCTCAAACTCGCAAGCACCCAGCTGAAGTTCGCAGCGTTTGCCTCTTCAGCGCCTTTCGCACTCACATTCAAAGCCATCCGCGCTCTCAGGTGTAGGCTTTCAAACTCCATGTCCAGAACAGGTCTCATTAAGGCAAGGCTCGGGACTGGTATTACACTTGACATCTAGAAAGAAAAACAAATGCGTTTTTATTCCAGCAAAGGCCATCTGGCGTGAGGATTTTCGCGAGTTAAAAAGAACAGGCTTTAAGGCATAAATCAGACTGTTCAAGATGAGCGAAAGTTTTTTTCCAGCTGCATCATTTATTACCAGATTGAAGAGGTAGGCCTCTCAACAACTCCTATTCCGAGGAACGTGATTTCTGAAACCTATTTATGGACGGAACGGTCCACTGCGAGGTTTCCGGGCAAAACTCCTCAGCCCGCGTTGTTAGTAGCATTCAACTCTGTACAATGAACGCTCGTGCATAGCCGTTCCTTTTGAGAAATTCCTGGAGGAGCTTCATATCGCCCCATTTGTCGCCTGGCGTGCTGCAGTGTGTTTCAACCCATGGCTACAGCGTACCTTTGCAAGTTCGTTTTTACTGTAACGTGTGGCTTTTGTTGTAACTCACAATTTGCGACGCGTTCTTTGGTTGACGGTAGACAGACGTCATCATTTTGCTGTCCGCACTGGCGACAGGCGCGAAAATTCAGGACCTGAGGTCTGCCCTTCAATTTGTCTCCTTCCATCGGGTAAAATCTAGTTTAATCGCTCTTTCTAGAGTTTGATTCTATCTTAATGAATACGGCGAAAGTGTTGTCAACGAAGGATTCCCAAGAGTTGAGTTCGTTATCTTAAATAACAGTCTCTGTATTTTTTGAAGAACAATCTAGGTACTAAACCGAAAGATTGGGGACTTCATTGAAGTGCATCTGATTTGCTAATCTGTGATACCTTCGAAGATCAAAAAAGGTCTTTGAGCAATTCTTTATGAGTTATATGCGGTCCTAAGCTGTGAGCTGAATTATATCTCATCGTCATCCAGACGCAGAAAGTCAAAGATGGTTAAGACAGCAAGAGCCTGTGTTATGGACGCGAAGCGTGAGGTGGAAACGAAACGTCAAGATCATGCTCCTTCGTACTTACCACATGGCAATTTCCAATTGTTAATTGTTATTATTAGAGAACATTATTTGCCCAAAAATTGTTATATTTCTTCGTTATTATGTTCTGTTTTAAAAATTATAATTGATAGGCCACTAAGTGACGAGTATTAAACATATTGGAGTATCGTATAAACCGTAAGGTAGGCTTTCCAAGCGATTTATTTTCATGGAAATGCATCCTTTGGGAAATAAGTAAGTTTTTTTAGTAAATTTTCGACACTGGATCTCCAGTTCGTCGTCAGACTTAAAAAAATTTGCAAACAACAGTAAGCATTTCAAAGTGCTCAACCAGTTATATAATCAGTCTGGTGTGGGTGCTAATTGGGGGTTACAATTTGCGTCCCATCGTGATGGACATGACTATCAGTCACAATGCCGTAATGACTAATGGGCAACTGTAATTTGAGTTAGTCTGGGGTCAGTCCATGTTATCGGGTGTGGATGCTAATCGCGGTTCATGTTGGTCCATATTTGTCGGCTGCAGTCTTTTCCACCTTTCTTTGAGGTGTTTGTACACTCCGGCTAACTCAATACGCCGGTTGATGCATGAGTCATCGGAGTGCATGGCCTCAAGAAATTCTCGGCCTTTTTTGGAGGAGCAAACTCCAACGATGCGTATTTTGTCCCATGCAAAAGTATGTCCTGTGTCAAGGCAATGCATAGCCACTTCGGAAAAACGGTTATGGCTCTTCGCTGCCGATTGGTGCTCGCGGATGCGTGTAGGGACTGATCTTCCTGTTTGGCCACAATATACCTTATCACAAGCTTTACATGGGATTTTGTAGATGGCTTCTTTATTATCGAGGTAGCCAACCCTATCCATAGGGTCTACTAACTGAGTGCGTAAAGTAGCCATCGGTTTGTGCGCCACTTTTATTTGGTGTTTCCGCAAGTGTCTTTCAACGAGTTCAGACACGTTCCTTATGTAAGGAAGGACTCGCCATGTGTTCGTTTTGGGCGCCTGAGTGGAACTATCTGGTTCCTTTTTCTTGGATTGTTGCTGTCTCATGTATCGGCGCACAAAGGCTCTGGGGTAACCATTGCGGGAAAACAATTCAAACAAGTAATTGAGCTCGTTTCGGTAGGTGTCTTCGTCAGAACAGTGTGTCTTCGCTCTGCGTAGCAGACTGTTGACGGCACTCCTTTTGTGAGAGATGGGGTTGTTGCTCTCATAGTTAAGAATAACTTCCGCATACGTGTCTTTGCGGTAAACGGACGTTTGTAATGTTCCGTCAGCATTTCGCCGCACGAGAACATCCAGAAATGGGAGTTTGCTGTTAACCTCCTTCTCGAGCGTGAATTGAATGCTCGGAATGGTTGAGTTGATGGCCCTGTGGAGTGCTTCAAGATGGTCCTTTTTAACGACAACAAGTGTGTCGTCTACATAGTGTACCCATAACTTAGGATTAATCGATGGAAGAACCATTGATTCTAGCCTCTGCATGGTTATTTCGGCAAGGAATCCAGATATGGGTGAACCCATTGAAGCTTCTTTTAGTTGTTGATAATACTGATGATCAAATGAAAAATAGTTTTCTAGACCAAAATCCACAAGATCAAGTAAGGCAGTTGCAGGAACCTTCGTTTCATAGCTCTTTAGGGCTACCCCTATGCGTTGCCTTGCTACATCAAGTGGTATGGAGGTTAACAGGGAAATGACGTCGAAGGAGACCATTATTTTATCATCGGAGACGGTGATTCCCCCTACTTTCTGTAGAAACTCCGTAGAGTTCTGAATGGAAGTCTCCGGGGCTGAGGACCTTTATGGACGAACTATATTTACCGTAAGAATTTTTCTGTATCTAATTTATTTTGGTTGAAAAAGTATCAATGGCCATTATTTTGCGCCTTGATTTTTAACGACACAATAAAATAGGGGGTTAAAATGAGCAAAAAGCGCGTGTCGCTGCGGAAGTATTGCCTCCTACAGGAAAAAATCTAACGTCCGATAGTCCAACCTATAAATAATTTGAATTCAAACATAATTGGTAACGTAAAACAGAAAAAGTTGCTGAACCGGGCAGTTGGAAATTCAAAGTTAGTCTGCAACTTCTTACGAACGAGCACACGATACAGAGATCCCTTCTCCCTACTGAAGGCAAGTGACAACCTATAAAAAAAACTAGCAAAGACTAAGCATCTTTCACATTTTTTCCAAATCCACCTTTACGACTGAAAGTGAATTTATACCTACATTATGGCTCAGATAGCAGTCAGATCATTGGTAATGTTGATGCTAAATGAATCGAAATCACCCAGTGCTGATGAAATTTCGCTAAAATTACTGAGTGAACTGACTGAGGAAATAGCTAAACCACTTTTTGTGGGCAGAAGTTTCCTTGGTAGTGGTCTTGGATGCAACAAGCCGTAGGCTGCTTTCATACGGTAACCGTGAGAAGAGGTTCTTTGAGTTGGTAAAACTTATTTACCAAAAAAAATTTTGTGAAAATAAGATAAAGAAGTCATAAAATTTTGTTAAACCATTTTAATACGGTGACTATATGGAATAGGTGTTTGGCGCGTAAATCAAAAAAAGGCGCAAAAAACAGATCGAGCTCGAATTGAGCTCGAATCGAGCACGAATCGCTGTCGACAAACTTGGAAATGTGGAGTTTTCTTTCCGAAAATTTTACTTTGCCCAAAACCCAGTAATAAAGAATGTTTCCAAGACTTATTGTAATATTCAGCAGACACTTCGGGCATTTTACATAAGGTAACACTATTCCACACTGAAACTAACACTTACACATACCCTTCCCCTAACCCTTATCCTAAACCTAAACCTAACCTTAACCCTTACCTTCACCCTTGCCCTAACCCTTGCCCAAACCCCTAACCCTAACCCTGACCCAAACCTTCTAAACCTAACCTTACCCCTTACCGTAACCTCAACCCTGACGCTAACCTATGATCTTAACCATAACCCTAATCCTTAACACGTACCCTAACCCGAACCCTAATCGTGCTCGAATCGAGCTCCAAACGCTGTCGACAAACCTGGAAATGTGGAGTTTTGTTCCGCCACTACCAAGGAAACTCCTGCCTTTTTATGTCTTTCCAAGCCTCGTTTGAAGCCGGCTGTTTACCCGCGGACTGGAAGCGTGTATGGATCATACCGTTTTATAAAGGTGGCAGAAGGGTTTCAGACAAAATATCACAGGCAGAATAGCCCCACTTTGATCTGCTGATAACTTATGGAAAGGGTAATTAAGCGAGAGATGATGTGCCCCTTAGGGTAACAAATTCTGCTATCCTATTCGCAGTATGGATTTTGTGGAGGCAGACCCTGCGTGACGAACTTGCTCTTTTTGTTTTAGAACTGTGGACCCCAGCAAGTGGCTGAGTTGATTCGCCCCTTAAGTTACTGATGACTATTTCATTCTAGTAGAAACTACAAGAAGAAGAAGATTTCTGAGGAGTTATAGTTCCAAGCATTTTAGTCAGTGATTTCATAGTTTAATTAAACATATACCAGTTGGCTTAACAAATTAGCTTTATCATCAGCATTTATTAGACAAAAATAAGTGCGAACCGTACCGGCAGTGGTGACTGAAGTGGGACAACTATGCTCTGATAATTGACCAATTCTACGGAAGTCCTTTCCATGTAAATAGGTGTCTTTTTTCCATAAGGTCACATCCTCTGCATAAAGCAGAAAATGTATTAGATAACATATTTCCGAAAAAAACACGCTTTTTCTATGTTGGTAGGTAGTTTTTATTTCTGCTTCACAATCTATTTACAAAGCAAATAAAAGTCGAACAAATATACCACTGGTCACAGAGAACGCCTTCTTGTCTTTTAAATAAAAGTATGCATAATTATGAGCTCAAATTAACCAACAAATGGAGGTAACATTTTCGTTTATAAACAGAAGTCTTAAGCTGTGTTAAATGCCTATACAGTAGTCGCCGGCTTTTAAGCCCACGGTTGATTAGCCCACCGCTTTTTAAGCTCAATTTGGTCTGGGCCCGAGGTGGGCTTAATAGCCGGCGACTACTGTACTAAAATACATGGTATATACTAATGGGCATTCGAACTCTGATAAGCCTTTCAGGTTAAATGTTCATGAAGGACATGGAATCGAAAACGCTTAGTATATTTTGTACAGAGGAATGAAAAAGAGAGCAATCTTACGTTTTTTCATTGGCGCTTATACAGATTTTAAAATAAACATCACACTTTAGGTCGGTGAACCAAACATCGCATGGGAAACCATTTTCAAAACGATTGTCCCGGTTCCAGTACTTCAGCATCAACAACAAATCTGCAACAAACTACATGAGGAATAAGTAGGAATGTCAGAAGTAAGGCCTGACTACCAAGTACTCATACGCCTCACTTTAATATAAATATCAAACTTCCCGGACTTCTGTTCAACAATTTCTTCAGTAAAGACTTATATAAAAACTAAGGTTCCTATTAAATAAAACGAACATATCCATCTTGAAAATGTCTAACCATTTGGATACGCAGTCACCAAAAGCATAAGTTAATTTGAAATTTCGAAGTTTACTCCAGGACATCCTCATTTGAGCGCTCTATTTTGTAAAAGTTAGGTTCACCGCCCACCACCATCACCCTAGCCCCAGAATTCTGCCTGAGGGGACCGTTGAAATCAATATAGTTGCGTTTATAAGTTTAATTTTAGTTATTTCAGTTTAATATATAGTAGTTATTTAAGTAGATTTATCTAGCGTTGGTGGCCTATAACTAAGCAAAAACTAAAATTTAGTTGTCAAATTCAGTAAAAAAAACCAAAAACTGAACTAAAACTAATAAAAATGAATGTGACCACAGGCTAAGGATGTGGAGAAATCTTAGGTGGGCGACCAACTAAACCGTTTCCCTCCCATCCTAGGACGTTTATAGTGTGAAGAATACACAGATTTAGGTTGCTCATTATTTTCTTTAATTATTTGCTTAGTTCAAGCAAGGCAACGCTCTTGGCTCCAGCCGGCTAAAGTGTCGGTTCCGGTCATCACGAGTATGCACTTATTTCGCCTTTCCTAAAAGTCGTAGAAAGCTCAATGAACCCTCATCGAGGACCCGCCCATTTCTCGCTCGTCTGTATTATTCAGCTGATCGCACAAGAAAGGATTCTAAAATATTCCTTTTGCGTGTTCTGCATTTTCCCAAATAAGTCTGAACTAGATAGAGGAAGCTGGGAAATATTATTTCTAGCTATTTAACTACCATTGGTCAACTATACATTAAGCAGAACATGAGTGACCTTGGATTCGAATCCATCAAATTGAACGAGTTACCACTATGAACACTGGTCACTTCTCTTTTCAGTTAGGATAAGAAAAAGCAATTAGCATGGAATGATCGTTTGCCAACCCAATTACAGTAAGGAAAATAGTCATCGCTTTGCACAGTTGAGCAAAATTGTACAAGCCTTGTTGGCATTACCTCCGGTTGGCTTGCCGTAGCCCCATCTCCTCGCATGTTAAAGCAACTGAAAATAAATGTGTCAGTTAATAAGCCGTTAATAAATTTGTTGGACCCAAAAACGTGTCTGCTGATTTTTCTTGTTTAAATTGGGACCCAAGAAAAATGCTACAACTATCGCCGGTTTATCATAAATAGGCTGCATTGTGGAGGCAGTGACCGCTCAATGCATACTGTCATTCATTCACAGGAGCTAGAGATTTTTGAATATTTCTAACTGCTTACAGCATTCCCTTTGCAATAGCTGAATATATTATTGGTTAACATATCATGAAAAGGGCCATAAAAATGGCAAATATTGTTTTAACCTACCTCGCAGGCGACGCCTGACAGTAGGAATAGCAGAGTTGTGTACCGCATTCCAATCATAGCTTTGAGGAAGGATAGATATAATTCTGCAAAGCGAATTTAGCCGGCCGCAGGTTTTAATTTGCAGAGTGCTATAGAAATGCTTCTAACACTGTCAGATTTTGACCTGGCCGTGGGTGTAACATCGGGTTACTGAGTAACAATAGCATCCGTAATAGAATACGTAGGTAGAAATTGTCATAGGCCCTTAAACGCCATTCATGTACGTTTGGCTGTATCTGTTCGTACCTGTCGTGAGCGCAACTACACACTTCATTGGTTAATGAGATATAAACAAAGCACATATACGCAAGTGCACCAGAGTTTGTGGTTCTCTAAAACGTACAACCACGAATACAATAAATGTTTCGAACTGGTTGGTTTTTGTGAAAGTCGAAAGATTAAAATACCAGTATCAATTATTGAAATAACAGAAATGTATTTTCACGTTTCCTGTTTAGTACAGTACACCTAGGTGCATTTTCGTTAGGTTCCATGGAAATATATGAGGTTCAAGGATCTTACATCAGTCAAACTAAAATTTACGCATTCTTGCGTCGTGTCACGTACGATAGAGGCTAGAAGGCGTGCCGTGATAAATCAGTAGCGAGAGCGTTGAGCTGAAGATACAAATGACCCTGGTTGGAACCTGAGTCGTGGCGAATGCTGTTTTGCCGCGTGAACGGCAACCCAAAAGAGAGTAGAGTCATCACAGTGACTTAAGCGAGAGCATGCCTGAGTCGGCTTTGAAATTGATTAACTGATTGGTAGAATCCTAATTTTAGTACCAGAAATTGTCTAAATAACCTAATATTTTCGCAAAAAATAGCGTGCCATAAATAAACGGAGACATTTACTTACATTTCTGAATTATTCTAAGTCTATATGGATGTGACAGGTTTGGAAATGTTTTATTTACTTATACTTTATAGTTAATTTGGTGTCATGGTATTCATGAAAAAATTGGTGATAAGGAGGTCGTGTAGGTCAAGTTACCTGAGGTCCAACTTACCCTTCTGGAGTTAGATTACTATAGTTCGTTGCACAGGCGCCGCGCACAACTTCAATTCACATGGGCAAAATATTTCCATTAAAACTGCGGAAATTCACATCAGAGAATTCAAATAAGTAGGTGGCGAGCATACGTATACTATCGATAAATGCTCATCAGGCCAATTACATTTATATAGGTAGGGGTAAAAGGTGCATTGTAAATTGCAGTTAATTATAGTCATAGTTACAGGCAAATTAGTCATGAGAATAAGAAAGGGTATTGGGGTTTGTAATAAGCGGCTAGTTATCAACAATAGGGGAGGGAGGGGGGCGAGAAGGAGAGAGAGCGTGGAAAATGCCGGTCGTTATGTGGCCGTTAGCCATGCTAGGCTCGGAGCTTGCAGGAAGTTCTGCACGCACAAAATTGGTTTCCTCAACCGGGTGGCAGTTGCTTCTGCTGTTGCTAGCAACCGCTGACCCAAGAACTTTGGGTAGTTTGGTGGGACCTCGTAAATCACCTTGAAGTCTTCATTGGGGTCCATACGGCGTGGGCAAAAATGGCGATGTTGATACCTGATGACTTCCCCTTTGCTCAGTCATGCTGTAATTGGCCTGATGAGAATTTATCGAAGGTACACATATGCTCGCCACCTGCTCTTCTGAACTTTCCATCTGTTTATTTTATTTGAACATTTACCGAGGCAGGTGTGTTACCACGTTGAGTGCATTAAAGATAACTCGGGGATAATGTTTTGTTTACAGTGGCGTAGGATTGTCTCTTACAGAGGAGGGACGTGAGGTGATAGCAACAGATTTGTTCTATTGTTCCAAGAAATTGATTGGAGTTCGACCTAAACTTGTACTACTGAGTTTTGTTGAAAGCATCTGCAGCGGTTCTGCGGCTCACCTCGTCCAAACGCAGGACGCCACAGACGTGGTCTCGCGGTGACAATCTTGGTCACCCAGTCGCTCGACTCAGCGCGATAGCCGATGTCCGCATGCAACGCGCAACCGTTGCCCTCGCGCAAATGAGGCGCACGCACCCCAGACTGGTAGGGCCAATCAGTATCCTGAAGCTGACTCACACAATGCTTGCTCTGGGCCCTTATAAATATTACCGCACTTAGGACCGGGCTAGCCGCCAAGCTGGTCGTGCGCTCCGAAGTCAAACTTTTTCCCGCTTATTCTCCATTCCTCTGTTTAGAGAATAAATCATTCCTTCTGTTCTGGCCTCCACCGAATTCTCTCCTTAGGAAGCATGGTCTGAAGATCACAGTTGCCAGGGTTTACTTCACTTAACCCCCTGCGATATACCCATCTCGATTCGCGACAGGATGTCGGCAACCGTATTTTCCAGATCCGTGGGCACGATGATTTACACAGAGAAATAGTAGAGTGACTTCGAGTTCGAATTTCATCAAGAGGTTGTCAGCCATATCAGAAGAGAATGTGGTTTGATCACGTCGGATCATCAATATGTAGGGTCTAAGGAGTGGGTATGCTCACAGCACTGCAATAATCAAATCGAATCCCAAGTTGTAGGCAAAAGGCCGAAGTAATCAGAATGAAGGATTTATTGATAAGAGAAACCTAAGTTGCAGTGGCCGCTGGCGAAACCAGGGCTGATGTTGGCTGCGTCCAGTCGGACCTGAGAGTGTTATGCGCGTGCTAGCAGAATCTACTTCTTGAACCTACCTTAGAGTGCTGTCTGCGAACTGAGACAGTGGGTGAATTATCCGAGCGTCCTGTTTGTACACAGTCAAGTATTCGTGAGCTGGAGCTTCGTCCATTCTGACATGTATTATGGCATGGACATTCATGATTATGGATTTAATACATTGCACCCCACTTCACATTTATGGTCAGTCTGTCTTTAACCTGCATGGTTTAGGTACGTACAGTAGATGGCGTATCTTTTAAAATGTCACCCAAAATTCTGAGATGGATTTTCGATTGGAACAGATTACTTGAGTGGAGTTATTATATTGATTATCGAGCAGCCTAAGCAAAAAGTGTTTACTTCACGTCAAAATATCGGCTTTTGAACAAGATTCTTTCTAGAAATGGTGCAGTGAAATATTCTTTTTGTACCAATTTACTTTAAATAATCCTTAAAGTTCACTTTTAACGAAACGGTCTTGTTCGATTAAAGAAGCTCAATTGGCGAATAATGTAACTCCACCGACATCTACACTTACATCCAAGGTTTTCAAAGTGCACGCCGTAAACATTCTATTTGAGGAAATTTACGATATCACACAGCGCTTACGAAATTTCGTAATTGATCTTGATCATGCATGTACGTCATAGATAGCATTAATAAACTGTAGGATGGGACTTATTATGAATGAAAAGTTCACGGTCTCGAGAAATCTCATAGAAACAAATTTGAAGCACGACTTACCCGTTGTTCAAGTACCAAGTTTAAGGAAGGCAACGAAGGGCGTACGAGAAAATAACATTTTGGTGCATTTTTTCTATGTAGGATATTTAGATTTTTAGGAGAATTAAAAACTATCAAGAAAAATTCATACTTCTTAGGTTGGCGTGTTCTACAGTATGTCAAAAAGAATTTCATTCAAAAGCCTGCATCCTGCCGCAAACAAAATTTTTTTGTGACAAGACTGCAAGATAGTCAATATTAAAATCCTACCTAAGCAATTTGTTCGTAACGAAACACCTTGTCATAATGCTTGAGGAAATTGAATAGAATAGGCAATCTACTGAACGAAACTGTCGTTCTACGCAAGATACCCATATTAGACTTTGTGTAAATGTGTTTTGTGATTTCTTTTGCATTTTCGAACACGGTAAACAATACCACAGTGTTGAAGGAGCTCTCCGTTTTGTCATTCAGTGACACCTACAGAAATAGCTTCTGAGGAAGTTGTTTGGACAACTGTCTCGGAGATGCTGTCATTTCTGTACTTGTCCTTCTGATACGTTGAGGTGTGCCTTATATCCGTCAGAAGAGCACCCATTGTCATCTACATTAAAACGTCATTCAGTGATTATCATGGCAGCTGAGGGAATAGGTTGTGTTAGTCGCCTTTCTGTACATTTACTTGCTACTTTTTCCATTGAGTCTACACCTCTCGAGAACCCCAAACAAGGTAACCTGTCCAACATGCCTCCATCGTAAGCTGACAGCTGGAAAAAATAAGATTTTTTAAGCTCGATAGCCTGCACATGTCAGTTATAGCGAAGGAGCCGTCTACGCGTCGGCGCCACAATGCAGCTTCGTAGTGGTTAAATGGTGATCTCTTAAACTTCTTGCGGGACCAATTCTACAACTAGGCTGGATAATTGGCAACCCAGCCGTCTTACGTTAATGGACTGGTACGTTCAGCTAGTGATAAGAAAATGCTTTGTTTGCGGAAGGCAGAAGGCTTTATTATGTTCTGAATTCGTACAGGCCCCTTGTTTAGCCGTACGCCTTTTCAACCTCTTTACGTAAAACGCTTTGGAGGAGAGATTTGAAGATGGAGATCTCATTCAACGACACCATAAGTTGAGTAGGTGAGATAATTACACTCAGGACGTCAGTCAAGGATTGGGGATCAAATTTTAACAGATTCTTCAGCTTTCTCCGGTAAACTATACGTTTGGACCATTCATTTGGCTAAGTTGTAACCTGGATTTTCTCGCCTCGGGTGGTACACCACCTAGGGCTTTGCACGGCTGCCTGATGACCATTGATAAGCCACAAATGGCCCTTACATTCTCGCTTATCTTGGTCAGTAATGTGCGCCCTAAAACATCATCCTGCTGCTGCGTTTAGTAGAAATTAAGCAATTACCTTCATCTCAGTGGCAAATCTTGCAGAATTAAGGACTCCTTGATAAGGGCTGAGAATTATGAGCTAATAAAAATTATTAGGTCATTAACAGTGTCAGTGATAGGAGTACGCTGGAAAGATTTGGACGGACAAAATATAAGAAGCACAGGCCCTACCCCATATCACATGCAGATGTCGGGAGTCATTATCTATGCCTTGGAGGTATAGAATATATGACGAACTCCTAAATAACACCTAACTTCGAGCACATGTTAATTATCAGCCAAACTCTACATGAAAATTACAAATATGTATATGTATATGTATATGAATGCAGGTGTTTCACCAATCTAGTCAAGGAACAATTAAGTTCCGCTTTGCCAAGGAGCTCGCAACGCAAACCCTCATGACCGTCACATAGTGACTTAGTTGAAATGATAAAATTGAGATTGGGTATGACTGGCTGATGACGGCTAATAAGCCAGAAATGGCATTTCGGTCTCTCTTTGCTTTGTCGGATCCACTTTATATATTGGTGTTTGTACACGCTCTCTCCTTCCGACGAGGTGACGGTGAGAAACTCTGGTCAGCAGGACGATGACGGAGCTCCAACCCCGCACCCGCAGGGGATCTAGTGCCAATAGATGGAAAGAGAACGAGGGGCCAGTTGTAGCACCTATGAAGACAGTGAGGCGTGTACAAACACCCCCGAGCTTTGAACCCGGGACCTTCAGTCATTGCGTTCAGGACACAACTTCTAGTCCACGGGTCCCCTGCTCTGTCGGTTGTGATCTGGAATATGATGAATGAATGTAGGCGTTTCACCAATCTAGTCAAGGAACAATTAAGTTCCGCTTTGCCAAGGAGCTTGCAACGCAAACCCTCAATGACCGTCACGTATTGACAGAGGTGATATGATGAAGAAGTGGATCCGACAATACAAAGTGAGACCGGAATGGCCATTTTTAGCTTATTAGCCGTCATCAGACAGTCATACCCGATCTCGAGAGTTGGCATCCCCGAGCTTTGAACCCGGGACCTTCGGTAATTGTGTTCGGGACACAACCTCTAGTCCACGGGTC
>JAYGXS010000001.1:67131833-67156904 GCA_036362985.1 Ligula intestinalis
CGGAGAGCTTTTTGTCATGTGTTTAGATAATGTGTTTAAACTATATTAGAATAGTGCGCTCAGGCGTGGCACCTCTGGCTGAAGCAAGGTTACAATATATTTGGGAAAGTTCAATGGTGACAAAACTAGTCACTAGTTTGGAATGCATACTATGAGTTGTTTATAAAGGATTTCAATGTTTCCGCTATGGTGTAGACAATACAGGGTGGGTATGACCTAGATTATCATACCTTAATCTGCTCCCCTTGAGTTATAAGTGAATTCGGGAATCTCATACAGGCGTTCCGCATTGTGAGGGGATTAGATTACTGTCTGGCGTTTTGGGACTTTTTGAATTTTTCCCTTCTATCAGCCTCTGAGGTCATCATTTAAACTGCACTTTCATCAGATAAGGCTGGATGTCTGCAACTTCTCCTTTTAATGCTCTCATCACAGATGTTGTGATGCCAACATCGCTGAAATACTTTCAAAGAACCCGGACACATATATGTTAGAAAGAGAGTCGGAGCCATGAGAGATTTAAAATAACCCTGATGATTCCCGTCACCATTTGTCTTATTTTATAGCTCCGTTAGAATTCTTGCCACCCGCATGGTTCCTCTATATACTACGCCTAATTTAACGATGCAAATAGGGTACGCAGCAGCATATGCCTATTTTCCTCAATAAAATATACTTAAATAGATACAAATTCGCTAGTGGAGTTCATTGTGTTCTTCAGTAAGTTGACATTTTTAAATTGACAAAAACAACAAAACTCCGAGTTCAGCACTATTAACTGAAGACAAATTAGGCTTAATTTAAAACGCGGACCAAATTCGTTTCCCACTGGGTAATCTGAGAACGGAGTAAATACCACTTAATCACGTCTCTACTTTCACGCAAAATGGTACATACTACGTTGGATTTTTCGCTTCACAGCCACATCGACTGCTTTTCGCTTGGGGAATTGCTGAAAAAATACTTATGCTAGGTTATAAGACTAATTCCTCGCATATTTCCTTGTAGCTGACCATCGATCCCCATCGACAACTTTACGGAGGCTAATATTATAAACAGACCTGAATTACTGACGGTGACATAAAAGACTGAAATACATAGTTTTGGCTTAGGGGCTGTCATTCACCAACTAAATCCAATCGCAGCTTTTGTTCATCCCGAGGCTCTTAGCTCAAGGTTGATGTCCAACGCGGTATCAACTCAGCCACTGCCTCGTTCATTTAGCGGCTTCAGGGCGTAGGTGGTAAAACAGCTCTGGGTGGGAAGGGCTAACCAGTTACAACTAAGAAACTGGCCGTTTCAGTCTCGTTTGATTTTATCAGCTGGGTTTTTCTGCACCGAAGGCACTACATATATTTTTCCTCAATAGACTTTCCTTGATGGTCATATATTCGATAGACATTAACACTGAATATAATATACATATATTGCGCTTAAAATATGTATAATTTGCGAGAATCTATCTGGCAAAAGGTTTTTCAAAGGTTCTTTCTTCCTTGTTAACACTTTTTTATTCTCAATTGCAAAGAGAACTGCATGTCTCGGAAAATATACATTATTAAACGCCAGAAAAAGTAGCTACAAAATAAGATGATGCATTATGAGGAGCAAAAAATAACTACCAATACGTAGCTAGCATTAGAGAAGAGCAAATAAGTCTACATCGAATGTCGACTATTGCCGATTTCTTTTAACTGGCTTACTTTTCAAGCGCCAAGAGCAAGTCGGGAGCTTAAGGAAAGTGCTTCAGGCAGTTCCTCTTGTATTGTGTACACTGCGCTTTCTGCCAATCCTGCTGACTAAAATAAGTTCAGGTGGGTTTATATAAAAAAGACTTTGGCCTTTTAAGCTAATTTAATATGAAATCGTTTTCGAGTGAACTTAGGCGGGCTTAGTTGTTTTGTGCATCTGATATCTATGAAAGGAGTCGCGTGTTGTAACGGTAGTAATTAAGGTAATCAATGCAACGTTTTAAGTTGATATCCTTATTTGAAATTAGAGTGACCTTTGAAGCCTGCAGTGATGGAGCACTTCGTATACCTTCCTTGGCACGCGAAGCTTGGTGCGAAGTGAAAGAAAAACGACTACCGGTTCATGTGTCGATCACGAGCTCCTACTGTCCAAGCTCGGTAATACGCCCATCCTAAAGGCTATAGTCAATTGGATAAAATGGTAACTGTTCGGTAGACAATGCCGCGTCAGGGTCGGTCAAAGGTGTTCTTCTGCGTATGAGGCTCGTAGTGGCGTACCACAAGGGTCGGTGCTGGGTCCCAGACTATTTCCCATGTACGTTTAGGATATCATATCAAGACTTTCGTCCTCATGCCTTCTGCTTGCGGACAACCTCAAGGTATGGCATGTTATACGCAGCCCCGCAGATACAATGACTTTCTAAATTATCTCAATGTGATCCATGAATGGTCATTGGAAATCAAGATACCGGTCAACGTAAACAAATCACACTTGCTGCTAATTGGGAGAAACCGGGATCGCCCACCCTATGCAATAGGCAACATGATACTGGCAGCTGTTGGGAGTACTCGTGACTTGGGCGTTATCATTCAAGATGACCTCAAAACTCGAGAACAATCAATTTGGTGAAACGCAAGGGACTGGCACTACTTTGGATGTTCAAAAGAGCATTCACTTTCTGGTCCATGCAGTTATTCCGTAAGCGTATGGTCACATTCATCCGCCCGATCATGGAGTATGGATCTACCGTTTGGTTCCCGTGCGGTTCCGGAGCGCTGTAAAAGACTGGCCCAGTTCATCCTCGAATTTCGACGCTCCAGAGGCGACCAAATCATAATGTACAAAGTGATCGTTTGCGGCGAAATCCCGGAGGTAGCACAGTAGTTCAAACTGGCCGTTAACATGCCTACGCGCGGACACTGTTTCAAACTGGTGGTACAAAGAACAGATGGCCTTTCGCACATCTGTCGACTCTCAAGGCGTGCCCTGAATGCATAAAACAATCTCCCCCTAGATGTTGTTGCTGCTGACACAGTTGCCGGGTTCAAGAAGAAATACAACGCTTTATTAGAACAGTGATGTGTACCGTTCACGGGAGTGCCCCTGCCTTGGCAGGGGGATTGGTCTAACCTGAAAACTCCCATATGTCCAGTGGCTGCAAAGAAGGGGTTTCCACGAATCCGTTCCCTACCCTCTATTGATTAAACATGAAACATGAGAATTCTGTTGATGGATCGTTGACTTCCTGTTTAAATTTGGGTTGTATGTGACGTTGAAGTTACCAGTATTGGTGTTATAGCGGATTAGCGATGTACTCTCTACTGTCAATTCCTTCCATGTACGAACGTCTCTGGATGTTGCCAGGAGTGCATTAAGGTCCGTTTTATTAATGTGTTTAATCTCGGGGTCTGCGGGTAATATATCATCGATATTTGTAGGTGGCAAGGCTATTGTAGCCGCCATCAAGGTAATTACTGTTTATTCGTCTAGGTCCGGGGTCGGCAACCCATGGCTCGCGAGCCATATATGGCTCTTATGATGATCGCGTATGGCTCTTTCAGAGACTTCAGATCCTATGATTTTGGTTACTCTTTAGGGGTCTTAGTACTGGATTGCACTCAGATCATTACAATCATCAGGCCAAATCATTTTAAAATATACTATATGGCTCTTTCTGAAATATATTTCCAAATATCTGCTTTCTTGGCTCTCCAAGTTAAAAAGGTTGCCGACCCCTGATCTAGGTGGACCGCGGTAGTTTATTGGGTGCTGTTGGATTTGAAGTAAATTGCTGAAGCAGTGATTCCTCGGTAGAAAGTCAAGACCAGATAGGATGTCCCGTGCTAGATTACGTGATGTTTTAAACTTTTGTCGTTTTTCAGTTGTCGGAAACATTATGGGTGATTTGAGAGTGTCCACGGTACACAGTTTTTTCCAATCAGCCGTTACTAATTTAGACACGTTGTCTGTCGTATTAATTTCCCATAAACAGTCGCTTGGAATCATGCGAAATAGGTAGAGCCAATATCGACTAATGTCATTATTGCACTGTCAAGATTGTAGCTACGGTATAAAACGGAGTATTTTTAGGAAGTTTATCAATGAAGGTAGGAATGCATACAGTACCGGTGGTTTTCTCCCTCCTAGATGGGTTGCTCGTCACGCTGTTACTATGTGTTCAGCGGACTCGGATTGTTTGGCGTCCTGATTTTATTCGTGTATGATGTGCGGCGTTCATGAGGTAGGAAGGAAAGCGCACCCCCATTGCACCTCGGGCCGCTCCTGTTTCTTGTGTCTTGTTTATTAATCCACGGGCACCAGTATCTCAGGCTATTTTTATATCGCCTCCAAAAACTAGCTCGGTATGGTATCGGTATCGGGGTTCTTGTTGCATGTATCACCTAACTTTGTCGTTCAGCGCAGGTCACGATTTCGTTTATCGCCGTTGGCGGTTGTGTAAAGAAAGACTGTTTAAGGTCAAGGCGGTGATCCCTTTGACAAAGTGTTAAAATATCACATGTTCCTTGCCAGCCAGTTTCTGGCGGTAATTTAACAGTGGCAAAAGGGAGTAACCTAGAAACCTATTATATGGGTGGTTCTGATGTTTTAATGTGCCGTTGCACCATGCCCTCCATCACTTTCGCCTGTGGGAGTGTGGAGCAGTGTAGGTTTTCTAAAGCTACTCGTAATATATTTGACGGTGTTTCAACCGCAAAGCCTCCATCGAGGGCCTTGTTTAACTAGTTAGCTCCCAAGAATTTTAATAGGGCCTAACTTCTTTCTTGAAGATTAACTTCCCGTTCATAAAAGTGCGTTCTCTTTGGCCATGCCTGGAATTCTTTCTTGTCCTCATATTTTGACGGTTATTTTTGTGGCAATGGTTGGTATTTTTTGTGTTTAGGGTCAATTTTGGGTGGATCCGTCGCGCTCGCTCTCACCACTGTAGTGTCCGAGTACGCGGGGCTCTAGTAAGGTAGATTTTTTCGGTATAATTCCAGTATTTGACGTTTCACCTTCGTTCACTGCCTTGGAGTCGTCTTTGACCGACGCAGGTTCTCTACAATCTTCCTTACTACTTACTTATAAAGTCTATATAAGGAAACTGCATACGAAGGTTGGTTGGTTAGAGTTGATCATTCGGAAGGGTGAAGTGGGAAGTTACCTTCGGGCGAGAATAACGCCGGTCCTTACCTGCAATAAAAAGCAAAACAGGGTCTCTTTGTTAAAAAGAAGACGACTCGATCGCTGGCACAATGCTTTTATTCGCCTGACGTTTCCAGATCCGTCATGGATTCGTCATGAGAGACACGACCAGAGAGCAGTAGCAGAAATCTGCTAACATCGATCGAGTCGTCTTCTTTTCAATTACTTTCCGGGACCCGCATTTTCGCTTGTACTGGCAAGCCTTTTTGCTAGTTTCTCACTTCCTACTAAGTCCTTTTGTCTCATTCTACTTCAACAATTTTCCGGTGCAGGTCTTTTGTTACACACTACCATGCCTAAGCTTTTATTCTCCATGGTTGGTCTAGTTCCCTAATAGCCATTCGACAGCGAATCGAGTGCGTATCCGATTGGCATGTTTGTACCATGTGAGAATTCTAATTATAAGATAATCCGACGAAGTCATGGGAACCCAAGAACTGGTTTTTATTTTACACAACAAACTATTTACAATTGTTAGTAGTCTAAAATTAAAGGAATGTCCAAATCACTGAACTCTAAATTGGGAAAGGTGGAGCTTGAGACCTTATCGTGGAGAGAATCAAGCTTTCGGGTATCTGCACTAAAATGTGCACACTACTCTTAAATGCTTATCTTTGACTAAACTCAATGTGACCGGTGCAACCTATTTAAACAAGAAGTTCATTCTTGGTCGTGACTGCATGCTGTAGCGTCTGAGGAAGTCACTTAAATATATTCTATCGCGAACTTGCTAAGCAGGATTACTAGCTAGGCCATCATGCATATACAGGCGATCAGCGTATGAAGGGTCAGCCATACTAGCGATAAACGTATCTGTAAATATGTAACCACAGCATAGAGTACAAGACAAAAATGAAGTGTTGCTGGTCTGGTTGGACGAGGAGGAAACGTCAACATTTCAGCTAAACAACTGGTGAGGAGTGCAGCACTGTCGGTGACTGCGAAGAGGGGCCATGCGGGACATCATTGAGCCTGGCTAGATCAGTTATGATTGCGGCCACAACGAGTAAAAATAAGTCAACATAAAGAAGAGAGTCGTGCATTGAGAAGGAAGGTGTCATTGATTGCAAGAAAAATGCACGCTGGCCATTTTTACCCACACGCTATTACATCTCCATCCCGGATCCCGCCAATGTTTATTCAGTGTCCAGTCTATTCAAAACAATCCTATCAGTACCGTTGGTCAGGGCATGGCTACGGTTAGCTTAACTCGTTAACGCTTGATATACTGTTGGTCGCTTACTGCCCTCGGACTTCCGCTCTTCTTATGCGCAAAAAAATTGCTTGCTGTCATTGGTTGACCGGAACTTGCTGGTACACGTTTGGTCTAAGCTTTCTGCTGTGCTACAGTGTACGCACGCGCGTTCTCTGTTGAGACTATTTTTTACGCCCATATCCCTATTTGTTGTTGCTCGTATCACATTTCGTCTCTTATTCTGTTCAAGCCAATAATTGCACAAACATCTTAAATTCATACTCAAGAAGCAGTTGTAAAAATGTGTTAAGGAAACTGTCAAGGACGAATATGGTTCGGGTGAATTAACAACACTGATGTAGTACATTAATCTTTTGGAAAACAACACTTGAGGACCGAATTAGGCAAAAAATAGTAGCCTGATAGTTTTTTTTAATAAAACACGCCATTTAATGAAAAGTGAACTTGATGATAAGATAGTTTACTTAAAAGAGTGGCTAACACCTACCCAAGCCGACTAACACGAAAACGAGCGCCAAAAGAAGCATTTCCGTGCTGAGGCAGCACAAGGGCCTGTTTATGGGCTAGACTTAGAAGAAAGTCTGTTTATCTATCATGTATCGGAAACAGATAACGCGCTACTTCACAGGAGGGTGGACCATTTATTCAAAACCCTAGCGTTCCTAATGTGGCTGCACCAGTATTAACAGATGGTTTATAATGCAAAATTTAGTCTAATTGGAGGCATTTCTTTCGTTGAGGAAGCTTGTGATATTTACAAAGATCTGAAAGGCTCTACTTCCTGCTCAGGGACTAAAACGTCGTTAAGGTATGAATGTTCCATCACTACCTAGGTGCATGAATTAATTTTTTAAGGAACTGCATAGTAAAAGTGGATCAAACAAACTATTGATTATTTTTCTGCAGTCTGTGTCACGTGATGTTCGAAATACACTGTTAACATCGGTTAACGAGTTTTATTCGTTCTGGCACCGAGATCCTCATCCTAAACACACGTGTTGCGAAACTTAGCAAATCAAACTGCATTAGTTCACTGATTAGCTGCAGGCGACCGAGGACCATGGCTTTGGGAACAATACTCAACGGAGGGCGCAGGTACAAACACGCTCTGAGCTGAAGCTTACTGAGCTGAAGCTCATCATTCGAAACATATCTTAACCTGAAATGCTCGTAGATGGGGCTGCTCGTTCCCCGAAGTTCCACTGTATACAGAATGGCGGTCATAGCGGGTCTCTTGTCCAAATATTCACTCCTACTATCACTGACTGCACCTTCGCATGGAGTGTCCTGGTGTTGATTATACTTGTTACCTCAGACATTTCGCCGACGTAGAGAAGTAGGGGTAGGAATACCTATCGTCTCCTTCTATAAACCTTGAACTTGGCGTAAACATACGTCAAAAATCGTTTTCATGCTTATTTATATGTACCCTTATATTAATTTATTCCTGTTTCTTTTTCTTAAACTTCGTAGATTTCTATGATGTCTGAATATTCCGCTGTCATCAAGGGATCACTGAAGCTAAAAGCCGACAGCAAAATCAAAAAGTAATATCACTTCATTTTAGCTGAATAACTTTGGTTTAGAAAAAGTAAACGGCATAAGCGAAAGGCAAAGGTGGAAAAGGAGCCAGAAGTTATAGCCAAAACAGCTGATTCCACGGAACCTGCCAGCACCAACAAGGATAATGCGTTCAAACTGACTAAGACCAAATCTGAACTCGAATTTGATCGTCGCAAGGAGAAACGATTATTGGAAACAATCCTGACAAAGGCGGAGAAGTCCCACAAACAGCGCATCATAGATCTGAACAGGCGTCTTAACGATATGAGTGAACACTTTGATATCCCCAAGGTCTCCTGGACCAAATAACTGCCAAAAACCGCATCCTCCATAACTGTATAAGCCTGTTTTTAATTTCTTCTCCCCTTTACTGTTAAAACTATCTGAGTTTACGATTCACCCATGTTTTCCATATAATATATACATTTATTCAATGGATTTGACATAAGACAGGGAGGCCGGAATGGCCATTTTTGGCTTGTTAGCCGTCATCAGTCAGTCATAGCGAATCTCAAGGGTTGGAGCCCCGAGATTAGAACTGGACAAAGTAACCAGCCCGTGGTGCAATGGTAGAGTTATAAACTCAATAACCAAACGTCCTATGTTCGAATCTCGGGGTTTCCGACGCGTCCTCCAGTTCTGCCTTCGAAATCTTGTACAAGACTACACTGGTTACGGGCTATGACTGACCGAAAAGTATTACAGACATACTACGGAGACTAGAATTATAGTTTATGGAACATTTACATCGAGAGCCAGTCATATCGAAAGCAGGGTAAATCTGAGCTCCTAGCGGCTCATGGGTTCTCTGATTGAAATATATGTATTTGGTCCTGTAGGAGATAGGTTTACAAAGCTAGTTTAGTTGCGCGACAGGAATGTTTAGCGAAACAACACCGCTAGGGTAATCGGCTGCATTTTCCTTATGCTTGTACCGATGTATCCCTAATAAGAGGAGTCGACACCCCTGCTTAATATAAGGATAACAAATAACACTCGAATTATGAAACGCAATGTTGTTTATTCTCGGAAAATGGGAAAAATGCGGATCACTTCAGTGGTAGACAACAAAGTACGCAGATAAGGAAGATTGAGAGCCCACTTAGCATGGTGGATGTCGCAAGTCGAAGCGACTATAGTATCAGGGGAAGCAATATGAAAGAGAGCCAGCAGTAGGGGCCAAGAAAATGGTGGGTTTCCTCGCACAATCAACGTGCAAATGAAAACGAAGAGAGAGGATGTGAAGTAAGGTGCATAGAGTCGGAATTCAATGCACAAGACCAGCTTGGGGCACAGCCGCAAAATACGGCGGAATATAAGGTATGGGGGAGTGGGAAGTTCTCATATGAATAAAGTCCAGCTTCTTGTGAGATTGCATAAGATGCATACAAAGATAGACCGACCAACAAGGAGACGGTCACAACAGAAAAATTGGGAAGCAGAATGTAGGACGTAGGGGCTTGCTGCGTCCGATGGTAACAGCAATAGGACGGTTCCGTCTATTCACTCGGCGAATCTGATTCTGAGTAGGAAAATAAAGATGAGATTGGTCACCAACTTTGGTCAAATAAAAAAAGCCTAATGCCGATAAAATGCCAGTAGATAAAAAGATAGGTGACCCAAGATATAGACCGTCGATTTTATGAAGGGCTCGCTTCGAATGGGGCAACTAAATTAGGGTACGGTTCAAGACTGGAAATTAAAATACTCGCATGGAAGCGCTGTCCTGAATTATTGTGTTTTTTCGTGTTCAAGCCAGCAATCAAAGAATATCGACAGGCGCAAGTCCTGTGTGAATTTTAATATTTGCGGCGAATCCTAGAAGAACACGAAGCCTAGACGCAGAGCCCTGGGTATTGCAGGGCCTGAAATGAGGGAAAATGACTCACGACGAAGTAAATAAGGATAAACAGCCTATTCTGCCTGATCCTTGTTAGCAAAAGTTTTGGATCAGCTCGAACAATGTTTTTGGAGTCATTAGGCTACATATGGTAACTAATAGCCCAGACAAGGAATACGAATAGGTGTATGACAGCATACTTATTTTGACGAAGAAAGGTAACTAGAGATTCTGCTAAGTAGGCGCCACGAAACTCTTTATAACCGCAGTTTAACCTGACACAGAGGGTATGAAAATTGAAAATGCGTGTTCAATGAACGGTGCAGAAATCGGCATATCTCTTACACCAGTCCTAGTGATTTTTATCAGAAATAATTCTTCATTATTGACAGCTGATGAATGTTTGCAAGTCGGGAGGGCTGTAAATCAGCGCCTCATTGATGAAGAGACTTCGACATGAAATCGGGGTGGATACCACGTAAGGAGCGCTTCAAACACCAAGATAAAGAGACTGTTATGTGCGTGTAGGCTCTTGATATGAAGTAGCAGAAATAAAAATGTTTAAATATGAACTGCTAGCCATTCGGACTGTTCCTTTACTCAGTGTTCGCTGACACCCTGGGTTGACTGGCAGAGCATCTGGATGACCAATGTTTTGGAAGCAGTACCAATCCTCAGTGACAAAACGTTTTTTTCCGAAAGCGTTTCACAACTTATACACAGTTAATATTGTCGACAAAGACAAGGGATACTTGAATGATCATTTCTGGCTTATTAGCCGTCGGCAATAGTCATACCCAAACCCAATTGGTGCAGCAATTGGGCCTCGAACTCTCGACCTTTGATCGGAGTCAAACGCCCTAACCGTTGAGGTACGAGCTGGTTTATATTGAGAGATATTGACACTTGTTGATTCTAACGGAGCGGTTGGTAAACCTTCATCAACGACTGTTTAATCCGCTGAATCTCAACTAATTGGTAAAGTCGGACAGACCACATTCAAAAATACCCAGCCTCCGCTACCGAGCCACCATATCAATCTCCTCAGGGATGTACAAGGTCATCTTACCAACCCCATAAAACGCGGACCGTGTATCCGTGGCCACTGTTAGGCTAGGAAACCAAATAATTAAGATTGTAGTTGTCTTTAGACAATGCTGGAGGCGAAGCGACAGAAACGGGCAGCCAAGCCACAGATTCGGTTTAAAAATCCAACGTCGTGAGAATGTCGGATGGTCACACTGCAAACTCAGAACTCAATGACAGCGTTGCGACAGGTGTTGCAGACAAGGATACTTTGAAGGCTTTACTCAAATTTCCTTAAAGTAAAGCAGGAGTCCTGAAAAATATATACCTTGGAATCCGGCGGGCATGGCGTTCAGTTACAAAAAAACAGGTAAGAACTTTTGAAACCCACCAGACTGTGAAAGTATACTACTGACCCTTAGAATACATGCTGATGCGAATCAACTGCAACTACGGTTTTCAGACAAATAAAAAAGCATGAATGCCCCCAACGGGCTGCACTACGTTTATCGCTCAGAGCATAAACACAAGCAGATTAAGATGCCTCTCACCGAGAACGGTGCACAGACTACTAACCCGGCATAGTGAACAGTTGCAACGGATGCAGATAAAATATTAGCAAAGCTGTGTGAAATGCGAGTTTATCGTCATATTTGAAGGATGCATAGGAGCGCTTAATACTCTGGTCAGCCTGATTATAAAAAAACCCTCACGAGTCAACCTACGAAGTTCCTAGCAGCAGGTAATTTGAAAAAGACCTGGTGTTTTTTTTTTCTTCCCGTAAATATACTAATTTCTTCAGAACTAAAATTCCGGAAATCAGCAATGGTAAAATTGTTACGACAAAGTCCGCGCAGTTGGCACTGATGTGATTCACTCGGCAGAAAATTTGGATCGATAAAAATCTTACAATCTCGTATTCATTTACGCACTTATTAATGAGAAAAGAACCGTGTGACCGAAGGCGAACGTTAACTTTCTCCGTTTTCAGACGCTCAGGCTATAGTGACCCACAGGTAACAGCTTCTGGAACTTGTATAAAACCACAACGTAAGGTTATTTATACTGTGTAGCTCACCGTCAATAGCTAACTTTGTCACTTTCTGAGTAAGCAAATCTAAATCTCGATTTATCTCAGCAGTCGATGTGCAGTGAACACTCGGATAATCCATCTTTGACAGTTCAAGGCTGCCAAGAGTCGATTGAGACGAAAATTCACCCAGGTGTCCACCAACATAGGCCAGTGATGGAGGACCTGTCGGCATACTGACTCCGGGTGGGGCATTCGTGCTTGGTGGCTCCAGTAGCATTTCTACGAAGGGTTTTGTTAAATTTGAGGTAATTTCAGCAATTTCGTCGCTGGACTGGTGAGTGAGTGCTTGTCCATGGATAGAAAATTGGCTTGGCACTTGTTGCCGAGGGGGGTGTAGCGGAAGTGGGGCCATCACACCCTCCTTCAAAGTGGGCCCACGACATGTCGGAAACCCTTTACAGTATCCAGAAGTCTGCAGACAAAAATTATAAGAGGTTATTTAATGCAATTTTAGTAGCAAGTATTGAAAAACTTTCAAAATCACGCATCTAACTTACAAATGGACCTTCTGAAGGTGCTCCTTGCGACTGGAAGACGGGAGAAGGTTCGGCGGTCGCTAAGCCTTCACTAGGCACATCACCAACCACAACAGGCGGGCCAAATCGGGGGTTACCTCGGTGTAAACTCAGAAAATGTGGAGCCTGACCAGCAGCAGCAGGCACAGGACCGCAACCGGCTACTGGCATTGGCTGTAGTGGTCGTGGCGGCGGTTGATGGTGGTGGTGGCGAGACGAGGAAGGAGCAGAAAATTCAGGATTCGGTATGCTGCTCCAGGACCGAAAGGCGCAGCGTTCTGAATTCCCAACAGCGTCTGTGCCTCCTAATCCGGCCCGAATTGGGGAAAGGCTGGAACTGCCCAGGCGCGGTCCAGGTGGGAGATGTGGATGGAGGTAGTCAAACTGCCGTTGATCCTCGTGTGCACTCAGTGTGCTCCAGGACCGACTAGATGAGGTTGGAGTCTTAAAATAGCTCGGTATCGGTGCAAACACACCAACAATCTTACTGCTCTGATCACGCTCGTACGGAGAGGCTTGCTGAGGAAAGACGGGTTGTAGGTCCTCGTTAAAAGATGGTGGGCCTACTACGCTGGTGTTGATTAGTGCACAAGTGGGAGACAAAGCGCCCGGTCGCGGGCGGGGGTCAGCACTGTCAGCATAGCCATTGGGACCGAGTCTGATAGGTGAGAGCGAATGGTGCGGGGGATAGCCCGCACCCGGCAGTGGTAGACTATGTAAACGATACTGTGGACGGGGCATGTAAGGAAGCGAAAATGAGGGCTGACGGACACCGTAAAAGCTGGACCGGAAGGACGGATGATACTGAGTGGGTCGACGCGAGGGTCGTGTGTTTCTGTAGGACCGGCGTAGCGGAGCCGGACCCAGGGCATCCACAAGCTTCGTCTGCCATTCGGAAGCAAGGGATTTCTGTTCCTTTGTAAAAGACTAAACAAAGAATGATACGGGAAAAAAGAAATAATAAGTAGGTGAAGAATACTGCGACTAAGTGCACCTTAGGTCAGTGGATCACTCAACGCAGGAATCCCTGGACCATTGAACAGTAATAACGCTTTTCTAAAAGTACGCGGTAAAACTGGCAAAACCTTTGAATATACTGTCAAACTGGATGGTAACACATAATCTTAACTTAATTATGACAAAATAGCGCAATGACTTTTGCGTGAATAGATTTCTATTCAACTGGACACGGTTGTCGAACGAACGAATGCGGTAATATTGAACTCCAAGGACATTGTTGTTTCAGATGCACATTTCAGCAATAGTAATGTTTGTTAAATCTAATTTCCTGTTCCCAAGCCAACACTGACATTTCCTATGATGATTCACAGGAACTTGTCATCTTCACTTTCCCCAATGCCCTGGAGGTGCGGTGACCTTTTTTAATATTTAATATTTAAGACTGGCAACGGCCGCCTTAGGAGTTTATTCACTGTCTGCTCTTCTTCCTCAGTTACACTGCTGGCTCGTGTAAACTGAGTGTGAGTTTATTACTTGAAACAAGCGAGTAGTCGTTTGAAATTGTGTCAACGACTTCTTTAGAATGTTCGGCTTTGCCGATGCATTTCTCAAATCCTATGTACCAAGAGGGAGTTCAAAGGCGTTTGCCTATATTTCCTTTAATAAATTTGACTTGACTTGACTAGAAAAATCGCAATCACAGTATGCCGGAAGTTTACATAGTGTATTTTACCAGTAAGCCACAGTGCAGTAGGATTAGCGACCTTACTTTGCAGCGAAGATGCACAAACTTAACTTTCTACCTGCAACAATAGGAAAATGTCAAATGAAAATGCTTTCGCGGAAGGGGTTGCTCGTACTACACAATTTTAAATTACTGGTCTCTCGAAATTCGCATACTCATTCAAACAGTCAGAAAGTATGGAGATAGTTACTATTATAGCTCAGAAGTAAGGCATTACGCAAAGAGTAGCTGTCGATAGGACCGGAGGCAGTAGTTGGCCTAGCTTCGAACAACACAGCTAGCCTTATGCGCAAAGTTCGTTGGTGCGAGGATCCCTAGTAGTAGGAAAATTCTGGGTTGGTTGGCGCGTCAAGAGAACTTAGAGATACTTGCACTGCACACACCCAAACACACATCAACTTCCCTGCACAAGTCTACAGAGATTAAATAGCACAGGGACATAAACCCGAATGAGGACGAGTCCTGCGCATCACGCAAATAGTTCGTGCCTAGGTCTACCACACACGCGTTGGTCCCTAGCTTCTTACGAACCAGTCCTTGAAAGGAGGATCTATCCCGTAGTGTGAAGGCTAGTATGGTTAAACCCAACGGCTGCGATCAGCCAGGTCCGATTTTTTAGGAGAGAGAAGTCGTGGGAAGGCCAGAGTGGTAGGATGGGTTTATTCTGCAGAAGGATTGAGGAATAGATAGTATGAAATTTGACTCGCAGACTAGTGCATCCGTCCCCTAGTCGGGTAGGTTTGGAGTGTGAGCTAGCGGCAGTAATCCGAGCGGCCGTCGAAAGCTGTCTTTGTTTTGGTCAGTCTTGATGGTAATTGGCCAGACCGCGAGTTCGCGTGTTGATCACGCCGTATATTTAGCTAGAGGTGGGCAGGACAGTTATCGCGACTCCAGCCTTGGCGTGATGAGTCAGAGATCACAGACTCCCAAACTGGGCACTCACGGCAACTACAGATCCATTTTCTTTTGTCGAAAGAGCTACTTAAGTCGGACTTCTAGTCAGAGAGAACCAGATTGTCCAGCGAGTCAGAAATTTTGCAAACCATGAGCTGGATCGTGTCGTGGCAGTTTTAAGGCGCGATTGGGCGTTTACTAACCAAGAGTTCCACTTGTCTGTCCCATCACGGCTCCAATGAGAGGCTGGATAACGTTTCTGAAGTCTAACCTCTAACTACATCCTCCTCGGTCGCCAACTGAAATGTTTCCAACCTTTGTTGTACTGGCATGGAGGGGATATAATCTTGGAAATCATTTGTCCGGACCTGACCATAGCTGGGGACCGCGTTGTAATGGAATCTGGCTCCAACAGGTCACAGTTCCGAGCCCCAGAATTGAAACGCCTGGCGGTTGGGTATGGCTGGCAGATGACGGCTTAAAAGCCAGAAATTGCCACTATAGCCCCCTTTTTGTCGGTAATGGTATTCTGTGGATAATATAGTAGCTGCTGAAAGGTTAATTGTGAGAATCGAGATTGAGTCCCAAGCCACAACGTGACGGTTGTGTCCCCTAACGCGACCGGTGGGCAAGGCGCTGATGACCCATTTACTAGACCCTGCCTGTGAACCATCAGCGCCGTATACGAATACATATTGGTGTGCCCGGTCGCAGCTGCTAGTCAGGGATATTACCGGCTGAATAGAGACGGTATAAGCCGTAAACAGACTGCATCAATCTGTCTGAATTTTCTGTCCTTCCTTATCTCTGCAGATACACAAAGTTGGGGCAACTTTTCCGCATCATTGACTATTAACGTTATTTCTACATTTTATTTGAAGTTTTGCCTATACTTACACGTCCTTTTAACGTTTTCGTACCTGTTTAAACCTTTTACAAAGTGTTCCCATCTCATTTTATGTCTTTGAAAAAAATGAACTTCAAATCCTGATTCGCTATTGTTAGAGACGAGGATTTTTGACTGCAAAGGAAATCTGTGATGCCAAAGGCGAAGAGGCTACCCACGACACAACTGTTACTCGGTACAAATATTTTAACTCTAGTGACAGCAATTTGGAAGACAGCCTCGCTCAGGCTGATCATCCCAATTGGATGACGAGGAATTGTTTTTCAGTCTTGGACATGAACCGCCATTGAGCAGCCGTAAGTTGGGAGCAGTACTTCGAATCGCTAACAAAACGGCTTTGACATACTTGTATCAAATTAATTTTGTCCACAGGAAGCCCCATCAAAACGCACATGACCTGACCGAAGCACAAGCCAATCGGCGCGTTGAAAGTTACCGCCAATTGTTACAAAATTCTCCTAACAATCGATTTTGGAAGCGCAGTGACGTCTGATGAAAATGGATTTGCCTGGTCAACCACAATCGACAAAAGAAATGGGCTGCAAGACGTCAGGCTCCTCCATCAGTAACGGGTCAAGATCGGTTCGGCAAGAAAGGGATTATGTGTGTTTGGTGGGATTTTGAAGATGTGCTCCAAATGGCCGTGCCGTCAACTCTAACCTTTACTGCCAATAAGGGGACCAAGTCTACGACAAGCTTAAAGATTAGGACCGAGTATTGGTTCGTCGAAAACGGACTCTATTCCAACAGGACAATACCAGACTCACTGCGAAAAATGAGGCAATACCATTCCGAAGAATTAGAGGGGTCATGGTTCTACCACATCCTGCTTGCAGCCCCGAGGCCGCCGCACTTCTTGCGAGGTCAACGATTCGAGTCATTTAAGGGAGTTGAAGAAGTCTGCAAAGAATCCTTCGAACGGTACTCTAAACAAATCCGAATGCTTGTACATCGGTAGCGGAAAATTAGTGAGAATGATGGACTTTATTTTGAACATATGTTATTGATTTGGTTACCAAAAGAAAGGTATGGATTCATCTAATAAATGTTCATATAAAAATATGGTTGTTTGCAAGTGCTGTAGAACTTCTGGTCTAACCTATTATGCGACGGAACTATACAGAAAGAAGGACTACACGCCAATGAAAATATGTGCACAGATGCGAAATCGACTTTGTGCGTGAATAAAAAGGAAAGCACAAGTTTATGTAGTCAACTCTTACTGAAATCCACAGTTCAGACTAAATCTGGCGTTATTTACTACAATCCTGCGAATGCTCCGGGACCGTTCTTCGACCCATAAGCAGACCAAACCAGGGAGACCACTTTCTCATGAAACAGAATAGGTATAATCGGAGCAGACAGTGCCCATGACTTCGGCATAACTATCAAAATAGTGGCCAATCGGGCACGGATTTAGACTCGAGGCTTTTCGTGCTGGGGCTGAACTGTTGGCTGCTTCACTATGACAACGAAGTTACAGGTAGTCATTGTAGTCATCACTGCAGGAATGTCTGCAAGAGTTTAGCTCAAAGACCAAAGGAAAAGAGCCTTATATTCTTCCACTGACATCTGGGTCTGTAACAAATCCGAAAAATTGTATTGTGAATGTAATTCGCTGGGTTCAAGAGCTATACTTCGTCAAAAGCATAGCTGTCTCAGCAACATCACAAAAAGTTCACAAATTTTAAAGCATTTATCAATGGGCCATTGAGATTTGCCGTCAATAATTATCCTTCTCGTGATAACTCGACATATAAGAGAGAACGCCTCAGTTGAAACACTGTCTGTTTCCTTTCCAAACACGCAAGTTGTAGATTTTGAAAAGGGTCCTCCTGGCATTTGAAGCAGAGTCAAGCATCACTTCCAAGGGCTGCGAACTCTTCTCCCTGTTTGCAACCTTCGCTGTGGTTTTTCGAGGTCACTATTAATGGTTATTGCCAACTTTCCGATGGGCTCTGGAGTCAGAGTCAAGCATCACTTCCAAGGGCTGCGAACTCTTTCCCGTTTTTGCAACCTTCGCTGTGGTCTTCGAGGTCGCTATTAATGTTTATCGCCAACTTTTTGATGGGCTCTGGAGTCAGGCAGTTACGCGGAGATTTGATACAAGCCTTCCGTATCGTGCGTGGCCTGGACTGCGTTCTCATGTGTGAACTTTTTCCAACTCGCCACTACAACTAATCTCCGGGGGCATCCGTTCAAACTGTATGTGCCCCAAGGACGATTGGATGTAAGGAAGAATTTTTTATCTAATGGGGTCGTGGACCCGTGGAATAACCTTCCCGAGGCGATTGTTATGTCCCCATCTGTGGAGACATTCAAACACCGACTTGATATACACATTCTACAACACAACGTGAACTATGTGACAAATTAACCTTGAAACACCACTGCACCATGTGACGGTCTATATTTTCCTGACTGAAAACTTCTTAAAATTGTTTATAATTCTTGAGATTTTGATGTGACAAATAGGGAGTTCAAAGGCGCAAGCCTATTTTTCCCTCCAATAAACTGACTGACTATCGATAGTAAAACCACAATTCGAAAACTACGCAATCAAACGCTTCCGATCCTTGTCATGGTAGTATAGTGGCAAGGAAGGGACAAGTCCACTAAACCAAGAAGTTTGACATTGTATCCTAATTTTCTGCGCATCACAGAGAAAGGTAGTTTTTCTCAGCAATAATAATGTGGAGAGCATTACTAGATCACGTGCATTGTACATGGAATGCAGCAAAACGTGCAAAAATCTGAGTGGTACCTGTAAAAAGCTAATTCTGGCTGGATCTGATCTTAAACAGGCAAAAGCTGTAGGTTGACATTCCGTGCAAAGCACTCTTAACTCTCCCTTACTTTTCGTCAGTCTAAAGGCCGCCGAAACGCCTGTCGTAGGGTTGAGCTATACGAGCGTTTTCAGACTATTTGCATGCTATCGGTGCAAATCATCGTGAAAAGGGTGAGATGAGCTAATGACGAAAAAAATGCTTGCAACTCATTCCAAAAGACAACTTGATCAGCCAGGACAGCACTGCCTTTCTCCAATGACGTCACACAAACTAACACACAGACAGCTACGTACTTCCTCTTCTCGCAACCCGTGTAGCAGAAGGGCAGTCACTTGCCAGAGCCTGGCAGACGAGGGCGGAAGGGGTTACAGCTCATTCGGCTTACTGGCTGTCGTTTGCATAGTGTCGCGTCATACACTCACGCACCTACACACACACACACACACACACGGCAAGATGGGCGCAGATGAGAGGGGTGGAGGAGGGCGGATGGGCAGAGTTTTGCTGCAGCAGAGGCTGCAGAATGAGTGTCACGCGTGCTGCTCGCAGCAGCTTGTGCGTCATCATAAGTGTCCAGAGGCAAGATAGCAGCCGGACAGAAGGAAGGGCTTCTGATCTCAAACCTACTGTAATCCAGTAATCGCCTGCCAAAAGGCGCCGTTACCAAAGATGAAGAATGGCGATGCTGTAAACAGTGTACTATGCTGATGATGCAGAGCGGGGTGATGGCTTTAAAACACTTTTGGATTGAAATGTAGTGCTTATTAGCAGGAAGATGAGGCGAGAGGTTAGCGCGCGTCGTTAAAACTAAACGCAGTCAGATTAAGTGACCGACAACAGCAACGGTCGGATCGGCTGGAAACATTTTTCACCAAACAGGTCATGAAGACGGGTTCGACGCGAACATGACACTAATTGGAGTCGGTTAATATAGGTACCGAGGAAAGCAACCATGATGGTCAGCTATTAAAACATCAGCAGAGGCGGGCAAGTAACGAAGAGTGAAGGCCACGTCGAAGCTTTTCTTCGTCGAGCTAGCTGCTGCAGAAACACACCATTTCGTCTTACCTTGACTTTATCGGTATTCCGTCTGCAGGCTAAATCTGTCTATACAGAGTGCTACAAAACGGTTCTAAACAGACTGTCAGTCTAGCAGGACCGGTCGCAAGGTTAGATAGCACAAAAATCTAACCAGTCTGAAAACAGTTGTCGTACAGTTGATATCTACCCCGTCCCACTGCCCAACCAGTGTGGCAGATAACCCATTAAAGAAGGCCTCAGGTAAGTAACTGTACGTCGACTGTTGTGGGAAACGCGAAAACATTTACTTAGTTGCTTACTGACTCACTGACCGGTGTCTGAAGTTGTAAAAAAGTATGCCGTATCTTGACCGAATGGCAGCTACATATTACTACCCGACTGGAAACAGTGCAAATTACTCGATAAGTTAATATAATAGTCAAGCTGTAGAACCACAGATAAATGGTCTCCTACGGACAGTAGAGGGATGCCTGCTGAAACTTTCGGCGAGTTGGTAAGGACAGCATAAAAGTTCAGTGCGCGCAAAATCTCTACCACCTAAGCTATTGAGAAAAAAATTCTGAAAGTAACGGTGTGTCAAGGTAAAAAATTTCCACAGCGCACAGCAAAGGAAAAATCAGTCATAAAAACGAATACGAGGCAAGAATCTGAAGGAAACGCCGCAATGTTTAGACTTATATTAGCGCAAGGCTCTTCTGTTAGTCATATTTAATATTTTGACAGAAGGCGTAAACGTGCAAAACCAAAAATAAGGTGCTTTTAAGCGAGGGTCATGCACGTCTGGGAACAATATAAATTTTGGGTGGAAAAAATGTTAACACTTACGGAGTGATCCAGGACGACGGTCAATAATTGAACAAATGAAGCGTAATTATCCTGGTCACTTTTCGCACCATTTAAAAGAGCGGTGAAGCCTGCAGGTAAAAAAAAGGCATGAGATAGCCCCTATACAAGCATAGAACAGAGGTTCATTTAAAAATCCAACCCCTAGGGTGCGTAAAAATCCAACCCCACCTCCACGCTGGTGCGCGCCGGAAACTTGCTTTTGCTTGGCTAACGGGGCTCTGGTAGGGGAGCAAGACCGGGGACCTAGCGCCAATCCCCTTTTCTCCACGAAACACGGAATTGACTTTCTTGACTTTCTACACTTTCATGAATCACAACTATACGCAACATACGATCTCTGCTACGGCGTCCGCGGGAACCGACGCGCCCCATCCTCTTGGCATCGCGGGACGGGTGTTAAATCTGCGAGCTGATGCCGGATTGCGAATTGCAGGCTGGAATGTTCAAACTCTGAGGGATGACGGCGCCCAACTGTTAACAGCCAAATCCCTTTCTGAATACCGTGTTGGTGTGGCGTGTCTCTCTGAGGTCCGCCTACCTGGCACTGGCCACAAACACCTACAAGTACCAAGAACTGACTCTGCGTACCATCTCTACCACAGTGGTGTGTCCGACAACTCTGGACTGTATGGTGTCGCTATATCTTTGGCCGATGAATTTCACTCGAGTCTGCTAGAGTGGGAGGCTGTCTCACCGCGGATCGCTTGGGTCCGTTTGAAACGTGCCCCAGTCAACGTTCATGCCTGATCTAGTCGGCAGCGGATCTGGAAAGCTCCACCAATTCCCTTTTCCAGCGACGGAGACCGAAAGTCGATGGTCCAGGAACTGCTTCAACGTAGTGACGTACGGTATCGAGCCAGGTCTCGAGTTGCCTACCTCTTCGACGCCTCCAGGTGGGCTGCAGCGCCGGATCGGGGGCAGCGTAGCAATTTTTGTGAAGCAGAGGACAAAGAAGTGCCCAAACCACCTAAGTCGTCTTTCCTGGATGGCCTGAGATACCCGTGCGATACTGTCGCAGCGAGTGCAGACTGTCTCATGTGCGAACGAGAACATGGCCAGACTCGTGGGTGTTACCAGTTTCGGCACCTCGCATTGACCTGCTAGCGTGAACCCAGCTGCGAAACCTTGAACTAACTAGAATGCAATCTGTCTGACTGATGGTACGAAAATCAGTTGAATAACAAGTCAGTAGATGTTTGTGACGATGCTGAAAGCATACGTTGGTAACAAACAGTCGGTTCTGATCAGCAAACGTGACTCCAAAACAGAATAAGTAACAGTGATACCGAAACTAGACGGCTAGTTCAGAAGGCTGGATGAGTAGGTTTAAATAACGACAAGAAACACAATTATCTGCTTAAAGAGTTTGTCCAACGCCTGGAATGAACGCATGCGTATATGAACTGGCTGAGTATGCAACTAAACATTCCTTCACGAAAATATTGAAAAAAAACATGGATCTCGGATAAAAAATTCATACGAAATGAGATTTCCTACAAGAGTTTTAAAGAAGAGCACGCCATTTCACTGTTGGCAATTCGATTACCTTTAATTGTAAGGTTAATACCGGCAATTATCAGAATTTTTTGTGAAAGGAAGGTGAAATGAAATATAGAAACGAATCGGAATTCCAAGACAGTTGTTCGAGTGCAACTGTGAAAAACTGCACACCTTCGCATGGGAGTTGTTGGCCTGTAAACATTCAGAACGGAACATGTGCGTCTTTTGTGCTTCGGAGTTTAACCTGAAGTTCTCGCAAGCAGCCACAGAGCGACCAGGACAGAAACCAAATAAAAACAATACTGGAATAGCCAGTTCTGGCTTAAAAGCCGCCGCCAGCCAGCGACAACTACGGCTTAATGACAACGTCGGGGTCGACGCAAAATAACCAGGACTTGGGCTTCAGCCATAAGTCATCAAAACCTGGAGTTGGTTTATAGCTGGTTTACGACAGTTACTTAAGCGAAAAGAGTCATCTACTATCCAATGGCTTCAATACTGGCCGCTGTGGGGCCCAAGGGACAAGTGAATCCCGTAATTGATTAGTGAGCGCCAATCCACTACAGTATTCAGTGTTTTTGACGGTATTTAGTATATGCCCTGTAGTCTGTTAGACCGGCAGTGCTTATTAAATACGACTGGGAGTCGCCGTATGCCTACACTGAGCACAGCAAAACAGTTGCTGCCATTCTGAGGAATAAGTCCACTTGTACTGGTCAGCCACCCTTACATTAATTAAGTCTTTGACTTGAATACGCCTGATAGCAATAAATGGGCAAGAAAGGGCTTATTTGATACACTTTCTTTGATACATATCTTGTTTGTTTGAACTTTTTATCGATAATAGTTCGCAAAAAAGACATCTTATTGACCTGGTGGTAAGTTAGTGGAAACAGGCATACTTTCGCTAAATACAGTCATCTAAATTAATGGAAAGTTTTGTAAAAAAAGTACCTTGGAAGAGGCATCTGATGATTTGCTCGGGAAGGTTTTCGGGCTCTGATGGAATAGCCGCAGCATTAATCTCAGCCGTTGTTAGTAAGAGGGGTTTGGGTGCAGACTGAAGTTTACGTCGATCAGCCCTGGCAAGCTGCAGCATCCGACTATTACAGTCAACGGCAGCACCAACAGCGGAATCTAGTTGCTTGTGAGAATGTTGCTTGCACGGCCTTCTCGTTCGACCTATGGATAATTCACAGTTACGGCGAGCTGGGGGGTCTTGTTCAAAGAAGTAGACATCTTCACTGGACTTGTGTCGGAGAATAGAGGTAGCAGGGCGCAGACAGGCTCCCTCTAATCTCTCTGAACTAAACTTGGGTTGATGAAGACAGGTGTCTGAGTTGTTAAAGGTAATACGGGAGAGAACACCACCTCCAGATACTATATCATCTCTGTCAACAGCCAATTTGTGCTGCCTGGGCAGCAGATGGGGCCGTGAGGCACAGTGGAAGGCCTCACTGAGGAAGTCTCGTTGGTCTGAAATTTCTGGATTGTCCTCTTCATCACCGAACTCGTCCTCTTCACTGACCTCGTTGCCGAAGATGTCTTCCTCCTCCTCGTCCTCTTCTTCCTCCTCGACGTCTACGTCGTCAGCCGATGGTGCTGTACTTTGCGCCCCAACCAATGACGTCGAGGGTTCAGGAGAAGAGACAGGTGGATGGGTTTGATGGGGAGCATCCCCCTGCGATATTGGGACTAGCACTGCGGTCGATACCGGGGTAACTGGCGTCATTCCCCCCATGAAACGGGCAATTGGTGTCTGCAAGATGCTGCGTAGCTCAGCAAGGAAGCCTCGCAAAGTGGATACTTGATCAGCAGAACCAATGCAGTCGGCCATTTCGTGCTCCAGGCGCTTAAGCGTGGCTGACCTACTGGAGAGCTTATTAATGCTGACGAGTATTTTGTTTCTCGCACCTTGTGTCACGTGCTAAAAGAAAGCAGATACGAGGCGTTCACAGTATATGATCGAACTGATATAAAGGTCGAAATCCAAATGGCCGGTTCAAAGCACCTAGGGCAGTGCACAAGTTGCGTAAAAATACCTTTTTATACGCAAAAAAACGACTCAAAATTAAAGAAAAGCAATAAACCTCTAAATGCATACCAGCATCGCATTATATCCAGACGAATGCCTATGCTAGCACTAACGAAAACCATATCTGTTCCTTTGAGAGTATTCCCCTAGAGGAGAACACGAGGCACATGGCGAACATCGTCGGTCGAACTGTCGTGTCAGTGTGTGCCAACAAAACGGGCCACGCAGTTGATGCGTTGTACAAACACGAGGGCCAGATCACGGCACAGCAGGCGTTATTGGGGATAGCAACCACAACAAATGCCACAGGCGGAAGGTGTACTGACATGGCTAGGCGCGGGCTTACACCAAGTCAGCTATATGTGCCGACCTCACGTCCGATCTTCTTGACTTCGGCTTAACTTCCTACTTAGGTCGGTGAAGGTAGAGGGTGTGGTAGTGCTGCAAAAGTCTGTTATCATTATAAATCGATTCACGTGCACGTTACTCCCTCCCCTGCCCCTGTGACGCACACAGCGGAAATTGTCGGAGACGACGGCCGAATGATCGTATCAAAAAACGGTCAAGCCAGGAAATTAAGAGATAATTTTTGGGAAAACAACAATCTTGTCGCATAGATTTTCGAGATGGGTTCTTTAGCTCTTCGTCAAACCAGACGTGTCGGATGGAATAATTAACTATTTAACCATGTATAACAAACGATTGTACAGTTGGTCAACGTTTGCATCGTGTGCACTCCGTTGTCCGCCAGAATTGACTGTACTCGTTTCTCTCTCTCTCCTGGTGACATCTAAATTTATGCACTATTTGATGCATGTATTGCCAATAAAAATGAATATGCGAGTTTCAGGGAGCAATTTAGAAGAAGAAGAAGAAGAAGATGATGATGATGATGATGATGATGATGATGATGATGATGATGATGA
>JAYGXS010000001.1:67156914-67207342 GCA_036362985.1 Ligula intestinalis
GATGATGATGATGATGATGATGATGATGATGATGATGATGATGATGCGATCACTGGAACAAGCGTTTTATTCTCCTGCTTTTTCGGATTCGGTCGAAAATCCTTAATCATATGTAATGGTAGGATAATCTGAGCAATGCGCACATGGGGGTATGTTTCGGTTTCAAAACATATTGTAATTAGGAGAATGCTTGGAGGCACCCCTACCTGCGCATGGCTCAGACTATCCTACCATTACTTATGATTAAGAATTCTCGACAGAATCCAAAACGTCAGGAGAATAAAACTCTGGTTCCAGTGGTCGCAGCATCTTCTTCTGATGCATACATATGTTGCCTTCCGGAATGCACGGTCTTTCCTCATTGGACAGGCACCAATAATGCGGACGTTTTCCCCTACAGTTTTTTGTCCAGTGTCTACATGGCTACCTGTGATAAATACTTTCGTTTTCGCATCACTAAGTGATCTTCGTTCAGGCAGAGTTTCCACTTTGCCACAGCAGATGACATCACAACTGGCACAACAGATTTTGAATCTTACACTTTTTACCATCTAGTAGTCAGACCTACTCGTAGGATGAACAAGCTGTGTGTGAGAGAGAGAGGTAGTTGTCGATTGGTGCACTACTGGCGTCTGCTGTTTTTGCTCAGCTGTCTTCTAACATGCTCGAGCACATTTTCACGTATGGGAGAGTTACCCAGGCAATTTCTTTTGGTGCCTGAGTAGCCGTGACGTTGCAAACAACAACATTGGTAACTAACAAATAAAAACGAGGAAACGAAAGGACGGTTGCTTACATGACGCTGCAGCCATTCGTCAGTGATGCCAAACATTTCTCGGTAGGTCAGCCGTTGAAAGAGACTCACATACTTGTGCAGACGAAGACTCTTTAACCACAGCGGCAGACCTAGAAAGGCCATAATAATGGGCTTGTAAGGCACTTAGCGAAGGATAAAATGTTCAAAAAATTCCAGTCTGGGGACTGATACCTAGTATTGGACAGCAAATTCTAGTGCAAAAATACTCGTGAGATACCGTGTTCACATAAGGCTGGTGCAATAGTATTTGGTACGAAGTGTATGATTAAGACTACACTGCAAAACTAATTTATATCACCACAAGACTGTGAACCAGCAAAACCTTAAAGACAAGCCCTCTTGAGTTGAGCTGCCTTCACATGTAATTGGCCTTGCACGGAGGCCCAGACTGCAAGGTGAGTTTCGAGTTGCCGCTCCCATCCTTCTGATGTGTCAAAATCTTGGTGAAGTAAAGGCTCTGACTAGGTGGTGCATAGTCGGATGTAGGGCATGGTAGCCGTCCGTACCACCGCCTTCATCATTTTTTTCTGTAGTGTTAAAACTTTGGTTAGGTGCTTGTTTTTGAGCATGGGAAGAGGTGGCACGCGTAGGTGTAGACTCACGCCGCGCCCAATCAAGGTACGACCAATGGGTGCGTGATTTTCTTTTTAGCACTTCACTTCAGGCGACCGATCAGTTAGGCGGTAGTCTGTTGCTGACGGTGGGGGAGAAAGTGAGGTCGACCCTTAGCACATTTATTTCCTCACTATAAAAAATCTGGTGCACTTGAAGCTATCACGATGCGCTAAAAGACTTGGCTTAGAGGGTTGCCAACTGGCTATTCTTAATGTGGCCTCTATGGCGCTTTCAGTCGGGAGCCCACCTAGCGAAATGTGCTGTTTGTATGCGTGCTGGTCGCGCCAGCCGCCTGCATAACCCCCGCATTTCCGGTCTTCTCGACTTTGTCTTGATATCGAGTTCAGGTATGGGAGTGGTGAGAGAGTGGAGTAGATTATCCACAAACCTATTTTCACCATAATCCTGCGGGAGTAACCACGTTGCTTTAGACTGCTGAAGCTCATGGTGGACATCTTCGGGAGCGACAGTCGAACTGCCGCGTGTATTACATGAGCTCGACCCTGCCCCGGTACTCTTGACCCTGTCATTACACCGGGCACCAACGGATGAGGGGATGCAGCACTTAAAACTGACTCACGCGCAAGTCACCACGTTTGCCTTCAGCCTGTTGAAGAACGCGAGAAACATCGTCGGATTCGACGGTCGAACTGTCGATGTATCGTGATGAAAACGAAAAAATTGCATCAGGTTAGCAATGTTAGCCAAAGTTACCACCGATTAATGGTTGGATTGGAACATTTAGGATAGTTGTCGTCCAGATAGAACAATATTTTATGCCCGAGTTATAACTACAGAAACACAATCCATGTTTTTCGAGTGATTGCGGATCCATAATCTAACTCCTAATCATCCTGCGTACGATAATGGAGAGCTGTTCATGAAAATATAAGAACTCAAAAATTAACAGTCCTGCTTACATTCCATGCCCGAATCGTCCTCCGAGGACTTTTTTGAGTCTTTAAGAGGTGTGTCCTTGATTTCTGGCGAGGTGGTAAGATTGAGGCTGTTGGAATTGGACCTGACGCCGGCCTCAGTAAAAACAGATGGTTTTGGACTTGGGGGAGGCGACCAAAGAGAGGTCTCGCTATCACTGGCTCCGGAGGATAGCTTGAGGGCGTAAAAAGGAGCCGAAGATGGAAGATTGGTTGAATCGCAGGGAGTTGGCCGGACAGAGCCTCGCTGGGTGGACTGGAGATCAATACTATCTGCCGGACTAGGAATAGTTGGTGATGAGGGTGGACGTGCAGAGCAGAAGTCTGACGACGAGGGAACTGGTGCCTGAAAACTGGTCTTCTGGAACTGAGCTGAGGCTATTGAAAAGTTTGCTGGGCCTAGTTCAGCGTGGTGTACATCCGAAATCGATGAATGTTTCTAAAAGATTATATAGAGCGTGTACAAAAAGTGATGAGCAAGTATAAAGTAGATAACCAATTTGTTTGATGCATTGTTTAATTTCTGTCCGTAAACATTACCGAGCCACTACTTTCGACTTCACTCTAATCCACCTTCAATAGAACTTACCCAGCGGCCACTGCTCGTTAAGACAGTCACAGTAATATTTGTCCATCACAAGCGATGAAGGCAAACATAATGTGGGGGAACACAATAGTGACTGGTGAGTGAATTTGTTTATAAGGAAATAGGCTGGCCCATCATCTAATTCAGTCTATCATGACAATTTCGGCTTTTCCCGATGTGAAGAAACCGTAGCAACTAAAGGTCGGTGGAAACAGCGGCTGACAAGGCTCAGTAAAATGTCCCACTAATTCTGCTGTCTGATTCCATAAATACCGGGCCTTAATGCTTTGTAAGGTGAGAGGTTCCATAGCGGTCAAATTAACTGCAGTACGGCAGGGAAGGCGTGCAAAAGTCTTGACGAAATCTAACTTGGTACTTTGGCATATATTTGGTCGTGTTATTTTGATCTAATCAAATGGATTTAATTCTGGGGAAGCCTTTTACAAAGGAAAACTGCGTGTTTCGTTTAATTTATTGAAGGTAATAGGCATTAATTTTGACGAAATCATAAGTAGCCCGACACTGGAGACATTTCCGATGCCAAAGAACCTAACCTTTTAATTTTCAAGGTTTTGCTACGGAAGAACTCCAATGTAAGCAAAAAAGTTTAAAATATACTTTTTCCAAAACCGGAAAATGTAGTCTGAAGTTCCCTCAATTCAAACACATTTATTTCCAGAACGAAGGAACAATTACAGTTTGAAAAATTAATTTTTTGCTAAACTGTGAAGTTTTCACGACAAAATCCAGTAACAAA
This sequence comes from Ligula intestinalis, assembly GCA_036362985.1. Taxonomy (NCBI): domain Eukaryota; kingdom Metazoa; phylum Platyhelminthes; class Cestoda; order Diphyllobothriidea; family Diphyllobothriidae; genus Ligula; species Ligula intestinalis. The sequence continues at coordinate 67,160,625 of JAYGXS010000001.1, forward strand.
GACGTTTTGACAGCATTTTTGTTTTACCGCATCGACTATGTGGAATGTAAATAAAAACTGGTTATATATTATCGTGAGATGAAGGTAAACGTAAACCTTATTAAATATAAAGCATGTATAGATATACTTTTGTATGCTATAATTTCCGCTTATGCGTAATTTAGAAATGGAACAGATATAAGTATAATAATTATATCAAAATCATACAATGCTATTATTTTTTGCATTCGCCTGAAAGCAATCCACTATGACGGAAAATATTCCTATATAAGGAGGAAAGTGAGTTCCTTCGTCTCCAGCCAAATTGTAGCATTTGGTGGTGGTGGCCGTGGTGGCCGTGGTGGTGGCCATGGACCAACACAAAGATCAAATTAGGATGCAGCAGTAGTAGTGTCCAACTATGATACACGCCACACATTGGATGTTTAGAGGTCCATCCAGACGCAGGCGCACGCCGTGCCGGCTGCCCACGCTCGATCCATCCTCCGGACTTCTAGACCTTGTCGTTACACTGACCTCCGCAGGGTGAGGAAAGTGTGCAGATTCTGCGCAAGTCGACTACCAATATAAACTAATTCAAGAGTGAATCATGGCACCTTGCTGTCGGGCACACGGGTGACAGCGTCTGAATCAAAAGTATAACTGTCGGTGGTGCCATGAATTTGATGTCGAATAGTGGTAGTGCTGTTGCATAATAAGTTGCGGCATCCTGAGAAACATTCTTTTTTCGGTGTCTCTCCCTCTCTAATGCTATTCCTCGGTTCGACAGCAGTGTTGTTTCTCAGAAAAGTAACTCTTACTTATGATTAGCTAGCAATGTCAAGGACCTGAACGCTAGAGGTTGTCCCTGCCCTCTGGCACCAAACGGCAGCCAGCTCACTAACACTTAGATGGACGATGTTTTACGTTGGAACTCGTCTTGAAAACTGGAAGTACTAAGTAAACAAACCAGTTGCATACAATGGTAACTTATGCCTCATACTGAATATACTCCACAGACTACAAGAGTCACTATTTTTTAATAATTCATGATTTGTTCAATAGGATTCATTAAATGCAAATTATTTCGGCCATTTGAAACAGTACTTAATAATGCAACGACTACCGTGTCAGAAAATACCCTTACAGAATAGGTAACGTAAATCCTAACTTATGACAACTTTGTCGATAATTTTTTTAACAGGCAAATGGTGGGATCAATAGCAGATAGAAGAATACACTGCATAAGGCCTGCTTACTTCGTTTTCTCTGGGTAACTGTACAGCGACTAGGCAGGGGATATTTGGTGAAGCATCAGACGATTCAAAGCCGTCAGTGTTTGCGGGTTCCGCGAGAGGTCTTGGCGGTGAGGAGCTGTGTGGCTCGAGAAATACTGACTCCTCATCGCCTTCCTTGAGCTGAGACTCGGCACAGTGGGAGGCATAGGGCGACGCAGACTGCCTTCGGAAGGGATTAAATGGAAATAGGGAGGAAGGTGGATGAAGTCGGAAGGGTGTATTTTTTGGCGTTGAATGGAAACTGTAAGATGTAGGGGCAGGCTGCGGTTCGTTTAATCCAACTTGAGAGAGGCCTTGATGCATGGACTCACTGCCCGATATAAACCCAGATGAGTTCAACGATGAGTTGGACAGCGGAGACGGCTGTGCAATCAGAGGTACACAAAGTGAGGATCCGCATTTATACACATCCAAATATGTGCCCTCTTCAACCTGGCTTCTTGGGACTAGCGAATTATGCCTTCGATTCATGTAAGACATCAAAGAGCGCGTGAAGAAAGGGAACTGCGAACTGCTGTTGGATTTTCGGGCATGCTTCTCAACTAAAATAAGGAAAAGCATTTTATAAAGAAAGTAATTTTGGGGACTAAGACTGTTTGGAAATCAAACTACCAGGTACTCATTCACCAAAATTCATACTATGTTCGCTTGTTCATAGAACTGTAAAATTAATAGCAAATGAAGGGGAAATACAACCACCGTCAAAATATAATGGAGAAATGTGTATATTTAAGCATAGGATTAAAAGAGCGCACACAAAGGCAGCAACGGCAAGGTAGATTAATTTGGGTGATAATTCTGCATAGAGAAGCATTAAATGCAACACGGTCAAAAATTGGCGAAAAGGGAAACTACTTAGGCGACAAAAGGCAGAACGAGTGGAAGAGACCGACAAATAAGACGCCGGAAACTTACGAGAGTCAGGGTCGGAAGATTCAACTAGGATGTCTAGAAGATCTGCTGCCAGCGTAGTAAGGCTGTTCAGGGTATCGCCTCCTCTGAGTTCTTCGTCCGTGTCGTGTTTCGACAGATCCCGGTAACGACGTAACTTGGACAATAACCACTGTTTATCCTTGGAGTCAAACACTGGATGAGATATTGCAAGAAGGAGAATTTGACCTTCATTTGTGTCAACAGGATCGTCTAGTGAACTTGGGTGTTGAGTGGCTAAGTCTGCTCGAGAAGTAAACGTAGGACATTTGTGGGTCCGTATTGTAGATAGGTTTTCGAAGACCTTGTCGATAAGGTCCAAGTAATAACGCCTAATAGTTTCGTTATATTCGGCACCCTGACGTCCAGTAATGGTTTGGTCGGAGGTTTTGTCATCTTTGTTGACACTTCCTGACAGAATGGAAGATGGTTCGGTACTCAAATGCGATAGTAAATGTAGAAGTGTTTGTGTAAGTTCAGAAGGATTGGATATTGAGAATAAGCTCTTCACATGGTCTGCAAAAAACGAAAAAAATATGATAAAATATGATGTCGTAAGACAGTACTGATCGAAAAGGGCATCAAACTCCTTTTGCTACGGTATAATGCAACAAAACCTTACCGAGACTGTTGGCTTTCTGTACTAGCTCCGGACTTTGGAAAGACAGGAGACGATGCTCCAGAAGAGTGTGTACAATTTGAAGAAAACCAGGGGAAGTATTCTTAACAACGAGTGCGGTAAAAAGCAGTTTTCTTGGTTCTGTCAATTCCGAAAACCAGCAAAGGAACTGGGACACCTGGTACCAGTAACAATACGTGAAGTGACTCACCTGAACGTTAAAAGACAACGACTTTCCGAGAAAGTCTTCATTACTGGCTATTAAAAATGGCGAGTTCACGTCACATATCGGAGAATTCCTCGCAGATGACTCGTTGCAAGAGCTGTTTTCAATACATATGGTAGGGATTGTGGAAGGTGATTCTTTAAACACTGTCTGCATCAAAAGAACGAATATGAAGAAGATTGAAGGGCTAAGAATTTTGTCACTTAAAACGTTGGACAGCCCAGGCGAGCCAGCTCGAACATAGGCTATACACCATTAAAAATAACATTATTGCACTTTCCGCCTAAGTGACGATATATTAAAACTGCTGATTAGCATCGCAGAATGATAGCCAAGTCCACGATTTTCGAATATGAGGTTAAATATCCCACAACTAACATTCCAGCAATGCATTCAATCTGTGACTTTCATTTTAGCGATATAAATTATCAATGGGAAAACATTAATGTGGTTCATTTTTGGTGCAGGTGGTGGAGGGGGGAGGGGAGTGTTGACTGCATAAGCCATGTAGCTGGCTGATAACGAATGATGAACCAGCAAGGGGCATTCCAGTTGCCCTTGTCTCTGACGTCTATTCTCCTTAAAAAAGATATGTTGATGTTTAGCGGTGGATTCAAACACGGACATAGCTGTTCCAGTATGTTTGACATCAGTGCGATAACGATCCTATGATGTGTCCCAGAAGAGACAGTTTGCGAACAAGTAAACAACCAATCCTGGGATTCCCTGTATGAGTAGGCGGCTGGCAGCGACATGAATTATTATCGATGAAGTGTGGACAAGCTACAGCAGTCTGCCTATCCTGCTAGCACAAATCCCTGATAGGACGGACATGGCGACGTGAGAAAGGGGGGATAATGGTTAAGGCAGATAGCCTTACATCAATTTTCTAGTGCCAAAGGTTCTCATGGTCCTAAGTCGGACCAAAGGATCTAATCCAATCGGACCATTGAGCCTTTGGTAGAAGTGCGGCGTGATTGCTTATATGGGCGGTATTCGGTGCGTTAACTAGGGGGGGGGGGTTACAAGCCGTCATCGAAATCGATGGTCAAACACACACACACACACACAAGCCCCCTCCCCAAGAAAAACCTTACGCGCACGCACGCCTCGTACGCTTAGCCTCCCCCTTCCAAATGTTTGTAGGAGCAAGCCCCCTCCCAGCGCTGTGAGGGCTTTACTCCAATGAATCACGTCCCTAAAAGGAAACACCTTTCAGATACTAGATTTCAGTTCCTTTTCTTTTGAAGCTTTAAACTTAAAGCCACAGAAGCTAATAGGTTGTCTATTTTTACGAAGAACACGCCGATTCCGGTTAAATGTTTTTTCGGAGGTAGAAGTAGACACTATTTTCTCTCAGTATTAGCATAAGATATCCTCATGGTCAAACCGTCCTAAGCATGAATTATCCTGACCTTAACGCTTAAAACTATTGAATTTGTTTCGTTCTCTATATAGGCGTCTGTTTACGTTCCTCAGTGCATCTTTAGTAGAAAAGTATAATCACTCGCTTCTCAGAAATGAGAGAAACTTGAGCCCCGCATCAATATGTTTTTCATTAAGACCTGTTACCGGCATCAAAGGAGATTTAGCCTTCTTTTTAAAAAGGTTCCGAAAACTAAACACTCCCTAGAAGTCGCCTTACAGTTCCCTTACTCTTGTGGCTTTAGCTTTAAAGTCGCAGAAGTTAAAATATATTCATCTCTGAGTAAAAACCGGCCATTTCGGATAACACTTTTTCTGGCGATAGAAGTAAACAGTATTTTCTCTCAGCATGAGCGCTGAGCTCAATGTTTGGAGAAAAAATGAATTTTTTTATGAGAGGAGATAGAACCCCAATGGAACGCCATTTTTTACCCGCATTAGCAAATAAAAATCCTATGTGTACATTACCGATTTCAAAAGTTGTCTCCGAGGTTGGCCTTCTAGCCGACATAATCCTATGTCCCTCTGGATCAGCGGAATTTTTTCCTGAATCTTCACTCGTTCACCTTACTCTTTATTCGATTGAAACCGTGGCAACGCCAAGTCGTTCTCTTTCTAAGGTAACCGAGCCTGTGGTGGCTGCAAAATAGGGTAAAACTAGGTGTTATTTCCGGCTGAACAAGTTTGAAATTCTCCACATCTCTTCTCCTATGAGACTCCTGTCCGACCTACGAAATGATTGTTTACACTTTCGAAGGCTGTCCTTCTTCCCTCCGGAGTGCTGGCCACCCATGAGTCACTCTAATGCACATGACTGAATACTGCCCTTCCCCGGTCTTGCCCCCTTCTTTCGATTTGCATAGTTTAATTTCGCATGGCGACCACCCTGGAGGCGGTGGCGACCCAGCTGTCCGTTCTCCCCTCCCCCCTTTTTTGACCCAGCGCCCGCGGCTACTCCGAGAACCACTCATCGAGCCACCCCACCACCACTGACTTCAAATGCTTGCAACCCGCCCCCTTGCCAGTACAGTATTGTCTCTGTTCAAGTCCACCCCCCTTTGACGTTGGTGTTTTCAGACCAATGGGAGCCCACAGGAACTGCCTCCTGGAATCTTATGAAACCAGATCCATGCCCATTTGACCGACTCCCTTTGCTCTTGACCTGTAATATCCATTGTTAAGGTTTGTGTATTGATTGTGTACTATTTCTCTTAATAGTACCGTACCACCTTGATAGTTGTTATCACTGGTTTGGTGTCCACGTGACTACTGGATACAGTCGAAGAAAGCAAAGGACGAAACACTGGGAATACCCCTGGTAGATCTAAGTCAGTTGTCAAATTTGGTAAGGTCATTACCGATGGGAAACTTGCTGACACCTCATCATATTCTTGTGAATTTTCGAGCTGGTAACACTGGCTCTGCGTCAAACTGTATGAAAGTGAGGGCTGAGATTGTCGCACTACATGTTTTGGGGGCAGAAGTTACCTCAAACTGGGGTGAGGGGGTTGGGGGTGACGCGAATCCTGCTGTGATCTGTGCTGCAAGTGAAAGGGGATGTGGACGCTTCGATTGCGAACCACACGCCTGGGGACGCAGCGTCGATGAAGTTCCACTTGGCCTAGTATGGATAGACTTTTGTTGTTTCAGGCGTGATGCGTTATGTGAATCAAGACCACCTCATGCTGTTTGTGCCGGCGTGTCAAGCTTCGAGACATTATCCTGCCTGTTTCCTCTTAGCCATGACGACCCCTTTAGTTCTGTACCTATTGAATCGGTAGTCATTATAAATATCGTGCGCAGACAGGAGGGACAATGGGTCGCGTTTTCGGATGATCAGATTATGTTCCTACATGCGATTGCCGAGTTTTGGACCTGTACGACTTATGTAGGCACTAGGGCAATCAGCGAACAGAATCCAATAAATGATATGAGTTTCGTGCTCACTTCAGAAAATCCTTGCATGTAGGATAAGGAAGAGAATGTTCGCTGTTAAATTCCTCCATTACAGCTCCAAGTTTTTGATTGTGTCTGACGACGGAGGCAGTTTCTCAAAAAGGTTCAAAGCACGCCATCAGAGCTTTCATGGCGATTAAATTTTTGCAGGGTGTTTAGCATCCTTAGAAGAATTTTAGGCACCAAGGAGCAGTAAAAAGAAATCGAAACTTCCCAGAAGGTTCTGCTTGTGCCAGTAGTAAAAAACGCCTCTCAGCTGGATACCACTAAAGCACTTATCAGTACCACAACCATTTGCAAACATTCAGCCCAAACGACCCCAAAGTCGATCCCGTGTGGGAGTTAGAACACAGAAATCGACAGTCTGGACAACTTGTTGCTTCTTCATTCTTTGCGCTGCAAGTTTGATGGAAATTCAATTCAGCTGGACAATATCTCTCGGCTTATGTGTCAGAGTGGGATAGAAGAGCAAAAGTCAGGGCGTACTGGCCTGTGAATTCGGTGAATATACGACCATCTTATAGATGTCTAAAATACTTCACAGCCATGAGACAACTTTTGTCAAATATTATACCATGCGCCTTCTTTACAAATGAAAAATGATGTCAGTGGAAACCGTCTTGTTTGGGAGCGAGTTCCATCGTCGTATTATTAATCGGCAATATTAGAGGTCAACAATGTGGCCAACGATAAAGTGAATATTAAATCTGGTGCGCAAAAAGTTTCAAGAAGATGTCGTTGGTGACACTCGTTGCTTAAAAATGAGGCAATGCCAATACTGATCTCGGTGCAAAGATGCAGTTTGGAAATCAATCGGAGGACGAATTAGCGTGAGCTCGTCAATGTGTGCCGGTGAGTTGGGCCAATAGAATGACACAAAAGGATATGCCCGAAACACTGCATCCCAATGAATGCTAAGCCACACGAATCCAGCGGTGAAGAATTCCAGCTTCGCCCGTGTTGGAGATGAAGTAAATTGCAGAGTATTTTTTGGGAAGGGGAGCGGACGAGAACCTAAGAATTAAAGGAACGATTAAGCAAGCTAGAGACAAAAATGAGTTGTCTACGTGTCGTTGGTACTTAGAGTTCTACAATCATTATTTATTTTGAAGTGGATCCAACAATGCACAGAGAGATCGGAACGGTGTTTTCTGACTTATAAGCCATCATCAGCCAGTCATAACCAATATTTAGTGTGAAGCACTTGGAATTTGAGTCCAGGACATTTTATCATTGGGTTTAATTTTAAGGTTTACTTGTAAAGCACATCTTTGGCGCCGTCAAAATCTAACACTGTAACATTGCGCCACGGGCTCGTCGCTTTGTCGGTTGAGGTCGAAAATATGATGTATACGTGGGGATCGTAGAGCTGATAATGGAAAAGGGTACGTTCGGGTTTTACCCTAGATCATACTTTAGAGCCCTCACAGATATCGCATGGCAACTTTTAGAAGTATGTTGATTTGGATCCACCAAAGCAAAGGGAAACCGGAAGGGCTACTTCTGGCTTATTTTACTAAGGCTGTGATATGCGATGCCCAGTAAAAAAGTTAATAAGGAAAACTAGGAATAACAATGTTTGTAATGACGGACAGATTGATCATTAGTAGAATTGCGGACAGATAAGGTTTTCAGTTTTGTGAGCAAATAAAACAAAACAAAAGGATTCAATTTGCGGCAATTACATGTTTAGAATCATCCAATTTTTAGCGTGCAATCTTGGCACAATTTTGAGAACATTATTGTGTGATATACAGGGTGTCCCGAAAAAATGTATGCGCACTTTACTTATTTGTAAAATTGGTGTTTATCATAATTTCATTAGTAAATAAGTGACAATATATTAACTAGCATCATTTTATCATTTTTATCATTTAATTTTCTCAAACTGACGTCCATTTTAATCATGGCACTGCTGACAACGCGAAAGAATGGAATCGCACATACAATGAAACAATTCCTCTGGTATTCGGTTGCATTCATGTTCGGTGAATTCTCTTAATTCAGCCACTGTTGCAATTGTCAAATGCAGTGAAAGAAACAATAAAATGAAAGTTTTAAATACTTTTGCGTTTTTGAAATAACAAAATTATAATAACCACGAAGTTTACTTAAAATGCGTATACATATTTTGGGACACCCTGTATTACGCCATATTCCCATGTGAGTTCCACCTGTGCAATATAAAATAATTTCTAAAAATATTTTGGCTCAGGAATATGAATTTATCGTATTTTGTACGGAAACTAACTTAGGAGGCTAAGCCTAACGACGCAGGGACTTAACAGACGGACCAAGTGTTTAAAGTAATAGATGTGCAGACTTGTTGTACGGAGGGAAGATCGAAAAAGGCGCGTTGATATCGCCTTACATTTTCGCCAAAATACCGTCTTTTAGTTTCGTTGTTCGATTGCCACTTGTTGCACATACCTCTTATTGAACTTCCACAGTTTCTGCACATTCGTCGATTTTTGGCTTGTGCAACACGTCGCATATGCAGTGCCGCCGTTTCTCCATATAGGATATCATGAATAACATGATTTTGGTTCGCGTTAGAAAACCGGCACTTTCTACCACCATAGCCTTGACTATAGGAGGATCAGTTGCATTTATTGCGTGGTGGCTATTCAATCGTTCTTCGCGTCGAAGCAAATCAATCGATACCGATGAGTCTTACGATCGTGCACCGAAGATACATGCTTCTCAGTATGGATTCACACAATCTGGATTTAGGAGTGGACAGTCAGAGAAAAGCATGTCTCTTCGATCACGTTCTTCTTTTAATCCACAACTATTTGGAAGTCGCCAGAGGCAGTCTTCACGTGATGCAGTTAGTACCTGTGCGGGATCGGAAATCGGCAGACCAGCCACAATGATGGAATGTGGTAGCATTGGTTTGGATACTTTGAATATTATTATTGAACAACTGGAAGAGTGTATGCATCATATTACTGAGGCACATGAACGCTTGAACAAGAGCGAACGTTCTTCCAGCTGTGGGATGTTTATAGAGGAACTTCAGAGCTTCCTTGGGACGTCATATCTTCTCCGCGAGCGTTATAAACGCGTGTTTATTCAACAGGCTCCCCAGCCGCTCCCAGAAATACCGTCCCTAGATGCTTTATCAGAAGACGATACTGCTTCCTTCGTCTCGGCACTGGAGGAAATCGATTTTTCTGAACTAGAGATTCAACTGATGTCAAATTTCCGCCGCCCGCTTTACAGATCTGCCTTAAAAGAACTCAATGACGGGAATGCCGCTTTCAGGTGACAAATGTTTTCCATTCTCACGAATGACTTTAAAGTCACACCACGTATATGATTGAAAAAATGATAACTCGCACTCGTTTGAGCCGCACTGTACTTCAACCGAGCTTTCTTCTCAGTCCAGTTTGTGACGGCTAGCGCTGGCTGATAATGGTTCTTAAATCAGAAGTGACTTTCCCGGTCTTTCTTGTCTTTGTGAGAGCCTTCCTGTGCTTTCCTATGTTACCTAATAACATCACTAGCAAAGACAAGGGAGACCGAATTGTCCGTGCCTGGCTTATTAGCCGGCACCAGCCAGTAACTCCCAACCCCAGGTGTGATGGCACCTGAAATTCGAACCAGCGACCTTTGGTCATTGAGTGCAAGCCTCTAAAATTGCACCACGAGCTCTTTGTTTTTGTCGGTTGCGATCGTAGATATGATGGCAGTAGGGGGGGGGGCGTCACCAATCCCGTTGTGACCTGGAGCTCATTATAGAGCCCTCGCAGGCAGTCGCATAGCGAATTGTAGAGTATGTTGATTTAAACTTAGCCAAGGAATGATCTTATTTAATACCAATAGAAATTCCATAACAAGTTTACGAACAGCGAAGATTACTTAAGTGAGATTTTAACATTAATGATCTTGCAGTCTGATCCCGTGATATTTTAGACACGCTAGCATGTTGCTTTTAAATGCAATTTCAGCCGCTTACGATCAATACACAGTAAAGTTGTCATTTCAAGTCCTTAACATATTTTCTGTGAATTTTTGATGCCTTTATGCATTCGCATAACTTGCAGAAAATATGCATCAAAATTTTCTTTCTGTTTGTTCCTTGGTGACAAGTCATCTCATCAAATTGTATACCCAACGAAAAGGCATATGTGGATATTACACCAGTCTTCCAGTTCCTTTATAATTTTAAACGCGATTTGTCATTGCTTTTAGTTTCAGGGCTTTCAGTCTACAAACAGTGCCTGTGTAAGGAAAAACATGCATTAGTCTATGCCATTAAAAGTTATCATATAATGCTCAAACATATTTGCAGTGAGTGTAGACCATGTCATAAACTTCAAAAGGAGCATTAATAGATGAACTGATGTGATTTCAGTTGGCATTTCATGTTCTTAAAATCTTCATAAATCGGATTTTTTAAACGGTGAGGTAGCTTTTCTTCGAATGTAAAATGTGAAAAAGAAACACGCGATTGGCTATCAAATGAGGACCAACGGAATTATTTGCGCATGTTTCCTATAAATTTATTTGAACTTATGAGGACGTCAAAAATCAGTTGTAGGCAACCGAAAAGATGTGCATTCAAAAACTGTCATCATGGCCTGTCTGGAATGTTATGGGATCGTGCCACGCGATTAGTAAAAAAACCACAAACGTTACCTTTCCTGATCAAAGAAGCATTTCAGCGTTTCGTTTAACATTTCATGAGGTAGGTCACTGACTTAATACTTGTCAATTAGACGTGTGACCCTCACTGTTGTGATTTGAGTCTTGATCAACCCCGATCAGGCTGTGCTGCGGGCGATAACAAAATTTGTGCTAGATGATGTGTACTACATCATATTTTGGCCTTCGCATCTGACGATGTACACCGCGTGCTTCAGTTGGCTGAAAGCAAACGCGGTTACTTGCGCGTGAATTAGTTGGAAGTGGTAATAGACTTGTGCTGCAGCCACCACAGTCGCTTTCTTGTACACCCAGGCCGGGTGTCATGACCATGTCAAAAAGGCCAGAGGTAGGAGAACGCAAATTTAGCTGGCGCGGCGCGAGCCGCCTCCGAGTATTCCGCCACACATTACCCGGACCCCATGGGGTAGTAGTGCCGGAAAGTTCACTTTATAGATTTAAGCCCATCAGATCGTTTCTCACCAGGAAAGTCGTCCGACCTGTCGACCTCTCTCCCAATCCCCAATTCCAGACACCAGCCCCAGCCCGAGCCGATCAGCGGACCGGTGCAGAAAGTGGGCGCAACATACCACAGATAATACACAAAACCTATTACTGTATTAAAACGCCAGACGCGGGAAACTGTTTTACTGTTATAACCATGGGAAGTGTGGTCATCAGTCAGGTTACGGAATTCTTGCAGGCAAAACGAGCCAGAGGTTGGATGTTGCAGGCTAATGACAGCTCCCAGGTTTCCTTGTTTTTCGGTCAAGCCAATTGTAAAAAATAGTGGCTTCGGTGGGATTCGAACCCACAACGGCAGGAAAGGCTTTAGTTCAACAAACGCTCTACTAATTGAGCTATGAAAGCACGCCGAATGCCTTGAAATTAATTGCACTTGGTTTAGTCTTCTCATTCTGCCTGTAGTACTAATTGTTGTGCGGTTGCCTTTGAAACTCCAGGTCAAACATAACTGCACAACAGGACTAGCAGATCCCGTTACTCGAACTAACTAGACAACGAGCTCATAGGTCAATGGTTAGGGCGCTGAGCTTACGAAATAACCGTCATGCCTCCAGAAACCTGCAATTCATTAAGGTCGGCTGACGACGACTAGAAAGCTGGAAGTGACCATACCAGGCTCCCCTTATTTGTAGATCCTCCTTCCAGCCTTTAATCCTGGTCACTGTGCGACTACCTTGAAGGGATGCAGATTAAGTCCCAAGGTGTAAAAGAGGAGCAGGCCCAGGAACTTCATCACTAGACACAATTCCAAACAAAAATTAACTAGGGAGGCCATTTTTGAAAAGTACTTTTGCTGTACAAGCTTTGTAAACTGACTCCCCTAGGTCGTCCTTAGACTGCAAAGTGTACAAAATCAAATGATTAGTCGTGTTTAACGAATGATTCTATGTTTGATTGAAATATGTGACCATACTTATCAAATTTATTTCGTCATCCCATTGGGATGGGCTGTACTTGGTTCCATTTGTCCTTCAGGATTTTGTATGTGGCATTTAAATCACGATACCCATAGGTGCATGTCTCGTCTTAATGCACTGCCTCCAGGAATTCTCGCTCTCTCCTTATTGAGGCGGTGTCAACAAAGTGAATGGTCTCCCACGCAAATTTCTGCCCAGTATCCAGTGGGTGCATAGCCATCTGGGAGAGAGGGTCTCGTCTCATCACCTCTTGCATGTATTCTTTTACACGATCTGAGGTAGATTTTTCAGTTGCACCATAATAGAGAACATCACAAGTGGTGCATGATACTTAGTGAAAACCGAATTTTCTGTCGAGGTAGCCGGCCCTAAGGTAGTTGGAGACTAGTGTACTAGCTTTATCAGATATTTTCAGCCGTTTGTCGAGGAACCCAGGTGCATTTTGCACGTATGGTTGGGTTCGCAGTATTATTGAATTTCGTGCGAGGGCAGCCTTGGCGTTGGAAATATCTTTTTCTTTGAAATGTTGGTGATTCATAAACCGATTTACAAAGTCATGCGGTTACCCATTTTGTAAAAAATATTTTGACAGGTTATTTTATTTCTGCCTGATAAAATTTTTCACCATAGCGGCGTGTTTTGCTTCGATTTAGAAAACTGTCAACAAAACTCCGTTTCAGGAGGACAGTTGGCGAGCATGCGTATACTTTCGATAAATTCACTTCGGGCCATTACATTTATATGGAAGGGGAAGGTACAGGGTGACAAGCAATCAATTAATTATCGTTCTAGTCAACTTATTCTTGGCAATGGGGGCTTGGGGTTTGGGTTGATAAAAAGGGGGTAGTGATAGGTTAATTAGGAGAGGGGGGAAAGAACGCGTGGAAAATGCTGGCAGGTGATTACTCTTAACATTTGAGACGAACTCTGAATAGGTTTATTTCGCCCTAACTAATATATGCACTGATTCATTACTATTTCGATATACAAAGGCATCGAGAAAAAAATCCAATGCCCGGTTCGAAAGTAAGTCTGATGTATGGAATTCGGACTCGCATGAAGCAGGCCTAACTCTTTTTATTGATGACGGCACAGGTGTACTTTACATAACACTGGCGTAGCTATGTCATGACTGTGGGAGGAGTCAAAGCTTATGGTTTCCGTTGTTAAACCGCACATGGTTGAATTCACGTAGTGCGTTTTGTTTGCTGCTAGCATTTTTTTGTGAAGGAAAAATATTTTCTAGTTATATATCTATGAGCTACCGGGAAGCGTCCGCAGAAACGTAAATTGTATAATTTTGAATTAGTTCCTCGGTGCAGCGCTTTTATTAATATTCTGGACTTGAGGCGCATTAAATTATACTATTATTTCGCCCCTCGCGACTCTGACCTCTCTTGAATCCTAAGCGAAATTCTCAGAGTTTTCTGTAGCAGGATGTTGCAGGTAAATTAGTCACTGTTAGTGTTGTTAAGGTTTTCGTAATGCTTGTTTATTCACCTGAATAGACACCCGAGGTCAACAGCTATGTCAGAAGACAATCGGAATATCTGGGATATTCTTCGTGGTCCTATAAAAAACAGTAAGATTAACAGGGTACGATAGGCAAAAAATGTGAAGTAGAAATCAAAAAGGAGGGTGAAGATATATTGAATGTTAGACGAGCAGCCGTGCGGATGACGCGGAATCGTGGCTGCCAGTTTATGAGCGAACAAAAGCAAGGGACAAGGAATAAGGAACGAAGAAAAAAGGGAGCCAATGAATACGAAGGCAGCAAACTAGGTCAAGGGGCACAGAACATGAGGAAGCGATGGATGGTTAAGCGGAAATAAGGACAAATACTTCAGTTAAGTCGGCTTACTGACGCATGCTTAGTAGCCAGTGATAACCGAATATTGCGTTAACGTGCTGCATGTCACAGTCAACTTTAAGTCGTATAGTTCAGTGCACCGACGACGGAGATCGTTGGTCGCGGTGGAGTACCAGTTTCATGAATATTTCTTTGTAACTGTTGGTTGATACTGTTTTGGATTTTTGACAAGAATTCGTACGATAACGATGACGTTAGTAAATTTCGTGCCATATTTATGTGAGAGTAGTGTTGAGGATTTGTGTCGGTTCTTTAAGTCTTACACAAGACTACTGTGAATGGTAAACCACACTTCTACTGTATGATTCGCGGATTTGTCTGAAGTTGCCAGGGTGATTTGAATCAGATGGACTGCCCTTAATCCCTGCGCACGATACGTTCTTCTTTGTTGTCGTTAGAACCCTTGATGATATGTTTATAGTCTTCAACCACTCAAAATTATTCAAACTTTTGTCACAAGTGAGCATCCGATTTTTGTTTAAAACATTCCTCCGTATTTTTTTTCCGCAGGTCTGTGCGAACGGAGTTGATGCAATGTAATTCGGACGTAGAGTACTTGGGCAAACTAATCTGCGTCCGGCAAGGGTTCGACTTGCTTTTGTCTTGCCAAGACCCCGTGAACTGGCTCACTCAGACATTCTCTTCACTGGCTTGTGGAATTCTTAGTTGTTTAGGCTACTCTTCAGAAGAATTCGATGATGCCTTCAAGTAAGTTTAAAAAAAATATTCCTGACTTTTCACTTCATTAGTAACCCCCGCTTTTGTAGGGAATTTTTTGCTTTACGTAAATTTTCTCTTAGTCCTGCCTAACCTTGGAAGAGAAATCTACAATCGACACTTTTCCATACCATGAGGACCTAACTTTCCAGGAATGGCTGGCATTTGAAGCGCGTTGGTAAATGCCACATTAAGATTAAGCCGGCAAAACGAGCCGAGTAGGCGGATTGTGAAATAGGTTCACCCGTGCACGGATTTCGTCGTAGAAGTAATCCAATTGTAGCTTGCGTATTCATGTAGTAAGGTTGTCTGATTTCTGTAGTCCTTCAAGTGTCGTAAAGAATACGCAAAATGGTTTACTTCTTTGGGATAACTTGACTTCCGTGTTGTCGTGCTTTCCAGTTGCTGTTTTGTTCTTGTCAGTCTATTTCAGTTTATTTGGAGACAGTGCTTTTGAAAACCCCTCCGTTTACGTTTATCTACGTACCCAATACACGTTTTCCGATTTCGCTATTAAAATGGTATTAACAAAGTGTCAGTAGGACAGTTTTTAAAATAAACATTGATCCACCGTTCACTCCAAATTTAACTCTGGTTGAGAGTGTCGAAGGGGAATAAGGGACAACAATACTCATCCAAACGTTTCTGGAAAAGCTCTCGGCATTTTGAATTCACAAGTAATTGAGGGAGTAAGATAGAATATTTGCATTCCAGGTATGTCTATTGGTACAGGCGACAAATGTTTGAACACTGGAACGAAATTTATTTCTTCCTGAGCTTTCGAGCTCCTACAAGAGCCCATCGTCAGAGGGGGAGAAACAGTAACAAATGGGGCAGCTACTTGGACGTGTGTACAATAACTAACATTTTGAACGTAGGAGCTCGAAAGCTCAGGAAAAAATAAATTTCGTTCCACTGTTCGACCATTTGTCTCCGTTACTATTTGAGGGAGGCCTTTGCATTTTAACACCGCTCATTAAGTGAAGAATTCAGAGTGCCGGTCTAGCCTAAAAAAGATTGCGGTTCATTGGAGTCTAGGCGGACATCAATTTTTTGTGGCAAGTATAGTAGTTGTACTTGTTGCAGCTGCGATCATGACTGATCTAGACGGCCTCGATATTGTCCCGGATGGTACTTCTCCATACGTGACGATCCGTGGCAGCAGACATGGATAGTTCAACCCCTTCTCCAGCACCGGAGTCCGATTACTTAACGTCCAAGAACCACTTCTCTTTCTTGATGGACTGAGTCGAGTCGAGATTTGAACTGATCACCTCTGCGAAGTATTCAGCTGGGTAACGGTGTTGGGTCAAGGACAGCACAACTGACTTTGTTAGATTGACAACGAAAGTGTCCAAATCACCTCGTTCGTTTTTCTTGGATGGGCCAGGATATCATTGCGATGTTGTCGCGGCGAGTGCAGACCGTCTCATTGAAGACGAAATCGATGTGCTTCACTCGAAGGACCTTCAAGCAGTAGTGGTCAAATACCTGCAGTTTTCCTACGTCTAGACAAGGAAGAAAACGTTTCGAAAACCGGATCAATTGGTTTATTGTCCTGAGATTTCGAACTCTTACAGCAGTCCATCTTCAGAGATGAGAAGTAGCAACCAAAAGGAGGGTGATTATAGTGGCCATAAGCCAATCAACCATCAGAAATCATCAGGTTGTCAAGGCGTTAGAAACAGTAATCAAGGGGATTGGGGAGGGGGCCATTCTGGTGCTATGCGACAACTAAATGTCAGTGGAGTCGGGGAAGCAATTATAGTGTTGTACGCTAATTAGCTGTCAGTGGAGCCGAGGGTCATGAACAGCAATTAGTGTGGCGCCTTGTCCTCCGGTAGAGGGTCCCGGTAACCCTGTCTCCTCTTATGGCCGGTTCGTTGTGGGGTCCTCTTCATTTGCCATTCTTTCTTTTGGTTTAACCTTGTTCTGTCTTTTGTCCACCTAATAGCGCAAGAATTTGTAGGCCGTCGGTACGTCTACATGCCTGTTGACAGAGTTTGCATCTGTGATACACGCGCATAGCCAAGCATTCACGGCCCTTGAGAAAGGCAACCCGGAAGGATGCATGGTACATTGAAATTCATAGGTATTTTATAAGACTTGGGAAAACGCGACGGCATCATCGATAAGGCTTGTGCAGTGGTAGTTCGCGCATGCTGTTTTATCTTCCTTGTAAACAGGTACAAGAATGCCTCAAACATAGTCATTAGGAACGTGTCTGGAAGAGCCACGTGGGCCATTGTGTCATAAGATGAACTGTGAGTTGGCTCCCTGGACCTTTATTTCCCGAGTGCCTGACTCAGGCATTCCGACTTCAGGCGGGCAGCAGACATCTACGTAGTCCCGATAAAGCCTGTATCGTTCGGGTTTCGGGTACCAGGGGCCAGGAGCGTTCGCACATTACTGAATCAAATATTAAGGGCCTGATTCCGATTGAGTAGTCCAGCTCGCATGCTATTTTACCGTACCACCAAGCCAGGGTTTCGGAGCGTGTCTGTCCCCGCGGATGCCGTAGCATGAATCGTTGTACTGTTATAAGACATAGTTCATGAGGTTTCTTGGGAATTGTAAGTACGGGCGGGTCCAGAACAGCCGTTCGGATGGTTTCTTCGAGGTTTGCTCCCCTAGCGCTTTGGATCAGTAGCTTGACCACAAGGCCGCGGTGACAGGCGAACTTATTGAATGGTGTTTCGTGGTCGCCATGTCCCAGTGTCTGCGTCAGGCTTTACGACATCTCATGGGCTTTTGGCGTGCCAAACCTTAGCCCGCCGCACCCTGTTAGCAATGTCGCCGCTGGTCCGCGACTCCTTATTCACCCGACCAGCGACCTATGCTTATTTTGCCGCTAAACTTCACTGAAAGCCGTTCCCTTATCCGTCACCTGTGGACGCGCCGGGTAGCCATTTAAGGGTGCCACTAGTTGTGAATTAGCGCAAAGGGTAGTGTCAGTTGTATGGAGAACGATCCGGATCCAGAACATATGCTTGTAGTGCAGGGGAGAAGGTGAGGGTTAATACACACCGTCTCTGATCCTCAAGGCAACTCCTACTTCGCTACTGCTGCGAATCCATCCTTTTTCGTTTGAGGAATTAGACCACACGAACTGCTCCTTGGCACCGTTGTTTCACAGTATCCTCCTATGCGCTCTTGTTGCGGTTTGTTTGCCTCCTGTATTTATTTGGCTCGGAACGTCGCGGTGGTTAGCCATGGTTATACATATCGTGTGAGAGTTGCCCAGCTTATCTGATCAGTTTAGCGACGTTCAGGTGACGCTTGTAGTCCCCTTTCCTACGTTTTCTGCGAAAATCCTTTGCCATGTTGCCGCGTAGCAGGTGTTTTGGCAGACCCTCATTAGCTGTCCCCTCATTTCGGGGCGCTTCCTCCAAACTGACTACGTTTTGGCGTTACAGTACTGTTTAACACGTCAATCGATTCTAATAATCTCGGTGCCCGGCATCCGTTTCTACTATTTCCTGTTATGTACAGGTTAGTGTGGACTGGAGCTTACTCACAGTTTTTAAATGCTATCCAAGCCCGCGCCTCCTTCACCCGAAAATGGGTTTCGCAACGTGTGCCATGGCACCTCGATGCGGAAGCTCTTAGCCTTCCGAAGCCCTACTTGGCTGTAGAGATTTAGGCTAGCCTTAGTGATTACTTACTTTGAATAATTTCCCCGGGTATTTAAACTGGTTCGTATCAGCGAACTGCTGATAATTGACAGTGATCATGTGTTCAGTGTATCCCATAGCTGGCGCTTATGAGTTGCTGCCTGTTTCCTGATTTTGGCGTGTTGATTTTCATTATCAGTTATTGTTTTTTGCGGGGACCAGAGGGGCCATGCTCGTCAATGGTGTTTAATAAACAATCCTTAGGGGGTTTGGCAGATTTGCTTAATTCTAGTTGACCCAATTGTAAAAGAACTCGCGGCATTTGGCGGGATTTGAAACCGCATAGTAGGGAAGGCCTTAACGGAAGCCAATGTTCTACCATTAAGCTACAAATGCCACGCTTCACACCGTGGGTTTAATCACACTTGGACCGATTTTACCCGCCTAACTTCGCCGCTCGTATGGAATCCACCAATACGGAACGGCAAGTTGACTGCCCAAGCAGGATTTCCTAAACAATCATCTAGAATCCACCAGAATGACTACTAGACTGACGTAATTATTAAGGGGTTTGGCAGATTTATTTAATTCTAGTTGACCCAATTGTGAAAAAAACTTGCGGCTTTTGGGGGGATTTAGACCCGCATGGAAGGGAAGGCTTTACCGGAAGTCAATGCTCTACAATTAAGCTACAAATGGTAAAGCATTGGCTTCCGGTTAAGGCCTTCCCTACTATGCGGGTTCAAATTCTGCCAAATGCCGCGAGTTTTTGTCACGATTGGGTCAACTAGTAATAAACAGTCCTTGGTGAGCAGGAACCAGTGTTGCTTAGCCCTGCAAACCCTTATTGCGCCCTTCGTACGTCGTCCAGTGGATTAATGATTTCTGTCGGCTCTCTGGATGTACGCCGTGTCGATTGTTATAAAGCATTTTGGGAGCCAGCATGAAATCTCAAAAATAATGGCGTGAAAAATCGACGAACACACCCGACATTAGAGTTGAAACTATGGGACTTTCTTATAAATCAAATAAGTGCAGCGGAAAAATGATGGACTATAACAGTTAAGGGTACAAAGAAGACTGCAAGAATCCTCTGAGTCACCAGATTAAATTCCGTGGATTTCAAGAATTCCTCATTTTCCCAATGAACGCTTTTCCTTGAAATTAAATTTATTGGGATGCCTGCCGTCCAGTTTATACGAAAGAACGTGAATGTCTGGTGTCATAAACAAGTTTACAAATCCTGCTCTAAATTTACTCGACAAAAGACGAGAATGAAGGATAAAAAGACGGGGCAGCATCTTCGTTGAAAGGAATGTACGGTTTCCTGAATAGAGGTAGTCACAGTCAAAACACATCAGAGTTGATTTTGACTTACGTAAAATACCATTTTTGAACGGTGACGTTGAGACATGATTCGAGAACGCTCTCATTTTTGGCAAGATAGCGAACAACAATATTATCAGCATACTTGGTATGGTGAGAACCATCTGACTATCCGCTGTTATTAGGAACGAAAATTAATTTCTCAACGTCAAACTAGATATACTGATCACAGGAACCAGTTCATCCGTATGGATTCTCAAGGTGCAGTGGAACGCAATTAAAACCTGAAGGGTGATTAAATCATGCACACGCATACGCACGAAAACCTGCGCTGTAGCTTCTCCAAGCCGACTGAACTACAAAAGCGGTGGCACGTAGAACTCCGCGCCCGGCCTTATATACACATCTTGAGGCCTCTAGTGAAGTGAAAAGTTTAGCTCGTTAAGTGAACTGCATAAGTACTGATGGATTCTGGTCGAAGTTAGTATTTTTCGGAGCCATAGGTGCTTTTAGCCGAAAGCTCAACATCAGACATCTTAAATTCCGATTTTACACCGTATTTCGTCATCAAGCGATAGATATGACCGTCTGGAGGTCGCCCTTAGCACGATCCTCGTGCCTAAACCGAAGGCGCAGGTATCATTTTTTAATAACTCAACGGGCAGATGTGTCTAGGCCCATCACCACCACCACCATCATCGTCATCATAATCCAGTTTTCTCTGTCGTTATTCAGTGTATCGTTCAATGCTTCTGTCCACTATAGATTTAGTGCTTCCTTCAGCCTAAGCACATTTTTGAGTGCAAGCTCGCTTCTCTTCTTTTTATATTTTTTGATTTATTTCTTCTTGCAGAGCACTGATAGATTTTATGAAAGGATCACGATCACCTGAAGCACGGAACCAGCTTGTCGATGAATTGTACAACAAGGGCGTCCAAACCCTCAATTTTTATGACATCGTCTTCGACCGCCTTCTACTTGACGCCCTGGAGAATCTTGGCAATCCACCCTCCTCCATCCTCGTTCTTACCCGTAATAACTGGCTAAGTACCAGCTTTAAAAAGTCAGCTCTTGATTCGGCAGTCTGGACTCTGCTCACAGCTAAACGCAAGTTACTGCAATATCCAGATGGCTTCTTCGCCCATTACTATCGTGTTGTAGAGACCGTTGCTCCGGCCCTTGCTTGGGGCTTTCTCGGCCCTGATGAGTCCACCAAAGGCTTCTGTGATATTATCCGTGAAGATCTGATGGCATTTGTCCGCAACCTTTTTGTATTCGCTGCTGACTCCAATGATTGCGGTAATGATGGAAGCGTTTGGGAGCGCACGCTTTCCGGCGAACAGTTGTTTCCAACCGCCTCTGAAGACGTGGTGACTAACAGTGATGGAGATTTGAAGGAGAATGGGAAGGATAACCCAGAGGGACACCATGTAGACGACGAAGATGACGACGACGATGGGGCGACCATAACCGCGGAAGACTTTACAGAAGGCTCCCGATCGAAAACCACACAGCCGGACGCCTACGGTGGTCTGCGCTTCACGACGATTGAGAACCTGACAACTGACCTCTATACCAGTGTTGGCATTCTCGAACGACACCTCTATCAACACATTGTCGAGTTTGCCTCAGATGCGAGCCTGGACGTCTACGACGCTCTTCGCGAGCCGATGGCTCAGCCCCCCTTGCGATTGCACTGTGGATTGTCAAATACATACTCCACTGGATATCAATCGTGAAAGTCGCACCTCGCTGCCCTTTCCCTCAGTGAAAGCCTTTGTCTATCAGAGTGTATCGGACTGTCTGTTGACATGATGCCTGTGCTCTCCATTAGATATTATAGTTCCTATTATTTTTTATGAGTTTCCGTAACTTTAGCGCCTTGTAAATATGTCTGCTTGAATTTTTTCCGCACGTAGTTTTTCTTCTGCTACCTGTCCGTTTATTATGTTCTTCCTTGTCAAATTTCTTACTTTAAATCTGCTGCCTTGATGGCGATGGCAGTCCAAATGAATTTCAGAAAAATGACGTTACAGAAATCCAAAAAACTTTTGTAACCTCTCACTGATCAGAGTAAGGCTTGCACTCTACCTGGAAGTTTGAGAAGGTGATTGCGATACTCATTCCAGGCACCGATCTTCGTGGGTAGCAATTTCTCAGAGGCATTATACGACTGTAAGACAAGAGGAGCCCGAATGTAGCTGCGTAATAACTGACAATCCTAAGCCCATCGCCGCCTGAAAAACTAAGGTCGCTCATATGATACCATGCTAATGTGTAATGCGCTTGATTCCCAAGTGCCTAGTTTTAGGTCAAACTTGCGGACCCTAACGAAGGCCGAAATCGATTTTAGAGTCAGTAAGCCCTGTTTCCGCGTTAACTCGATCCTATTCGCAGAGCGTCAGTTCGTCCGTCGCAATGGATAATCCTAGTGCTAACCAAACGGGGTCTATGGTGGGTTGTCGGGATTGACTTGCATATGGTGTCCGGCGAATGTCTGCAGAGTTCCTATGTTGAAACGGCAGTATTATTGATTCTTTACGAGCTGGTAAGTCTAGCAGATTATGAAGGTGTCAGTGCTCATCTCAGCACTCCAGCATTAGCAGTATTTTCGTGAAGAACAGCATCGTAGTTGCCCTGCTTCGGGGGCAACAGAGAATTTCCTCGGCGAATTGCACTTGACGTACCCCTGTACGTCTTTAGCCCTACAGGTCCCCCAATAATTTTCCTTATTCGTCAATCGCTCTACCACCAGGTTCAAGAATATACAGGAAGTTGTTTCGTTTGCTTCAATTCTGTTCTTAAGGTTAGCCGTGTACAGTCTATATTTATAGAAAAGCACACTACGGATTTACTCGTATTTGCCATCAAACGGTTCTGCTGCGGGCCTCGTGCGCACCCCATATCATGCAACACAGGGGAGTAGAATACTGTGCGCATCTGATTCTATTTCGCCCCAACAGTGGCATATGCGCCTGCAGTTAACACTTGTTCTATATGTTCTTGATAGCAAAGGTGAATCCGGTATCTCATCCCTCTGCCCTTGGATGTCTGCTCCAACAGAAGAATATTCGATCCAGAGCCGAACTCTTCCAGGCATAATTTTCTGGCGAATCAAGTCTCACTGAGAGCCATCTTGTGCGTCAGCTGGCCAGGTGCTAGAGTTGTCCTCCTATTTGGTCAGTGAATGAGCGACTTGTCGATAAGACATCAGATATTCTAGGTTGTCAGAGCGACACTGGTCATCCTGACAGTCTGAGAGAATACAAGATCATGAAGGGGGAGCTTTCTTTTTACACATGACTTTGACAGTACTTTGCGCACACAAGCTCTGTGACAGCCAACGGGTTTATCCGGCATTGTTAAGGCATCCTATTCCTTTGCTGCTATAAATAGGACTGTCGCTCATTTCGCAGGACTCTGAATTTGGGGGATAGGGGGCAGGACTGCCGGATATAGAGTAATGCACACACACACACACACACCGCGTGCTCTCGTCGGATATATTCTGCCGCTCAGTGTGGGTAACGGGGTGTAGCAGCTGAGGAGAGGAGAACTTTGGGAGTTGAAACTGTCAGCTGCGCGCCAGTAAAGGACATGCGGAGCAAACACTGCGCGCAATGCTAGGCGTATCCCTTCATTAAAAAGCCGTACAATCAGGTTAACCTGCCCCTAAAACCCACTTTGGGAGTACTAGGCCAATTTACGACCCAGTTGCATCACCTCCACAATGGATAATTCGCCGACATGACACACGCATCACCGACTCCGTGGTATTGCAAATTTCCTTATATATTTTTATTATTTTATTGTGTATCTTTACCAAGATGCGCGTGGACAACGGTTTGAAACAGTGAAAAGGGTGGAGCTAAGCTAGGAGGAGATTCGTCGGTTTGAATCAGACCTTATGAAGGATCTTTAATGCAGATAAATGAACGTTGAGATAAATGAGGCAATCGAAAACAAGGCTGCAAAAGATAGCCACCTTCCAAATTCTGATATCCCGGATCTGTAAGGGCTGTTGCCTAATGAGTAAGATGACGTCGGAGGATGTAGGAAGTTAAGAATATTTTCACAAGATCAGGCGACGTGAGCAGTATGCAACATTTAGAGACCAACGTCCTTTATTTACACAAATTTTTCGAAAGAAAATAGTGAATGGTCTTGTGGTGACCTTACTCCGAGTAACCGCTGGAGCAATGCGCTCCCCGCACGTACCAACGGCAGTATGATTCTCCGTCAATCACAGCTATCCAAACCAACCAATCAACTTCAAGGTCCACACAGACATGCACTGGCTCAAGACGGTATGGCGACTATCTGAATTTCACTTGGAACGCAGGCTCTTAAGGCGCCGGGCACGCCCTCGTCTGACTGCTAACATGTCCCAACATGTTTTTCAGGCTTTCTATACAGAACGCACCCTCCTCCCAACTGCCGCCGAAATTTTTCTATTTCTACTCAAAAACAGGTCTAAATGCCGTAGTGGCTGGGACCTTCCTATGGTTTAAGGCGACGTGATAACAGCAGAATTGCCTAGGATGCTCTCATAGAAAAGGGGTTGATATTCCAGTTTACGTGAATCGGATCTTCCTAACTCAGCTCTGACAATAACGCCGCTTACCATGTGTCCACATCAGAATACAGTAGTCGCCGGTTATTAAGACCACGGTTAATAGGCCCAGCCACTTATTAAGCCCAATTTGGTCTGGGCCCGAGGTGGGCTTAATAACCGGCGACTACTGTATATGACCGTTTCGGACACAAGCCAGTACACTCCGTAGATGCAAATGTCAATAGGATAGAAGAGTTTGGTTCAAAAAACTGCTGAAAATAGGAGTTTGCAGCCAAGCGCCTTTTTATTGGAAGGGAATATTTATATGATACGTAAAAAGTGATGTGACAAAGGAAAAAAATGGCACTCTTTTAATCGCTTTTTTGCCCACATCTGACCTAACGTTGTTGTTTGTCTGTTGAGCTATTTTTTTCGGTTTTTATCACTTATTCGGTTAGATTTTCTTAAAATATATTCCAATTGTATAATCATTTGCAATTGATGACATTCGCCTTAAAATCTTGTCTCCTAGCGCTGGCGAATAACTACAAGATATTTCATTTGTTGAAAACGTGACCGGGCAAATGCAACCGATCATCACCGCAGAACGGAAGGTAGAAGCTGAACCCGTATCGCTATACAAAGTAACCATCAGCTTAACATAACCAGGGTGACAATAATCGATCCGTTCCTATTGCAGGACCGAATAGGCGAATTACCTTTGCCTTGGGGTTCCCTCAGCGATTCTCACAGACCACCCGAAACAGTAAACGATCATATTTGAAAGCTGTTCCCGATAAAGGCAACAGAGATTTCAGTACTATTTCTAGGATATAACCGACTGATTTCAGTGAATAAGTCAGCCATGGGCACTGCAGTCAGCGTAGCTTTTTCTGTTACAATTCCTGCTAAAGGTCCATTTTCACTCTGCTTTCAGGGTTAGTATTAAACCTGACGGGTCACAATCACCAGACAAGCGTAATATGGTGGAAGCGTGATAAAACCAAGGTCAGTAGGAATAATGCAACAGTCATTCCTCTCGGCTAAAGCATAGGCATTTTATCAAGTAAACACGTTTCCACTGTGAGCAGTTTCGTCGATTAATCCGCTTCTAGCTTGCATAACGTCTGCGTACTTCTGGCTCCGTCTTTTCAGCTGATTATGTCGTATTGGCCATAAGCCCTTAAAGCGGTCATTTACTGTCCCGACAGCGTGCGTCGGTTGCAACGTTAAGCCTCTTACGCGGGCTTGCACGCGCGCCCCACTGGCAGTCTGTTTCTCGGCCAAGCCCAGCTATCCAAACGGGCAAATCAGCTTCAGGGCGCTGCAACGACGACTCCCGACTCTCGCTCGGGATGCCGCCCTCCTGAACCCAGGCGTATGCTTTCCTCCGGCTAAAAACTTCCTCGAATCTCTTCTCTATCTTTAAATTAGGAAGAAGAGGAAGATTCGGTCGCTGGGACAATACTTTTATTCGCCTGACGTTTTGACCCACGTCGCGCATTCTTCATCAGAGACATGAACAGAAAATAGTAACAGAAACGGGCGATACATGCACAGGAAGGTGCAGTATTTATAGTACGCAGTTCTTACTTCACATGAATGATAGATAAATAGATAGAGAACTATATTTTGATTATAATATCAAAATTTTCAGCAAAAAATGGCTTCATTCACGGAGAGCAAAAACTAAGGTAAATCACGAGGTCCAAAAAGCTCAAGAGTAAACGGTCAAAGATCAAAAAATACTCAAAGTAAGAATTCGACACGGTTACCACATCAGTTATGGAGACAGGTCTGCCTTCAGCTTCTCAATTTCCGTTTCTTCACACGTAAGGAATCATCCTAAAAATGGGAGTACCGAGTTCTGGTAGGCCGATGTACGGCATGTCATATGACGGAAGCTTCGGCGCATCGTACGAGAAGACTTCACAGCCATTAATTCAGAGTGGAGAGGGGGAGCGACCTCATTAAGAATACGATCCACGAAGTTCTTGACCGATTTGAAAGGTCGCTGAATTATGAGGTCAGCTAAAAGAGCATAGGAGTAACCGGCAGCTGAAGAGAGCATGCGGAGAATACGTTTAATAATAAGCAAATCTTTCTTGAGTAGTGCTGGAAAAGTAAATGGAGAGCAGTAAAGAATGAGAGGGAGGATACAAGCATCTATAAAATGCCAGATGAGGGCTTGCGGGATGCGATAAGAACGCAGGCGGCGGATATAATACAAAAATTTGCGTATTTTAATAAAAATGTCTTCAATATGAAGAGTAAATGAGAGGTTGGAAGCTAGTGTTACAATAAGGTATCGGAAGGAGGATACCTTGTTGAGCAGAAAGTCAATGGTGTCAGGACTAGGAGAGGATCGCACACGAAAGATACACTGGACTGCCTTCCGCTCATTAATTAAAAGGCCATTGTCTGACGACCATGCTGTGACATGGTCCAGTCCATCCTTCAGTGTTTGGAGATGGGTCTGGCTTTTGAGAGGATGGCCGACAACCATATCGTCGGCATATTCGACAAACAAACATGCGTTTCGAGATCGTAGGTCATCAGTATGGAGGGAAAAATGATGAGGGGATAGTATAGACCCCTGCAGAACTCCACAATTGTTGGGAAAGACCGTGGATTTTCGCTTCCTGCTCTGAACGAATTGGGTGCGGGAAGTTAAATAGTCCTCAAGCCAAGAGACGGCCCAGTCAGGAGAGCCGCATGCAGAGGTTTTAGAAAGAAGAACATGGCGCAAAATCGTGTTGAAGGCTGAGGAGTAGTCGAGAAAGACACAAGCGTATGAACGACATCCCTTATCCAAGTTTCTAAGAGCATAGTGGACTACCAGAGCAACAGTACCTACTGTACTACGCCTAGCCTTGTACGCAAACTGCAAGGGATCAGAAAAATTGGATCAAAATGGCTTTAAAATGTCCTAAGAAACTCGTTCTGTAAGTTTGAGGAATGCAGAAGAGCAGGAAATTGGGTAAAAGGATTTGTGACCCGTTGAAGTAGTTTTTTTTGGGATAGGAGTGATTTTGACCAAGCACCAACCGTCAGGAATCTTAGACTCCATGGAAGATAAATTAATAAGAGGTGCCAGGACAGGAGCTAACTGAAAGAGCAAGATTTAAGGAGAAATGGAGAGACGCCATCTGGTCTGGCAGTTGTTGTACCTTTAACCTTGTTTAGATGTTTTATCACTGTTGCCGCAGACACTGGAGAAAAATCACTTGATGTTAAGGAAATATTATTTGTCGGGAGATAGGAGTCGGTGGGAGTGCGGATGAAGTTTGAGTTTAAGCTGTCTAGTGGTAAATCCGGGGTAAGCGAGAATTTACTAAATGGGATAGGTGATTTCCCCATAGGCCGATCGCAGTCCGTGTGCGTTGGAAACGCGAAATCCCCTTCACTGCCAGTTGTTAGTGGAGTGCCTCAGGACTCCGTTCCTGGGCCATTATTGTTCTTAATTTACATCAATGACTGTAGGCATAGATTGGACAGCAATGAAGTCCTGTTTGCAGATGGTATTAAGATATGGCAACCCATCAGAAGCACTTATGATGAAAAAAAAAACTCCGCAAGAAGGTCTTGACCACCTAGGTTAATGGTCCAGAAAATGATTAATACGGTTTAACTTTGAGAAGTGTGTCGTATTGCAGGTCGAAACGAAGAAGGCGAGCGCGATGGGTGACTCTCACAACTACGTACTTGAAGGAAAGCGCCTGCCGAATTTAAGCGAACAAAAAAGACTTGGGAATCACTATTGTGCCATCTCTGAAGCCATGTTTGCAATGCGGTAGGGCTCCGAAGAGTGCGAACAGTGTTCTGTTTGCCAGTAAGCGAACTTTTGTCGACATCGATAAAGAAGTATTTGGCAAAATCTATGGAACATTTATTCGTTCCTATCTCGAATAAGGAATTCATGTTTGGCGTCCGTGGCTGCAAAATGACGATCAGTTGCTGGAAAGAGTCCAAAGGAAAGCAACGAAAGTTTTGAAGAGCCTAAAGTCCTTATTTTACGAATGTAGACTACAGGCTCTTAACCTTTTTATTCTTGAGTACAGACAAATCCTAGGTGATCTCATACAGACGCACCGGCTCGCGAGGAATCGGGACTGTGCCCTGCAGTTTGACAGTTTCTTCGCATTCACCACATCAATTAATCTTCGTGAGAATTCCCTCAAACTCCGGGGAACCTTACCTCATCTGGATGTCCGCAGCCATTCATTTTCACAGCGGGTCATCGGTGCCTGGAACGGACTGCCCGATGAGGGCATAATGGCAAACTCGACAAATGCAAACTTACTGTATACTTACTTAACAGATACCGTTCATATGCACAGGAAAGTACTGTTAGCACACACCAATGCTTCGCCACACACATACAGATAAAAGTGTACGCGTGTATATGTTACTAACCATTTTATAGTAGCATATTTGGCGTTTGATATTTTATGCATGATATTTTCAATAGGACCTTCAAAAGCATTGCCTACTACCCTATATATATACTAAACTATACTGAACAACAATTAACTATAATTGCCCCCTTGTGCGTGGATTGCATGAGGACCGACTTGCGAGCCGTGACCTGCCTCACGTGTGGTGGAGTTGGACGTGATGATTGCTCGGCCATCTGGTTCACCCGTGTTGGCGTAAAACTACGCGGTGGCTGTGGGTTCCCCGAGAAGCCACTTTCTTTGGGCAAATTGAGCCTTGACACCGAATGTTGATCGGGCAAGTCATTGCACTTGTTTATGGCCTGGGGCCCCTGAAACACGACTCAAGTAATTCTCGGATCACACTATTGTTACCTCTTGCGAGAATTTCGGCCCCATAAAATTTTAAGGTATGGACGAGTCTCATCGAACGAGCCGCAAATTGAGAATTTGCACCATTTCACCGTACTGCTGCCACGTATTCGGCAATTCGCGTCTTGAGATGTCGACCAGTTTCACTGAAGTAGTTGTTTTATCCGCAACTGCACCAGCTCCTACAGACGACTCCATATATTTCTTGCCGTGGCAGTTGGTCTTTCGGTTTTATTATCTGACGCCTTATGCCTGTATGTGACTACAACTTTAAATTGGAACGGAGACTCTTGTGGCGCCCGAAGTGTACCCTCGTCCGACTGCCAACGTATTTCAACATGTTCTCCAAGCTTCTTCTGAAGAATACCACAGCAAACCAGTTGGCGTCCAACTTCTCCTCTATCTACGTGGAACCGAGTCCGAAGGTCGTAGTGACTAGGGTCTCCCCATAGTTTTATCTCCAACGAAAAGCTAAGTGAGAAGCAGAAGGAGTTTCGAGAATAGCGTCAATAATAAAGGTTATTATTTGTAAGGCAACTTTACGATGAACGGATTCTTACCCCTGAATTTTAAGGTCTTATTAGCAGGTAATATTGTGGTGCGCTGCCGCTCGCGTCCTTGGCCGACTAGCTGCAGGCTGTACATGACTCAGTCCACGCACGCACGCATGGGCCAAGGCCAATCGCCGCTGACGGGTGCACGTGCACTGGTCGCCTACGCCCATCTCAAGGTCGAGCGACTACCGCGAGTTCCGTGAGAATTCGAGCCAACCAGAGAGGACCATTTCCTGATTGGCTGGAGGACGTTCCCGAATCCTGCAAGCTTGTGCAGAGGCTCAGAGCACACACACATCAACTGGCATCCTTATTGTGGGCAGCCTGTTTCTGCAGAACCTTTTTAGCGCTTTTCCTACAGTACACTGTTCAACTTAATCCGTCTTAACTGACTTCTGACTTAAGGGAACCTTCTGTAGCTGATGATAACTCCCTTTTCGACGAAACTAGTAAGACTAGACAGTTGGCAATTAGCCAGCTTGACAAAATGTCCGAAACACAAATGGATACTTCCCTTTTTTGAACTCATGCACAAAAATTGGAGAAATTGGAGAAAATCCTCCAGAGCACAGCTTTTTAGGACGGCTTCAAAGGTGAAGACGAATATCTGAAATACGTCAGCTACGACGGAATAGCCGAGTAATAGTCACAAACTACTGAGCGACAGTCAGTCGTATACAAATATCGAAGAATTTACCATACTGACAGCACAGGTACTGGCAAGGGGCTACAAAAAAGAAATAGGATCTGCTGTATGGTAAAATAATATCTAATAGAATCTGGTGTCACAAGCGTAATTGGGGCGAACAAAGGTTATCGGTCGCATAAGCTGAGCACCCAGCCCGGTCGCGAAAGTTCAGGCTGCCACTCACAACGGTGGCTTGGCGGGGAAAACCAAACATACAAATCGGACTTCACAACTGACATGTAACTGCAGAAATATGAAGGCGTTGCAGAAGAGGCTATGTGGTTGCCCATTTACATATTTTTATTTACCCACAGTTTTCTTATACGTTTATTTCTACAAAACTTTCGATACTTATTCTATTTTCTACGCCTTGTCCCACCTAGCATTGATCTATCTTTGTTTAAGTTCGAGTACAAACTGCTATACACAACACTTCAACTGGTGCAGGTTAAGGTATCAATAGGTGGTAGCTGACTCATTGTCTTTGTTCTTCACTAGTCGGTGTAAGCAGTTGGATCTGTTATCTTGTGGCTACCTTGCTTGGCATATCTTGACTTTTTCTTGGCGCGGGATCCCATTACCGATCGTTCGTACCCGTTAAAGCTACACGAAACCCCTTTGACAACACTAATCGTAGGAATAGTGACCGGTTACGGATTATTATCATAATGCTACATGCTACCACACACTGGCTTTCGAAGGGCAAAACACGCTGAACTTCAAAGGCTCCACAAGAAAAAAGTAACGCGGATTTCAAATGCGATTTCTTTGTTGATATAGATATTTGCAAGGTTGCACATTTTGCAACAACCCCTAGGACTTCAAACCAAGTCCACGCTAGACAGAGATAAAACGAATTTCGGAACTGAAAACGGATATGCCAGCCCCAGGTTCTTTTTGCAAATAATTTGAAGGCACAACCACTGGGACAGCACTTGCAATTGTCTAGATTTTCGGCTTCGTAAAAGAGGCCATCTTCAGAGACAATAAGAGAGGGGGCGAGAATGGACATGTTTTATATTCCAGCTTTAACCTTGAAAGGGTACAACGACAGGCAACTAAGTTAGTGCGAGGCCAAGCGTACCTTCCTTATGAGACATGATTGACCAATCTTGACTTATTTCCTCTGGATTACAGACAGCTGCGCGGTGACCTAATACAGGTATTTCGCATGCGGCGGGGTCAAAATTGTTGCCTCGCATCCAACGATTTCTTTGAGCTGGCCACTACTACTAGATTGCGCCGACACCCTCTCAAACTGCGTGTGAATGGGGCAATATTGAACACACGAAAATTCTTCTTCTCTAAGAGGGTAATCCAGGCATGGAATGCTCTGCCCGCGTACATTGTCCTGTCCCCATCTGTGGACACGTTTAAGATGCAGTTGGACCAGCATAAAAAAGACGTTCTCTGCAATGATGCTGGACTAATTACATTACCACCCGTCAGCAAGTAAGATTTGCCACCAGACCTATCTGGCCGTAAGTACCTTAAAAACATACTGCTCGCTACTTTTCAGTAATATATTTAATTAGAATAACTGTTTATGATCGTGGTGGGCCCCCGTGTTACGTCATCTGGTCGGCAGACCCGGTAACCAGCAAGGGCGTATGATGGGCGCATCTCCGAAACTTGGTGATGTTCTCGTGACCACCGTGATCTCCTCCTCGTGTGACCATTAGGATAATGAACAACCTCGATGGCCTCCTCCTGACGTGATTCAAACACTTTCAGCAGCAGGACATCCGATTTACACATACCCTTCGCCTTCCCCCACAGGTGACAGCTTTTTTCTTAAAATCCCACAACTGGCATTCAAAATTAGACTTATGAAAAATTCCTAAGGAGTTTTTTTACTGTCTACCCCCCTAACGCAGTTCTATTACTGGCAACGCCACATGATCTGCATCACAGCTAAGTAAAAAGAGGGAGTTCAAAGGTATTTACCTATATTTCCCTAATAAAACTAAACTGAAGCTACGAGAAAAAGTTGGGAGCGGTGTGGGGGGGGGGTAGCGTTCATGATAGGTTTGGCCAACGCCAAATTGTCTAACGTCGTCATCATGGCGTGCGTCATTGGCCGAGAACTTGGCCGCTCGATCGAAGGGCGAGATATGAGGAGGTAGATCAACATGTCTGTTGATTGATTTGGAGCCAGATACTCAGACCTTTGGTAGATCATGTCCCGTATAATTACTGGCCTGTGCCATTATGCACATACCTGTGAAGTTAAGTTCATGGCCTTTCTCTAAGGTGTGGGTAGCTATCTGGGAGTGTGGGTCTTCTTTCTGTACTGCCTGTTTGGGTTCCATTAATTGGGAGCTAAGCCATCGACCGGTGTGCCCTGTATAATGCTGAGAACAGTCGCGACATGGTTTTTGATGAACGACACCAGACTGCTTACCTGTAGTGACTGTCGCCACACAAAGCGCACTTGTGAACGCTTGTCGTGACTAGCTCATGTTGAACGAAAACGTTTGAACGCTTGCTGTTTCAGACCTCGGGAACAGCCAGTCACATACTGACTCGCACAGGACCTCATGTGACGACTGCCGAGCAGACAGGACTACAGAAGCCGTCCGCTGGCTTACAGGTGTGTGGTTCTCTGACAGTCACTTTCCCCTTGCTTCTTCTCCACGTCCTTCTGTACAGAGTAAACTCTTCCTACGACTATGACCTCCCATGACTTCTCTTCTCCCAAGGAACCGGGCCTGCTACGATTTAACTTGATTAACCCCCTGCGATACACCTATGTCCAGTCGGTCTTTAATGTGCGTGATCCAAGAACACATGGTAGCTGCCGGACGATGGGCGATACCCACGCCAAGTTCTACAGCCATACGTTCCGTTGCTTCTGACACATACTTTTGTACGGTAGTGGGTGCCAGGATGTTAGTGGCTCTCATCCGTTTGTACCGTATGGGCGCATCCGGGGGCAGCGACCGACGAAGCTGTTCAGGTATCCATTCCTTGCTAGAAAACAGATTTGTCAAAGTGTAACAGGATTATAGTCAGAATTACGTTTCCTGGCATATTGAGTACGTCTTGTTTTCAATTCGCGATCGAGAAATCCAGTCCGAATAGAGACTCGACAAGAAGCTAAAATGCAAACCTAATATAGGGTCATGACAGCCCATATGTAAAATAACGGAGACTGAACACCAATCTAACTACACAGGTGGGTCAATGTGCTGATGACCTAAAAAGAATTTCGTATCCGAAAGCATTCTCGTCAACGGTGAGATTTATTACCTAATCATTGGAACAATTAAACTCTCCAAAACCACTCAATAGATTTATGGAGGTTTCTTCCAAGTCGACTACATTGCCAGGCTTCAGAAGTGCAAAGGTTTGACTGTTGAGAACAACGATGTCCACCATATGCCCAAGAGCATGGCAGCGGATTGCTCATGAAGCTATTTATAGGGATAGCAGATTTTCACAACAGCTATCAGACCCTATCGTCCCTCAATAACCTAAACTCGTGGTCAGGACATAGTCAGTTCACGATCAGTGGCCAACAAAGCTAAACGGATAGAAGCAAATATGCGTGCCCCAGGTTCTTGTTGTAAAGAAGAGGAAGACGCGATCTCTGGAACTATTGTTGTATTCTGAGCTTTCGGCTCCACACGAGAAGCCATCGTCAGAGAAAATGAGAACAGCAAACGTCAGCTACGCATAAATGGGGTTGGTAAGGGAGGGGGTGGTGACAATTATTGATTTGTCTCTGTCCATAATACGTCCATTCTCACGCTATCTTATCATGTTCCCGACGCGCGCCCCTGGAGTAGCGGCGTGTGACCTTGAGGTGGTAGCCTGTATGCTTGTAGAGGTGCTGGGCCTTGGTTTCTGGTCGCGGGCACGGATGGCAAAATAACAGGGCGGTATATCCACATACCTGTTTATGGAGTTGGGATCTGACACCCAGGCCTCCAGCAGTTCGCGTTCCGTCTTGTTACTGGCTCGTGTCATTATCCGTGTATTCGAGAAGTCGAATTCATGGCCCACTTCCAGAGTGTAGGTAGCGATCTGGGACTGTGGGTAGCCTTTCCGTACTGCCCGTTTGTGCTCCTTTATTCGCAAGCAAAGTCGTCGCCCCGTCTGCCCTGTATAGTGGCAAGAACAGTCGCGACATGGCACCTTATAAATGACGCCAGACTGCTCACCAACATCCAGCGGGTCTTTGGTTTGCATGATTCATGTACGCATAATAGCTATTGGGCGATGAGCAATACCCACGCCAAGCTCTGCGGCGATGCGCTCGGTTGCTTCTGATACGTATAGTTCCAGAGATCGCGTCTTCCTCTTCTTTACAAAGCTAAATGGTCCGCCGATGCGTGTCCTATCACAGTACATCAAGTTAATAGGTAAAATGCTTGCCACTACAATCGTCAGGCTCGATTCCTTGTGGGAAGGAGAAGAAGTGGGAGGCCAAAATGGAAGGAACAGTGTGAGTTGTAGAGAAGGATTTGAGAATAAATAGGAGGAATTTGACTATCGGACAAGCATAGGTCTGTGGTCCAACGCGGCAGAACCAGTCTGACGGTCGTCTAAGCGTTCACAAAGCGGCCTTTATGTGAGTCAGTATTGAAAGGTTATTGGCCAAATCAGTTGGGGTCAGTCTACAAGTGCGCGCGTGCTAGTGGCCACAGCGCGAGGCGAGCATTCAAGCGGAGTTTGCGACACCTGTGGTTGGCTGCCCTAGAGGCATACCGAGACTGCAATCCCGTGAACGTCCGCGTGGAGTGGAATCACCACATTCCCACATGACCTAATGGCGGGGGACGGGAGTTTTCAGCTGTGTGCGATGCATTTGGCATGACAAAATTTTGGGAATTTCCACTTTGTGGATATGCAGGCTACCGAAAAGCTCTGTGCGGTGTCTGCATTTATCGGAGGATTGTGGACGGGTGACACGCGTATGTCGGAGATCCAGACATAAGTTCACTGGTCTTGTCGCCAAAGTGACTGTCGAAAACAGAAGGCTCCATAAAGTCAGAAGTCAGGCAAGACTGATAACGTACAAGGGCAGTGTGTACTGTAAGAAAACTTACATAGGGCTCAGCAGAAAAGGTGTGGCGAGCAGTCTTCCCAAGTAGTTGTTGTTCAAAGGCCAGTTGTTGAGGGTGCCTGTGCGCGCAGGATTGGAGGCAATCCGTGACCTGTCCCTTGTTGCCTCAGCCAATCAGGAAAAGGTATGGCCAGCGCCAAGTCCACAAACTACCGCGTGACTGCGCTTCTCTATATGCTTTTGGGACAGCCAATCACTGGTGCCGTAGGCTGCTATTGACCAAGCGGCCAGTGACTCTCTGTTGCATAATGTTTACACATTCACATCCAACAGACAGACGCGTGCGCATGGCTCGGACTTCTTGCGTGTCGGGGCTTCAGACCATCACTAGCTTTCTGTATACAATAAACAACTCCTACTGGTCTTATCCCCTTTCTTCTTGTACGAAAGTGAGCGTGATAATTGCAATGCTCTGAACACACTCCACCTCATCTGCCCTACAAAGGTGCAGACAAATTGGCTTCAAATTCGTGAGGCTAAGGGCCGAGACACGCGGCATCGACCTGAGCTCGAGGTCAATACAGGCGGTTCCCACAGTGGATCGGCAAGAGCATGTGTCGGAAAGTCACGTGCGGCCCTGCGGCGGGACGGCCGCATGAGCGCGCGAGCGCGGCAGATTGTTGCATGCGAACATGCAAAGGCTTTGCAGTGAAAAAAGGTGTCAGCACAGTGGGACTGGCACCAGGCTGTTACAGTCTAAATACGACAGATGGATGATGTTAAGGTGGAATCCATGGATGAATTTAAAATTTTCCGACCATTTAAAATTTCATACCCTAATAGCATGAGTCCTAATAAAGGTAATAGCTGAAATAGGCACAAATCAAAGCAACAGAAACTAGGACTTCGAACCCGTCAGGCCTAAGGCGTAGCTCTTGAGCATGTTCGTCGATTCCAAGAATGCAGCTTAACCAAGGTCACGATTAAATAATAGCCTTGGTATTCAAGTGACATGAACAAGTATTAATAACGAAGTACACTGTAGCATTGCGTTTTTAGCCCCTTGATGACATTTTAGTCGAATCACTTATTGCTTGAGTGAATCAAGTAACGAAAAATATCCTCAAGAAGACTGATTTGTCCAAATGGACGCCGGAGAAGAAATTAACACAGTTGGCTCCAGGTTTATATGCCCGCTATGGCATAGGAAGGCGGGTTACCCAGGAAGGAAGGGTTACCCGTTAGCCAAGCTGCAGGCTACTTGGCGCGTCCACGGGTGGCGGATAGTGGCGCGGCCTTCAGTGAAGGTTGGCTGCGAAATAAGCAGGCTCCCGGGTCTGGCGAATAAGCAGTCGCGGGCGCAGCAGTGTTACCAGGGCGCGGTGGGCTGAGGTCTGGTACACCGACTGCCCTATAAAATGCCGCAAGTCCCAATGACGACACTGTGACATGGCGAACGTGAACCACCATTAAATAGGCTTGCTTGCCACCACTGCCGTGTGGTTAGGTTATTGAGCGTAAGTGCTAGAGGAGACAACCTCAAACAAACAATCCGGGCGGCTGTTGGTGACCCGCCTGTATTCACCATCTCAAGAGACCTCATGAATATGTCAACCGACGATTCCGCTACCCATGCTACGGCATCCGCGGAACCGACGCGCTCTGTAACCCTTGTCCAGTGGTGCGGACGAATAGTATGCCAGCTGGACTACTCAATCGAACTCTTGGTATTGGATGCTGGAATGTGCGAACGTTCTTGGCCGCTGGTACGCAAAGCCTGCCGGTGCGCAGCCTTTATAGATGTCTGCTGCCTGTCTGAAGTCCGACTTCCTGACTCAGGCGCACAGGAAATAAAAGTTCCTGGAGCTGACTTCCACCTCACTTTATACAACAGTGGCCCAAATGACTCCTCCGGCAGACATGGCGTGACAATCGCCCTATCGCAACAAGCGAGCCGTGCACTACTTGCCTGGGGACCAGAAAATGAAAGCATGGCTTGTGTGTGCTTGAAAAGCTACTTTACAAACATGTCTGTGGTCGCAGTATATGCACCAACATCCGCTGCTGAACAGCGCGATAAAAGATGTTTTACTCACAACTACAAACATTGGTTGAAAGGCTCCCTCGCCGCGATCTGCTGATTGTTGCCGGGGATTGGATCGGCCGGACTGGGCATGTTGTACAGACTGAAGGCATGCATATGGTACGACAGCATTGGAAAATTACTTAGCGTGGGGCCGACAACTAGGCTTTTAGGAGAAGAACTAATAGGAGCAGTCCTGAAATTAAATTAAGTATTTCAGTGGAGGGCGATCAGTGTGTGTGGAATTGCTGCAGAATATTCATCGTTCCTGTATGCTGTTCTGTCGCATTCTAATTTTGTACAACTGAGTAACTACCATAGGTACCGTCACTAATCCAACCAATTGTTTTATCGATGTTCCTCTTCCTGAATAGGACATCTGCTAGGACTTCGCCTTTGTAATTGCCCATAGCCCTCTGTATGCTGCTTCTGTAATGGTCTCTGCCGTCCGACGCCCTCCATTGCTATGTCCGGCGTCATTGTTCAAAACCAGCTGCCTCAAGGTCATCCAATACCTCATTCAGCGCTTACAGACGCGCTGATCTGCAGACTTGACCTACTTCCACTCGGAAACACACGTGCGTCTAGGTTTTCGCGGCATGCCAACCACTACTCGAACATTTCCTTTATTCCCCACCCTCGGCCGCCAGAAATCACTTAGGACCACGGCGTTCCAGCGGAATGAAGCATGCTCCGAAGTCCCACTTCTTTCCATCGATTCTTCATTCCTTTGTGTACACAATATACTATTCCTTCTATTCTGGCCTCCACTGACTTTTCCTCTTCTAAGTAACCATGGTCTGAAGATCGCAGTTGCTAGGGTTTAACTTACTTAACCCCCTGCGATAATTCTACTAGATAAAGTACTACTAGATACATTCCAGGGCAGTTGAAATTAGTAGAAGAAATTTATGTCCCTCCTGACAAGTAATTGGTACAACAAGTTGCTTTTTTTCCGAATTTTCACGTCGCCTCCTTGAGCTATGGCGAATTCACTGCATATTTAAGTGCTCCTTACTGCCCTAAAATGGACCATCGCCCGCTTTCATTTGAGTGGCGTCAAATTATCTTATGGATACTCCTCAATATGCTAACTGTGATAGCCTTCGCTTTTAATGGCCAAATATAAGAGCGGATCAAAGGATATTCGATGGATTTCCCAACATCCAGCCTAATTGTAGGAGTGGTCCTACAAGCCAAGAAGTCGACACCAGGAAGGGGACAACACGTTCGTTAGGATTAAAAAGAGCAGACTATCAGGTCTGTAAGACTTGCTTAATGGCATATACTTCAGTCCACCAGGTAAGAAGAAAATGGCGAACAGTTACTTTTACTTAACGTCCTTGTCGTACGCAGATCCAGTGGGGAACTTAAAACAACGATCTACAGAATGGCAACTAATACAATTCAACTTCCTAATTACCAAAGGAACCGCCCGATGGCGTCTGTGTTACCGCTCTAATCCAAAGGGTAAACATGAATTGCAGTGAGCCGGAGGGACGAGTACGTGGACTACGCCGCCTTCAGGACTATCTAGTCAAGTCAATTTTAGCAAAGGAAATAAAGGCAAAGGCCTTTGAACTCCGTATTAGTACATAGTATTTAAGAAATGCATGGGCACAGCCGAACATTTCAAAGAAGTCGTTGACAAAATTGTAGGCGACTACTCGCTTGTTTCAAGTAACATACTCAAATGCGGTGATGTCAGTTAACACGAGCCAGCAGTGTAATCGAGCAAGAAGAAAAAACAGTGAAAAACCTTCTAAGGCATGGCTCATAATTCAAAATGGAATGTCATTTGTGGTTTTTAGGAGAATGGATGAATACCTTAAGAGTTTTATCGGCTGCTGGCTTCGTACACGTCCAAGCAAAACAAACGCAGGAGAGTAACTATGATTCTCACACTCTGCTTTATGTAAAAGTGTGTCAGAGTTCGGTGTGGGTATCACCCATCGTCAGACAGCTACCATGCGCACCAGAGTCATACAAATGAAGGCTCGACCGGACACAGGTGCGCAATCTGGTGTAGTTTAACATATTCCACGCTCCGGTTATCCTGGCCATAAAACTGGACGATGACTTTGAAAAAGTCAGTTGGTGTCTTCAGACAATTCTGCCCTCTCTGGTCATCCCGATCGGTGAATGGAGAGTAAGGTGATTGGTGCACAGCTCTCTAAACAGAAACGAATTCAGGCACACGACATTAGCTGGACACCCACTTTATGGGGCATGCGTGCACGTAATCGTTTGCGGCTGTGGAAATGTCGCATAAGAACGATTACTTTTTCCTCATTTCTGATAATTGCATTTCAGTTCGATTAGCCTACTTAGAGCATCCCACCCCTAATTCTTGCTCGACACTAGCTTGGAATAACTGCTACTGACGATCGATGAACGTTCGTCAACGAGTATCAATATCTCCCGATCTTAACCGGCAAGACAAGCTCGTGGATCGGTGGTTTGAGCGTTAGACTCGGATCAAAGGGTCGCGAGTTCAAGCCTCGGGCGATGCACCATCTGGGGTTGGACATCACTGGCTGACGACGACTAATAAGCCAGAAATAGGCGTTCCAGTCTCCCTTGTCTTTGCGGACAATATTATCTGCCTATTTTCTGAAACATTCAGCTATTACACGGGGATAAGTTTCAGCTCAAATATTCTTATCAACTTTCGGAGCGAGCTTAAAGGGATTTATTACGAAGGATTAACTCCATGTGCGCGCATTAATTTCCGACGAAATTAAAAATGGGAGGTAGAAGTTTTGCTCGCTAGTCTTCCACCTAGCGTTTTCCAATAGAAAAAAATGATTGGAAAGACTGGAGACGGGCATGGTCACACTATCAAACTAGACTAGAGATCCCGCTTGGACAAGTTACACCCGATCTGCTATGCAGCCGAGACTTCAGCGAGGAGGGCCTCAAATAGCACTTACAGTAGATGCGTTGTCGCCTGAAATTTTAACCGAAGTCATTTTTACAGTGTAGATTTTACAGATGGTCAGAAAGAAGCCCGTTAAAAAGTCGCCATTGTGAGATGAGTGGAATGAGAGTATGCTGCAAGATAAATAATGTTCCTAATATGCATATGTGCTGGTTTCGAATCGAAAACACATTTCAAAATGTCGGTTAATATTTTATGCGATGGTACGTCTACTGTGAGTACGCCGGCCATTACGGTCAGATAAAAATTATCCAAGGCATCGAAACCAATATAGCTCAGTTTCTAGTCCTAAGTAAGAAGTAATTATCACGCCAGATGGTAGCCCTCCAAACAGCAACGGTTGCCGCGTCGTGATTGTTAAATGCGCACCAGACTAGTCTCATTGAAAAGTTATTCACGTAAATCAGCGTTCCCAAAGTCTGTGGGACGACCGGCAGGCAGGGAAAAGAAAGTCTATGCCCATCACCGCTAGCAGCAACAGGAAGACCCATAAATCAGAGGCAGGGTGATTTCACCGTACACATTTAGATCGCCTCCGCGAAGACACTGGAGACAGCCACAACGACGGCATGGTTTGTCAAACAGCAAAGTAATATTGAGTGAGACATAAAAGTAAAACAAGATAAAGTAGTAGTATCACGTGCTGACAGAGAAAAAACACGAGAGGGTGAAGAAATGCCGCGCGATCTGGTAAAAATGTGAGCAAATGATTACAGAGTAGGAAGGAGGAAAACAACGACAGAGATTATAATTTAACGCTAGATGACTGGCCACGTCGGTGCGAGCAGAAGAGTGACTTTCTGAAGACAAGTTAATAACTAGGCTGAACGCTTCAGCTAAAAGATTAATTGGCACAAGCATGCGTAACATGTTGTTCTTAAATGTTTTTTTAAAATAATTCTTCATGGTAGCAAGGTATCAGGAGAATGGCAAGGGAGACTAGAAAGAGTGCACCAGTTCACAGGAAGGTCGAAATAGGAGTTTGATAGACCAACACACTGCGGGCCCACATTCAAAGAGGAGGGGCGCGGATTCCGATGATCGCCTAATTTTGATAAAGGTAGCATTCGTGAGAGGAAAACAGTGAAAAGTATTTTTGAAGAAAAGGTGGCCGAATGGTGCACTGATTTTAAGCGCCGGACTGTGGGGACTCGGGCTTCACTGAACCAGAATCTGATTTCGGGCCGACTAAAAGGTAGGTTCGCATATCGCCTTTGCCCTTGACGAAGACATTACCACGGTATTCAAAGTCGTAGCGTGAAGAAAGCCGCTGCGAGACCTCTTCAGTCACCTGGATACGTGCCTTCTGTCCGGTGGAGTACATGCGACTGGCCACATTGACAGCATCACCCCAGATGTCGTAGAGCAGCTTTGTTGTTCCAATGACGCCGGCAGTGACCTCGCCAATGTTGTAGCCAATTTTCAGCTCAAAATGGAAGCTAAACATCTGCTGATTAAAGTCCTCAAGAATCCTAATTAATTCGATGGCAAAGTCCATGAGGGCGTAGAGGTGGGCGTCTGGACGACGATTGCGACTCCGTTCGACTACATTTAGTCCCGATGCGGCCATGAAACACTCCGCAATAGTCTTAATTTTTTCCACATCCTTGAAACGCGATGAGTGTAACAGATGCTCGAAGTCTGCAAAAAGCTCGTTCAGGACGCGTAGCATCTCCTGACCTCCATGATACTGCTCGTCATAAAACTCGGAAAAGTTTGCGATCGAAGCAAATATGACACCAGCATCTTTCACATGTTGGGAGTACTTGTTTGTTTTACGCAGGTCGGTCAACACGTAGCGGGGGATAATATTTTCTAACAACCATTCGCCCTGCATCTTCTCCAGCGTGATGGCCTTTT
This sequence comes from Ligula intestinalis, assembly GCA_036362985.1. Lineage (NCBI taxonomy): Eukaryota > Metazoa > Platyhelminthes > Cestoda > Diphyllobothriidea > Diphyllobothriidae > Ligula > Ligula intestinalis. The sequence goes on from JAYGXS010000001.1 coordinate 67,203,177, forward strand.
TCGCACAACTAGCCTCAAAGTCGCGATTAAAATTGGCTCGGAAGCTGATGTCAATTTCTCGGTTGAGGGCAACCACAAGAACAAGGTTTAGCAGGATGATGACAGTCATTTCCCAGGGAAAAAGGTCACTAGTAGCCGCAGCAGCCCAGACCGGAGCCGACTTGTTCGAGTACACGAATGAGGTGAACAGATCTGCGTGCTCGAGACAGGGACTAAAGGGTCCAAAAGGCCAGTGCATAAACAGGAGGGCAACCACACTGACAATACTAGCACACAGAGACTTAGTCCAGAAAGAGAAATTTGGAAAGAGGGTGAAACTGTACAGCATGATGCAGTAGAGGAGGCCGTTAATTACACGATACTCTGCCAAGGCTTCAAAAGGCTTGCTCGAGTCAGTGCTCCGGTTCGCCCAAAAGAGGCAAGCCTGGAAGTTGGCAAGAACGAAGGCCGCTGGACAGGAGATTAGGATGGCGCCGACAACGTTACGCCCATACCACTGGAAGGCGGAACGGTGAGCCCTGAAAACAGTCTGCTTCCACACGGCTAACTGAACTGTCTGAGGACCAAAGCTCCAGGCAAAGAGATCAACAAGGACGAGGAGGAGAAAGCCCAGATTCACGACAATGCCGACACAGGCAAGGACAATGGCAGTGATTGGGATAAAGGAGACGTCCTTAAGACAAGGAAAGTTAACCCAGCACGCAATGAGGAGGGAAAGGTAGAAGAGAAAGTGCGCGATAGCATTGACGGCTGGCGAGATACGAGGAGTCGCAAGAGTGAGCTGAAGTGAGCGACGAGGGATTCGAAGCACCTGTTGTCGATAAGCTCTTTCTAACAGAGGGTTAGTAAAACAGAGTGAGAAAGCGGAAATGGGAGGAAACTTGAAGACTTCCTCAGGCTTTGAAAAAGCCAACAGAGCTTCGAGCATTTCAACATCCGTGCTGTTGAATTTAACGTTTGGTTCGGCGCCTCCGCTGCTGGCTGTGAGGGCCAGCTCGTTTAGTGCAGGAGCATTGACACTGTCAACCTTATTGGTCTCAGAAACGAAGGGTATGCAAACTGCGCCTGGAACCTCTGCAACGCTTACTTTGGGAGAATTCTCAACCTTCAAAAATGGAAAAAGACCAGTCACAAAAAGGAAACTTGAACTAGCTTTCTATGGGAAGAAACACACAAGGGCTTCTGATTAAACAGGATGAAAAGAGAAAACATGCGCTGATTAAGGCGCACAACGGTAAAAACGATTAATAAAAAAGGGGGAAATGTCGACGTTATCGCCGTGTAGAGCCTGAACTTGAGGAAGGATACTTTGTGAATTTATTTACGCATCATTTAATATCCCTTGTACTGACTTGTAGTCCCACTCAAAGACCCGCTCTTAATACTTATGCCTAAATGAATTTGTAAGACGCGGCCAGTGTTCTGTCCAGTCGCTTAAAAAATCCACCAAAAGGTGTCTTCTAATTGGTCACAGATTGAAGATGCGATAAGTCCATCGCGCGCGCGTAACCAGTGGGGATCTTTTAAAAGAGAGTTGGATGAGAGGGTTACAGATCAAAAACAAAGTCTACGAGGAGGTGAGCGGGAAGGCAACAACCAGCAGTTAAACACAGAGCGACCATATAATTGTTCGGTTCTAGAAGCATCACTACAAGCCAGTCCAGCTTACCCGCCAAAAATTGCTACCTAAGCAGTATGAATTTCTTCCAATGATTTTCAATGTTCTTCTAAACCCAAGCATATTTTATCGACAAAATAAAGATGAATATCATGTGCTATACGCATTTTTTCGATAAAATATATTTCCTGCACATTTTATACTCGAAAAGATGGTCAATTCCTGATTTAAAATGTTTGATCAATTCCTAAATAACTTAGAACGTGACGTGACGTTTTAACTATTTCGGAGATGCCTAAACTAGAAGTTGAACATACACTATTTGAGGAAAATTAAGCACCCCTTATGCTATGAAGGCACCATAAGAAGATTATAAAATTGTTTGATAGATAAGGACCACGCCTGGATACTTTATAAGGGACATTAATAAACGGGCAGATAGAATCCTACTTTGACGGACGTTCCACGGCCTTAAATGTTTCGCAATTGTTAACTTTTTTACATCGAAAACTACACGCTTTCGAGTGGAAAATACGAAGGAGGTGTAATGTACTATCGAGTAAGTACAAAATGACATATTTCGAAATTTTTTCTAGAAAAAAAAATTGCAAATGGTTGTTAAGAAGCGCATTTACATGCAGGCATCTGAATGTGAATGAAATGTTCAAGGATGATGCTAAATGCTGATCAGTACAATAATCTCACCCAGGTAGTCTTTTCTTGTCAAAAAACAATTCAGGACCTTTGTTAACACTTAAAGACGCACGCTACGCATCTTATTTTGACTGAAGATTCTGAGCCTGAACGAGAAAGTACCAGACAATCTAACAACACTAGTCATTTAACCAGCCAGCATAAAAGTCAAAGAAAATCAGCCAATTGTACGGGACGTGCCGAAAGTAGGAACGCCCTCTGAACCGCTATTTTTACAACCATTTATCATCACGGGCGTGTCTATCAACATGAGATTTAAGAGCACGCTCAAAGAATAATTCCTTATATATACAGTACGCGCCAGCATTCATGAAACATGCAAGCATATGCGAAAGATTAATACTCTCTCGCTAATCGGTATTGACTCAGGTTGTGATACTGATTATCGTGTAGTCTTTTCTGAAGTTATTGCAGTCATGATAGGATGCGGGCTTTTTAACGAGCTTCATTCTGACCATTAACAAAACGTATGTACTGTAAAAAGTAACTATTTAAATAGTATGCAGTTTATCATTGATTTTGACTGCCTTTATAAATTCAAATATATTTTATAGAAAACATGCAAGAAAAACTATTTCTCATACTCGTTTGGTAGCGAATTACGACTCCTTTACATTTTATACTGAAAGAAATGATATCTTTCGAGTTTAAAAAGTTTCTCAATTGCTGAATAATTCTGAAACCTACTGACTGCTGCAGTTGAATTCAAGGTTTACAAACTGCGCACCGTGTACATCCTGCTTAAGGAAAATTAAGGCTTGGGGATAGTCACATATGCCTCATAAAATAATGGAACAGATTTGGAATATGCTATGTACATTATAGGCAGCATTAATTAATTGATGAATGTGATGTATAACGAATGAATACATTACAATCGTAAGAAAGCTCAAATAGGAACTCTTAAAAAAATGAAGGATACGCTTTCTTAAGTATAAAATTTAAAGAAGGCGTGATTTTCTACCAAACGAAAACAAGAAATAATTTTTCTTGCATGTTTTCCATTAAATATATTAAAATTCATAAAAGCAGTCAAACTTAATGATAAAAACGCATACTATTGAATCAGTTACTTTTTACAGTACGTACGTTTTGTTAGTGGTCAGTTAGAAGCTCGTTAAAAAGCTCGCATCCTATCATGCCGGAAATAACTTCAGAAAAGACTACACGATAATCAGTATGACAACCTGAGTCAATGCCGATTAGCGAAGGAGTATCAATATTTCGCATATACCGGCATGTTGCATGAGTTATGGCGCATACTGTATATTGCAGGTATCATGTTTCACAAATGCTTTCAATAGCAACATTTTTACGTCCTATAATAGAAAATGGGACTTATGCGAGAGAGCGATTAGCTCAGAGAGGAGATTTGCTGTTTTTTTCATGAAACGAGAATGTAAGCACAGCTGAGACACGAAAAACTGCAACAAGGTGGCCAGGATGAAACTCACCTTTTTTAGGGAACTGCGACGTGACTTGAACGAGAAAAATGAGACGAACACCAGAAAAAAGTCGGTTGACAATGGAAACTTGCATGATTTCAAAACGTCAGAACGATAAAACTTTGGATCCCGTGATCGCCTTACTTTCTCATATATAAATTCCATATTTCGGAGTATCTTAATGCTTCAAATGTCAATATTAAGAGCTCTGTTAATTTTTACGGCCTACAATGGAAAATGAGGCTAATGCGAGGGCGAGCAACTGGTTCAGAGAAGATTTACTGTTTTTTTTTCAGAAGGACAATTGGAGAGCATACGTTTACTTTCGAGAAATTGCCTTCGGGCCATTACATTTATATGGAAGGGGAAGGTACAGGGTGACAAGCAAT
>JAYGXS010000001.1:67217342-67231250 GCA_036362985.1 Ligula intestinalis
CAATAAATCAATTGATCTGGTGCTCAACAGACTTTCTTTCTCGTCCATTGTTATTTCTAAAAAGCAGACCACTACTTTCGATCAGCCCTTCGGTAGTTCATTTAACTGAAGGTTACTCGTTAATAACCGGGAGCTTTGGTTAGTAAATTAGGACCAGTTGCCGATTAGACAGAGGTTGTACGGAAATTAACGTGCAGTCCATGAATTTAGCCTCTGAAAGTGAAGGTCTTCTGACATGAAAGTGTTTTAAGCTGTCGCGGAATAGAAGACACGTTGGCAAATGATAGTCTCCTGGTGTTTTCTCATCGGATAACTCTGTCAAAGTTGGAACATATATTCTGAATGGGGGATTAGGGTTCAGAGTCATAGGCAATCCGCTGATTGTGGAGGGGTTTAGATGGCAAAAGCGAATTGACCGACTACACGCAGCGTCTTGACAGACTTCGATTTGGCTTCGGCAGGCCTAACGCTAGTAAGAACACATTTTGCGCATTTCACGGGGATTTCGATTTATATTACTAGGATAGTTTATGGTAGCGATTTTGAAAAAAATTTGGCATTCAACACTATTAGCAATACCTTTTAATGTCACCCAGAGCTATTGGCAGGAGGAGGAATGAGCGAAAAACATCATTTGTCAACATGCGTTCTTTTACAACTATAATTCGGAATTCGTTATCTGGAGAGATCTGCTGAAGAGATGCAGACACATTTTCAACAAGGATGCACCATATCTATATATTCTAAGGTAACACGTAGGCAAAAAATTGCCGGAACTTAAGCGATGAATAATCCTATTGCCGGTCCAATTTTAATCAATACTCAATGTCCTGTTCTCCCTTTACCCAAACACAGAAGACCTAAGCAGATTTCACAAAAAAAATCAGTTTAAAGGAAAAATTTATCTTACCGGGGACTGGTTCACCGTCACAGACCTCATAGATGTCTTTGACAAATTCATAGGTGGCCTCCGAGATGTGCACTTTGCCCGCCTCTCCTGAAGACTCCATCTTGTTCGCTAAGGTGACATCATTGGACCAAACATCGAATTTAAACCGACGTGTCCCTACCAGGCCACAAATCACTTTGCCTGTATGCACTCCAACACGCATGTTCACCTGTGCGAAGGAAACAAGGAAAACAACGGTGAGAGGTGAAGCGCTATGTGGGAGAGAAGAAAAAGGGCATGAAAAGACAGCGTTACCAAAAAGATGAATGATCTGACAGTTCGGCCGTTGAGGTCCCGGTGTGTTCCAGGACATGACAGTGCAGGGACGGTGACTTGCGCGGGCATTAGATTTAAGTGCTAGTAGACTTACGCTGCATCTACCACACCGCTAGGGCTTCAAGCGTGCCAGATTGTTAAGTGCATAAAACGTGACAAGACATCGGCCTGACTATCTATTCCAAGTCCCAGGCGCCAGCCGTTTACCTGAAAAGTCTTAGGCGCCTAGGACAACACCTCAAAATGGAGAGATCGTTTGTGGAAATCAAGAAGAGTAACGTGGTTTTGTTAAAAGAGCAAACAGGGAAGTCGGTAGTGCGGCGACAACGCGCAAAAGAACAGTATTACTTTGGCATAATTAGCGAAGATCAACGGTAAGCACTTTCGCCGTTGAAGACCCAAGAGGACCATGCACAACAGATCGAGAATGTAAAAAAAAATCGTTGGAAATTCTTCAAAGTAATTTTACTCAAATTTTATAATTTTTTTCAGAAACGCAAGGCGTTTTAGGAAGCAGAGCCTGCTTGGTTTATTTTCTTTTTCGACAGTAGACATCCGGAAATCGACATGAATGCTCATTTGGTTGACTCGCAAAAACCTAGCAGTGTTTGGGCCAACTAATAATGAATGTTAACTACGTACAGGGAAATAAGTCACAACTGTGAAAGAGGAATAAAGTTGTTTGATAAAGGTTACTGAATAGTAAGATTTGCCAAATAAATTAGTAATGAAACGGAGAATTTTCATCCATCTGTACGCATGAAGTCAGAAAAATTTGGTCGAGTTAAGTGCTCCAAGCAATAACCTGAAACCCTAAAATGCCTACGGCGGGTTGTTGTTTCCTGATAAGACATTAGCTTAATAACCAAAAAGGATCATTAATTGAAGAAAAAATAAAAGATCACCTGTAGGTGAATGATTTATTTAGCAATAACCTTAAAGGAGCAAGGATGGCATCATTGATAATGTACCCACCCATCCTCTTTGCCGATACTCCCGGCCATCCACTTGGCTGCCAAGCACCCAGCACAGCAAGACCTGTTTGACCTTAACACTTGCACGTTCGCACGACTTGCTATAGGCTGTCCGAGCAACATTCGTATTAGGCGTGAAGGGACTACGCAGAACACCACCCATGGCTGAAACTATAGCCAGGAACCGGTCTTGCCTTTGGTTCTAAATGCTGGCTACTTCCCCAGGCTCGGAAAAAAAACTGTCGCAGTAGGCACAATGAGAGTTCTGCTCTTAAACATTTTCCTCAGACGTTTGCCTCCTACGATTAACCGGCATGTAACGTATAGAACTCAGAAACCTTTTTTAGCATTCAAGAAAACCAAGTGGGAAATAACAGAAAACAAGCGAAAAAAGAGAGTAAAAAGAAGTTGGTACTCTCGATGTGCTATAGATATAAGTTCACGAATCACACTGAAGGAGATAAGAGAAATAACGAGAAGGGGTTAAAATGCTTTCAGAAGAAAAATGAGTAGATCGCAACTACGGGAATGGGGCATTTACTTGACTTAGAGGACATGCACAAGACGACAGTTCCCCCGTCGATTTCGACGATGGGCACTACGCGCTCCGACAAGCCGCAGCAAACGCCGATGCCACAACAGACACTGCGGCATGCTGGGCAAGCAACAGGAAAGCTACAGCAGGCAGAAGCAACGCAGCGAACTACCGCAAGAGGAAACAGGAGTTTAAGCAGACTCGCGGAGAATCTGCCCACTCGCTCGCAACTCACACCTCCTTTTTCGGTTTAAAGACAAAGTCAATAAGACCGGGGATGGGGGAGGGTGTAGGTGGCTGACGAGATAGTCACTAAACACACGCACACTTGACTCAGCCAACTCGCTAGGTATGCTCTCACACGCGCGGAAGCGCCATAAAGGCCACATTAAGAGGGAGCCATTGCAGCCTGACTCTCGGCCCTCCTTCTCCTCCAATAAGCACACGCAAACACACGCGTAAAAAAGGAGCAACAACGTAGGGAGTCCGAGTTTTTTCGTCAGTTGGCAGACCCTCCAAGCCACGGCTTTTAGCGCACCGTGATAGATTCAAGCGCATTCAGATTTATTAAAGTGAGGAGAGAAACGCACCGGGGGTCAACCTCACTCTCTCCCCCACCGTATGGTGACCGCCTAGCTACTCGGACACCTGAGGTGGGGCTCGAAACCCAGTGGGAGCGCGAACGCATTCACCAGCAGGGAATCAGAACTAAGAGAAAGTGCCAGCGCCTACCAGGCCGCAGGGATCGTGGTTGGCCGAGGTCTGGCATTGCATGTGCATACAGACATTTGATCTCAGAAGGGACGCAGAGGACATACACACACAGACACACACACGACAGTTCCCCCGTCGATTTCGACGATGGGCACCACTCGCTCCAAAAAGCCATAGCAAACGCTGAAGCAAGCCGCAACAGATACTGAGGCAAGCTGGGCAAGCAACACGAAAGCTACAACAGGCAGAAGAAGCGTAGCGAACTACCGCGAACAAAACAGGAGTCAAAGCAGACTCACGGAGAATCTGCCCACTCGCTCGCCACACACATACACTGCAATGCATTAGCAGAGAAGGAAGAACTTGACCCAGACCAGTTTGCACATCCGCCAGTAAATAAAAGTATTTTTGTTTGCATCGAGCATAGCGGGAAGTATGATGGCAGACACAGTTTGCTTTTCCACTAATCAGAGGCGCATACTCATCATAACAACTAAACTAAAGGCCGAAAACAGGAAGAACCTGGTGCTTAATAACATAACTACATACATTTCATTACTGTTTGCTCAGTTGTCGTGAAACCTTCAAGGCTAGCTGCACAGATGAACGTGAGAGGTGGGAGTGCTATAGAGAAAAGTACAACCTCCGGCTACCTATACGATAGTTTTACTTGGTGAGAAGGCGGGCGTAAAGCAACGAGAGCAAAACTGCATGCTTTGGGGGCTGTCCTCTTTTTTTAATCATGCATAATTTAGCGCAATGGCAACTTGGGTCAGTTCGTGGTCAGAGCAGTGCTCGGCAAGCGCTGATCCGCCCCACTACTCAAAACACCCTGAACTAGCTGACAGAACCAGGTGATCCGTGAATACATAAGGGAGCTTTGAGCGTCAGCTCTGATTTAAGTGCTTGACTGGTGCCCAGCACCTAGCCTTGTGGCGTCTACGCGAACTTTATTATGGGGTCAATAGTCACATTTTCGTGTTCTCGGTGTACTGATGTGCACAACAAAGTTTCGCATGTTGATAACGCGGAAGAGTAAGGGGGTTGAATTTTCATCGGAAAAGGAACGCAAGATAGCCGACAGAGGGGGCTTCAAGCAAAATACTCCCAAGGTGATAATTTTCAACACAAACTGATGCAACAAGATGCTAATTAGGGCGATGTACACTTGCTGCATATACGTACAAACAAGCCAATGAAATGCTCAGCAAACGAGGAAAGGGCATTATTTCTTTCAATAGAGAATACTATACTGGTAAACATTTGAACAAATTAAGCATGCTAGTCAAAATGCGCACACCTAAAGGGGAGTACGAGCTGTTGCATTTCGACTGTCTTTTTCAACAAGGTCCATCGTGTGCTGCCCAGCAGCGTGATGCAGAGACAAAGAATTGCATTTGATTATGGTGATACAGTAGTCACCGGTTATTAAGCCCACCTCGGGCCCAGACCAAATTGGGCTTAATAGGCGGCGGGCGCACTAACCGGAGAGTCCTAGTTCTTGATTAGCAAACGCGGGATAGGCACTATACATTACATACGTACTATATTATGTGTAGAGTTTGGTTATGTACAAGAAAAGAATTCTGTTTGTCTGTATTTTACGTAATAACAAAAACAAAAAATGATTTGCGACACGTTTAAAAAAAAGGTCTGGTGTCAGTCATTTTAAAGGAAACTTCACTCGGAAGTGCTCTTTGATGTCCTTCTCCAGGCACCAGAAATCGTCGCATTTTGTGAAATCTGATGCCTGTAGACCGCGTTGCAGAGTGCAGCTCTCATCTGTGTAGCAGTGGGAACTGGCTCTTCGTCCTTATAACCATCATCAAAAACTTCCTCATTTGCTTCTCCTCTATTCTCCACTTCTTTCTTATGAATGATTTCATTGACCAAGTTCTGCTCAAAATCTTCCTCGCCAAAATTATGTTACCAGTTGCGCACGCAGAGAGATGAGAATCTCACTCTATCCTGTTGGCAAACTAGGCTTTGTAGCCGGCGACTGGGCTTATTAGCCGGCGGATGTTGCTATGTAAAATTCCGTCCCAAGCTGATTTGGGCTTTATACGGGGCTGGGCCTTTTAACCGTGGGATTAATAACCGACGACTACTGTAATAGACTTTCACTGCGTCTACTTCACGCTCTGTTCTACTATCCCACCTGATTCCGGGTTGAAGACAGAGTCCAGAAGACCAGAGATGAGAGAGGGAGAGAGCGCAGACCCACGCGCTGTGGACTAGCACTACCAAAAAAACCTCAACAAAGTCGGGGGCGGTTCAGATTCCAGCTGAGTGGGACTACTATAAAGGCCAAATTAAAAAGGAGCCATTGCAGTCTAACTGTTACCTCACCAGCCAGCTACCCAATCCACATAAACACACACACTGAGTTGACCTGGCGGTCCGAGTTATCCCGGCAGTTGGCAACCTTCCAAGCCACGGCCTTTAGTGTACAGTGGGAACTTAGAGCGCGTGAGATGGTTTATAGGGAAGAAGAAGAGCTGAACCGTCGACCTCATTCTCCTTCTCCCCCGGCTCCAGCATCAGGCTACTGTCGGAGCCGGTCAGGACGCAGTGGCTGACAGGGCCGGCGAACCTGGCTGCGCGCGCCACTGTATGACCTGGTTCCCTTAACATTCACAACAGGAGTACCAAACCAGTCGCTTTCTGACTGACAATCCAATGGCAGCCACTAGACATCCAACACACATACACACACACACACACACTGGGCTGACAGTGTGGCCTGAGAAAAGCGTCAGGCGGCAGCCTCCCAGGCCATGGTAAACCGTGATAGTCTCAAGCTTAGATTACACATGTAGTGGAGCAGCCACATGTGGCAGTAGCCGAGGGTCGACCTTTCCTCTCATGTGCTGATTACTAACACGTGGTACATACTTACGTTTTTAGCTTACAGGTTTGCTTATTGAATTATTTATGTGCGTATTTAAAGACCCATTACGTGGAGTAACAAATGGCATACCGTTGGTCAAAAATGAATCCTTCCAGGTACCATGGAATGTGCAAGAAAGTAGGGTATGGCAGTAACAGCTAGGAAAGGCTATCCATCACTTTAATTTGATAAGAGTAACAAGCTTTAACGGTCAAACAAGGAGCTGCGTTGAAAAGCCTATCACAAAGCTGTCGCCGCAGGATTAATGCTTCAGTGACTACGTCATTTACTGGAGGAGTGGTCTGTTTGTTTTAGTTGCTGTCTGTCCATGCATCAACTCACTCAAGGCATTGGAACAGTTATTAGTGAGATGAACTGACAAATAAGTCAACACTGACCTCTGAGGGGTAAATGATCACTTAACTGCGATAGTTAGAGACGTACTGAGAAAGGACCTACAGGGCAGTCAGACATCTTCAGCTGAACTCACAATGAAACCACCAGATAGTTTGTGGGCGTGTTTTCAAGCATAAATGTCAATTTAGAAACAAATGTCTGAATTCAAAGGCGAAGTTTGCCGCAAAAAGACTTAATTCAGAATATAGGCGCATTAATGATTTAGCAAGATTGTCATGGGAACTAAAATTACAGAATACAGTCAAAAATAGCCAGATAATTAAGGCTTTCGCGCATACAGCATGGCCATCAAACGGAGGGACAGTAAAAAGCCAGAGGATTCTAAAGGACGATAAAAACGAGCGTGACAATAGATTGCAAACAAAAAAACGCATCTTTAAGGGGGCAATTTTGGAAAAATTCACCAATTGTCAACGTTTGACAGATTTTCAGAGCTGAAAAATGACATATCCGTTGCAAACAAGGCCTGTAGTTCACCAAAGTTAGCATGTTTAAGATTATGAGCTAGACGTTAAGTAAAAGCCGCATCTATGTCTGCTACATTTTATGTCAATAACCTCATGTAACTGAGCTTTTGGAATGCAGAAGGCATTTGTTAACCATCTGCCAGTTTGGAAGGACAAACTTAAGAAATGTCTCTTAAAGTTCAGTTGGTAGGGATTCACAGTAGAGCTGCCCAGTGAAAAAATTCACCCAGCCAAAGTGTTTTATAGAATTCGTGGTTAAAGGGTTAATTCGTGATAAGTGCGCACTAAGAACGAACTTAAAGCCGCTTGTATTTGTTTTAGTGAATTAAAAGCGTAGGTGAAGAGGTTACGGAAAGGACGAAAAAGACGGAATCGATAGCCTATAGACTAAGAAAACTATTGGAACAACGCCTATCGGTTAGCATAAGGAAAGAAGCATTTGGATAGGCGGGAATTCGACCTACTGAAGATTAGCGAGTGTTTTTTTCATTATTAATATCTTCACCGATGCGACCTTACTATGAATCCCTACCGTTCATTTTTATATCCGAAAACGAAACAGACGGAATTACTCTTCAAGAATAAGAGCTGTGTGGGCAGGGTAGTTGCGCGATGGGCAAAAACAGAAGATCGAAAAGACAGAAAAGCCTGCAAGCAATTTCTTGTTAAGCTTCTGGCATCAGCGGGGACACAGTGCACTTGCTTCAAATGGCTCATTGTCAAACATATACTCAGAAACTGAAACATTAACCCGCTGTCTTGGAGACGGACAGGAAAGTTTCGACTTTATCGGCATTGTACAGCAGAAGGTGTTCCTAAACTGTCTTCATGGAGATAAAAGTACATAATGTACCCTCTGAGCGGAGGTGCATATCACAGCACCTGCTTCTTTCAACCAGGAGAGCCTTAAGTAACTGATCTGGTCGAAAATACGACTGTTACAGACAGTGCTCTTCCAGACAAACATACGCCTTACAAGTTGGGAAACAAGATAAATTATGGAACGAAAACCTCTGATACACTTATCTGGTAAAGTAAGAATTAAGATTAGGGGAAGGCTCAGAAGGAGGCAACTACCAAAAACAGTTTCGCAGTATGGCAAAGAGTGCTATTTTGCTACTCATGTCTCTGATGATGAATCCGCGACGGATGTCGAAACGTCAGGCGAATAAACATATTGTCCCAGCGATCGAGTCTTCTTCTTCTCAGAGCTATAATCCTTCATCAAAAGACAAGCTCCGGACTGAACATGTCTGCACGAGTTAAGAGCGGGAAGCACAATCAAAGGACTCGGTTCAAAACCAAAAATGCCAACTTTAGGTTACGTTTGCGGTCTGCAGGTACAGCAATAAGTGCACCTCTTGGAGTCGTTAAGACCTAGGCGGACTGCCGTTGAATTTCGATTCCTCACTTTCTATGTACTGAAGTTGGAATGGACAGAGGTGAAGGTTAGCGGCACACGTGACGAGCATACTGGCACTTGCAGCTGAGAAAGAGAATGAGTAAATTGAACACGAACACATGACACAGAATTCAGAAACCACGTAAAGAGGTACTGTACAGTTGGCCTGAATAAGAACTGGAAGCGACTGTTCGGGTCTTAGGCGAACCAGTGTCAGCATAAAGATTACCTAGCACAGGTTAAGAATAAAAGAGTACGTGAACGAGCAGAATTCTAGGTTACTGTTCCACCTTTAAAAAAACTCTACTTTAGCCACAAAATCAGGAAAATTAAATCGGAGGAACAAACAGCTACAGTCTTCCGCACACATTGATAATGTGAAACGTTTGGCGCCGGTTGTCATTCACCGTGTTGCATGAAAAGGAGAGGAATTAGAATCAATTAGATGCTCTCCTGGCAGGCTTAAGGAAAAGGCACACCACCCCCAGGGTTCATTCAGCCATATGATTGAGCTGGGCATAGTGCCGCCCATCTATGGCCTAGAGCCTGTCCCTCCACATGTTGTTTGCAATGTTTGCCGCCCACTGGCGACGATGAGGTTATTACCGAAAATAGGAAATTTATAGATATCTGCTTCCCCATATCCACAATTTAACCTATAGCATTGCCGGTACAGCAATCTTGTCTAGCAGTATTCTAGTCAAAATCACTAATTTAATATCCAAACGGCCAGTAAAACTACACTCGGTATTTTAGACTTTGTCAGGATGCCTTTTTACTTCTGCGATGCTGCCCAAACATTTGAACGTTTCATCAAAAAAGTCCTGCACGACTTGTCATTCGTTTCGGCTTATATCGACGAAGACTTTCTGGCTGCCAGTTTCAGTGAACATAATCATCTACAACACTTAAGTCTCACTGTAGACGACTGACCTTACTTTATCCAGAATTTAGCGCACGGCCACCTGCATAACGGGAAAGACCACAAATTCTCACTACCTGCAGATATTCGACTTTATTAATTGTACTTTAATTTTCTTTATAGTTCGCTTCCCAATAGTGCATGTGATGAGGAAAGTGGAAAAGCCCGATTGGAGAGGCAGTTTGGTGCATACTGGTGTATTAGAGACGAAACTTTCCTAAAGCCCAACTGGAGACTTTACTTAGGCAGACGAATCATGAGGAAGGATCTTGTTCACCCTGAGAAAGGCTTCATGTGGCTTATGATTCATGAGGAGAGAAGATACGTAGTATCAAAGAGAGTTCTTTGTTTCATCAATCGCTTCTGAACGACCAGAGGATTGACTTCCACGCTGCAATCGTGTTGGAAGGTTTAGCATCAGATGCTTTCAGCAAGGTCTTATGCCTCAATGGCTGAATTTATAAATCTATCAGTTTTTTTTCTGAAAACAGGCTGTGTACTATGTAGGCTTCTTTGGGGTGAAGTTGGGCCAGACAGCTTACGGTACTGGTTCTCGAGTGTTGCTTCGCGTAACCCACTTCGTTGTTAATTAACTTACCCACGTGAGCACAGTCCGAATGGAAGGAAGTCCTACATAATCTAAGGGTTTTAGGGCGGTTACCGAAAACGGAAATATGTTGAGTCCAAGAAGCCCACTAACAGTTTGGAGGTCTGGTCTCAAGTCAGAGTTCGTAACCGGTGATATCTGATCAAAATAAAGGCCTCGCGTTGCTTAAGATGAAATAGTGGCTTTTAGTGAATTCTACACAGCGAAACGGGCACAATGGAAATTGCACCAAGTGCTTCGGTCCAAAAACAGACGCCTTCGCGGACTACTTGCAATTTCGTTAGGGCCCTCCCTATATTAAAGAAATTAGTGGTAAATCAGGCAGGCAGTCTTTTACCAATTTAGGTATACAAATAACCGACTAAACTAACTCAGGTGTAGCGTAAAAAGGAAGGTTTGGAGAATGGAGTATCGGAAACAGGTTTGAAGAGAGGACATCGATAGTAAAAGTAAACCGGGGTTGACGTTTAATCTGTCAAAATATCCTCTCTGGGTTGTGATCTTCTTACAGACAACCCACCTTCCAGCAGTAGCAGTTGGCCTCTCTCGTCTGACGTTGCAGTTAGGCTAATGGACGGAAATTAGACCCGATATGGGCAACGCATTCTGCCTCACCTGCGCTAGTAGGCCCTTCCATTAATGCGGACTTTAGCAAGCTGTTTGGGCGGACGTTCTGGTTAATCCACTGGAGAAAAAACGTTCATTGTTACGCATGGAATCCCACCGCGTTGAGGTGCTCCATTTGCTAAAACTTCAAACTGCACACCGTGTGCACAATAACCACCATTCTTCACGACTCCTGATTTTCAGTTTTCCTAGAGGACCTGGCTTAGACGTCACAAATGGTTGTGTATATTTCGGGCCAATCAATCTTTTACTATTAACTCCGGAACTAGAAGTGGACAAGGGGGTGGCATAAAGTAACACGACAAAGATTTTCAGCTGAAACCAATGTCAGATGCGCTCCCTTAAGTTGTGTTATTGAGAGGATATACGAAGCATCTCTCGGTGGTTCTGAAAGTGTCGAACGCACACCAAATGACAGTTCAATGACCGCAATTACCCTTGAGTGAATGAGGCTGAAAAAGCAACAGCGTGTGGGGGACAACCAACAACGCTGTTCCCCTCGTTCAACGCCCGCTGCGTCAACGTCATGTATCTTCGCAGGCAGCTGTTTCCATTTCACTGAGCTGTAGACCCTTGACCGAAATCATCGCGCGCATACACGTGCGCACGCACGCGTACCCAAATAGTCCCAGATGGCAAAGGACCATTTGAACACGCCACCCCTCGGCCAACGAAGCATGAACCTCTTTACACAAAATCGTCCCGGTAAACGCAACACGTCAATCGTACACCACTTGGACTAGGTTCACAAACGAGTAAAAGCAAGAGTTTTATTTGCCTGACCTTTCAGATTCCCTCGGGAATCCTTAATCATAGGGGATGGTGACATAGTCATAATCATGTGCAGATGGGAATGATTAAGGATTCCCGAGGGAATCCGAAAAGTCAGGCAAATAAACCTCTTGTTCCAGTGATCGCATCTTCTTCTTCTTCTTCTGGTGACTTGAATGCGCTCTAGATGAGATGGATAGCAGATTTGCACAACGTTTGCCGCACTCTATTTTCTGCTGCCACCTGAGCCGAGTGTCACAGGTCACAACAGAGTCAAAAATGGGAATTCGGTTGGATCGCAGAATCTGACACGCCTACATGTGCTACACAAACGATCTGAAATCCCCGCAGACACACCACCTTTCTACAAAACCTGTGTTACTCGAATCACACGTTCCGATAGATCGCATTCAGAAGGCGCCGTGAAGCCTGCCTCTCAGTTCTTCAGCTAGGCACGTATCGAGGGTATAAAGAGTCTTTCTCGATGAAAGCATTGAACTTGGTGCGACCGAAAAAAGCTATCTGATGATAAGAATTCCAAGTGTAGGTACAAATGCCCCTGCAAAGGAATCCAATTCGTGAGGGGGGGGGAGGGGCGGGCGGGCGGGCGGGCGAGAGGGGACCGAACAGGAAACAGAAAAATTATGCAACTCACCTGTTCGTTATGATCTTCGTCAAACTGCTGAATGGCGAGACACATGGCCCTGCCCATTTCGACAATCCGCTCAGCATGATCGTCAACGGAGTTTGGACAGCCGGAGACGCAGTAGTAACAATCCCCCAGGGTTGCAATCTTTTCGCACTTTGTTAGCTCGCAAAGACTGTCAAACCTGCACCAACAGACATGGAGTAAAGGGGAAAAGTTGCTTACTCGGGCAGGAGGTAAATTGAAGTTTTAAAAACATAAGCTAGGCAAAAAATAATGCCCTTGTGAAGTTGGCTATTATCGGAGAGTGTGAGTACGGTATCCAGAAAATAGCACAAGCACCGGCAGACGTACTTCACGACAATAAGTAAAAGGCAGATTTCGTGCAATTTACAAATATGAAAATACAAAGCGAATGCTTGTCAGAAGTATAGTACGGCACCTCAAGTTCTGAGGCCGAGCGAAATTCATACATTTTTATTAATTTTTCATTTCGGTAGCGAACATAAAGGAAAACAAACGAAAGTATTAACGAAATCTAGTACCATTTCAGTTAAGTTCACAAATAAATAAACTATACTCTGAAGAAAGGATCGTGCGTACACGTCAGACACAATAAAAGCCCAGTCTGGTGAAAAATAAGCAAAGCAAGGACAACCAGGGTATTCTAATGCAAGATACACGGCAAATCGAACTAAGTACATGCGGTTACAATACTGTCGATCTATTTAGTTTCGAGGTCCTTACACAACGCCGCGTGTTTTCGTGACAAACGCAAGTGTAAAACAGAGGCCTGTTGGAACAAGAGGTAACCTTGGGTTGGCGAGATGACCCGGGAAGACAAATTAGCACTAACACACGAAAAAAGACCAAGAATTTCTAACCCAACTGAACGATGTTACTGCAGACACCCCCATTTAAAAGGATCTCAAAGGCCAACTTAGCTTACGGTATCCAAATCCTGAAGGGCACAAATGGTAGATCAATCGGGAAGAAAACATCCGAAATGAATGAAGTGAAAGGCTGGGCACGGCGGGGTTTTGGACCTATCCAGTAGGGGACAGTGGTGAAGGGAATTCAACACTGGGAAAATGTTAAGAGCCGCCTTTGGTTTATGACGTTCAAGAACAACGTAGGTCAACTCAACCCAGATACATCTATTAGAACACTTACGTCCAAACTATAGAATAGGCATACCCTAAAGAGGGCAGGACGTATCTGCCAACAGACCGAAAAGGGACAGTAAAAGTCGAAAAGCCGTGGATTATAATCATGCTTCTCCCATACCACACGCATATGCGGACGTGAAAACAAAAATCGACTTGGCGCTAGTTTTGTGCGAGTCTAGCGAGACAGTGAGCATCTTTATAAATCTACTTCCGCTTTCAATATACTACTGTATGCATTACAGTCGCGGATTGTGCATGTGCGGTTATAAAATGTTATGTGGGAACGAATCATCCAGTTTTGAGAGATAAACCTGTGTTGCGTTGAAGGATCAACATACTGTTGATGGGGGTGTGTAAAAGCTTCTAATAAGCATAGACCAATAGCGAAGCATTTGAACGGTCCATTGTAGGCTGTGTTTTAATTTTTCTTACCGACTAACACCTACAGGGGTGGTGGAAACACGCAACCAGCCCATATAACCAACGAGTGTCGTGGTGATTAAACTCATGGCGTGAAGCGGGCGTTTGTAGCTTAGCGGTAG